>OY728127.1:806819138-808019138 GCA_963277665.1 Viscum album
ACATGTTTTAACCTCAAAGGTTTTCTTATACCTCTCATCTTCATCCAAATTTATTATAATCTCAACATCTTAATTCTTGAAGTCTTATTTCACCCCCAAATGATAAAAGAAAACAATCCACAAAATGAAGAACATCATACCTCGATCATGGTGTCCATTTGGTTTCATCGTCATCTTGTTCGCGTAGGTAGAAGGTCCATGCATTGCAACAATTATTTAGAGATCCTTCAAAATCATTTTCTTCCTCCATACAAATACAACTTGTACAACATGGGTCATATGGGTGTTCGCAGAAAAAAAGTTTTGGAAAATAATCATGTATGACATATAATTTCAAAACATCTGATAAAACAAGATTTCTATAAAACAGTCGAACCGAATTTGAGTTGAAACATTCAAATAATGGTCCTTTTAAAATACCATAAGTACGTGTTGAGAGACTATATTTTAAAATCAAATATAAATAGGTTGCACAAGGGTATCCTTTTTCAGCACATTTTTTAAAATCATAATATGCTTCAAAATCTTGTGATAAGGTAAATTATTTGAAAATGCCTTGATAATATTTACCTTTTTTTGAAAATATGAGAATATTGTAAAAATAGAATTTTTATAAATACAACCCATGACCCACAATGATAAAGAGGTATAGTGGAGGTGTTTGATACCTCAAAAAACTGCTTTCAAGTGAGTTTCATGCTAGAAAAAGTTTCACAATCATCCGAACAGGACTTTGAAATAATTATTGCAAGCATGTCATCAGGAAGAGATGGGAATGTTGTTTGAGATCCTCCTCCTTCCATTAGTAACTGAATTTCCTTGATCTAAATAGTTATAAAACAAGTATTTAACTAAAATAATAGATAGGGACTAACCATATGTCTAACAAAAATTCATAATCCCTAAAGTTGTCTAAATCGACCTCTGATACCAACTATAAGGACCCGGTCATAAACATTACATAATATTGAATTAAATGAATAATTCACATTGAGGTCTTTTCAGGTTCAGAGTTTTAGAGAATTAGGACATAAATATTACATCTCAAAAGATTAAAAGGTATACATTTATACACTGATTTCCATTTGTTATCATAAAACAAAAACTCTTAAAAAGACACATGTCTAGTTCCATGTTTTAGAAGCATGACTTTTCCTTGATCCCATCCTTGACCCTATTAATCTTTAAGTCCTGTGAAACCATTTAAAAACGTGGGATTAGCATAAAAGGCTCAATAAGGGTTATAAAACAAATAATGAAATATTTTTTTCATAAATACATACAAAACATTAAATCTTTTACTTACCTTGTGAAATCATAAGATTTATGAAAGACACGTAGAAATCATAAATCATAAAGGTAACTTGTGGAATCCATATCAAACTTATATTGTAGCTATCACAGCTACATAAGGAGTTACTTTGGAATACCCATAATATTATATTCCAAAAATCTCTTAGGAGAAACATTCACGTTTACCTCCGTCACGTTACCCAATGCATTGGAGAGCTATCTCGGGCTCACCCGCCGTAGGTTTATCACGGAACCACCCGTATACGAAAAAATGCCCAATAAACATAAAATAATCATAACATATAACACATTTATAATGGAAATATATCATTTCCACATTCCAATATACCAAATCAAGATATTGAAATAAACATTGTTTTATCAAATCATTTTCAAAACCATTTAAAAATTGATTTTTGAATCAAAGTGTCCCATACCACTTTGAAGATTTTAAAAGAATTATCATTTGAAAACATTAATGTCCATATAAATAAATCCTAAAACACATTTTTAAAACATGTACATTAATGAGAAATATTTAGAAGAATAAATCTTTAAAACATTTTAAACGATCTTTTAGTTAAAGAGTTTTTCTTAACAAAAAGGAGAGACGCTTGAATACAAATAATTGAGGAATAAAATTTAATCAAAACTTTATAATATCATGATAATAATGGTATTCATGATATATTCTTCCAAAGAAAAATATATAAACCACATAAGAGTGAATTGGTGCATAACAACAATGAAGTTTCAATGGAAATGTAAATTGAGATAAAATCCCTTATAAAGATGGTATCCTTCAATTAAGGATAAATCAATCACATAATTATGTGTGACAAATATAAATACACCCAATATAAGTGGATATTATGTTTAAAACAATCATAGGTCATTCACACAAATTCATAGGACGACATATTCAAGAAGTACAAGTTTAACCCAAATAATTGAAATTGGGTTAAGAAGTTCCCTTGTAAAAATTCGACAGCCTAACAGCGTCTCTTTAAAATTCAGAAAATGATTTTATGAGATAAAAAGGGTACCTCAACACTTGTACATAATTTTTAAATCAATAAGAATATATAAGAACATATCCCAACATAATAATATGTTAATTAAAAGACATAACAAAAAGAAGTCTTTTAAAAAGAGGAAGGTGAAAGGTTCCCTTACCGATTTGGTAACGTACAAAACATATGCAACATGAAGAAGGATCATAAAATGAAGATTTAAATACTCATAAATGAAAGTATGTTAAAAAATAGTACAATAATTGGCAGTAAAAACACCACAGAAAAGTAAATAGTGGCAAATATAGCATGAATCTCACGAGAATAAAAAGTGAGATGAAAAAATCTTACTTCATTGTAATCAAATCGAGTCGTATGAACAAAAGTTAATGACCACCAAATTAATCACAGAATTCCATGAATATAATGATAATAATGATAATATATATCAAATTGGAGTACACAATACAACACATGCAATTAATAAGTGGCGAACAATGGAAATCTCACGGAATTAAAAGTGAGATAAGAAAATCCCGTACAAAAATTCAGCAACCTAACAGCGCCACACAAAAATTCATAAAAATGAATTGATGAGAGTAAGAGAGGGTCTCTCATCATATGAAAATAAAAATTACATTATGGTTAATATAAAAGAACATCCTCCAACATAAAAACATGGAGGAAAAATGAAATGACATAAAAGAGAGTACTTGAAAAGAAAGAGAAAGGTTGGATCCATTACCTCGTGTTCGACTTGACCGGATCATTCTTTAATATCCTAAATAATAAACTAAAGTTAATTTATACTTTCTTAAGAACCTTTTTCAAGTTTATTATTCCATTTATATCACTTATTACTATGTTATAAACATTATGTAATCATTTTAGTTAATAACATTCATTTTGTCGATATTTGGTACTTGAGTCAAAATGAACACCTTATATTTACATGTTGTCCATGTGGTCAATAGTTAATTATATCCAGAATGATATTCATGATTTTGAAATCATATACATCATATATATCCTATATATACCTGTTTTTCTAATAGTACATAACATTTAGAGGTAAGAAATGAAATGCACAGTTCATGGAGACGGTAAGTCGTACGTACGCATGAATGCTACTTTCATTTCTATTTATTATTTTAATGTAAATAAAAAATAATGATACTTAGGTATATTATAATTCCAGTATAATATCATATATAATATCGTTAACTCCATCCTTTATATATCCCACATAAGGCATTAACGAATCAAATCACTTTGAGGGGGCGGTAGTCCGCACTTCCTCAAATGAGATTATCGTATTTACCCACTATCTAAACCATAAAGGCAGGCTATAAATGGGAAGTAAATAAGCGTAAGGAAATAATATATATCATATATAAATATAGTTCCATAATAATGGCCACCATGAGAGGCGGTAAGATGTAATTGAACTATCATCGTTTCGTGAGGCCTTAGTTTTCCATCCACAGAAACATTATGTTGTTCATCCATTAGATGGAGGTGTGTGTAAGTGTAGTTCGAATCCTTCTCATAACAACATCCTAGTATATTGAGGATACTGGTGTTGTTACAAAAGAAAGGAAATAAAAATATTTTAGGGGTTGGAGAAGTAAAATACAAGAAAACAATTTAAGAGAAACTGTTACCTTTAATTTGGTTAACTCTCTTTGGTTTGAACCAAAGGACTTCTTGAAATGCATCCTGCCTAATTTAATTCTTCTAGGAGGAGTAGAGGAATGTAGGGAGCATAATTGGGTAGAGTTTGGATGAGAAAAATGGCTTGAGAGGTGTGAGGAATTGGATATAAATGGTCTCATTTTATAAGGGAGTGGACGGGCTCTTTAGGAAAGTGTGAAAACATTATTTTATTATATAATGATTTTCGGTTTCTAATGGTCCAAAAATAATTAAGGTAGAAGATAAGATGACTCATAATAGAAATAAAATCATCCAGTCATAATTGGAAATGTTTTGGATAATATTTTAATCATTATAATCTTATTTATTTTAATCATTTATTAATGAGGTAAATACTGCATCATTATTGTATTATAAATAATTTAATTTATTCGATGTATAAAAATTATAAAAAAATACTATCTTATAGGAAATCATTTTACATTTCCAATGAATATTTATAGTCAAAAATATGACTTATATAACACCATATAAAAATTAATTACTAAAAGATATTTGTTAATGTCAATTTTGTCTTTACATTAAATTAATTAATCTAAATTGTCATTTTCACTCCCAAGTGGATCAATGGGGTCGCAAAATCGACCCCAAGATGCCCATGGTCGTAAATGAATCAACCAATATGTTTTGGACAACTGTTAAGGTAATTTTTTATTATTATAAAAACCTTTTAACCTTGAATTACACTATTTACCTTTAACCGCGGTAAATAAAAGTCAAAAGTTACTATTCACCAAAAATTATTTTCATCTTATTGAACCACATTTTACTTCTTCATAACAACCATGTATGTCGGATTTTTGAAATTCAATTCACATAAGTGGTAAAATTTCATTTAAATGAACATGTCAGTTTTTTTAACTACCACTAAGTGGTTTCACTATTAATCAAAATTGATGTTTTTTTGAAAAATACCAAAAATCCAGCCTAAGCTATATTTCATACTCCGAATTCAAAATTGATGTCTATTTTTAAAAATTAAAAATGTAGAAGTGATATTAATTAATTTTAAAATTAATTCTCATTTTTAAAACAAATAGCGTGTTTTTAAGAAACAATAACTATCAAAAGATTGATACTTATTTATGTCCAATTTCAAAGTGAAATTAATTCCAATGATGAAAATTGGATTAAATGGTAAAAATATATTTTAATTTAAATTTAAAACCAATTATAAATATAATATAACAATATAAATAAATTAGAATAAAAGGCACTTTTGAATTAAAATACAATATTTTTCACTATTCATTAAAAAATGAACTTTATCGGAAAAATTCCTAAAATTTACACAAAGTAAATTTTGATGTCCCCATTCTAAAGAAGGATTTTATTTGGTCATATAGAATTTATTAAAGGGACCAAAACTAGATTTAAAAATGGTTCACCATTAAAAGGTGGTAAATCGGCCTTTTAATATAAATTATGCTTAAAATTAGATTCCATCACATTTTAAGGCTCTAACATTTATTGGATAAATTTAAATAAATTTAACAAACATGTATAATCATATTGTAGTTAGTTTTTTTCATTCCCTCCAATACAACGTCTAGGAGTTAACTATCATTTAAAATAATAATTTAATATTATTAGTGTGCAACGTAAGATTCCAATGAATCCCATTGTTGCGTATTGGGTACGTTATGGAACATAGCAACCCCTTTAAATTAAAACTAATATTTAATTCACAAATATTAATAAATATGAAATATCACTTATTCTTCATTTATCTGGGATGTTACACCAGGCAGGGTTAAAGCAGCGTGAGATTCCGGGGGAAATAGCCTTTCGCTAAGGACCATTCAAGTAGACCAAAAATCCATAGCCAAAAAACAACCGCACATAAATCCCTCCACCCCACATATAAAAGGGAATCCCCACACGTCAAATTTTGGAACTCCCAAAGTCTTTTCCATCTATCATTCCATACCCAACTCCACTCCATACATCCTTATCAATGTCTGAGAGGCCTTATTTAGATTATAAAATCTTCCTATGATTTCTTCTATAAAAAACATACAAACATTTCTTGAAGAATATTTATTTTTATTAACATATAATTTTTTTCTTATTCCATTCCCATAAAATAATCATTATGTATGATAATATAATGAAATCGGTATCTCCCATATAAATATATTTTTTTGTTAGCATAATAACCTATATCCATTTAGTCTACTATATATTGGGAAGAAAAGTTCATTCTCATTTGTACGATGGACTACAACCACACAAATAGATGTAATTCATTTTTCATCACTGTCACTCAATCATAGAGATAATGGATTTTTTTAATGTTTATATTTTATAATTTTGACTTACATGTACTCTATTAATTATAATATTATATATACATTGATACAACCTACCACATATTCCATTATTACCAGTTCAATGAGTCGGACCATCAACTGACCTCATGTAAAACTCCATGTACACTAGAGGCTCCTCACTGTAAGTGTGGGTATAAAGGAACATGTGGAAAAATAATAAACAATTAATCATTGTGAAATTTAAGTTAAAATAAATATAATATATAATGAGAAAATAGTAAATTAAAAAACACTACAAATCACAATCCCAAACTGGTAATGTTCTAATAAATAGATACAATATAATATGACATCCCATGATTATAAAAATTGAAAAAGAAAACAAAAGTAAGATCCAATATAAAATAAAATAAAAATTCTTGGCATTATGTTTCTTACAATCATCCATGTCAATCCAAATTCATATTTCTACTAACTAATGTAATGAAATTTCCATTATCATAACATATAACCATTGATTCATCTTGGGGACATTATTGAATCCCAAGTAGGGAGTGAGTATAACACAACTATCCTCAACCAATGATTTATAATTTATTATCCTATAAAATATAAATAACAGTGTATGCATGAGTATAATTAAATAATAAGCATTACAATAAGAGTAATCATGGTCAATAAGTAAAAGTTTTAAAATTTTCCATAAGATACTATTAAATTTATCATGAGATCAAAACCCAATAAACCTAATTTTTAAATTAAAGAAGTTATAGAAACATTTTAAATGTGAGTTAAATATATTTTTAATCAAAAAGTACTAATTAGTAATTTGAAATCCATAAATCAAGGTCACCCATGCATTTACTCATAACACCCAGTTTATATTTAGTGTTGTGATAAACATGTCACACCCCGACCAGGGACGCCCATGTTTTTACTATTTTCTCGGCCCCGCAACTTTGGGAAGAGTTTCGTTGGGTCCAGGTTTGAATTTTTGTTGAAGCATTGATGTTTTCGGTGGGTTTCGAGCTAGTGCGCAGTCACCGCACTGCTAGCGGTCACTGCGCATTCGGTCCGGGGTGGTGCGCGGTCACCACACATTCAGTCCGATCATGTGTTCGGACCTGGTAACTGCGTGGTTGCCCAAATGTTTAGATAAATAATAAAATTAAATGAATAAATTATATTTAAAATAATTTTATAAAATGTTCAATAATAATAATAACAATAATTTATAATATTGTTACACTTAAGATTATTATTGAGATTGTTATTATTATTCTTATTAAGATTATTATTATTATTATTATTAGTTTAGTATTATTCTTTTTTTTCTCTTTTTTTTATTATTTTCTTTTCATTTTATTTTTTTTATCTTTTTTTTATCCCACCTTTCTTCCCATGTTTTTTTCTTCTTCTTTATTTCTCCTCCTTTCTCTCTTTCTTCTCTCCTTTCCCTCATTCCACGTGGGTGTCCCCTACGCAGCGACCCAGCCTTTTTTCTTCTCCGCACACCCTGTTTCCCCCTCATGTTCAACCTTCCACAACACTCCAGCCCAATAGCCCTGTTGCATCCCACGCCTGCAGCCGCGCCTCCTGCTCCCTCGTGCGGCAGCCGTGGCCCAAAGCAGCCAGCCCGCCTCGCCTCCCCGTCCGATCTACAGTAGTGACCAGCCCTCCCTGTTTTCCCTCTCTACATGCACCCGCCGCTCCCCAAGTCACCGCCATCATCTCGCACCCCGGCCGGCTTCACTCCTGCCCTGTCATCGCCCCCTTGCTCTGCCTCCGTCCAACCGCCGCCCTCCTGCCCTACATCCATGGGCATCGCACAGCAGTGCCACACCCAGCCGCTGCCTTCCATGACGCTCCTATCCGCGGCCACCCTGCAACGACCCGGCGATCCAGCACTGCCCCTCCCGCCACTTGCTCCCACTTCGCCTCGCCCATGTTGCATCCCCACTTGCTGACCTCACCCCTACGGCCTCCGGTGCTCAGTCGTCCCATGACACCCTCCTCCTGTTGCACCCGCCGACCCGCGATACCCTCCTGCTGCGCCGGCAGCCATCCGGCCACCACCTGTGTTGGCTTCCCATATTACACAGAGAGCACCCGATCCCCCTGTCTTCCTCAGCACAATGCACCATCCCCCTTTATCTCACACAATGCCTCTCCGCCCTGACCTATTTTTGTACAGCCACCTCCCTCTCCGGCGACCCACTGCTCCTGCTCGTCGTGCCCTCTTGCCACCTTCGTCCTGCACGCACTCTAAAACAACCCCTTGTCCTGCACGATGCTACAAAGCACCCCTCTTCTCCACTTCCTGTACAATAGTGCCCGTCCGTCCTCGTCCTCCCACTGCCATTCCGTATTACTAGCGGCCAACCCTCCTGGAGTGATCTGGTGCCCCAGTACCGCCTCCTGCCCTCTCCGCCGCACCCTCCGCAACCCCCCTATTGCGATCCAGCCGCGTGGACAACTTCGGATGTTCCGGCATGACGCCCTCTAGTGGTATTTTTCTAGTCGCAACCCCCCATAGGTATACCCCTTTTATTTTATGCCAGTTTGATATTTATATTTGATATACATGTATATATTCCTTGGGTTGATTAGAGTTTTTATTAATTAATTAATTATTTTTATTTGGGTCGGCTTGATGTTCTAGGACCCACGCGGGGTGTTTCTGAGTGAGCGTCATCGCCGTGCTTTGTTTCTGAGGTTGCCTCGTCGTCGCACCTATTTTTGAGTGAGCGTCGTCGTCGCGCCTGTTTCCAAGTGAGCGTCATCGTCATGCCTGTTTCTGAGTGAGCGTCGTCGTCGCGCCTGGTTTCCGAGATTGCGTCGTCATCGCGCCTTGGTCTTGAGGTAGGTCCCCCACTGCAGTCACCTTTAAATTTAGAATTTATTAATTGCTTGATGTTTTGTTAAATTTTAATGAGTGAGAAATAATATTAGATAATAAAATTTTAAATAATTATTTAGTGTGAAAAGAGCTATTTATTTTATACTGAACACTTGGAACATTTTTTTGACGGGAAGACACCCAGTATTGAAAGAATTCCTGTTTGGACTTTAAACATAATTCACGGAATTTCAAATGTACTTTTAGTTTTAAAGATAAATGATTTCATATGACAAAGTGTTTTGGGCATTCTTGAAAAATGAGGTTTTGCGTTAAAAGTTGTGAAGGCCCGTTTGGCACTTTAGTAAAATAAATTATTTTGGAAAACCCATTCAGGGGTGATATTTGGTGTGCTTTGATTGTGTGAGCTGTATGTGATGTTTTTGCATCGTGACTGATTCTTTGGAATTTTTGATTCACCCCTCTTTTTATTGTATGTGTTAAAATGTGAACCTGGCATAGTGAGTGAATCTTCTGAGAACGATTATTTCACTAGTTTAGATTACACACTGGCTAGTGGCCCCATAGCAGGAGAATACTGAGTTATTGCTGCTATGGGGATTGGGCCCCTCGGTTAGGCAAAGCAGGGCTATGCCTGGCGTTAGGGCGTTATGACGTCATCAAGTTATGGCATGCCTTCAGGATGAGTAAGATGTATAGTACGTTCTGGATTGTTCACGATCTCCTAGGTTCGACCCATGTTTCTTTTTGTGTTTTTTTTATATATATGGGGGACAGTTGAGAGGTCTAGTTCGGTTGCTGGCCCCTGTGTGCCTCTTTTTCCATTGCCCTTGGCGTTTGTTGTGTGATATGTTTGGTTTTTTCTTTTTGGGTAATAAATGAAGTTTGGATTTCTAAATGGATCGCAGAAAATGTTTTAAAAAGAAATAAAACTATTCCTTTCAGACATTAAACCTGTTTTAAAATTAAAAAGGGCAATGGACTGATACTTGTTTTAGAAATGGAAGTGTGTGTGTGTGAAAACTAATATTTTGTATATTTAGTTCAAAACTTTAATTGGTAAATTTCTTTATTTAAAGGTAGTGCATTGGGAATAGATATCAGGATAGCCTACTGAGTTTTAATACTCACGCCTATAGTTCTTTTATGTTTTTATTATTTGCGCAGGTTACTGCTTGGGTGCGTTCGCCTTGGGTGACGTTTGGTCATGAGTTGGAGAGTGACCCGCGAGGTCACACAGAGATAGTGGTTGTCTCTTTCGGTTAGTTTTATTTTCTTTTTTTCTTGTTAGATACTTTACTTTATTTATTTATTTTGTGCTGCTCTATTTTTTTCTACTGCTTTAATTATTTATTTTTATTGGGAGAAATCGTTCCCACTTGCTCTCTGTTGAGGCCCTGGCGCTTGTCGCCAGCTCGGGAGGATCGGGAACACCTCTCAGGTCATGTCGCGGACCGGCTTGGGTCATGTCACGAACCAACCCAGGTCGAACCTGAACCGGTCACCCGAGCCGGCCCGTGACATGACCCGAGAGGCGTTCCCGATCCTCTCGGGCTGGCGACAAGCGCCAGGGCGTCAACAGAGAGCATGTGGGAACGATTTCGCCCAATAAAAATAAATAATTAAAGCAGCAGAAAAAAATAGAGCAGCGCAAAATAAATAAACAAAGTAAAGTAACTAACAAGAAAAAAAGAAAATAAATCAAATCGAAAGAGACAACCACTATCTCTGTGTGACCTCGCGGGTCACTCTCCAACTCATGACCAAAAGTCACCCAAGGCGAACACACCCAAGCAGTAACCTGCGCAATCACTAAAAACAGAAAAGAACTATAGGCGTGAGTTTTAAAACTCAGTAGGCTAGCCCAATATCTATTCCCAATGCACTACCTTTAAATAAAGAAATTTTCCAATTACAGGTTTGAACTAAATATACAAAATATTAGTTTTCACACACACACACTTCCATTTCTAAAACAAGTATCAGTCCATTGACCTTTTTAATTTTAAAAAAGGTTTAATGTCTGAAAGGAATAGTTTTATTTCTTTTTAAAAAATTTTCTGCGATCCATTTAGAAATCCAAACTTCAATTATTACCCAAAAAGAAAAAACCACCCATATCACACAACACACGCTAAGGGCAATGGAAAAAGTGGCACACAGGGGCCAGCAACCGAACTAGACCTCTCAACTATCCGCCATATATATAAAAAAACACTAAAAGAAACATGGGTGGAACCTAGGAGATCGTGAACAATCCAGAATGTGCTATACATCTGACTCATCCTGAAGGCATGCCCTAACTCGATGATGTCATAACGCCCTAACGCCCAGCATAGCCCTGCATGGCCTAACCGAGGGGCCCAATCCCCATTGTAGCAATAACTCAGTATTCCCCTGCTATGGGGTCACTAGCCAGTGCGTAATCTAAACTAGTGCATCAATCGTTCTCAGAAGATTCACTCACTATGCCAGGTTCCCATGTAAACACATACAATTAAAAGAGGGGTGAATCAAAAATACCAAACAATCAGTCACGATGCACAAACATCACATAAAGCTCACGCAATCAATGCACACCAATGATCACCCCTGAATGGGTTTTACAAAATAATTTAATTTACTAAAGTGCCAAATGGGACCTCACAACTTTTAACGTAAAACCTCATTTTTCAAGAAATCCCAAAACACTTTCTCATATGAAATCATTTGTCTTTAAAACTAAAATTACATTTGAAATTCCTTGAATTATGTTTAAAGGCCTAACGGGCATTCTTTCAATACTGGGTGTCTGCCCGTCAAAAAAATGTTCCAAGTGTTCGGTATAAAATAAATGGATCCTTTCACACTAAATAATCATTTAAAATTTTATTATCTAATATTATTTCTCATTCATTAAAATTTAACAAAACATCAAGAAATTAATAAATTCTAAATTTAAAGGTGAGTGCAGTGGGGAACCTACCTCAAGACCAAGGCGCGATGATGACGCAAGCTCGAAAACCAGGCGCGACGATGGCGCTCACTCGGAAACAGGCGTGACGACGACGCTCACTTGGAAACAGGCACGACGACGGCGCTCACTCGAAAACAGGTGCGATGATGATGCAACCTCAGAAACAAAGCTCGGCGATGACGCTCACTCATAAACGCCCCTCCTGGGTCCTAGAACATCAAGCCGACCGAAATAATAGAAAAAAATTAATTAATTAATAAAAACTCTACTCAACCCAAGGCATATATACATTTATATCAAATATAAATTTCAAACGGGCATAAAATAAAAGGGGTATACCTATGGGGGGTGCGACTAGAAAAAGACCACTAGAGGGTGTCACGACGGAACATCTAAAGTTGTCCGCGCGGCTGGATCGCAATAGGGGGGTTGCGGAGGGTACGGCGGAGAGGGTAGGAGGCGGAACTGGGGCACCAGATCGCTCCAGGAGGGCTGGCCGCTAGCAATGCAGATTGGCAGTGGGCGGATGAGGACGGACGAGCACTGTTGTGCATGAAGTAGAGAATAGGGGTGATGTGTAGCGTCGTGCAGGCCAAGGGGCCGTTGTAGAGTGCGTGCAGGCCGAAGGCGGCAAGAGGGAACGATGAGCAGGAGCAGTGGGTCACCAGAAAGGGAGATGGTTGTACAAAAATAGGTTGGGGCGGCGAGGTGTTGTGGGAGATCAAGGGGGATGGTGCATTTTTCTAAGGAAGAAAGGGGGATCGGGTGCTCTATGTGTAATATGGGAAGCCAACACAGGTGGTGGCCGGACGGCTGTCGGCGCAGCAGGAGGGTATCGCGGGTCGGCGGGTGCAGCAGGAGGAGGGTGTCGTGGGACGACTGAGCACCGGAGGCCATAGGGGCGGGGTCAGCAAGTGGGGACGCAACATGGGCGAGGCGACGCGGGAGCAGGAGGCGGGAGGCGCAGCGCTGGATCACCGGGTCGCTGTAGGGTGGCCGCATATAGGAGCGTAACGGAAGGCAGGGGCTGGGTGGGGCACTGTTGTGCGATGCTCGTGGCTGTAGGGTAGGAGGGCGGCGGTTGGAAAGAGGCAGAGCAAGGGGGCGATGACAGGGCAGGAGCGAAGCCGGCTGGGGTGTGAGATGTTGGCGGTGACTTGGGGAGAGGCTGGCGCATGCAGAGAGGGAAAACAGGGAGGGTCGGTCACTGCTGTAGATCTGACGGGGAGGCGAGGTGGGCTGGCTGCTTTGTGTCGCGGCTGCCGCACGAGGGAGTAGGAGGCGTGGTTGCAGGCACGGGATGCAACAGGGCTGCTGGGCTGGAGCGCTGTGGAAGGTTGAACACGAGGGGGAAACAAGGTGCGCGGAGAAGAAAAGAGGCTAGGTCACTACGCAGGGGACACCCACGTGGAAGGGGGGAAAAGAGAGAAGAAAGAGAGAAAGGAGGAGAAATAAAGAAGAAGAAAAAAACATGGGAAGAAAGGTGGGATAAAATAAAGATAAAAATAAAATAAAATGAAAATCAAATAATAAAAGAAAAGAGAAAAAAAAGAATAATACTAAACTAATAATAATAATAATAATAATCTTAATAAGAATATTAATAACAATCTTAACAATAATCTTAAGAGTAACAATATTATAAATTGTTATTGTTATTATTATTGAACATTTTATAAAATTATTTTAAATTTAATTTATTTATTTAATTTTATTATTTATCTAAACAGTTTGGCAACCATGCACTTACCAGGTCCGAACACATGATCAGACCGAATGTGTGGTGACCGCGCACCACCCCGGACCGAATGCACAGTGACCGCTAGCAGTGCGGTGACTGCGCACTAGCCCAAAACCCACCGAAAACATCAACGCTTCAACAAAAATTCAAACATGGACCCAACGAAACTCTTCCCAAAGTTGCGGGGCTGAGAAAATAGTAAAAACATGGGCGTCCCTGGTCGGGGTGTGACAATTCTCCCCACCACAGACACTTTCTGCCCCCAGAAAGTCACCAAGCCAACAGTTAACACAACATGATTTCATTCCCAGACAGAAATCATAGATAACCGAGAGCTTCGGGGTGACCATTACCAATAAACATCACACCCGACCAATTCAAGAAAAACCACCGCCCAAGATTGAGGGGAAAACATAAGAGGGTTCTCCCCACCACAAGAATTTACTAATACAAAAACCCTTGAAACCTGAACAAACAACCCCCCAGTGGGGGGAAATACGGGAACTCCCAAACCAAACTCATTCATTTTTCCCTCATGTACTGAACAACACACCTGAGACTTGATAAAAAGATTGTCACGGAACAATCCAGCAACTTGAGGATGAGAAATTAACTCAACACCTCTCATCAACTTCATGAAACGAAAATTCCCCTAACGAGCACAGCTAGGACCAAATCAAAATCAGAACAGGTCCGTTATTCACGGACCCACACCATTCAAAAAGACCAAACAACTTAAAAACCACACTGAGGGTAGACAAGAATGTTTGGATTGTGGGTAAACGAGCTCATCACGCCACCGTGACAATGGATGAGCTTATGACAGTGACGATAATAGAACAAGGGAATTTTTTTTGGATATTTCCCTCCCAAAGCAGAAAACATTACTCGGACCGAGGTTCCGCACACCTTCGGAAACTCCTGACTGTGTGCGAGCTTCACCCTGAGACCTGTGGTTGGGGCCCTGATGACTGAAGCATCTCCTGCCTCACTGTCATGCATTTTCATTTTCTGGTCTCTAACTCCTTCCATTCGATGATTCAAACAACCATGATGGTCGTACATTTTCAAAGGGATGCAACAGGACGACTTAGAATGTCCAGACATGCTATAATGGTGGCGCACAATAGAGCGGTCCGACGAACTAGGAGTCGTTACCGATGAGGATAGTTTCTTGGAGATAGGTTCCACCGGCCCGCACTCTTTGCCAGGTGGGGAACCTTCGCGGAAGTCGACCACTGTTAATCACACACAAAACTCTAATGACGATGAGACATTTCATCTCTACTAGTCCAAAACTAAACCCTCTAATAACTCTAAGGCGGTACGAACCTTAAATATCCTGGGAGATCCCAACAACCCGAAGACACACCATCGTTCAGAACTATACAACTACATCTAATAGACTTCGACTACGTCGATAAGCATGAAACATACAAAATGAACTGAGAACTGAGAATAACTTATTGAAAACCTTGGGAGGCTTTCTGGGTGGCATACTCATGACAACACGAGAAACACCATCGAAACTAGCATCAAGCCAAAACTCAATCAAAGCAACAACACAAGCCAAGAACAATAGGCCCATAATCCAAACATATACAACACAAAAAGAAATCACTTTTCCAAAACCGTTATTTCTTTAAAACTTTCAAAACTCACCTATGGCACTTTATGAACCGTCACACATGCGTTCATTCAATCCTGCTCACATAATCTGTGAACAAGTTCCCCCACACACTTTCCATACATACCCACGCATGTGTGACCCTCCATAAGGAGTGCCAAGGTTCAAACACTTCTTTTCCTTACCAAATCCAAACACATACCACGTTTTTCCAAACTGATACACCTTCTCTTTAAAAACCCACTTTAGTAATTTCAATTTTTTTTTGGAAGAAACACTTTTCCATTAAAAAACAATTTCACTTTTAATGCAAAATCAAATCAACTGAGACTAAAACAAAACAGAAGCAGCAATAACCCACTGGAATGCGAAACTAGTGCATTTGTCTGACCCAACGACATGGTGGTGAGCCATGCCCCAAGTAAGGTATAACACTATGAGGACCTTAAACCAGGTACTTGGACTCCACATGGGTTACCACCCCATGTGAGACCACAAAGTGAACCGATTCGCCTCTATTCTCATCCATCAATCCAAAGCAACCAATGATAAGAGACTCAAATCCCGGACTAACCCTGGTAACTCAGGTCTCATCACAAGCGGTGGTGATCAGGAACCGACCTGTAACCTACATCCTGAGCCCTGAAAGTCCTAATCTCCATCTACTGGACATACCAAATAACGAAGGGTGCTCTGAAAAGAAAGGTCCACTAAGGGCCGACCTGCTCTGATACCATTTTGTCACGAACCAACTCGGGTCATATCGCGGACCGGCTCGGGTGACCGGTTCAGGGTCGACCCGGGTTGGTTCGTGACAAAACATGTCTGAAACTTATTCAAACATATAGAACATCATATCCTTTATAGCAATCCTAGTATTCCAATTTTTATATAATGACATACTAAATCAATTATATAAAATGTAATTTCCGAAAAATCTTACCCTTGGGTTATATCCATCACGTCCCTCCTCACTATCCATTACATCTATACTCATTGCATAATTTCCAATACACATGGACTTTTTAGTAGATTACTACATAATGGATGGACCTAATTCATTAAAAATTCATCACATTATATAACAGGTTCGTCATTATTATCCATTTAACAATTTATTCAAATACCACAATCAACATTGGCTATTTAAATTATTTAAAAACACATTCAAACCCATTTTTCCATTTACCATTCCATTTCTACATCCAAACGATATATATTTTATATATGTTCTACTAAAGAACGCCATATTCCATGATAAATTTTCTAAAAAATAATCACATATAGTTTATTCCTATAAACACATTTAACTCACCATTTCAATACCATTTACTATTTCCAAGGAACATGACATACTTCATGAATTTATATAAACCTATACTCAAAGTCATTAATAGACCATATGGGGTTTGGGAGCAGTATCATGTGTCAATTAAAGGTTCAATTTACTATTTTTATTCAATGTAAAATATGGGTTATAATACAGAAAATTAATATAACCACATTCACATATACAACATGACTACTATAGGGGAAATCGTGTAGTCCACACACTTCTTGGACCTTGAAAAGTTCTTTCTCAACCCTAAACCTTGATTCAGACCTAAAAACCATTCAACACCCATTATAATATTATGATATCAAAACAACCATTTTGAAGATTTTTATGGAGAGAAAACATTCATTCATGATTCCTCTATAATATTGAAAAAGAGAAGTGGTTGACTCATCTGATGCCTCGATTTGCCTAAAAATGTCCTTAAAATAGACACAAATCAATGGAAAATCATCCATAAGAGGATTGTAAGAATATTATGAGAAAACTTTCATCATTATAGGTTTTGGGTTGAGGAGATTATTAAAAAAAATCATGTAAGAAACAAATATGACCAATGGTAAAATGGAAAATCCACTAATTATAATGATTGGAACAGTCTAAAAACATGGTTTTCCATACCATGAACCAATAATAAATCCTCCTCTAGATAAGGGGCGTTATATAAATATGTTTTTATAATACATCCATATTTTTTGAAAAATATTTTAGTGGCTTTAAACCCTCCACTATCTATGAGGGTTGGGATTCACAATGTCATAGGCCATGGTTCATGGTTAATACCGAATATACCCCAACAATACTCCCAGTAAATCATGGTCTCCTTTCTCCCATTACCAGTCCCTAAACCACCGAAACACTATCAACACCCCCATATATTAATTAATCCTTTCACTGACCATTTTAAAGGGAGGTATGTAAAAAAATTAATCAAGAACATACCTCCTAAAATGGTTGTAAAATTACATCCTCTCTTCATTATAACCATTTTTTCATTGACAATCCATCCCATCCACTACTATATGTCTAATGTATAATAGTCAGACCACTAAGACTACATTTTTATATCTATATCCCATGATTCTAATTGAATGTCACCATGAAACCAAAACACTTGAACCAATGGCATGGAATTACACTACAAATCATTCACACTATGATAAAAAATACTAATAAATTGATTATCAATGGAAAAAATAATACTCACGATCAGAAACATTTTCCTTAATCACATGAGACATGTTGGAATGGTACATCAAACGTTATGACACAAGGAAAACATAACTCATAGAACTATATTGTTGTGGAATATCAAATAACAGTTCCATGTATTTTATTCTCTCCATATTCTCAAATATTCCACCATATCAATGAGGTAGAATTCTTCTATCACAAAATAGAAAGTTAGTCAATTACAAGACACCCTATGAAAAAATGATATCCCTCTTTAATCCCATGAAGTCATGATATTTCACATCAATTGAAGTCAATCGTCTCTATTCCATCTCCTTACACTTCCAAATCAATAGAAAACGGTGTAACATTTCTAACATGAGGCTCATTATAAAAAACATAGATACCACTTATTTCATCCAATATAAGGTAGATCTATAAATACTATAATATATCACCTAATATTGTGAGAATTTAATATTCACCTAATAACTATTGTAGTATAAATAAATGAGTGTTTTGTGTCTATAATATGGAGATAGTACATTCTTATTTCACATCCATCATTAGCGTAATATAAATATTTCACTATTCCAAAGTACTAAGTTCCTTATGCAATCCTTTTAACAATTTAATTTTAGTATAGAGATCATGTTATAAAACTAAAAACCCTTGAACCCCATGAAAATGTACTATCTCACAATCAAAAAAAATTCATGACTAGTCAATGCTGAGTGATTCCATAATATGAAATACGTTATCCACCTTTGTAATATAAACCACAATAACTCAAACTTCATCATTTATATGAAGTTTTCTTGATAGATATTATACAATTTCCATGTTAACGTAATCATGCATCTATTCCTTAATTGGTAATGAATGTAAAAAATCCAACATGTTATTAATGTTCCTCCTTCACCTACTGATAGGTGTAGAATTTGTTTAGGATACATGCAATATTCTTTTTCATTACTATCCACCATACCATAGATGAATATCATTATAAATATTGGTCAAAAAATTGTTAATAAATCACTTAGAGGTATGAAACTCATGCATCAATAAGTATAAAATACATGTATGGTAAAAAACATGATCTCAAATGGGATTAATCACGTCATCATCAAATCATACAATTGAATGGTGGCTCCCCACATTCATAAATTTAATTCAATGCTAGAAATTCAGTATCCATATATGGACTCCTCTTATAAAGGATCATAATAGATGTCTCAACTAACAAATACACATGATTCATATGTTATGTTTCCTCCTAAGAAATAACATTAATCATCATGAAAATGGACATAACATTTCACTGGAAACTATACTCCTGAATGTCATGATTATGTGCCATCGGTCTTAACTAATCATTAACATTAGTCCCCTTCCATGGAATATAATTCACCTCAATGAAAATCGATTGTATGTACTCTAACCATCATCGCTACAAATCATTAATGTAACAATTAAAAAATAAGTAATTAATTCTCTTAATATAAGTATAAACAATAAAATTATCACACAAAATCTATTTACATCAAAATTTTAATGTATATATAACTTCTTAATATTAGGATAACACATAGGATAGTTCCTCTCATCTTGGCTCAGCTGCCAAAGGATATATTCTATTCCTACATTTTTATTGATCCAAACTTCAACAATTCTAATTCTATATGCATCAAAAAAAAATGTGTACTAATTACAAAATTCATGTGATATTAAAATTGAGGTTGTGATCAAGAGCATCTTTAGTTCCTGATTGTTTTTATCACATTCCAAAAAATACTCAATCGATATACCCTTATTGATGAAGAACATGAGTGGATATTCCCTTATGGAAAATTCATTAATTTACCATCAGTAATAATCCAAAGAAAAGAAAATAATTCATTTATTAAAAACATTATCTCATACTCCTACAATAAAATATAGTGATCATTTTTGGGTCCATTAACAAGCCACATATAAAATGTTATGGCCCATGAAATGAATATTTTTTATATCAAAATGACACATTAATAGCTCATAATATATTTATATAACTCTCATTTATTCAGTATTATTTCAATATGTGAAGAATTATCATCATTTGTATGGGACTACACTATGATTTCATATACAAATATAAAAAAACTATTCAAGTTATGTGTGGATGATATGGTTCCTCAAATCCAAAAATTCTATAGCAATTTTGATTAACCTGAAATACATTAAAAATAACTCATAATAGCCATCCCACATAATGAAATAATATTTTAGTATAAATAATGATATAACCCTTAGAAAATAATTCCATGATCTCAGTTTTATTATAGAGAAAACACAAGCATGCCTCAATTGGTCATACAGATCATTTATTCGCAAAATAAAAGATCACTTAATAACTATAATATGCTATTACATTATTTAATCAATAAAAAACAATAAAATTCCATCATAAATTTTAGAAGAAAAACTAGAGAGACTCATGGTGATGTACTCAAATTGATAAAACTATTATCCTCAAAATCCTCTAACATTTTATATGTTCTTGATGTTCTATTGGTGTGATTTTTTAATGCTGAATAGAAATTATCACGTCTCTGGGAAACTTTTCATACATAATCTCATCCTCTATCTAAGGGATAAACCCTAAGAAGTCATTATCAATAAAATTTTGAAACCAATCTATGACAATTTGGAAAATATATTTCTCCACTCCAACTTCATCATATAATGTAATCAAAACATTTATTTTGATCCCACCTTAGCATAAATGATTGGACTTTAACGAACATTATGTATTTCTATTTCTCATCGGAAAAATTTATATATATCATAGGGAGACCAGAAATTCACTTTATTATATTAAAAATAAATTTTATTTCATTATGATAACAACCATTACATTCCCATTATCAGTTAAGAACCTGTTATCTCCCGAATACACATTCCAAACGAAATCTATAATAACAATACATAGGGGAACACCATTTAAAAATATATATGTAATATGAATGAATCCCAAATGAGGTTTATATTTTCATTATAACACCAAAGGACACTAGTAAGAAACTCATGATATTTGGAAACCTAGTAGTCATTATAGAGTATGTAGACCCTATATTAAAGAACAAATCTAAAAATATAGAAGCTACAAGAATCGTCCATAAGATGGTCCATATTTTAGGTTATCCAAAACTAATTGAATGTTGAATGGAATGTAGATGACCCATTCTAGAACCATGGGATTCATTTGGGATCCATGGAGATTCAATACACTACTAATATGATTTCAAATATCATGGATCACCACATCCTCAACCATGAATAGTACATACAGTGGAACATAAAATGACATACTTATATGTGTACTAGACCAAATATCATTAGTCTACATTGTTCTAGTTCTTCCATCAATTCCTATATTTTGAGGGTTCCAACATGACCACTATAAGTGGCCCATGCTTCAACAATCGTTTCCATACTCTAGTGGATGAAGTAATTGTCCTTGAATGTAACAATGATTTGCATAATGATAACTATGAACCTGAAAACTATAGAGAGAGTATAAGAGTCTACCAGGGGTACTCTATCATTCAAAACCAAGGTGAAATATATCGTAATGTTTATTTTTTTCGATTTTTATATTTTCTAAGATTTTATTTCAATTATTCCCCATTTAACCATAATAATCCTACTCGAGTTTCCCATGAAAAAAGATATCATAATTCCCCACTTTAGTAAATTTTTTGAAATAGAGATAGTTCACATAGTACATGATCTCTTGTCTAAGAACATAATTAATTTTTTTTCTACCACATATTAATCTCATAGAAAACATGGAATAATTAATATCATTTAAGTGAAGTGTATAGAATAATAAAACTCCTATATAATCCCCTTACCCATTCTCATAAACTTCATAGGTCTTTCTTGTCTTAGGGATTTTGAATAAATATTATCTATAAGCATCACCTGGAAATGCATCCCTTATATACTCTCTAAAAGCATATCGTGGAAATAGATATCCCAGAATAAATTTACTAATCTATATCACATATAATATTCTAAATTGAATCTATTCCAATAAGGATTATCTAAGTGATCCAGAATCATTTGGACTATCTCAATCAAGAACTCTACCACCTAAGGTCCTCCTTCCCTAGAAATAGCCAGTGGGTGATGTTAGTGAAACTGTAATTTCATATTAAACATGTTTTGTGTATCCCCCATGGTCTCCCTCCATAAACATGATAAAATGTGAAATTTTATCAATGGGATTCTCTTCCCTTTATTCCCCAAATCCACGAGAGGTACATTTCCCACATTAGGAAGATAACTTTCTATGATTTCCTCTTATCTACCAACATATAAGTTTCATCATGGTAGAAACTTTCTACAATATGAATGACAAATATCAAAAAACATTACATAATGTTCATCAATATACCTAAATATGCATTACGGAAACAAAAAATATCCCACATTTCATACACTATCATAATAGATTTAATTGAATCTCTATCACTAACCTATACCTTTTCTATCATGGGATATGAATAACTTTTTTTAAACCATTATTAAATTTAAAATACCACATTTTAAACCATTTAAGAATCATTAAACATAGAATATATTAATACATTTACATTAAGAACCAATTTAATTCTTCTAGTGTATTAAATTTCAACATTTTTTTCAAACATCATTTTTAGGAACTATTTTGAGAAAATTGAAACAAATATAGAATTGACTTTTACATTCCGAAAAAATACCAAGAACTATAATTTCAAGGTCTTCCTAATATGATGATTGTCACATAATCCTTCAGTTCCTAAAATTATGAATGGATAAACAAAACTTGTTCCATGTCCTTGAATTGAAAAAATCATAGGAAACCAGATTTTCACACAACAAGTGCATCATATAAGGTGATGTAACATCATAATATAATAGAAATCATCAAAATAATCATTCAACCTCGTGAAAAGAGTTTTCTCTCATAGTTGAGTTAGATACTCCATTTAATTATTTCATTACCAAGCCTCGATATGTACGATTCTCTTATCTAACATTACTAAATTGTAAAACAGTTGAAAAGAAAACCCCTTTGTGTCCACTTTTTAATGATTTTTACATAGTGAAACTATGATTGGGGAATTGATTAAGACAACCCCATAACCATATTCATTCCTCCTTGTATGTCGGTTGATTTTAAAAATTAGTGTGGGTTAAGTGAAACATGTGTGGATACTAGAAACTCTTTATCAGAGTAAATCAATAGAAAAAAATCATTATAAAATTCAACATGAAATAATAATTAATACCATAAAATAATATAGCACAATCTAAAGCTAAGGATATAGTAATAATACAATACATTATAATATGAAATTTCATGATAGTTTTCAATGCTAAAGAAAATATAAATAAAGATGATACATATAATTCCATAAATAGGTTCAAATATCTTGTATGGTCATTCCATCCTTACACAGTCATGAATCAAATATCATCCATCTAATATTGGTAAATTTCCATTATACTGACCTATAACAAAAAAATCATATGGGGTACCCAACATTGGGTGATGGATGGTGTGAATAATACTTAGTAGGATATTACTAATAGTTTATATAATAAATATCCATTCTAATATCAATCACATTGTATGTTGGAGTAAAATTATATATTGAACAAGAAAACAAAAGTAAATTTCCTCTACAACTATAGTTTTCACAATTAACCAAATTTGAACTTTGATTTTATCATATCATTATAACCCACAAAATCTAACCTATAAATTCAAGATATATATTCCATTAATTTAAATTGGATTTAAATTTTTCATTGAAAAAATGGAATTCATTAGACTCCTAAAATTTATATATCGAGGTCACACATTCAAATATTCATTACACAAAATTACGATATAGTAAGAATATTTACACTCAATCCCCCCAATCAAGAGTAAGGATTCCCATTTCA
Organism: Viscum album; assembly: GCA_963277665.1. NCBI lineage: Eukaryota > Viridiplantae > Streptophyta > Magnoliopsida > Santalales > Viscaceae > Viscum > Viscum album. The sequence goes on from OY728127.1 coordinate 806,843,106, forward strand.
ATGATTTAGAGTATATGATTCCAAAAATATAGTCTATATATTCAATATCAATGATAATTAATTCCATTATCAACAATACATACCCATATATGTGATTCATCATGTCTATCATAATTTTCCATTCTATCGATACACATGCCATAGTGTCCAACACTCATAGCCATTTTAAAAAAATATAACAGCAATTGTGCACCACAATTATTCCCAATTACTCACATTTATTAACACTATTAATATAATTAAACATATAAACATGTATTTCTCATATAACACTATCAACATGGTGTCCTTTTATCATTTTATAGCACATTCAAACCCCTTTTTCCATTTACCTGTATATTTACCATCCATACCATAAATATTTTATTTGAATTAATTTGAACAACCCCTTCCCTATTAATAACTTTTTTAAACAACATTACTACAATTTGAAATATCTAAAACACCTTATCTTAAAATTTCCATCACCTTTTAAATTTACATGGGAAATGACACAATCTAAATGTGGCTCTAAACCCAGTCTCACAATTATTAATTTTCTCAGTCGCGATTGTGAGGTGTCTAGTTTTGAAAAAGTCATGATATAATCTTCTTATTGAACTTCATAAGTTATAATAAATGATTTTTTTTAAAACAAATACAAAAATAGAAAATATCTTATACTCTTCTGTTTTTATTACCCGAACCCCAAAACACTCTTGATGCCCCCATAAAATTTGGAAAATATTTTAAACCCATTTGAGATGAATTTATCTCAAAATAAAATAATAATTATCCCCCATGAATTATCAGGATAATTCATACCATCATTATTTCATATCCTTTGGGAAACGATAACATCGCTTAGGCATACATGTGGACTACCACCTCCGGGAAGTGATATGATTAATTTTCCATTTTATGATTAAATGGATGATAAAAAATTGACATAATATATATATTATATATATTAAAATAATAAAATTATTAAAGTTTGATATATTATACTTCACTCTTTCATTCTATTCATCAATAAAATGAAAACTACGATCATGTGTGCATTTAGACTATTGTCTCTTGTAATGGTGTAATTCGTCTTCTATTTCTAAATTTCATGGATTAAATTAAATTAAAATAAATATATATATATATATATATTATTTATATCAAACAAAAAACTATAGATAATGAGATTATGATCAAATAACAAAAATAAAATCTACCAAACCAAAACATACATGAAAAAAATGAATTTCTTACCTAAACCAACACTTTTAATAATGAATTTATAATAAACATGTGATATAATTTGTATATAAATCATATATATATTATTATATATATGATTAAGGTTCTGAAATTGAATTATTTAAAACTGTATTTATTATGCATGAATATGGAATGAGTATGAATATTTTCTATAAATATGGTATGGGATTTTCGTCTCACATTTATTTTCATGATACACATTCCATTTTACCCAAATATTTATTTAATTAATTGAATATGAAAGATATAATTCCATTATAATTTTATTTTTGGTCAATTATAACAAATAAATATCCATATACTTTTCATTATTTCATGGGGTTTTTATTCAAAATCTACTAATCTGGTAATTGTTTTATGATGAAATCCAATTTTTTAATGGTGGTGATTATGAATATGTTCTAATTAAGAAATAATATGATATATCTCTCATGAAACATATTTCTTTTCATCTAATCATGTCATTAATTTAGATTAAACATTTTCTATTTCAATTTCTCTCCTTATGTTCTCATGAGGTAAAAATAAATTTTTAATGGAAGAACAACATTATTTCTCTCTTTAGTCGAAAATGTATTTTCATCAATATCTATTTTTTACAAAAAAATATTAAAAAAAATATTATTATTATTAAATAATTAATTAATTTCATTTTTTCAAACTCTCAAAATTATATAAAATGGTTCAAAAGGAATATTTGTGTTTCTTATGAATGATATACATTTTACTTTTAATGAAAAATGTGAAAGGAACCATTATTTTAATCTATATTGTATAGATAAATAATTCCAACATCATGGCTAATAATTTAATTAAAACATTATATATGGTATTCTATGATATTTTTATGGAAAATTACTTTGAAAATAGTTTGTAAATTTTTATATTTAAAATTTAATTTTAATGGAGAAAGGTTATTTTTCATGGAAATATTTTAACGATATTCTTATGGTATTTATATTAATTTCCAAGAAATAATTTGGTGTTTCTTTTTTTATTTGGTATGTAAACCAATGGTATCATTCTTATTCTTTATAACTATGGTATATAATTTTTTTGAGAATATGTTTATGAATGTCATTCGTTTCCTATGAGTTATCCTATAATGAATTGATAAAATGATTACAAAACCAATTTATTTTTAATAGTTCATGTTATTATATAATGTCTATGAAAATAATTTATTTTAAATAGGATATGATATTTTTAAATGATTATAAAATATTTTACATTTTCATCAGTTGTGATTTGATTAAATATTTATGATCTTCTAGAATACATATTAATATTTTAAATTATGTGACATGTGAGACCATAATTTTATATCCCACTAATACATTGGGTAAAATTGATATCTCATTATAAAAATTGGAACTAATGGTGGGAAACCAATTTTTAGAAAGATAACTTTACATATATTATAGTCATGTGGGTAAACCATGGCAACTATGATGGTTTTGCGATTGAACCCATTCGACTATCATAGTTTAGGAAACGTTCCATGACACCTATGAAAATTATTTTCTAGGATTATATTTCTGTAACAATTCCATATATTATGAAAATGTTATTATTCCACATAAAATGTTATTTGACTCCCTTATTATTCATTTCTTATGATATAATATGATTTATTACAAGACTCGTATTTAAGATCTATAAAACGATGGATATGGTTTTCAAATGTTATTATCATGTTCTCAAACCCTTATAAATACGTTATTCTTTTTTAATCATTGATATATGAAATGTTTACACTTATTAATAATTTTTTCCCACCCATCATTTTGTTTCCTTTAAACTATTTATCAAAAAGGTTATTTGATATGATATATCTATAAAGGGAGATTGTTATAAATATCAAATTGGGGGATTACATAGTTCACTTATGAAATAATTGTCCATATGTCCATTTTCAAAATCCAATATACCTTAAGTATTCTAAATAGACATTTTATGTTGTTTAATGAATAGTTATCTAATAGTATATAATATATATGTATGAAATGTGTGGGTATTAATAGTTGGTAAAATATCCCACCACTCCACATTTTCATGAGTGGTGAAAGAGGTTCATTAAGGCAATAATATATGTTACAAAGGTTCCAATGGTCGTAAATTAATGTCAATGCTTAAATAATAGTTAGGTAATTATTTTCCATTTAAATGAAAACTTCTAACTAAATATGAAAATATCAAAACAACTACACTGTGTTTGTCCACAATGTTTTACCACAATACTGATATTTCATAAGACAAACATAAAAAACCATAATAATCCTAAAATAGAGTAAAAATTGTAATACTAAACAATATAACCCAAATATATTTTGACATAACTCTACAGCCTCACACAAATCCCCATGACCCATTAACTACAAGACCACACAAGCATCACAATTCACCACTCTAGAAGTGGGATTCCTTACATTTACTTGTGTCTCAGAATACAAAACATATAGAAGCACAAAAATTCCAAATAAGGGGTGGGTAATAATAATCATTAGTATATTACCCAAGGAATTCCCTACACATTCCACTAGGATAAATCCAATTAGTACATTTATATAAACAAAAAATATTGGAATCAACCTAAAATTAAGGAAAACACCCAAAAATGTCATTAACCATTAAATTAAAAAATATTAGAATAACTCAATTCATGTTTCGTGGACACACACATAACAAATCAATGTCCACAAACCAAGAACATGAGCTAATTGTTCATTGATGGTTGTACATCACGACCATGATCCAACCAACTTAACTCTTTCCTAACAACATAAGAAAGAAACCATTCAAGTCAAATTTCTAAAATCACATCAATGAACACATTCACTAAGACATAATTCCTCACAACATATTCCAAAAAAACCATCCATTAAGCCAACACAATTCTACCAAAAAGGACAAAACATTTTTAAATAAAACAAAACATTTATTGCAAACATAATTAGGACACATAATTCTGAAAACACGTTTTAATAACAAATCATTTTTAATTAAAACAATTTTCATAAACAATTTTTTTTAAATAAATGATTTCATGTAATTGAAATTTATAATTTTAAAACCCAAATCAAGAACATTTCACCACAATAACGAATATTTCCACAAATCCAAAAATTATCATTGAATTAGATCAATGAAATATTAACAAATCAATAACGAAACAAATTTCAATAAACAATCATTAATTTGAAGATAAATCATTCAATTTATATGAAATTGGTTTTTGGGTGAGAATCCAACTGCTTAGTATTTTGGTGAAATCGACCAACACGCAATCACACCAAAGATCAGGGTGAAAATTGCACAATGCATCTATAGATAGCTTTTACAAAAAACAATAATCCCAAAAATAGTTATTTTTGTCCACACAAACCCTATATCAATATGTGGTATTAGAAGATTTGGGATTTTAACAGAGATAGAGAGAGAGAACTAGATCTACAAAAAAAAGAATTCAAGAGAGGAGACATACATGAGTGGAATTTCCATTACCACACAAATAAATCCCATTGAATTTCCTCCATGATGATTGGAAGAGGTTCAATTTTTTTTAGGTAGGTTCTGGTCAAAAGACCAGAATCAAGAAATTTATTCAAAATAGAACGTCACAAGCGAATTACAGCAGACGAAAAGAGGGCAATTTTCTAGAATCCTTAAAAAAAGCAGGAAAAAACTCTGGTGGGAGATCATTCATCCTAGTGATCTCCTGAGAGACACCCATGTTGGCAAGCCCATCTGCGACCATATTAGCCTCCCGAAAGGTGTGTGTGGCAATAAAATTGAGGTCACTGAGCGTAGCGAGGCAATACATCCATCTGGGGGTGAGAGGCCATGCCAGATGAATATCACCCTTCCAGATGGCTTGCATAATGGTAGTGGAATCGCTCTCGATCTAGATATTCTTCCAGTTTAAACGCTTGGCATAGGAGACAGCATGAATAGTGGCAAGCATCTCCGCCTCCAATGCAGAAGCAATTCCGAAACTTCCATAGAAACATCCGAGGATCCGGTCTTGATGATCTCTAAAAATTCCCCCGCATCCGGCAAGACCAAGATTGCCCTTTGAAGCTCCGTCCACATTTACTTTAATCCAGCCAGGAGAAGGAGCCTTCCAGAAAACTTCGATAGTGTATCGAAGTTTTGTGAAATTACCTTTGACACCAATTCGGTGGAGGGTTTCAAAATCTATGATAGAATTGTCACAACAATCCTTTTGGATCGTAGCCGCTTCCCTCATAGCCAGTAGAATCCGCATTTTCCCTGCATTTATATTAAAGGTATTATTGTTGAAAACAGAATCATTTCTACCATACCATAGAATATGAATAAGCTCCGCAACAGCCGTTAGAAAGAGATTCTTGATTTGAGGAGATATTTGGAGTTCCAACGATCTTTTCAGCTGAGAGAGAATAATAGTATCTAAAATCCATCTGCACTCAAAAAGGTCAAAGATGTAATGCCAAAGGGACATAGCAGTATTATAGGATAAAAAAAGATGATTGATTTCCTCGCGATGTTGGTTGCATAATCTACATTTGGAGCAAAGGTTAAAGCCATAAGATTGCAGGCAGATATCAGTTGGAATTTTTTTATGAGCAATGCGCCACATAAGGGTAAGGCGAGAAGGCTTAATCCAAGCTTTGTTGAAGCCAGAAACCCAATGAAAATTTTCATCTCCATTGGGGAATTGATAGCGATAGAACTTTTTAGAGTCTAACAAACCATTATGAGCAGGTTTCCAAACAAGAAGATCCTCATTGGAGGTGAAATAATAATTATCCACAATCCCCTTGATATGATCCGGAATTTGAGAATCAGGGGAATTGATCATCTCCCTAATGGAGCAATTAGAAATATTCTGGGCAGAGGTATTAGGCATATCAGAAATGAGAGGGTGGCCAGTCTAGTTATCAAACCAAAAGTTTAAAGAATAATTCTTACTAACAAGCCATCTAGAATTTTCCATAATAGAGTGAAATGAAACTTTGATTGATGGCCAGATAGAGGAGGTCATATAATTAGAGGAGCCAGACTTAAGCTTATAAATAAAGCGATTTTTGAGAAAACCCATGGAGAGGGAGTTATTATGAATGAGGGACCTTGTGAGTTTGTATTGGAGGGCCTCATTAAAAATTTTAAGATTCTTAATGCCGATTCCTCCATTTTCAATAGGTTTATATCAAGTGGCCCAAGAAACTGTAACTAATTTCTTCTCCAGAGTACTTCCACTCCATTTGAAATTCCTGATAGCTGTATTAAGTCTTTTTATCAGCCCCAAAGGCCATTTGTAGACCATCATAGAATAGACAAGCTTAGAGACAATAGTGGATTTCACAAGACAAATTCTTCCATCCATAGAGAGGGATTTAACTTTCCAGGATGAAAAATGATTTAGCGTTTGATCAACAAGGATAAGAAAATGGCAAGCTTTAGGCCGACCCCAGAATAGGGGAACACCAAGATAAGTAAAAGGGAAGGATCCTTCCTTTATCCCTAAAGCATTGGTGATATGATTTTTCCTATTAGCGGGGATGTTTTTACCAAAGAATATGAAAGATTTTTTCCAGTTAATACATTGACCAGAGATCTCCTCGTAATGAGCAATGATGGATTTAAGGTTATTGACATTTCTTTTATCTCCCTGAAGGAAAAGGATAATATCATCGGCATACAACAGGTGAGAGGGAGCATGAAGATTCCTGGAAGCAATGATAGGTTTGAGTCTGCCTCCCTCAACATTGAGGGAGAGAAGTCTACTAAGATAATCTTCGACGATAGTAAAAATAATAGCAGAAAGCGGATCACCTTGCCTAACACCTTTAGAGCATTTGAAATAACCCCTAGGAGAGCCGTTAATAAGCACTGAGATTTTAGCAGAGTTGAAGATGATTTTAATTTTATTAATAAAGGAGTCATTGAAGCCAAAACTAGAAAGGACCTTAAAGATGAAGGACCAATCAATCGTGTCGAAAGCCTTAGTGATATCAAGCTTAAGAGCAATGTTCCCACCTCTAGTATTTCTATTCAATAAATTGGTGGATTCAGAGGTGAGGCAAATACAATCCTGAATGGATCTACACTTAATGAAACCAAACTGGTTCCAGGAGACAATTTTGTTACTAATATTAGAAAGCCTATTAGCAAGGATCTTGGTGATAATTTTAAAAAGAGAATTTAAGAGGGCAATGGGACGGAAGAGGTGAATTTCATCCGCAATATCAACTTTAGGGATTAACTTGAGAAACTGAGAGTTGAGAGCGTGTGGAAGAACACCTTTTTCAAAGAAAGATCTAACTAAGTTGCAGACATCATTTTGAAGTACATCCCAATGTTTTTGATAAAATCCATTGTTGAAACCATCGGGGCCCGGGGCACTATCCGGGTTCAGACCAAAAACAGTATCCTTGATCTCAGAATCAAGTGGGATACAATTAAGAGAACAGTTATCATTAGAGGACACCAAACAAGTGATAATGTTTGGAAGGATATCCTTGTTAATGCTAGGACCATTAGAAATGCCAGTGAAGTAAGAAACAACATAGTTGGCAATATGTTCCTCTGACTTAATGATTTTACCCTCAACTCTTAAGCAAGAGAGAGGCTTACAGGTTTTCCTAATCCGTTGTAGAGCGTTGTAAAATTTGGTGTTTCTATCCCCATCCTTGAGCCAATTAGTTATAAAGACTTGCTTTTTTAAATTATCTTTAAAGTTTAAAAGAGAGATCAATTTAGTAGAGATGGTGATTTCATCCTGGGGGTTAGAAACGAATGAATTGTTGTTAACATGAATGAGAGACAAATCCTTTTCTAGGTCATGGATATCTTTGTCAATTAAAGCTGTTTTATTAGCACACCATTTTTTAAGAATGCTCTTCAGATTTTTTAACTTAGTGGTGAAAACAAAGGGATCCCTGTGATTGCCCATGTTAGACCAAGATGAATTTATAAGAGATACACACTCCGAGTCAGAAGACCAGGCCAAATTAAATCTGAAAGGAAAAGAAGGTTTCCAAGAATTTTGAGGAAAACTGACTAAGATCAGATGATGATCATAAGCGAGTTTAGTAAGAGTGGCACATAATATTTGATGAAAATTATCAAGACCAGATTCATTAGTGAAAGCTCTATATAGTTTACTCGCCACCATTCGGTTGAAGTGGTGTCTATACCAAGTGAATTGGGTGCCAGTAAGGTTAATCTCAATGAGATTATTACCATCTATAGCAGCTTTAAATTCCTTGGCGGAGATGGAGGAGAAGGAGTGCCCAATTTTTTCAGAGGGGGAGAAAATAGCATTGAAGTCCCCAACCAAGACCCAGGGATCTTGAGTCAAACTATTGATGTCAGAAATCTCCTTCCAAAGAGATCTACGATCAATGTAATTATTCTTGGCATAGACAAAAGTAATGAAGATGTGAGAACTACCAAGGTAATAATTGCACGTCAAAGCTTGTGTAGAGAGACTAAAGATATTAACATTTTGAAAAGAGGAGTGGAATAAAATCCAAAGAGTGTCCATATGTCCATTATTACAAGAACCCAAGAAGGAGAAACCAAGGTTATCTAGGTGCATGAACTTAGGGGAAAAGTTGATTTTAGGCTCAGCAATAGCAATCAGCATGGGACGGTGAGTAAGAATAATATGCTTCAAAACATTAATGGTACTAGGGTTTGCAATCCCCTGACAATTCCAATATAGAATATGCATAATTATTTACCTTTTGGGTTTGACCCCCCATTCTTTTTGTCACCATCATTTTGGCCTCTAGTTTTCCTAGGGGAAGTGGTTTTGCTAGAATCCTTTTTGGTCAATGGAGATTCAGGATTGGAAGTATTACCTGCTGCCTTAGGTCTAGAAGTAGACTGCAAACAAGTAGACTTGAGAACAAGACCTGGAATCAGGAGATCCAGGTCTGAAACAGAAATGTCCCCCAAAGCAGAAGGACCTCCATCCAAGAGAGGGATCCCTTGATGGACATGATTTGCTTCAGTAGGATCGGGGGCTGGTGCATTTACATCAACCACAGTTTTTGGAGTATCAAGTCTGGAAACAGTGAATGACAAATCAGTTGACAGAGTAGGGAGAGCACCATGAGAAGCAAATTGTAATGAAGAGGCAAAAAAATCATTCTTATCCAGAGATTCAGAGGGAACAGCAGCAGGTGAAGATTGCCTGGTGCATTCTTCCTTTTCAGAAGAGCATGCTTCTTGAACACATGGAGGTGCACTGTTTGAAATAGGGGGAGGGAGTTCAGAAGAGCATGTTTCCTGCACACATGTAGCTGTATTGTTTGAAATAGGAGGAGGGAGTTCATGCTGGGACATAGGGGAAGATCCAATCCTACAATTTGTCAAAGAAGACTCACCCACATGAGTCTGTGATCTGGGGATAAGAGGGGAGTCTTCAGAGATTGGACTACAACCCAGAATTATGGATGTGTCAAAGACAGCATGAGACCCAATCAGAGAGGGGTGAGAAGGAAAGTTATCAACAGTTTCTAATTTGCCTTTGGATTGATCATGTGAGTCCTGCTCCGGATTGTCAACCTGATCATCCCATGTTACCCCAGGTTACTTTGAGGTTTTAGGAATCCATTTCCCAGATTTGATTTGCAAGGAGTCAGAATTAGCAGTGGGGAGGGGGGCTCTATCCTTCTTTCTTTTCCTAGCTTCAGTCCAATCATAAGGATTATGATGGTTGGGAGTCCTTTGAATGAGTCTGCAATTTTGGACAGAGTGACCCACAATCTTGCAAAAATCACAGAATGAGGGCATATTCTCATATTCAAGATCAATCACAGTTTTGTAGTCTTTAGCATGAAAGGTGATAGTTTTAGGAGGCTTGGTTTCAAGATTCACATCCACTAAAATCCTATCATACATACCCAAATCAGCATTAATAGTTATTTGATCAATTTTAAGGGGGGTACCTTTGCAGGCTGCAAGGTCATTCAATATTCTAGGATGCCAAAAAAACCAGTTTAAGTTATGAAACCTGACCCAGATTTGAGCAGATTTTCCTCTTTGTGTATTCGGATTGAAAGAGAAGTCCCAATCCGAGAGTCTCATAATTCTAGGCTTCAACAAAAGATTACCTATCTTCCAGAAAGCATTAAGATCCTCTTGCGAGTGCATAATCATATGAAAAAAACCTTTTCACAGGGGGATCATTTTCCAGTTAGTGAGACCCAAGCAAAGAGAAATTCTATTTTTTAAATCAATGTAGGACCAGGGTTTGTCCCCTTTGGCATAAGAGACATGACCCATTAAATAAAACATACAAAGATCTTGGCGTTGTGCGATTGCATCAGGATCAGCCTCAACGGAAAAACCTCCATCATCCAGACGCTTGATGGCCGAGCGAGATTTAAGACCTGTAGAAGAAATAGATGATCCTTTAAGAGCTTCAAGGAAGGAAATACCTCGCGGTGCCCCACAGATTGGAGGAATAGTTCCAGAAACTAGCGAGGCGTTCCCCGGAGAGATCGGATATGCGCTTTTCTTTTCATTTTTTTCTTGCAAAACCACCGCAATTTCCCAATTAGGGTCAAAACCAGCCATGACAGCACGAATAAAGGGAACAACACAAAACGAAGGACAAATATAAGTGAGCTAGGGTTCAAGGAGTTCTTCGGGATGCGAAGCATTGCGCTCTCCAAATCTCTTCCATTGGAAGAGGTTCAATAACCTCTAATAAGATGAAATCCCAAGAGGGGTTCATATGGGAGGAGGAATGATGTGTTTAGGAAAATCCCTAGCCAATCCTGTTTAAAAATACCCCGTTTATTTAAATGCACGCATGGTTTAGCTGAACATCTAGGAAGACTATGCACTAATTGTGTACCTTCTACCATCTCAATAGGGTTCCTAACATAGATGGTTTAAATAGTTAGACAAACCATTCAATCACCATGAAAAACACCATTCTATAAATATGAATTTTTTACCAATGTGTCAAAATAGTTTGTATGACTATTCACCATAACAGTTCACCAACCCTCTTGCCTCTTTCTCCAAATTCATGGTTACCTAGGTTTTTTGCACATTTTCCAGTAACCGTACTATAAATTTGAACCCTTATTAAAGATTCCATTCCTTCAAATAATCATTCAATTGTATCCCAATAATTAACCAACAAATTTTCATTCATAATAATTCATATACAAGGGTTAAATACCAAAAACATTGGGGTTCTACATTCCCACCCCCATAGCCTTTTCTGTCCTCGGAAATTTAAAAAACATTTTGTCAGAAATGCTCGAGCCATTTCTCATTAATCTCTTTTTCACACTCCCATGTTTCCTTCAATATCTAACCATACATCCACACCACAAGAACTGAACTATTTATTTTCCCATAAAAGATATTCTCTTTCATGTCGATAATCATCACTAACACGTTCACTGAGGAAGAATCTGTATATTTCTCAACATAATTCCAATGAATCACATTGTCATGATCCGACTGATATTTTTTCTACTATGACACATGGAACATATTTTGCACTGTAACAAACAGAGAGGGAAAATAAAACTGAATTATCACCTCCCCAAACCTCTCATATATCTCAAAGAGACCAATATACCATGAAGATAACATACAATACATTCTATACTGATGACTTCCAAACCTCATATATATTCTGAGGAAAACATGATCACCCCCTTGAATGATAATTACCGCTAATGATTGTCATGATATTATTTTTGATGACAATGATCTCTCTCTAATATTTTCATATTCAACTTGATATTCTATTTTATCACTTAAAAATTCTCATCCCAACAGAAAATGTTTCTCCAATTATCACCCAATAGTGAAGATAACGACATGGAAAGCCATAAAATTACTCAAACAGGGCCATATGTATCGAGCTCAAATAAATGTTATAAAAAATACTAATGGAAAGTGATCCTCCCAAGGGCCACACAAATCCATTACCCAATCCTTCAAAATATCTTCTAATATTTTAATCATCCTCTCACATTTCCCATCAATATGAGGGTGATATGACATAATGATCAACTACTGAGTCTCATGTTCTTGAAAAAAGGATTTCTAAAAATTATACATGAACTATAGATCTCTTTCCGATACAATTGAAACTTTTTCACCATTCATCTTTTCCACCTCAATGATATTGAAGTTGGACTGATCCCCTATAGTATAAGATTCATGAATAGGGATAAAATAATCAGACTTTGTGAGAAATTCCACAATCACCCAAAATTCAACCTGTTTCCAAATAATTCATGGAATTCCAATAACAAATATATCACTATATCTTACCACATCTACTCAAGGTTAGCTAAGGACTGTAACATACCATCTGGCCGCTGATGCTCTGCCTTGACATTCATACAACTCAAGAATCATGAAACATTATTTTCCAAGTTCCTTATCATACATATAACCCAAAATTTATCTTTTAAAACTTATACATATTCTATATTATTGGATGAATAAGGCATATATATTAATGATATGAACTAGTGTGTTGTTATTGATAAGCAACCGGTACAACCATCTGATTATGAAACCACAAAAAAAACTCCCATCCAGTTTCCATACCTCAATGTTCTCCACACCATTATGGTTTAACCTCATAACAACACCATGTGAATCAAAAAAAATATCCCCTCTAACTCGACCAATGATGTTAGGAACCAAAAAATGGAAGGAAACCCACAATTTCACCCCCGTCATTAAAATCCAACTACATTTCGGCTTTGAAGACATAAACTATGACTAATTTGATGATTTTTTTTCACATGACCATAGGAATATCTATAAAATTTATCTGATAATGAATTAAATTTACCTAATAGGTACATTATATCAATTTAAACCATTTGGATCTTCTACATAAATTTTCATTTCAATATAATCAAATCTCTCAGTGATAAAATGTTTATTAATCTCTTGGGGTTAGTATTCACCATAAATTAATCACTAGAGTGATTGTGATTCCAGGTTCTCAATGTATAAACCACCACCACCAACTCCAAGTCATGTTTTCGATAGTTAATCTCATATAAACTCAATGTACATGACCCATTTGAAACAAAATGATCACCATGAATGTGAAAACACCCCAAATGTTAAACCTAATGCATCACAATAGACCATTTACCGTTTACTATGTTCTTGCGAACCCAATATTTTTTGTAGATATAAGATGATCATTAGGCGTGTAAAATCATATCTAGTACTACTCATTAAATTTAAATGGATCATTTTTCATTTCCCAGTCATTCACCTACAATTAAAATCCTGGGATGTCATGAATAATGTGTCGATAATACCTATCTTGACTAAGGAATCACAATATCTAAAAATCATTATTTGATGGATGCTAAGATATAAAAATCTATATCTTCTCCGAATCCACTGAAACACACTTTTCAAAAATAACATGGCCTAGAAAAAGAAATTATTGTATCTAAAAGTCACACATTGTCAATTTGGTATACAAGAGACGGTCTCTCAACATACCCAAATCTACTTCCATGTTTTGGTCATGCTTCCCATTTGACTTTGAATACAAAAGTATGTAATCAGTGAATAACACCATGATAGAATCCAAATACCATAGAAATATCTGATAAATTAATTACATGAGTACCAATTGTGAATTCATAATTCCAAATGGATTATCCAAAAACTCATAATGGCCATATATACTCTTGAATTCTATTTTTGGAATATCATCCTTCCACACCACCAACTGATGATATCCTTATAGTGTGTCAATTATGTAGAAAAACGAATAACCCTCGAACTAATAGATAATATCATCAATGTGTGTGAGTTAATATCATTTATTTATCATAACTTGTTTATTATTATGGTAGTCAACACACAACTAAAGCGTTCCATCAGCCTTTTTGTCAAAAAACCCGGTATAACCCATGAGGTTCTGCTAGGCCGGAAGAAACCTTTGTTCTAAAAATCCTCCAACTGTACATTAAATTAAATAAATTACACTATAACATATTGTAATATGGATTTGATATTAGTTTGGTACTAGTAATGATATCAATCATAAACTCCACTTCTCTCATGGGTGGAAACACAATGAATTATTTGAGAAAGACATCCAAAAATTGATGGACCACTGCTGGAAAAAAACTTTTCTCAACCTCTCAAACTGATGAAAACAACAAAGATGATATCTAATATGATATAGTCCTAACCCATGGTTCCAAACGAATCTGGTTCACACACCCTATAACTCTTTACTCTTCTAAAGTGAATCTCAACACTATCCCCTATCATGAAAGTCACTATTCATACATAATCTTCAAAATCGGACCTAAATGTCATCAACCAATACACACCCAATATTAAGTCATACACATCCATCTCGAGATCATAAAAGTTCAAAATCATATCAACCCCATCCATAACTAATAATCATTCATTTCAATTCAAGACTTGACACAATTTTTCACTATTGGAGTTTTATGTTTTAGAACAAAAGGAATCATTTCCACACATAAACCTAACGAATAAATGATATTATAAGGAATGAAATAATGGAATGAAACCATAAAAAATAACACTTATATAAAGTTAGAATTTTTAAAATTCATACCTCTGACTGTGGATGGTCCAGACTAATCATACACCACCACATGCTCAGCTCCAAACACCTGCTTACTCTCACAACTTTTCACATTGTTCCCATGAAAAAAATGACCGTACTATGGAGTCATGGCGTTCTTAGACTCACTATTTCGAATTATATTATATCAATGAGGGGTGGAATACTACCTAGGTCCAGTTTAGTCATAAAATTCCAATGAACCATGATAAATGATAGGAACACTCGACCTAAGAAAACAATGATAATATCTCTTTAGAATATCCATCTACTGAAACAAATGACAAACTTTAGGTTGTTCAATAAAATACCACTTCTTGTAGGATAGAGACAGACACTAGAAGAATACTTCATTAGTCGGAGGCATCGAAGAATGGTTTTGTGATCATAAGATTTCTAATACATACTCTCATCATAGAAATAATTGTCTCTATTCCACTTGATCCCCGCATTAGTGTATCGACTATTTCCCATGTGTGTGAACCATAATCCCCCACATATAGGCCCTATGATTTCCCATTAGGTAACAATTTCTAAATCTAAAATTTATTTATAATGACTTATACATAGAACCTTTTTTTAACGAACTTATTTCCAGAATCCCAATTCAAATATGTTCACCAATAAGGATGAACAAGACATAGTATTAGGGGAAAAACATACTATGTAACATCTCAGACCCGAAATACACTAAAAGGTTCCCCATACACAGATGGGAACATGGCCTCAAGCACATTTCTCCAAATTCAAGAGGATTACGAGTAGCAGTGAGGGCCTATGTTGTTATAGTGTGGAAACTATGCCCACCTTAGCGGAGTGTAACACATCAGAAGAAATAATAACAATAGTGGTACTAGTAAACAGATTGAAATAGAAGTAAACAGTGGAATACTGGATGGAAACGATAACATGAAGTCATATAATATCAGAATGATGTATAATTTCACATTCCTTAAGAAAGAAGTGAAAAAATAAACTCCTATCAAGTACAATATGATACTAAGGTACAAAAATACAAAATGAAACACTATATCATCACAAGCCTTTGTATTGTCTTATTCTATCATTCTCCAAAGTAGAAATTGTGTACCTTTATAAGGATCCATTCCCTAAAAGAAACCTATAAGAATACAGTCTTTTTGGGGAAAAAATATGTCCCAAATAGGGTGTGAGAAATAAATCTCAGTAGGCCACCACAAAAGGATTGGTCCAATCCTTCAGTGAGTATATGGAGCAGTAGTATATGATAATGAATGCATTAAACTAGGAAGTACTCAAAAGTAAATAATGATAAATGAATACTTACATTAATACCATTAATATTCATTATGAAATTCAATAACATTGAATCAAAAGTCCTTGGGATCTGTCCATAGCCAGAAAATCCCAAATTCATGCAAACACAACGGATACCTCAACACGCAATCAGTCGTGTCAAATGACAATTGAATCCAAACATGTGATTTAGCATGACAGATGAATTATAAATCATTAAAATAGTCAAACATCTATTCAAATCCTTTCCCTCAGGTATTCCATATAAAAAACAAATCCTTGACCATAGGAAATTTCCCAAAGGCATAACAAAACATATCCCACATGCACAAAATACATTGCTCACATGCATGAAAAATATCTTTATGCAGGCAGAATAATTTAACAAGGCCAAGCCCGACATATCTGGAATTCGGTATAAGGAAACACTGCAATATTTACACTATTACATGGTTAAATATGGATCGATTCACATTGTTAAGAATTTAATTAACCAATTCATTTAAAACAACCAGAACAGGGACAACAGAGGAATAACCATGGTTATCCTAAGCCAAAAGGACCAACAGTAGATATCAAAGGGAAACACGGCCACGGGGTTATCCATTTTCAAAAAAAGAAGTCTCAACATGCTTCAATTCATATAATTGATCACCTAAAAATCCTTATCAATTAACACAAGACAATGTCTCGACCAAAGGACACCCCAAACATGGGCACGCAGCACAACAACACATATAAACAACATGAAATTACGTAATTAGCACGATACCACCTACCTCATTGTAGTGTGACTCTCCTCATCCAACATTGACTTTCAATTCAAGATAGAACAATATAGATCCATGAAATAAGGATTTTCACTCAATCTTAAATAAATTAGTAGAGAACAAAAATCACGAAGAACAGCTCAAGAGTAAACGAGCACTCTCCAATTGGGTCCAAACAAGGCCGAGTACTACCAAAATAGAGTTTGGATTCTCAACTATGAACAAAATACCATTTTTGGAGTTCCTTCCATGCAAACCTTGGGCATTATATGTCCAAAACTACATAAAATGATGCTACTTCCAATTTTAATCAAAAAAATAAACCGAGAGAATATCATTTAATTCCTCATTTAGCGGCTGAATTTCACTAACATACTTTATAGGGCCTGATAAAATGACTACACAAAATGTACTAGGATTACCATGGTTTGTAGTTCGTTTTTCCACTTTCCCTTGCAGAAATTATGATACCCCAAGTATTCCCATCATACACGAACATACAAAATGAAATGTGAATGGGTGTACATAGCATGTAACCCATGATTCCAGTACTTTTCCCAAATTTCCCTTGTTTTCATAAAAAAATTCAATGGAAAAAAGATAATAAGGAAAAATGCCTCAAAAGAATAACTAGGTTCTTAAAAACACACTGCTCATTTTAATTTGTTAATAAATTTCCCTTCAAAGGGTGGGGATGTAATATCTGAGAATAACTCCAGCCACTAAAAATATACATCAGCCTCCCTCTCCCAGGTTTCATCCAGTACTCGGTCATACTACAATAGCACCCATACTAGAGGAACTAACTAGACTTAGAGAACCTTCATGCTCCTGTCATCTACGACCCACACATAAATGTTGCCTCTAGGTGACATTGGTAAACCCATCACAAAATCCATCGTGGAATCATCCCATTTTCACTCCGGAATAGGTAAATTCTATAAAATACCAGCCGTCTACTGATTTTCAACTGTCACATGATGGTAGGTTGAAAATCTTGTAACAAAATTAGCTACTTATCGATTCCTACCTAGCCACCAGTACTGATAGTGAAAGTCATGATACATATTTTTGACTATAGGATGCACTGGAAAAGCTAAAGAATGAAGCTACCTAATCAACTCCTTCCATATATCTCCTAGAACCCAAACATGTCCATGTATGCACATAACTTCGTCCTCTCCTATCTTCCTTCCAGGAGGTGGGTCCTCACCCGCCACACTCTCATGTAGAACTGGGACTTTGGAATCCAATTGCTTCCTCATCCTCACATTGTCCACTAGCCAAATTGTAACTTCCAACGATGAAAGATAAGTTTGTCCCTGACTATCATGCACCTTTAAATGCATCTCAACGAACAAATCCATAATCTTCCACTCACCATTGGCCTCCTGTACTACATGTATCTGATTTCACCTACTCAGTGTGTCATCCACTTCATTTCCTTTTCCAGGCATATATGAAAGCTCAAAATTGAAGGAGTGAAGGTATTTCACCCACCTTCTCTATCTCAAATTCAAATCACACTGAATAAAGATGTATTTGAGACATTTGTTTCCATGTACACAACAAAATTTAATCCCAATAAATAATGTCTCAAAAAGTGAAATGAATGAACAACCACAACTAACTCAAGATCATGCATCAGGTAATTCCTCTCATGTGGCCTCACCTTTGGAGACTCGTATGAAAAAACTTGACCCCCATGCATAAGAACTTCTCCTAGACAAATACATGATTCATCATAGTACACAGTGGAACTCTTTCTCAAGTCTAGAAATATCAGTATTGGCACTGAAGTAAAATTCAATTTTAGCTCCTAAAAGGTTGTCTCACATGTATCTGACCACTCAAACATCACACATTTCTTAGTAAATCCCATCACCGATGATTCTATGAGTGAGAAGCCCAGTATAAAATGATTGTAGTAACTATCTTGCCTGAAGAAACTCCATAAATCAAAAACTTTCTTGGGATTCCCCTAGGTAACTACTATTCTCACCTTCTTTGGGTCCACTGATACTCAAGTCTTTGAGTTGACGTAACCCATGAAGTGAATCTGATCCATACAGATGTGGAATTTTGTGAGCATAACAGATAAGTGTTGCTCTCTCACTGTATTCAAAACAATCTCATGATTCTTTTCATGGTCATATCGATTTTGAAAATACACAATGATATCATCCATGAAAACCACCACAAAAGAGTTTAGGTAAGGATGGAATAATCGTTTCATCAGTGCCATGAAAATTGCTGGAATGTTCGTGAGACCAAACAGCTTAACAAGATACTCATATAGACCATACCTACTACAAAACGTGGTATAAGGTATGTCTGTAGGCCAAACACATACATGATGATATCCTCACTACCTGTCAATCTTCGAGAACACTTGACCTCCTCAAAGATGATCAAACAGGTCATCTATCACGACTCGAGAATATGGATACCACCACAATTGTGTTGCCATAGTTTAATGAACTGTGGTAGTAGAAACATATTCCCCAATGGGTTTTATGTGCACAGTGGCCACATACCGTGACCCCAACCCAAAACTCCCAACCTATCATGGTCCTCTCACAACCGAAGCCCTCTCCCTGCCTTGTGCAATCAAATCCCTCTCCATGCCTTCCATGATCAAAGCCCTCTCCCTGCTTGCCATGATTGAACCTGCCTCCCCCTTTCCCTGCCTCTTTCATGATCGAACCCTCTCTCGGACGATCGAACCCTCTCTATTCTTGTGAATAACACACTCTCATATGATCACTCCCTACTCTTCCAATATAGGATCATGCCAAGGAAGTCAACCAATTCCCTACTCTCACAAAATCCTACACTCTCTGGATTTGTTGAAGGAACCCTGCCCACCCCTACTCTTACGGATGAACCCTATTCGCTCCATTCCATCATGTTTCACCCATTCTAGCATGTGAACAAGTAAGGGTTAATCTAAACTAAGGATACCCTAATTTGAACTTTTTTCATTTGATAAATGATACCATTGGCTATAATTAGTGATCCATATACTTGGAAAATTTTCTTTGGTCTATGTTTTAATGATTTTGGTTTGAGGAAGCTATTTTTTAACAATTTAAGAGCAGGTATTGTTTAATATATTTAATTTATATGAGTAGATTTGAATTTTTTTATATTATTTAATTACATAGAGTTATAAGATAGAATATCATTATATATATGTGAATAATTTTTTAATGAATTATAAAATATTTTGAAGTGTGTTAGAAGATATATTAATGTCTAGAAAAATTTGGAAATTCTATGTAAAAGGATACTAATGAAGTGAAAAAGAAAATGATACGTAATATATTACCTTGTTTTAGAAAATTGGAAGAGGATATTACCACTATGATCAAATCCATCAAAATTCCACAATCATTTAGAAACCTCACTACCACCCAAACGAATCCTAAATCCATTTCTCTAGTAAAACCGAAGAGTCCATATATATTTTTCATTTAGGGTAAATTTCTATATTTTGAGAACATTATTTACAAATCCTAACAATATTTATCCTAAAGAATACTCCATGTGATTCATGGTATCCTCAAAAACATTTTAAAAAATCACCAAATATACTTCTACAATATTTAATGTTCCTATTCAGTCTTTAATCTATTCACCCATGCCCAATTAAGGCATAATATTATCACATTCTCTCATGGATTAATGTTTTTTTGTGAACATATATTCTATATTCCACCATAAAGATATCTTCAATAACCCTAGAACTATATATTCAACCAATATTAAGATATAATGGTACTTTAGGTTGATGTGATTCATCCTCACATAATACACTAACTACTAGGCCAAATGCATCACACTCAGATTACCAAAGTAGATTGATTAATTTTTATAGATTCATTCAACCCCCCCAAATTGAAATTTAGTATTGGTAGAAAAATAATTTGAATATAATATGTATAAATATATACTAATATTGAACTTCATTATAGATTATGAATAAAACCTTCCAATCATTAAAACTGAACAACTTCAAATCTAGAAAATTCAATCAGAGGTGAATTTGTCTCTAATACCAACTAAAGGGGACTGGTTGGGATATGAACCACATTGAGTGGGGGTGAATTAATTTTGGTGACATTTAATTACCTTTTTTTAATTTTATATTTTTACCCCTTTTTTTACCTCTATCAGTATTATGTGAGTGGTTCATTTATTATCACTTTCTTTAATTATTTCATATATCATTATCAAAAACACACAAACAAGTGGCATATTAATTTCTAAGGATCACCTCTCAGTATGATAAGTCTAATCCTTAGAGTGATCTGGTAACACCTATGTTAAAAAAACCCATTAGTAAATACCTCTGAGATTTAAACTATTGTATCATGATAGTATAGATTGTGTATAATACACACTTATTTTGTATTTCCTATACTCAGTTACATATAATACCTTTAAAATAAATAATGGGGTAACAATATGATATTGTAACAACAATTTAGAATACTTTTTTATTGTTCATGTACTACTCATTTGTTCTTATTATTCCATTGCACAATAGCAAGGCACTTATTTTAATTTTATACATATCACTATATAAAACCTCTTATTCTTCATAGTATCAAAATGTATTCTATGACCAATTATTTATATTCCTTACTTTATAAACTAAAATACACATAACTCTTCATCTCTCCCCTACTTTCATGTGTCAACTAGGGGGCAGTGTGCAAGTGAGGTGGGGGAGTGGGGGAAGGTTTTTGTGGGAGTGGGGGTGGGAAGGTTGGAGGACAGTGGGGCTGAGGGGGGATGTGCGGGTTGGGGGTGGGGGCAGGTGGGGGAGTGTGCAGGTGGGGAGTGTGGGTGAAGGGGTACATTAAAGGGAGTTGGCATGATGGGTGGGGGAAGTGGTGGTGAATGTGGTGGGAGTTGGGATGAAGGGTGGGTGGTAGGGGGTAAAGGGGGCATGGGGCATCGGGTGAAGGGGGATGGGGGGTAGAGGGTGAAGGGGGAAGGGGGAATGAGGGGAAGTGTGTAGGGTTCGGTAGCACTATGAATTTCTTGGGTAAATATTTTGTTAGTTTATACATGTCTATCCTAGTTCCATGAATTTCCTGAAAGAATATACTACAACTAAACGTCTTTGTTCTGGTTCTCCCACTACTACACATCTATCTTCATTGTTTATGAAACAACAAAAAGACTTACAAAAACTCTATATGTTTTATGAGATTCCCATAAGTAGTCTACAAATTTTTAGGACTTATCCAGCTTTTATCATACAAATATAATTTATAGATATCTTTAATAAAAAATATAACTTATTCAATTCACCTAAACTCATCTACAAAAACTCAAAAATAGCTTTTCTCCTATCTCATGATAGAAACATGCCTGTTGCGATCAAACCCATTCTGCCTTCACATTTCCATGTATCTCTCATGATCGAACCCCTTCCCCTTTCCTTGCCTCTTTTACGTTGGAACCCTCCCCCTGCCCCGCCCCTCTCCCTCCACCCCACCAGCCCCTCCCCCTGCCCAGCCCGTCCTCGTCCCCCTCCCCCATACACAGCCACTCCCCCTCCCACCACCTTCCCCCTCCCCCTTCCTAGCCCCACCCCCTACCAAGCCCATCCCCCTGCCCAGCCCCCATCCCCCCCTGCACATCCCCTCCCCCTCCCCCATCCTTCCCCTTGCCCAGCCCCTCCCCCTCCCCTCCCTGCCCATCCCCTCCCAGTAACACCCCAGGTAAATAAAGAATATGAAATTTTCACATTTATCCATATTTGTGAATAAAATATTAATATTACTTTAAAAGGGATGCTATGCTCGATGGCTTACCCAATACGCAACAACGAGTTTCTTGGGAATCTTACGTTGCACACTAATAATAAAATAATATTATTTTAAATGGTAGTTAACGCCTAGCCGTTGTAATGGCGGGAATGAACTTAACTAACTACAAAATGATTATATATGTTTTTAAAATATTTTTACTCTTTACAATAAATTTTATAGGATTAAAAATGCGAATGAATCCAATTTTAAGCATAAACATTCTAATATTCTTTAAAAGGTCAATTAACCGCCTTTTGATGGAGAACCTCTTTTAAATACACTTTTTGAGAATTTTATGTGTTATATTTGACAAAATAAAATTCTTCTTTAGAATCGGGACAACAAAATTTACTTTGTGTAAATTTTTGGTATTTTTCCGATAAAGTTCATTTTTTTAATGAATAGTGAAAATGTTGTATTTTAATTCAAAACCCCTTTTTAATCTAATTTATTTATATGAGTATATTATCTTTTTATTTTGTTTTAAATTGAAATTAGAATATATTTTTACCATTTAATCCAATACTGCTCGTTGGAATTAATTACACTTTGAAATTGGACTTAAACTAGTGTCAATCTTTTGATATATATTACTTCATAAAAACACGCTATTTGTCATGACATCAGAAATTAATTATTAAATTAATTAATGTAACTTATATGATTTTAATTTTTGTAAAATAGACATCATTTTTGAATTCTAAATATCAAATATAGCTTAGGGTGAAGTTTTGGTATTTTTCTGAAAAACATCAATTTTTTATGAATAGTGAAACCACTAAGTGGTACTTAAAAAACTGATTTTTCGTTTAAATGAAACTTTACCACTTATGTGTTTTGAATTTCAAAAATCCGACATACATGGTTTTCATTAGGATTTAAAATGAGGTTCAATGGGATTAAAATAATTTTTTTTGGGTGAATAGTAACTTTTATGTTTTTAATTGCGATTTGAGGTAATTAGTGTAATTTAGGGTAAAAATAATGTTTTAATAATATGAAATTATCTTGAAAAATGTCCAACCCTTATTGGATGTGTCATGGCCGACCAAGAAAATCCATGGGTCAACTTGGGGACCCCATGGAGCCACTTTGGTTGGAAAATGACATTAATACCTTTTTATTTAAAGTTAAAATTATAATGTCACAAACATGTGTTGTTTGACTAAATAAATTTTTATATGGGGTTATATAAGTCATATTTTTTACTATAAATATTCATTATAAAGATAAACCGATTTAATACATCATGATATTTTTTTATAATTTTTAGAAATTAAATAAATTTATTTATTTATGACACTGTGATGATGCAATGTTTACCTCATAAATGAACGATTTAAATAAAATGAAAAGATAATGTAAAATCTAAGACCTAAACTTGTCAAAAACCTATTGGATGTGTGGATTTCAAACTATTATCACCATATCCTCGAAATATATAATTTTGGTACATTTGAAATCCGAAAATCATTTTATAATAAAGTAATATTTTATAACTTTCCAAGAGTGCCCCTCCTCTCCTCTTATAAAAGGCCCCCACCTCTACCACCTTACCCACACCTCTCAAGCCTTTGTATCAGCCAAACCCTGATCATTTTGTCTCTCCACATCCCTATATTACTCTTAGAAGCCTCACTTTGGGCATAAGTCTTCCCAAGGAAGCCTTTGAGCTCAAATCAAAGAGAGATACCCGATTTTAAGGTAATGTCTTCACTTGTGTTCTTTTGTTTTATTTTGCTTCTCCAACCCCCTAAAATCTTTTTATTCATTTATTTTGTAACCACTACAGTATATTAAATATACTAGGATGTTTTTATAATAATGATTCGAGCTACACTTACACACACCAACATCTATTGGTAAAAGAACATACTGTTTCTGTGGATGGTGAATTTCTGCCTCACGAAACGATGATTGTTCAATATTATTTTAACACACTCAAAGGTGGAAATTAAGATGTTACTATATTTATATATGATATATAATATGTTTATGTTTTACTTAAGCTTCTTTATTTTTCATTTATGTAATTCCTTTATGGTTAATCGCGATATCTTCATTTTAGGAAGTGCGGACTACCGCCCCCTCAAAGTGATTTGATTCATTAATACCATTTGTGGTACGTATAAAGGATATATTTAATGATATTATATACTATACAATACAAGAATTATAATACTATAATGTATCATTATGTTTTAATTTCATTAAATAAGAAATATAAATGGAAGTAGTGTCCATGTGTACGTACGGCTTACCGTCTCCATGAACGGTGCATTTCATTTCTTTACTCTAAATGTTATGTAACATTATAAATGCACATATATAATGGATATATATGATATATATGATATCTAAATAATTAATATAATTCTGGATATAATATATATTTTACCACATGAACAGCTTGTAGTTGTAAAGAGTTTATTTTTGACTCAAGTAGAAATGATCTACAAAACGACCATTATTAACTTAAATAATTTCATAGTGTTCACAGCATGGTAGTAAGTGATATAAAAGGAATAATGAACTTGAAAAAGGTTCTTAATAAATTTTAAATTAACTCAATTTTATTATTCAGGAGGTTAAATAATGATCGAGTCATGTCGGACGCGAGGTAAGGGATCCTACCCCTCTCTTTCTTTTTAAGTACACTCTTTTATGTCATTCCTTTTAAGCTCATCATTCTTATTATTGGGATGTTCTTTTATATTACTCTTACTGTACTTTTTATGTTAATATTATGAGATACCCTATTTTCTCTCATCAATCCATTTTGGATGTTTTAATTGGCGCCGTTAGGCTGCCGAAATTTCATAAGGGGCTTTTATTTCACTTTGTGTTTTCGGGAGATTCATGCTACATTTGCCAATATTTCCTTTTGAATGGTGTATGTACTGTCCATTATTTTACTCTTTGTGTAACATACTTTCATTTATGAGTATTTACATCAATGTTTTATAGTCCTTCTGTCATGGGGTGTACGTTTCGAAAGTTACCCAAACCGGTAAGGGAACCTTCCACCCTCCTCTTTTTAAAAGACTTATTTTGTTATGTCTTTTAATTTTTATCTTATTATGTGGAGATATGTTCTTATATATCCTTATTGCCGTAAATTTTATTTCCAAGTGATGAGATACCCTTTATCTCTCTCATCAACTCTTTTTTTTAAATTTGATGTGACACCGTTAGGCTGTCCAGGGAACTTCTTAACCCATTTTTTGATTTCTTTGGGTTCAACATGTACTTATTGAATATGTCATCCTTTGAATATGTGTGAATGACCTTTGATTATTTTACACTTAATATCCCCTTATATTGGGTGTATTTATATTTGTCTCACATAATTATGAGATTGATTTATCCTTAATTTAAGGATACCATCTTTATAATGGATTTCATCTCAATTTACATTTCCATTGAGGCTTTATTGTTGTTATACACCAATTCACTCTTATATGGTATATATACTATCCTTTGGAATATTATATCATGAATCCCTTTATTCTCATGATATTATAATGTTTTGATTAAATGTTATTCCTCAATTATTGTATTCAAGTGTCTCTCCTTTTGTTAAAAACACTTTAACTAAAATATCGTTTTAAATGTGTTAATGATTTAATCTTATAAATATTTCTCATTAATATCCATGTTTTCAAAATGGTTTTAAGGATTTATTTATATGGATATTAATTTTTTAAAATGTTAAAAGATTCAATGTGGTATGGGACAATTTGATTTAGAAATCTCTTTATTAAATGTTTTAAATGGTTTTACAAATGGTTTTTAGAATGGATTCATTATTTCAATATCTTAAAGTGTTATATTGTTTTTTCAATGTGGTAATGTTATCTTTCCTTTATGCTTAAGTTATGTGTTATGATTATGTTATGGTTCTTGGGCATTGTTATGAAGACGGGTGGTTCCGTGATAAACTAGGGGGGTGAGCCCGATATAGCTCTCCAATGCATTGGGTAACACAGAGGAGTTAAACATTAAGGTTTCTCCGAAGAGATTTAGGGAATATACTGTGATGGGTATTCAAAATGTAACCAAGAGGGTTACTACCTACGTAAGAATGTTATTAATGCCTCAAGTTACCTTTATGACTTATGATTTCTTTGATTTATTCATGATTTATGAGGTATGTTAAAGTGCTTAAGTTTTATGGGTAAAGTATGATTTCATTATTATGTATATATGCAATCATGTTTCCTTTCCATACTTTTTATAAGCCTTACTGAGATTTT
Source organism: Viscum album (assembly GCA_963277665.1). NCBI lineage: Eukaryota > Viridiplantae > Streptophyta > Magnoliopsida > Santalales > Viscaceae > Viscum > Viscum album. The sequence goes on from OY728127.1 coordinate 806,870,101, forward strand.
TAAGCTCATCCCATGTTTTTGAAATGTTTTTCACAGGTCAAGGGATTGCTACATGATATGATGATAGTGTTAAGGAAGTGTCAAGAAAGAATCCATGTTTTATTTTAAATATGTTTCCGTTGATGGGAAAATGAATACTATCTTTTATGTAACCACTTTGTTTAAATGTGGAATGTAATGCATGTTTTATGATCTAATTCTCTAAAACTCTTAACCTGAAAAGATCCTCAATGTGTAATCTTGTAATAACTCAATATTAAGTAAGGTTTAAGGTTTGGGCCTTATAGTTGGTATCAGAGGTCATTTTAGATAACTTTATAGGTTAGAGTGTTGTTTAAGAAAAAGTGACAAGTTTTGTATAACCACAATGGTTAGTATATTAGATGGATTCATAATTTTTTTTGAAAGTTAGAATGAGTTTGAGATAACTTGGATAAGTATATCATGGTGTTAATCTTCCACATTTTTATTTGATGATTTTACTGATATACTCACACTGACCTTTTTGGTTTTAATAAATGGATGGATCTAGCAGGCACCAAAGTAAGAGTGGATTTGAAGAAAACTGTGACGGTTTTATGAAAGAACAACTGAATGATATGGGAGCAGCAATGAGAACTCTTGTGGTTATCCTCAACCAACAATCTGGACTCATGATTGACTACCTAAACCTTAGTGATTTTTATAAGGCATCGTATATGCGATAAAAAAATCCCTATGGAAGTTCAGGTAATAATCATAAAGGTAAGTATGTTCAAAAACCTATGTGTCAAATATGTTGAAAGAAAAACATAGGAAAATGTTTCAAAGGGACAGAAAGATGCTATAGATGTGGAAATGAAGGTAATAAAGCAAGAACCTTCCATGGAAAAAGGAAGCATCTAGTTGACTCTAGTAAAGGGAATGATGTTCTTTCTGAAGGATCGGTTGAATGTTTTAAATGTGGTGTGCATGGTCATTATGCAAACACATGTCCTACCAAGAAGTTTCAGGAATGTGGTCACCAAGATCGTATAAATATTGATTTACCAATACCTAATGCCATTCCGATTGAGGATGAAGAAACTAACAATGAAGAATGAAAGGTATGGATTATTTCTTAACATATGTGTTCCTATTATTGGAATATTAGGATATGATTAATGATTTTGTTTGTAGGAAAGAATTATTTCAGAATAAGTTCAAAAGGAATGGCTAATAGATCATGAAGAATGTTGAATGATTAAGAAGTCATCATATAAGGGATTCAAGAGTTATGGTAGATTTTAGGATGGTGAAATTCTTAGAGGTATTAAGTCTCTTTTGATGATGGGGTCACATTAGAAGAATTTTTATAGTAACACTGATGTTTTATATATGAAAATTTTATTCAAAGAATAATTATTCTTTCTTTTGTGGATATAGTTATAAACAACCATTTGGGTTTATATGATCCTTGAATTTGAGGCAATTACTGGTTAATACATTTTGGGTTGCAAAATGGAAGTTATCATATAACCTTAGTGGTTAAAATATGTTATGGTTATTTTTTATGAATTTATCTCTTTTTGAGGAATGTTAGAAAATTATATAGTTTTTGAAAAGTGACAACACGCAGACTGTGTGACAACCCGTCGCGTCGGACAAAGCTACGGGAATCGAACCCACAACCAAAGTGCAACTGGTATTTATCACCTACCACTAGACTACGTGAAGTCCCTAGTTATTTTGGATGATTATTTTTAGTTAGATGATTTTATGAATTAAGAATAAGTTGTTTTTTTTTGTTTATCAATGGAAATGATTAGCCTATCATGGAGGATATGTGATTAGGATAATTACTTTTCAGTATGATACTGTAAGAGTAACTGATGTTATTTTGGAGAAAAATGTTAAAATTTATCTTAGGATACTATGTGATTTAATCCTTCATAGAATTGGGTTTCAATCATAGTTTGGTTTACTTTGTAGAATTTTATGGATAGAGTTTTATTGAATGGTCTTTTTTGAACTTTGGGTTTTAGTTTTGGTTAAGGTCTAAAGGCATGGGAAGTATATAGTTCTCTTTTTTTGGATTAGGTGATTCTCTAGAAGTTGATTATAGCTCTCTTAATGTGAACAAGTCATCCTAAATACATGTCTTTTGGAGAAAATATGAGTTCGTGTAAGAAATCTAGTAAAAGTTGAAAGTCAACATGACAATTCCGTATGCTTCCTAATGTTTTAGTTCATCTCATAAATAAATTCCTCAATGAAAAGTAACTTAAAACAAAAATTTTGTCTGTTAATTTTTCCTACTCTGGAATCAAATACCGTTTAACCCATTACATGTTTCTGATTTTCTTGTTGTTAACTTTCTACTAGACATGTTTACTATCACTCTCCATCAGAACATGACCCTTTTTTTCTCCTCCATATCCATATTTTCAAACTTGGAATCCTAGTATGGGTTAACTCGGGTGACATTTGTACTTCTCTCCCATTCTTTTAAGGTGATAGTTTTACAGACACTTGTTCCGATGTGGGATTTTCAATGAAGTTTCCAAGCACAATTTTAAAATTGCGAGGACGCAATTCCCAAAAGGGGGGGAGGATGTAACACCCCAGGTAAATAAACAATATGACATATTCACATTTATCCATATTTGTGAATAAAATATTAATATTAATTTAAAGGGGACGCTATGCTCGATGGCGTACCCAATACGCAACAACGAGTTTCTTGAGAATCTTAAGTTGCACTCTAATAATAAAATAATATTATTTAAAATGGTAGTTAATGCCTAGCCGTTGTAATGGAGGGAATGAACAGAACTAACTAAAAAATGATTATATATGTTTGTCAAATATTTTTACTCTTTACAATAAATGTTAGAGGATTAAAATGCAAATGAATCCAATTTTAAGCATAATCATTCTAATATTCTTTAAAAGGTCGATTAACCGCCTTTTGATGGAGAACCTCTTTTAAATCCACTTTTTGACAATTTTATGTGTTATATTTGACAAAATAAAATTCTTCTTTAGAATCGGGACATCAAAATTTACTTTGTGTAAATTTTTGGTATTTTTTCGATAAAGTTCATTTTTTTTAATGAATAGTGAAAAATGTTGTATTTTAATTCAAAACCCCATTTTAATCTAATTTATTTATATGATTAGATTATCTTTTGATTTGGTTTTAAAGTGAAATTAGAATATATTTTTACCATTTAATCCAATAGTGGTCGTTGGAATTAATTTCACTTTGAAATTGGAATTAAACTAGTGTCAATCTTTTGATATATATTGTTTCATAAAAACACGCTATTTGTCATGACAATGGAATTAATTATTAAATTAATTAATTTAACTTATATGATTTGAATTTTTGTAAAATAGAAATCATTTTTTAATTTGGAATATCAAATATATCTTAGGGTGATGTTTTGGTATTTTTCTGAAAAACTTCAATTATTGATGAATAATGAAACCACTAAGTGGTACTTAAAAAACTGATTTTTCATTTAAATGAAACATTACCACTTATTTGTTTTGAATTTCAAAAATCAGACATACATGGTTTTAATTAGGAAGTAAAATGTGGTTCAATGGGATTAAAATAATTTTTGGTGAATAGTAACTTTTATGTTTTTAATCGTGATTAGAGGTAATTAGCGTAATTTAAGGTAAAAATAATGTATTAATAATATGAAATGAACTTAACACATGTAATACCCTTATTTTATGTGTCATGTCCGACCAAGACAATCCATGGGTCAACTTGGGGACCCCATGGAGCCACTTTGGTTGGAAAATGACATTAATTCCTTTTTATTTAAAGTTAAAATTATAATGTCATAAACATGTGTTGTTTTACTAAAACAAGTTTTACATGGGGTTATATAAGTCATATTTTTGACTATAAATATTCATTAGAAATATAAACATATTTCCTACATCATGATATTTTTTTATAATTTTTATACATTAAATAAATTAATTTATTTATGACACCGTGATGATGCAGTGATTACCTCATAAATGAACGATTTAAATAAAATGAAAAGATAATGTAAAATCTAAGACCTAAACTTGTCAAAAACCTATTGGATGTGTGTATTTCGAACTCTTATCACCTTATCCTTGAAATATATAATTGTGGGACCTTTAAAATCCTAAAATCATTTTATAATAAAGTAATATTTTATAACGTTCCAAGAGTGCCCCTCCTCTCCTCTTATAAAAGGCCCCCACCTCTACCACCTTACCCACACCTCTCAAGCCTTTGGCTCAGACAACACCTGATCATTTTGTCTCTACACATCCCTATCTTACTCCTATAAGCCTAACTTTGGGCAGAAGTCTTCCCAAGGAAGCCTTTGAGCTCAAATCAAAGAGAGATACCCGATTTTAAAGTAATGTCTCCACTTTTGTTCTTTTGTTTTATTTTGCTTCTCCAACCCCCTAAACTATTTTTATTCATTTCTTTTGTAACAATTACAGTATCTTCAATATACTATGATGTTTTTATAATAAGGATTCGTGCTACACTTACACACACCTACATCTAATGGTTAAAGAACATACTGTTTCTGTGGATGGTGAATTTCTGCCTCATGAAACGATGATTGTTCAATATTCCTTTAACACCCTCAAACGTGGACATTAATATGTCAATATATTTATATATGATATATAATATGTTTATGTTTTACTTAAGCTTCTTTATTTTTCATTTATGGCATACCTTTATGGTTTCCGTTATGGTTAAACGCGATATCTTCATTTTAGGAAATGCGGACTATCACACCCTCAAAGTGATTTGATTCATTAATACCATATGTGGTACGTATTAAGGATATATTTAATTATATTATATATGATACCATACTGGAATTATAAAACTATTATGTATAATTATGTTTTAATTCCATTAAATAATAAATATAAATGGAAGTAGTGTTCATGCGTACGTACGACTTACCGTCTCCATGAACGGTGCATTTAATTTCTTACCTCTAAATGTTATGTAACATTATAAATGAATGTATATAATATATATATATGATAAATATGATATCTAAATAATGAATATAATTCTGTATATAATATATATTTTACCACATGAACAACTTGTAATTATAAAGAGTTTGTTTTTGACTCAAGTAAATATGATCTACAAAACGACCATTATTAACTTAAATAATTACATAGTGTTCATAGCATGGTAGTAAGTGATATAAAAGGAATAATGAACTCAAAAAAGGTTCTTAAGAAAGTAGAAATTAACTCAAGTTTATTATTCAGGAGGTTAAAGAACGATCGAGTCAAGTCGGACCCGTGGTAAGGGATCCTACCCCTCTCTTTCTTTTTTAAGTACACTCTTTTATATCATTCCTTTTAAACACATCTTTCTTATGATTGGGATGTTATCTTATATTACTCTTACTGTAATTTTTATGTTCATATGATTAGAGACCCTATTTTCTCTCATCAATCCATTTTGGAAGTTTTAATTGGCACCGTTAGGCTGCCGAAATTTCGTAAGGGGCTTTTATCTCACTTTGTGTTTTCGGGAGATTCATACTACATTTGCCAATATTTCCTTTTGAGTGGTGCATGTACTGTCCATTATTATACTCTTTGTGTAACATAATTTCTTTTATGTGTATTTACATTAATGTTGTATAGTCCTTCTGTCATGGGGTGTACGTTTCGAAAGTTAACCAAATCGGTAAGGGAACCTTTCACCCTCCTCTTTTTAAAAGACTTATTCTGTTATATATTTTAATTTTCATCTTATTATGTGGAGATATGTTCTTATATATCCTTATTGCCGTCAATTTTAAGTCCAAGTGATGATATAACCTTTATCTCTCTCATCAACTCTTTTTTTTAATTTGATGTGGCGCTGCTAGGCTGTCAAGGGAACTTCTTAACCCAATTTTGGATTTCTTTGGGTTCAACATGTAGTTATTGAATATGTCATCCTTTGAATATGTGTGAATGACCTCTGATTATTTTACACTTAATATCCACTTATATTGGGTGTATTTATAATTTTCTCACATAATTATGAGATTTATTTATCCTTAATTTAAGGATACCATCTTTATAATGGATTTCATCCCATTTACATTTCCATTGAGACTTTATTATTGTTATGCACCAATTCACTCTTATATGGTATATATACTGTCCTTTGGAATATTATATCATGAATCCCTTTATTCTCATGATATTATAAAGTTTTTATTAAATGTTATTCTTCAATTATTGTATTCAAGTGTCTCTCATTTTGTTAAAAACCCTTTAACTAAAATATCGTTTTAAATGTTTCAATGATTTAATATTATAAATATTTCTCATTAATATCCATGTTTTCAAAATGGTTTTAAGGATTTATTTATATGGATATTAATGATTAAAAATTTTAAAAGCTTCGATGTGGTATGGGACTCTTTGATTTATAAATATCTTTATTAAATGTTTTAAATGGTTTTGAAAATGGTTTTTGGAATGGATTCATTATTTCAATATCTTAAAATGTTATATTGTTTTTGTAATGTGGGAATGTTATCTTTCCTTTATGCTTAAGTTATGTGCTATGATTATGTTATGGTTCTTGGGCATTGTTATGAAGATGGGTGGTTCCGTGATGAACTAAGGGCGGGTGAGCCCGATATAGCTCTCCAATGCATTGGGTAACATGAAGGAGTTAAACGTTAAGGTTTTCCGAATAGATTTAGGGAATATACTGTGATGGGTATTCCAAACGTAACCAAGAGGGTTACTCCCTATGTAATAATGTTATGAATGCCTCAAGTTACCTTTATGTCTTATGATTTATATGATTTATTCATGATTTATGAGGTATGTTAAAGTGCTTAAGTTTTATGGGTAAAGTATGATTTCATTCTTATGTATATATGCACTCATGTTTCCTTTCCATACTTTTTATAACCCTTACTGAGATTTTAATGCTCATCCCATGTTTTTGAAATGTTTTTCAGAGGTCAAGGGATTGTTACATGATATGATGATAGTGTCAAGGAAGTGTCAAGAAAGAATCCATGTTTTATTTTAAATATGTTTCCGTTGATTGGAAAAGGAATACTATCTTTTATGTAACCACTTTGTTTAAATGTGGAATGTAATGCAAGTTTTATGATCTATTTCTATAAACCTTTAAACCTGAAAATATCCTCAATGTGTAATATTCTAATAACTCAAGATTAAGTAATGTTTAATGTTGGTTCCTTATAGTTGGTATCAGAGGTCGGTTTAGATAACCATAGAGGTTAGAGTGCTGTTTAAGAAAAAGTGACAAGTTGTGTATAACCACAATGGTTAGTATATTAGATGGAGTTGTCGTTTTTTTTAAAGTTAGAATGAGTTTGAGATAACTTGTATAAGTATATCTTGGTGTTTATCTTCCTCTTTTTTATTTGATGAGTTTACTGATATACTCACACTGACCTTTTTGGTTTTAGTAAATGGCTGGATCTAGCAGGCACCAATGTAACAGTGGATTTGAAGAAAACTGTGACGGTTTTATGAAAGAACAACTGAATGATATGGGAGCTGCAATGAGAACTCTTGTGGTTATCCTCATCTAACTATCTGGAGTCATGATTGACCACCTGAACCTTAGTTATTTTTATAAGGCATCGTATATGTGAGAAACAAATCCCTACGGAAGTTCCAGTAATAATCATAAAGGTAAGTATGTTCAAAAACCTATGTGTCAAATATGTTTAAAGAAACACATAGGAAAATTTTTCAAAGGGACAGAAAGATGCTATAGATGTGGAAATGAAGGTAATAAAGCAAGAACCTGCCATGGAAAAAGGAAGCATCTAGTTGACTCTAGGAAAGGGAAAGAAGTTCTTTCTGAAGGATCAATTGAATGTTTTAAATGTGGGTTTCATGGTCATTATGAAAACACATGTCCTACAAAGATGTTTTGGGAATGGGGTCACCAAGATCGTACAAATATTCATTTACCAATACCTAATGCCATTCCGATTGAGGATAAAGAAACTTACAATGAAGAATGAATGGTAAGGATTATTTCTTAACAAATGTTTTCCTATTATTGGAATCTTAGGATATGATTCATGATTTTTTTTGTAGGAAAGAAGTATTTCATAATAAGTTGAAAAAAATGGCTAATGGATAATGAATAATGTTGAATGAGTAAGAAGTCATCATATAAGGGATTCAAGAGTTATGGTAGATTTTAGGATGGTGAAATTCTTAGATGTATTAAGTCTCTTTTGATGATGGGGTTACATTAGAAGACTTTTTATAGTAAACCTGATGTGTGATATACGAAAATTTTATTCAAGGAATAACTATCCTTTCTTTTGGGGATATAGTTATAAAGAACCATTTGGGTATATATGATCCTTGAATTTGAGGCAATTACTGGTTAATGAATTTTGGGTTGCAAAATGGAAGTTATCAGATAAAATTTGTCGTTAAAATATGTTATGGTTATTTTTGATGAATTTATCTCTTTTTGAGGAATGTTATAAAATTATATAGTTTTTAAAAAGGGACAACACACAGACCGTGTGACAACCCATAACGTCGGACAAAGCTGCGGGAATCGAACCCACAACCAAAGTGCAACTGGTGTTTATCACCTACCACTGGACTACGTGAAGTCCCTGGTTAGTTTGAATGATTCGTTTTAGTTAGATGATTTTATGAATTAAGAGTAAGTTGTTTTTCTGGTTATCAATGGAAATGCTTAGCCTATCATGGAGGATATGTGATTAGGTTAATTTCTTTTCAGTATGAGGCTATAAGAGTAACTGATGTTATTTTGGAGAAAATGTTAAAATTTATCTTAGGAGACTATGTGATTAAATCCTTCAGAGAATTGGGTTTCAATCTTAGTTTGGTTTACTTTGTAGAATTTTATGGATATATGATTATTGAATGGTATTTTTTGAACTTTGGGTTTTAGTTTTGGTTAAGGTCTAAAGGCATGGGAAGTATATAGTTCTTTTTATGGATTAGGTGATTCTCTAGAAGTTGATTATAGCTCTCTTAATGTGAACATGTCATCCTAAATACAAGTCTTTTGGAGAAAATATGAGTTCTTATAAGAAATCTAGTAAAAGTTGAAAGTCAACATGATAATTCAGTATGCTTCCTAATGTTTTAGTTAAGCTCATAAATAAATTCCTCAATGAAAAGTGACTTAAAAAAATGTTGTCTGTTAATTTTTCCTACTGGGGAATCAAATACCGTTTAACCCATCACATGTTTGTGATTTTCTTATTGTTAACTTTCTCCTAGACATGTTTACTATCACTCTCCATCAGAACATGACCCTTTGTTTTCTCCTCCATATCCATATTTTCATACTTGGAATCCTAGTATGGGTTAACTCGGGTGACATTTTTACTTATCTCCCATTCTTTTAAAGTGACAGTTTTACTGACTCTTGTTCCGATGTGGGATTTTCAATGATGTTTCCAAGACCAATTTTAAAATTGCGAGGGTGAAATTCCCAAAAGGGGGGAAGGATGTAACACCCCAGGTAAATAAATAATATGACATTTTCACATTTATCCATATTTGTGAATAAAATATTAATATTACTTTAAAGGGTACTCTATGCTCGATGGCGTACCCAATACGCAACCACAAGTTTCTTGGGAATCTTACGTTGCACTCTAATAATAAAATAATATTATTTTAAATGGTAGTTAACACCTAGCCGTTGTAATGGCGGGAATGAACAGAACTAACTACAAAATTATTATATATGTTTGTCAAATATTATTACTCTTTACAATAAATGTTAGGGGACTAAAAATGCGAATGAATCCAATTTTAAGCGTAAACATTCTAATATTCTTTAAAAGGTCGATTAACTGTCTTTTGATGGTGAACATATTTTAAATCCACTTCTTGACTATTTTATGTGTTATATTTGACAAAAAAATTCTTCTTTAGAATCGGGACATCAAAATTTACTTTGTGTAATTTTTTGGTATTTTTCCGATAAAGTTCATTTTTCATGAATAGTGAAAAATGTTGTATTTTAATTCAAAACCCATTTTTAATCTAATTTATTTATATTATTAGATTATCTTTTGATTTGGTTTTAAAGTGAAATTAGAATATATTTTTACCATTTAATCCAATAGTGGTCATTGGAATTAATTTCACTTTGAAATTGGACTTAAACTAGTGTCAATCTTTTGATATATATTGTTTCATAAAAACACGCTATTTGTCATGACAGCGGGAATTAATTATTAAATTAATTAATGTAACTTATATTATTTGAATTTTTGTAAAATAGACATCATTTTTGAATTCGGAATATCAAATATAGCTTAGGGTGATGTTTTGGTATTTTTTTGAAAAACTTCAATTTTTTATGAATAGTGAAACCACTAAGTGGTACTTAAAAAACTGATTTTTCGTTTAAATGAAACTTTACCACTTCTGTGTTTTGAATTTCAAAAATACAACATACATGGTTTTCATTAGGAAGTAAAATTTGGTTCAATGAGATTAAAATAATTTTTGGTGAATAGTAACTTTTGTGTTTGTAATCGCGATTTGAGGTAATTAGTGTAATTTAAGGTAAAAATAATGTTTTAATAATATGAAATGAACTTGAAACATGTCCTACCCTTATTAGATGTGTCATGGCCGACCAATAAAATCCATGGGTCAAGTTGGGGACCCCATGGAGCCACTTTGGTTGGAAAATGACATTAATACCTTTTTATTTAAAGTTAAAATTATAATGTCACAAACATGTGTTGTTTTACTTAAACAATTTTTACATGGGGTTATATAAGTCATATTTTTGACTATAAATATTCATTAGAAATATAAACATATTTCCTGCATCATGATATTTTTTTTATAATTTTTAGACCTTAAATAAATTAATTTATTTATGAAACCGTGATGATGCAGTGATTACCTCATAAATGAACGATTTATATAAAATGAAAAGATAATGTAAAATCTAAGCCCTAAACTTGTCAAAAACCTATTGTATGTGTGGATTTAGAACTATTATCACCTTATACTTGAAATATATAATTTTGGGACCTTTAAAATCCTAAAACCATTTTATAATAAAGTAATATTTTATAACTTTCCAAGAGTGCCCCTCCTCTCCTCTTATAAAAGGCCCCCACCTCTACCACCTTACCCACACCTCTCAAGCCCTTGGCTCGACCAACCCCTGATCTTTTTGTCTCTCCACATCCCTCTCTTACTCCTAGAAGCCTCACTTTGGGTAGAATTCTTCCCAAGGAAGCCTTTGAGCTCAAATCAAAGAGAGATACCCGATTTTAAGGTAATGTCTTCACTTTTGTTCTTTTGTTTTATTTTGATTCTCCAACCCCCTAAACTCTTTTTATTAATTTCTTTTGTAACAATTAAAGTATATTAAATATAATATGATGTTTTTATAAGAAGTATTCTAGCTACACTTACACACACATACATCTAATGGTTAAAGAACATAATGTTTCTGTGGATGGTGAATTTCTGCCTCACGAAACGATGATTGTTCAATATTCTTTTAACACCATCAAATGTGGCCATTAAGTTGTCAATATATTTATATATGATATATAATATGTTTATTTTTTACTTAAGATTCTGTATTTTTCATTTATGGCATACCTTTATGGTTTCCATTATGGTTAAACGCGATATCTTCATTTTCGGAAGTGCGGACTACCACCAACTCAAAGTGATTTGATTCGTTAATACCATATGTGGTATGTATTAAGGATAGATTTAATGATATTATATATGATACCATACTGTAATTATAATACTATTATGTGTCATTATGTTTTAATTCCATTAAATAATAAATAGAAATGGAAGTAGCGTTCATGTGTACGTACGGCTTACCGTCTCCATGAACGGTGCATTTCATTTTTACCTCTAAATGTTATGTAACATTATAAATGCATGTATATAATGGATATATACGATATATATGATATCTAAATAATGAATATAATTCTGTATATAATATATATTTTACCACATGAACAACTTGTAATTATAAAGAGTTTATTTTTGACTCAAGTAAAAATGATCTACAAAACGACCATTATTAACTTAAATAATTACATAGTTTTAATAGCATGGTATTAAGTGATATAAAAGGAATAATGAACTTGAAAAAGGTTCTTAATCAAGTATAAATTAACTCAATTTTATTATTCAGGAGGTTAAAGAACGATCGAGTCAAGTCGGACCCGAGGTAAGGGATCCTACCCCTCTATTTCTTTTTAAGTACACTCTTTTATGTCATTCCTTTTAATCTAATCTTTCTTATGATTGGGATGTTCTTTTATATTAATATTACTGTAATTTTTATTTTCATATGATGAGAGACCCTATTTTCTCTCATCAATCCATTTTGGAAGTTTTAATTGGCGTCGTTAGGCTGCCGAAATTTCGTAAGGGGCTTTTATCTCACTTTGTGTTTTCGTGAGATTCATGCTACATTTTCCAATATTTCCTTTTGAGGGGTGTATCTACTGTCCACTATTCTACTCTTTGTGTAACATATTTTATTTTATGATTTAATACATCAATGTTGTATAGTCCTTCTGTCATGGGGTGTACGTTTCGAAAGTTACCCAAATCGGTAAGGGAACCTTTCACCCTCCTCTTTTTAAAAGACTTCTTTTGTTATGTCTTTTAATTTTCATCTTATTATGTGGAGATATGTTCTTATATATCCTTATTGCCGTAAATTTTATGTCCAAGTGATGAGATACCCTTTATCTCTCTCATCAACTCTTTTTTTTAAATTTGATGTGACGCCGTTAGGCTATCAAGGGAACTCTTAACCCAATTTTCGATTTCTTTGGGTTAAACATGTAGTTATTGAATATGTCATCCTTTAAATATGAGTGAATGACCTTTTATTATTGTAAACTTAATATCCACTTATATTGGGTGTATTTATATTATTCTCACATAATTATGAGATTGATTTATCCTTAATTTAAGGATACCATCTTTATAATGGATTTCATCTCAATTTACATTTCCATTGAGACTTTATTGTTGTTATGCACCAATTCACTATTATATGGTGTATATACTATCATTTGGAATATTATATCATGAATCCCTTTATTCTCATGATATTATAAAGTTTTTATTAAATGTTATTCCTCAATTATTGTATTCAAGTGTCTCTCATTTTGTTAAAAACCCTTTAACTAAAATATCATTTTAAATGTTTTAATGATTTAATCTTATAAATATTTCTGATTAATATCCATGTTTTCAAAATGGTTTTAAGGATTTATTTATATGGATATTAATGGTTTAAAATGTTAAAAGCTTCAATGTGGTATGGTACACTTTGATTTAGAAATCTCTTTATTAAATGTTTTAAATGGTTTTGAAAATGGTTTTTCGAATGGATTCATTATTTCAATATCATAAAATGTTATATTTTTTTTGCAATGTGGTAATGTTATCTTTCCTTTATGCTTAAGTTATGTGCTATGATTATGTAGGGTTCTTGGGCATTGTTATGAAGACGGGCGGTTCCATGATAAACTAAGGGCGGGTGAGCCCGATATAGCTCTCCAATGCATTGGGTAACGCGAAGGAGTTAAATGTTAATGTTTCTCTGATGAGATTTAAGGAATATACTGTGATGGGTATTCCAAATGTAACCAATAGGGTTAATCCCTACGTATGAATGTTATGAATGACTCAAGTAACCTTTATGTCTTATGATTTCTATGATTTATTCATGATTTATGAGGTATGTTAAAGTTCTTAAGTTTTATCTGTAAAATATGATTTCATTCTTATGTATATATGCCCTCATGTTTCCTTTCCATACTTTTTATAACCCTTACTTAGATTTTTATACTCATCCCACGTTTTTGAAATGTTTTTCACAGGTCAAGGGATTGGTACATGATATGATGATAGTGTCAAGGAAGTGTCAAGAAAGAATCCATGTTTTATTTTAAATATGTTTCCGTTGATGGGAAAATGAATACTATTTTTATGTAACCACTTTGTTTAAATGAGGACTGTAATGCATGTTTTATTATCTAATTCTCTAAAACTCTAAACCTGAAAAGATCCTCAATGTGTAATCTTGTAATTACTCAAGATTAAGTAAGGTTTAAGGCTGGGGCCTTATAGTTGGTATCAGAGGTCGGTTTAGATAACCTTAGAGGATAGATTGTTGTTTAAGAAAAAGTGAAAAGTTGTGTATAACCACAATGGTTAGTATATTATATGGAGTCATCGTTTTTTTGAAAGTTAGAATGAGTTTGAGATAACTTGGATAAGTATATCTTGGTGTTTATCTTCCTCTTTTTTATTTGATGACTTTACTGATATACTCACAATGACTTTTTGGTTTTAGTAAATGGATGGATCTAGCAGGCACCAAAGTAATAGTGGATTTGAAGAAAACTGTGAAAGTTTTATGAAAGAACAACTGAATGATATGGGAGTTGCAATGAGAACTCTTGTGGTTATCCTCAACCAACTATCTGGAGTCATGATTGACCACCTGAACCTTAGTGATTTTTACGAGGCATAGTATATGAGAGAAACAAATCCCTATGGAATTTCGGGTAATAATCATAAAGGTAAGTATGTTCAAAAACCTATGTGTCAAATATGTGGAAAGAAACACATAGGAAAATGTTTCAAAGGGACAGAAAGATGCTATAGATATGGAAATGAAGGTCATAAAGAAAGAACCTGCCATGGAAAAAGGAAGCATCTAGTTGACTCTAGGAAAGGGAAAGAAGTTATTTTTGAAGGACCAATTGAATGTTTTAAATGTGGTGTCATGGTCATTATGAAAACACATGTCCTATGAAGAAGTTTCGGGAATGGGGTCACCAAGATCGTAAAAAATATTCATTTACCAACACCTAATTCCATTCCAATTGAGGATGAAGAAACTGACAATGAAGAATGAAAGGTATGGATTATTTATTAACATATGTTTTCCTATTATTAGAATCATAGGATATGATTCATGATTTTGTTTGTAGGAAAGAATTATATCAGAATAAGTTGAAAAAGAATGCATAATGGATCATGAATAATGTTGAATGAGTAAGAAGTCATCATATAAGGGATTCAAGAGTTATGGTAGATTTTAGGATGGTGAAATTCTTAGATGTATTACGTCTCTTTTGATGATGGGGTTACATTAGAAGACTTTTTATAGTAAACCTGATGTGTGATGTAGGAAAATTTTAGTCAAGGAATAATTATCCTTTCTTTTGTGGATATAGTTATAAAGAACCATTTGGGTTTATATGATCCTTGAATTTGAGGCAATTACTGGTTAATACAATTTGGGTTGCAAAATGGAAGTTATCAGATAAACTTTTTGGTTAAAATATGTTATGGTTATTTATGATGAATTTATCTCATTTTGAGGAATGTTATAAAATTATATAGTTTTTAAAAAGGGACAACACGTAGACCGTGTGACAACCCGTCACGTCGGACGAAGCTGCAGGAATTGAACCCACAACAAAAGTGCAACTGGTATTTATCGCCTACCACTGGACTACGTGAAGTCCCTGGTTAGTTTGAATGATTCCTTTTAGTTAGATGATTTTATGAATTAAGAGTAAGTTGTTTTTTTTGTTATCAATGGAAATGATTAGCCTATCCTGGAGGATATGTGATTAGGTTAATTTCTTTTCAGTATGATACTATAAGAGTAACTGATGTTGTTTTGGAGAAAAATGTTAGAATTTATCTTAGGAGACTATGTGATTAAATCCTACAGAGAATTGGGTTTCAATCTTAGTTTGGTTTAATTTGTAGAATTTTATGGATAGATGTTTATTGAATGGTCTCTGTTGAACTTTGGGTTTTAGTTTTGGTTAAGGTCTAAATGCATGAGAAGTATATAGTTCTCTTTTGTGGATTAGGTGATTCTCTAGAAGTTGATTATAGCTCTCTTAATGTGAACAAGTCGTCCTAAATTCAAGTATTTTCGAGAAAATATGAGTTTGTGAAAGAAATATAGTAAAAGTTGAAAGTCAACATGACAATTTAGTATTCTTCCTAATGATTTAGTTAAGCTCATAAATAAATTCCTCAATGAAAAGTAACTTAAAACAAAAATGTTGTCTTTTAATTTTTCCTACGGGGGAATCAAATACCGTTTAACCTATCACATGTTTGTGATTTTCTTGTTGTTAACTTTCTCCTAGACATGTTTACTATCACTCTCCATCAGAACATGACCCTTTATTTTCTCCTCCATATCCATATTTTCATACTTGGAATCCTAGTATGGGTTAACTCGGGTGACATTTGTACTTCTCTCCCATTATTTTAAAGTCATATTTTTACTGACTCTTGTTCCAATGTTGGATTTTCAATGAAGTTTCCAAGCCCAATTTTAAAATTGCGAGGAGGCAATTCCCAAAAGGGGGGAAGGATGTAACACCCCAGGTAAATAAAGAATATGAAATTTTCACATTTATCCTTATTTGTGAATAAAATTTTAATATTACTTTAAAGGGGACGCTAAGCTCGATGGCGTACCCAATACGCAACAACGAGTTTCTTGGGAATCTTATGTTGCACTCTAACAATACAATAATATTATTTTAAATGGTAGTTAACGCCTAGCCGTTGTAATGGAGGGAATGAACAGAACTAACTAAAAAATGATTATATATGTTTGTCAAATATTTTTACTCTTTAGAATAAATTTTAGAGGATTACAAATGCGAATGAATCCAATTTTAAGCGTAAACATTCTAATATTCTTTAAAAGGCCGATTAACTGCCTTTTGATGGAGAAACTCTATTAAGTCCACTTTTTGACAATTTTATGTGTTATATTTGACAAAAAAATTCTCCTTTAGATTCGGGACATCAAAATTTACTTTGTGTAAATTTTTGGTATTTTTCCGATAAAGTTCATTTTTTTAATGAATAGTGAAAAATGTTGTGTTTTAATTCAAAACCCATTTTTAATCTAATTTATTTATATGATTAGATTATCTTTTTATTTGGCTTTAAATTGAAATTAGAATATATTTTTACCATTTAATCCAATTGTGGCCGTTGTAATTAATTTCACTTTGAAATTTGACTTAAACTAGTGTCAATCATTTGATATATATTGTTTCCTAAAAACACGCTATTTGTCATGACAACGGGAATTAATTATTAAATTAATTAATGTAACTTATTTGATTTGAATTTTTGTAAAATAGAAATCATTTTTGAATTCGGAATATCAAATATATCTTAGGGTGATGTTTTGGTATTTTTCTGAAAAACTTCAATTTTTGATGAATAGTGAAACCACTAAGTGGTACTTAAAAAACTGATATTTCATTTAAATGAAACGTTACCACTTCTGTGTTTTGAATTTCAAAAATACAACATACATGGTTTTCATTAGTAAGTAAAATTTGGTTCAATGGGATTAAAATTATTTTTTTGTGAATAGTAACTTTTATATTTTTAATCGCGATTAGAGGTAATTAGTGTAATTTAAGGTAAAAATAATGTTTTAATAATATGAAATGAACGTGAAACATGTCCTACCCTTATAGGATGTGTCATGGCCGACCAAGACAATCCATGGGTCAACTTGGGTACCCCATGGAGCCACTTTGGTTGGAAAATGACATTAATAACTTTTTATTTAAAGTTAAAATTATAATGTCACAAACATGTGTTATTTTACTAAAACAATTTTTACATGGGGTTATACAAGTCATATTTTTGACTATATATATTAATTATAAAGATAAACAGATTTCCTACATCAAGATATTTTTTTATAATTTTTAGATATTAAATAAATTTATTTATTTATGACACCATGATGATGCAGTGATTACCTCATAAATGAACGATTTAAATAAAATGAAAAGATAATGTAAAATATAAGACCTAAACTTTTCAAAAAACTATTGTATGTGTGTATTTATAACTATTATCACCTTATCCTCGAAATATATAATTGTGGGACCTTTAAAATCTGAAAATCATTTTATAATAAAGTAATATTTTATAACTTTCCAAGAGTGCCCCTCCTCTCCTCTTATAAAAGGCCCTCACCTCTACCACCTTACCCCCACCTCTCAAGCCTTTGGCTCGGCCAAACCCTGATCATTTTGTCTCTCCATATCCCTCTATTACTCCTAGTAACCTCACTTTGGGTAGAAGGTTTCCCAAGGAATCCTTTGAGCTCAAATCAAAGAGAGATACCCAATTTTAAGGTAATGTCTTCACTTGTGTTCTTTTGTTTTATTTTTCTTCTCCAACCCCCTAAACTCTTTTTATTCATTTATTTTGTAAAAAATACAGTATATTAAATATACTAGGATGTTTTTATAAGAATTATTCGAGCTACACTTATACACACCTACATCTAATGGTTAAAGAACATACTGTTTCAGTGGATGGTGAATTTCTGCCTCACGAAACGATGATTGTTCAATATTCTTTTAACACCCACAAAGGTGGACATTAAGATGTCACTATATTTATACATGATATATAATATGTTTATGTTTTACTTAAGCTTATTTATTTTTCATTTATGGCTTACCTTTATGGTTTCCATTATGGTTAAACGTGATATCTTCATTTTAGGAAGTGCGGACTACCACCCCCTCAAAGTGATTTGATTCGTTAACACCATATGTGGTACGTATTAAGGATAGATTTAATGATATTATATATGATACCATACTGTAAGTATAATACTATTATGTATCATTATGTTTTAATTCTATTAAATAAGAAATTGAAATGGAAGTAGCGCTCATGCGTACGTACGACTTACCGTCTCCATGAACGGTGCATTTCATTTCTTACCTCTAAATGTTATGTAACATTATAAATGCATGTATATAATGGATATATATCATATATATGATATATAAATAATGAATATAATTCTGGTTATAATATATATTTTACCACATGAACAACTTGTGATTATAAAGAGTTTATTTTTGACTCAAGTAGAAATGATCTACAAAACGACCATTGTTAACTAAAATAATTACATAGTGTTCATAGCATGGTATTAAGTGATATAAAAGGAATAATTAACATGAAAAATGTTCTTAATCAAGTAGAAATTAACTCATGTTTATTATTCAAGAGTTTAAAGAACGATCGAGTCAAGTCGGACCCGATGTAAGGGATCATACCCCTCTCTTTCTTTTTAAGTACACTCTTTTATGTCATTCCTTTTAAGGTCATCTTTCTTATGACTGGGATGTTATTTTATATTAATATTACTGTAATTTTTATGTTCATATGATGATATACCCTATATTCTCTCATCAGTCCATTTTGGATGTTTTAATTGGTGCAGTTAGGCTGCCGAAATTTCGTAAGAGGCTTTTATCTCACTTTGTGTTTTCATGAGATTCATGCTACATTTCCCAATATTTATTTTTTAGTGGTGTATGTATTGTACGTTATTATACTCTATGTGTAAAATAATTTCATTTATGAGTATTTACATCAATGTTGTATAGTCCTTCTGTCATGGGGTGTGTGTTTCAAAAGTTACCCAAATCGGTAAGGGAACCTTTTACCCTCCTCTTTTTAAAAGACTTCTTTTGTTATGTCTTTTAATTTTCATCTTATTATGTGGAGATATGTTCTTATATATCTGTATTGCCATAAATTTTATGTCCAAGTGATGAGATACCCTTTATCTCTCTCATCAACTCTTTTTTTTTAATTTGATGTGACGTTGTTAGGCTATCAAGGGAACTTCTTAACCCAATTTTCGATTTCTTTGGGTTCAACATGTAGTTATTGAATATGTCATCCTTTGAATATGTGTGAATGACCTTTGATTATTTTACACTTAATATACACTTATATTGGGTGTATTTATATTTTTAGCACATAATTTTGAGATTGATTTATCCTTAATTTAAGGATACCATATTTTTAATGGATTTCATCTCAATTTACATTTCCATTGAGAATTTATTGTTGTTATTCACCAATTCACTCTTATATGGTGTATATACTATCCTTTGGAATATTATATCATGAATCCCTTTATTCTCATGATATTATAAAGTTTTTATTAAATGTTATTCCTCAATTATTGTATTCAAGTGTCTCTCATTTTGTTAAAAACCCTTTAACTAAAATATCGTTTTTAATGTTTTAATGATTTAATATTATAAATATTTCTCATTAATATCCATGATTTCAAAATGGTTTTAAAGATTTATTTATATGGATATTAATTGTTTAAAATTTTTAAAGCTTAAATGTGGTATGGGACACTTTGATTTTGAAATCTCTTTGTTAAATGTTTTAAATGGATTTGTAAATAGTTTTTAGAATGGATTCATTATTTCAATATCTTAAAATGTTATATAGTTTTTGAAATGTGGGAATTTTATCTTTTATTTATGCTTAAGTTATGTGATATGATTATGTTATGGTTCTTGGGCATTGTTATGAAGATGGGTGGTTCTGTGATAAACTAAGGGCGGGTGAGCCTGATATAGCTCTCCAATGCATTGGGTAACGCAGAGGAGTTAAACGTTAAGGTTTCTCCGAAGAGATTTAGGGAATATACTGTGATGGGTATTCCAAATGTAACCAAGTGGGTTACTCCCTACGTAAGAATGTTATGAATGCCTCAAGTTTCCATTATGTCTTATGATTTCTATGATTTATTCATGATTTGATGAGGTATGTTAAAGTGATTATGTTTTATGGGTAAAGTATGATTTCATTCTTATATATATATTCACTCATGATTCCTTTTTATACTTTTTATAACCCTTACTGAGCTTTTTATGCTCATCCCATGTTTTTGAAATGTTTTTCACAGGTCAATTGATTGGTACATGATATGATGATAGTTTCAAGGAAGTGTCAAGAAAGAATCCATGTTTTATTTTAAATAGGTTTTCATTGATGGGAAAATGAATACTATCTTTTATGTAAACACTTTGTTTAAATGTGGAATGTAATGCATGTTTTATGATTTAATTCTATAAAACTCTAAACCTGAAAAGATCCTCAATGTGTAATCTTGTAATAACTCAAGATTAAGTAAGGTTTAAGGCTGGGGCTTTATACTCCCCCTCCCTGCACACTAGCCACACTTTTATACACGTATTACAATATAATATTCTTAGAGAAACCATCCTTAATATATAAACCCCATTTTTAACTCTAATTGTGTCTTTCTAATATGATTCATTTCACACGAATCCAACATTTTAATCGTTTTCCACTATATAAGTATCCAAAAATGATAACCTTTGTATGATTTATTATATTTTCATTAGGATATAAAATATTACCTGTAATTGTGTCTCCTATATTTTACATTATCATGTATTTTAGTATCTTAATTTTAGATAATGTAAATCACTGGTGATTATGATTTATTCATTTAGAATATTTACCAATATCTTGAAATCTAGGAACTTGCTAGAAACCCACAGTTGACATATCCTTGTTTAATAATTGATAGTAAAAGATTTCATTATGAAATAAATATTAATTAGTGGATATGGGTATCATTCTTATATGATTCTGATTTATAGATCGTATATACTTTAGTAAATGATAATGTTATAGTTGATGCTTTCAACATGAATGTTTAATTTTGTTTCTCAATAAGAAAGTATGGAATAGAATCCTATGAATGAGTCCATATACTACTTTTCTAAATCATGAATGAGTTTAAATGTTGTAATTTTCTATAATCAATTTTACTAAATATTTTTTTTAATATTATAATGGATAGAAGCTGGATGTATAATATTGATTGGATCACTGATGAGTTTTAGAAGGAGATTGAATTTTATTTGGATTTTTCATTCAACAATGGTTCATACAGTGGATTGATTCAATTCCCACATCTTGATTACATTGTAAGACTATGGTTAACCCATGAGTAATTATGTTACCACATCCCTAAAAAAATGTTTTCAAAAAGGTTATCATGTTTGGCATCACAATGGGAAAAAAGTTCAAATAGATAATGTCGTTGATTCATCTGAAAGGATCATAATGGAAGATTTTATTTCTGATCATTTTAAATTTTTTGCTCAATCGAAAACATTATGTTGAGCAGTGGAAGAGGAAATGAATACGGGAACATAGTTTTCCACTAATGATCAAAATATTGACGTTGAGCGTGTTAGAAAGTTATTAGAAGACGTGAATATCCCTATATACCAGTCCTATGAAAAAATGACAAAACAAGAGTTTTTAATGCGATTGTATCATGGGAAAACAATTTATGGATTTAGTAATATTGTGATTGACTATCTACTTACTCTTTTTATGGACTTGATACCCGATGATGCATTTATTCATGTAAATGATTATATTGAATCAATGTTGGTTAAAAAAATTGGATTTTCATGTACTAAAATCCACACATACCCTAAATCTTTTTGCCTATTCAGGAAGGATAATGTCGAATTAAATGATTTCAAAAACTATGGTACATCGAGATAGAAGTCTAATAAAGATGGAAATAAATCTCGTGTTCCAGATAATGTGATGGGGAACTTTCCATTGATTCCCAAACTTTAAAAACAATTTATGTATGAAGAAATGGCTAATAATATGAGATGGAATGAAGATGAAAGAAATTAGGATAATGATGATATAGTACATCTCAATGATGGATTAGCAGGGAAAAAAATTTGATAGGTTACAACCTAATTTTGCAGTCGACCCATGGAATGTTAGATTTGGATTGTCATGTGATGGTTTCATCCTATTTAAGTAGATGCGTACTTCCCATATGACTTGGCCTATTTTCATTCATATTTATAATTTTCCATCATGTATGTGTATGGAAATTCCAGTTAGTATCATGATTATATTGCTATCTGGTTTCAATTATCATTTAAATGATATCGACATATATTTTCAATCATTAATAGATGAGGTGAAGGAGATTTTGACTATTGGGGTGCAGACATGTGATGCATTTAGAAATGATTAATTTATGTGTCATGAAACTTTATTATGGACAATAAATGATTTCCATGCATATGGATTGATGTCTAGTTAGAGTACCAAGGGGATATTATCTTGCAATATATGTATGAAAAATACATGTTCTAGGAGATTAAGGTTTTAAGGAACATTAAATTTCATAGGGCATCCAATATTTCTACAAATGGATCAACCACAAAGAAAAAATAGAAGATAGTTTCATAATTCCATAGAGACAAATGAAACACCTCAATGAATTTAGGGGGATGAATTCCTTAATGAACATGAAAGTTCAAATTTTGTTCATGGAATGGGTAAATTAAATTCCAACAAGTGGAAAAATGTTCCTTTGAATTCCAATAATAATTGGAGAAAGAAAAGTATATTCTATGATTTTCCATATTTGTCATCAAATTTGATGCATCACTGCTTGGATGTAAAGCATATTTATAAAAATGTGTGTGAAATGTTACTTGCAACAATTTTAAATGTAAAGGGAAATACAAAAAGGATTTGGGATAATGCCATGATATATTGGATTGGGGTATAAAACCAAGACTTCATCCTGTGTTAATTGGTAATAATCCATTGAAAGTCCCTTTTGAATGTTTTTTGAGGACATATGTAGAGAGAAAACCATTTCTTCATGTCTTGGAATGCTTAAAGTTTCTAGATGGTTATTCGAGTTACATTTCGAAACGAGTTAATACATGATATGTGAAACTAAAATCCTTCAAAACCCATGAATACCATGCCATGTTGCATGAATTTGTTACTATTTCCATTCGATGTTTAATATCACATAATGTTAGAGTCATAGTGATTATATTATGTCACTTTTATCAATATCTTTGTGCTAAAATATTGAAAAAAAGTGTTATAAAAAAACTAAAAAAATATTCACTGATCATTCTTTGCGAATTGAAGAAAATATTTCCCCCAACGTTTTTACTTGTATGTTACATCTGATCATGCATCTTCCAACAAATATTTTTTTGGTGGTCCATTATCTACTCACTGGATGAATCCAAAAGAATTAATGATGTTTACATTGAAATATTTTGTAAGATATAAGAATAATCTTGTTGGATATATTTCTAATTGTTATTTAGCATATGAATGCTTGGATTTTTGTTCAATATATTTGACTAATATCACCACTAGATCTAATCAGCCCATGAGAACTGAATATGAGAATAATGATCCCATTGAGCCAACATTTCTCCCACTGCCCCAAATGGGAGAGATATCTAGATCATACAAGTTTTTTACTTTGAATAGGAATGAGTGGGAAAAAGATCACCATATGGTATTTTTTAACTGTGGCGTGGTCAACGATTACATATAGTAAGTAAAATTATAAATATATATATATTTTTGGTATTTTTTTCATAGTTCGTGATATCATTAAATTTTTATATTTGCAGAGAACATTGTAAAATTATAAAAAGATCACATAACCCTTTATCTATTACATGGTGGCATCATTTACATAGAAAATAATTTCCTTCTTTGTTGAAGCCAAAGGAAAAAATTTCTTTTTTTACATTACCAAATTGTTGGTAGTTGTTCAATATTCGTTTTTGATATATTTCAGGTCCAAAGTTTAACGATGGATGATGTATCTTCTATAATAAGGGCATTGTCTTTTGGTCTGAACGAAGTTGTTCATGATTGTAAAGAAATGGTTTTCAATAGTTTTAAATTCATTATAAATATTTGTGAAAAAATATGGAAAAACATAAATATGGTGTCACGATAAGAGCGACAATGGATTGTTATGAAAGTGCATCAGATAAAAAACCTCGATCTGAAAATATGTTTTATTATGGTGTTGTTGAGAGAATATTTTTATTAGATTGTTGTGAACATGGTCATGTCTCTATGATGAAATTCATGTGGTTTTATTCAATGAAACGACAAGGATTGTATATAGATAGTTGCAGTTTTAGAGCGATTAATATGAAATGTAAGCTGCAAATGGATGAGCCTTATATTCTAGCATCATAAGTTTGAAAAGTTTTTTATGTAAAGGACCCTTTAAACTAGAAATTTGGTGTTATTATTGATGTTATTACCAGACACATTTTTGATGAATGATTGGATGGTGGTGATGTTTTGGATGAATCGGTCGGTATTCAGTCAAATATATCATTCAATGATATAGATGATTCAACTATGAGAATGGATTTTGAATAAGAAATTATAACAGTGAAAGCATATCATTACATATTTCAAAGTATTTAGATTATATTATTCTAACCTGGTGCGTGTTTTTTAAACTTATAAATTAGCAACTTAATTTTTTTAATGTTTTTATTTAGCGAGTAAAAAACATAATGATAAAAATTTACTGGAATTTGTAATGTTTTGAAAGAAAATATGAATTTTCTCGGAATCTTTATAGTTATTTAATTTAATGTCATATTTTTAAAAATTTCACATCACTTTTGGAATTTATATATTATTAGGGCTTATGATAAGGTTCGGAGAAAAAAAAGGAGGAAAACGATCGACGAATTAGAGAACATGGAATGACGAATATGATTGTTCCAGTGAGTCCCATATTTATTTATTTATTATGTATGAACATCCCAAAAATAATATTTATTATGAACATGAATCACTGAGGAGGCCACTTTCATTCAATGATGATGGTTCAAGAACTCCAGAGTATAGGACTATGCCTACATGTATCCCTCATACATGTATCACCTCATAGTCCATGGATCTATAGTCACTGAGATTGTTTCCTCCCATCATGCCCCCACTTATATTCCTTATCCATACATGGGAGGTCATCCTTTTTATCCATTTCCTCCTACCATTTAGGGTAGTCCATCTCCTTCTATCCCTTTGCCTTTTTACCCTTATCAACCTTCATCTCGATAGGGTACACCTCCATTGGTTATACCCCCTGTATACTCATACCCACTTACCCAACCTTAGAATCCATAATCTACTATGGAGGGTAAATATCCATTGGTTATTCCCCCTATATACACGCACCCTCTTACCCAACCTCATTATCCACAGTCTACTATGTAGGACACTTCTCCAGTTGCTTCCCCCTCAGCTTAGTGTGAATGATCGAGAAATAACAAGCAGTTCTACTAGTAATTGTTTAATGAGTAATGAAATTAATAATTTTTTATTAAATTTCAGTTATATATTTGTTAAAAATTTGTTTATTTTTTCAATATCATCTTCTACTAAAAGACGTGGTTGTACAAAGACGCATAATGTGTGGAATAGACAAAATAAAATTATGGTTCAGTGTAACAAGCAAATGAATTTTTTTAACAAAAATGGTAATGAATCCCAGAGTTTCAAGGGGACACTCAGAAGACAAATCAATATTGTTTCGGTTCAACCAATAGATTGGAGAAAATATGGACATGAAATAAAACATAAGGCTTGGGTGTAAATTTGGGTAATACGTTATTTAAAATCAAATTATAATTTCTTTATAAAGTATTATAGATAAAATTTATTGAATATTAAGCTTCCCTATAACTTCCCTAATGGTCTGCACACTAAGGTATCTAGGTTATTGGAACATGGGGAGGTGTCGTGGGCCAACAAGAATGTCCTACATGTTGGCTGAAAAAAAGAGAAGAGGTAATCCTCTTGAAAATGAACCAATCTTCAATGAATGCCGAATTTCACAATACAAAGAATTAATTTGATATTGGAGATGTTCCTCTTTAAATGTAATTTATAATATTAATGTCTTTAATAAATTTATATTTTCATTAATCATAGTTTTATGTAATGGATGATTTTATTACATGTGGTTGTGTTCCATTTTATTTTTCAAGCTTGGTTATTTCATTTATGTCTCCAAATCGTTGAATTGTTAAGTTGAAATGATTATTTTTTATCCATTTTTTATTTTTGAAAGGATATATTATTTTTCTTTACTAATATGATTCATATGAAAGAAACGTAAGAAATTAGGGCACCATGATATGTAATCATACTATGGGGGGAACTACAATGCAAGATCATGACTTGTCACAGGTAATATATGATTTAACATTGATCATAAATTTATTTTTTCAATGATTTATCTAAAATTATCATGTAGAAAATGGAATTAAATTATGAAGGACATATTCCCCGATCAATATTGTTATTTCTATTAAGAAAAATAAAGATTGAACTATTGTGAATCAGGAAAAGCAGGAAAAAATTGTCAGATTTTTTTTTAAATTTTTTATTTTAGTATGCAGTTTCATTCACTGAAAAGTATATGAGTTGTGTTTTCCTCATAGGGAATGATAATTCTTGAGTCAATTATATCACATGTTCATATGGTATTATATAATACAATGCTTTATCTTCCACTCTCTTTAGTATTCCTAATGATAATTTAAAATGTTCAATTATTGATAAGGTTTAAAAAGGACATCTGAAATCCATTCAATCTAGAATTGTTTTTAAGGAACCTTCTATTTTATTTTATACTGATCATATAATCATGTTTCTATATGGAGGTTAAAGGAATATTTATACTCTCAAATAGTTCCATAACCACTAATAATATATCTTTAATCCCAAACAGCATCCCAAGATACTAATATAAGTTATACCAAATTTTGAAAGTAGAATAAAGAATATCAAAGAACATACGCTACTTATGTTTTGGACTAGATTTCATAAAAAATGAGGCTATATAAATTTTACTCATTACAAGTATGATCATTTCAATTGACATATATATGCACTTATTTTTTGATAATCGATTAAAATGGTAACACTGTTTTATAGGAATCTCTTTATGCTCGAATGGAAAAGGAACCAGACACATTTGGACCAAATGATTATTGACATCAGGTTCTTGGAAACGAGAATAGTGGAAGAGTTAGTTGTAATCCCAGAAAGAAAATTGGTCCATATAAATATTTTTCATCTAGTATTGATTATTCTAGACATATTTCAGGAATGTTTACCGAAGAAGAAATACATGGTGACATTGAGGCAATAAATCATGAAGTTAGAAAAGAGTCTTTAAAGACAGGGAAAAAAGAAAAAGAACAACTATTCAAGTTGATAGCAGTTATATGCTCTTCACTTCTGCCATAGGGTGCAACAAAAATGGATGGATGTTTATAAAGTTTGTGCTCGATGTATGAGGATGAAGATGATTGGGTAGTTGATGATGATGCTGATGGTGGAGAGGATAAATATGTTTCTAATGGTGGAGAGGATGAAGATATTGTTGATAGTGATGATGATACTACTGATGGTGATATAGATGTTGATGTTGTTGATATCTATGCTGATGATGTTGAGGATTCAGATGACATTTTGGAGAGACATTATTGACAGTTTTTGAATCTATCATTTTGTTTTCATTATTTATGAAGTTTAAATTATATCTAAATTAGTTGTTTTTTATTTATGTGGAAATGAGATGCTGCAATAGTTTTTTGAATTCGTCGTAGGTGTATGTGTACGGTATAGTTGTATACTTAAGGATTGTGTAGGGGCGAGGGGAATAGAAAGGGGGTGGGGGAACTAATAGGGGGCAGGACTCGAATGGGGGAGGGGAAACTAGTACGTACAAGTGGATTGTCAGGCACAGGGTGGGACAGGCAGGGGCAGGGGGGACTGGCAGGTGTAGGGAGGACTGGCTGTGATATGGATTGTGGTGCAAGGTGGATGGCTTTGGATTCAATTAACATAAATGTTATATAATTGATATTCATTTCTATAATAAAATAATCATTCCTTGTTTCATTTTTTAAATTTATTGTCTACGTACTGGGGGTTCGGTACAATCACATCTAAAAAAGGAAAAGAATACTTCAATGAGATCTAAAAGTAGAAGAAGGAATTTATGTAGTTTAACGATTAAGATGGAAATGAAATTGAGCTTGAATTGTAAAATAAAAATATAGAATCTAGAAATAATTGTCTTTGGTAGTTTGAGGTTCAAAATTGACATTAACAGGTGACTTATAGGGTTTTATGTGTCTTACCATATTATATTATCTATTTCTGTAGGCTAATATTTAACTTGATCAGAAAAATAAGATTAGAAAGTACATTTACTTTGTGAAAAAAAATATGATACTATTTTTCTTACAGTTCTTGAAGATTTCTTTCACCTAAAAGATGAATTATATTGGAATATAAATTTAAGCTCGAGTCCTCTGAATTATACTTCATATATAATCCCATTTTTACAGAAATATCTTACTAATGCTGCTATGTAGAGAGTGGTCATGGATAATCTTGAACTGGATCTGTGAGATTGGATAATAAGGATCATTTTATTATTGGGGTGGTGAATGGGGATATCATTTTGAGAAGTCGGAAGAGGGAAGAAAATGGGTAACTAAATAGTTAATTTTATCTTTATGTCCTATATTTTCTTATTTCATTCCAGATTTTATTTTTGGGTTTAGGTTTTGTTCATGTTTATCATGAAAAATATATGGTCTTTCAAAATATCTTATTTTGGTCACATGTTGATGCTTTTCACTAGTTGAAGGAGTTGGTGGCTAATAAGATTTATGGATATAAAGGGAAACTTTTATCCATCATGGGGAAGTGAATTTTAATTTACATAGTGTGAGTTTTTATCTAATCTGGTGATCTATTTGATGGAACTTCACCTGAATTTGATGTTTTTGAGAGCTTCACATGAGAATTTCTCTAATGTGATGGTAGATATGGGCCAACAACCTACCAATCTGGGAATAATTTCCACCTGGCTAATATCCAAGCATCAAAAGTAAATATTGTATTTAACATCCTTGATTCCCTGATAGTTATGTTGAAAGAGAAAAATCTTCTGTTTGTAGTCCTTGGTGTATAGTGATATTCTTTATATTATCCTGTCTCCCCATGACAAAATTTGTTATATTTCCTTGATTCTAAGACATGATGCTATTAATAAAGAATACATTTCTATCCTTGGGGTTAAAAAAAATATTCATTAAATCTTTCCTATTAACAATACTAGTTTTTTATAACATGTTGGCTCAGTGGGTGTGGAGAACTAGGGGGATTGGTATACGGGAGGGGTGCAAGGGGTGGGGTTTCAAGGGTGGGTGGGTGGGGTAGGGGGACTGGCCGAGAGAGGGAGGGTAAAAGAAGTGGGGGTGGGGTGGGGAAGGGGGGTACTGGAAGGGGCAGGGGGACTTATAGGGGGGATTGGAAGGGGTTCAAGGGGGAGGGAAAGGGGGGACTATTATAGGAAGGGGGACTGGGAGGGAAGGTGGTTCAAGGGGTGGGGGTGGGGACTTGCAGGGGGTGGGGGGTGAAAGGGGAGGGGTGAGGAGAAACTGAAAGTGGTGTGGGGAACTAAGGGGAACTGAAGTTATTTTTTATACCATATAAATTGGTAGCATTGTCAGGGGAAGGGAAGTGGGGGACTGGAAAGGGCGGTGGGGGACTAACAGGGAGATGGGGGACTAGTAGCGGGAGGTGGGACTGACATGGGGGTGGGAAGGGAGAAAATGGATGTGGGGGTGGGAACTAGGGGGGACTAGAAGGGGGAAGTGGGGTGTAGGTGTGGGGGTGTAAGGGGTGGGGTGAAATGGGGAAGAATGAGGGGGTGGGGCAGGGGTAGGGGGATTGGCAGAGGTAGGGGAGGGACAAGAAAATGTGAAATGGAATATTGGATGGTGATCAAATTGTAGATTCTATTTGGTATTTTCAACTCCCAGATAATGTTTAATTATCTCCATTCATAACTTGTAGATATTATATTTTTTTGGAATTAATGTTATGGAATTATAGGAATGTGCATGCTTTATGCCTTTTGGATATCATTTTGAGTGTGGAGTTCATTTTCATGTTGCGATAGACAGATTACATGTTCAGTTTGTTGAACATCGTTTTGAATATTAATTATTTATATTCATGTTCACTATCAATCTAAATTATAATTTATAAATCCTGAGTTTGTTACTGGTTTCAACTATTGTATATATGGGAATTAGATTACAATAGCTTGATATTTTTTGGTTTATAGGTCATTCGATTTTTATACTAGATTTGTTTCAACAATGATAATGAAGAAAGAGTCTTGGGATTGGAAGTTATCCCCCAGGGGAGTATTATAACACATTTAGTTTTCTAATGTATTTTCTTTCCATTATAATTCATTATTCATGATGAGTTTATTTGTAGAAAACTTTTTATTCATTTTGTGTTGATTTTTTCTATTCAAAAACACGACTTTGTGTGTTAGTTCCATCAGTTGCATGTGAGAACCACTACCAAAGTGTTTTTAGTGAGTTCATAAAGATGAAAAAGGTCCTTCCAAATTGATTATTTGTTTCCATATTCTTTTACTACAGGTTGTGTGTTTATAGAATACTACATCTAAGTTTTAATCTATTTTCTTTACTGGATTTTTGTTGATAATGGGATTTTTCACCACCATTTTTTGGTAAGTCATCTCATACTATAGTGGATGAAAATGGATGTTAACAAATTTATCTGAAATAAATCAAAATTTTCTCTCTACGGGTGAAAGGGGGTTGAGGAATGGGTGCGGTGGGGGGGGGGGGGTGGCTGGGGGAAAGAGGATGGGGGCATTGTGCAGGGGGAGAAGGTGGGGGCACTATGCATCGAATAAGGGGGGTGGGGGTGTGCATGGGTTAGTGGGGGTGAAGGGGGTAGGGGAAGTGTATAGGGGGCATAGAGGGGGTAGGGGTGTGGGTACAGGTGGGTTGGTGTAATGGGGGCAGGGGGCGGTGTGCAGGGGGTGACGGTTGTGGGGTAGTGTGCATGGGGAGAAGGTGGCAGGGGGTCAGTGTGCAGGGGGTAGTAGAGGTGAAGAGGGAAGGGGGGCAGTGTGTAGGGGGAAGGGGGCAGGGAGTGGGTCGGGGGTTGTGGGGGTTGTGGGGTGTAGTGGGATTGGGAGAGGGGGGGTATTGTAGGGGGGTGTCATGGGGTCTTCAAGGGGGGAAAGAGGGATGTCCATGGTGGTATTCAGGTGGGAGGGGGTCAGGTGCAGGGGGTGTTCAAGGGTATGGGGGGGCAAGGGGTTGTTCAGGGGGGTGGGCTACTGCAAGGGGGTGTTCTAGTGGGGTGTTCTACGTCAAGTGTGGTGGGATACTTCTGGGGGGGTGGTCTATGTTAGTGGGTTGTGCTCTAAAAAATAAAGAAAAACCATAAAAAACTTCATAAGTCAATCCCAACAGTAAAAAAATGGACGTAATACATCATCTAAAACAAAACCATGATCTATCACTAAAAAAATAAAACCAATAAAACCATGTCTTAATTTATTTATCGAATAAATTCACCTCATTCTACCAATATGTTTTTATAGAATACTACAAATGATTTTTAAATATGTTTTCTTTACGATTTTTTTTGACAATGGGCATTGTGACCCTAAATTTTTTCTTATGACATATGTTACTGTAGTCGATGAAGATGGATGTTTATATTTTTCATTTTAAATAAATTTAATTTTTCTCTCTAGGGGCATGGGTTAAAGTCGAGTCGGGGGAACGGGGTAGGGGGTAGTGTGCAGGGGTGAAGTATGGGGGGAAGTGTGTATGGGATGAAGGGGGGGGGGGGGGCAGTGTGCAGGGGGTAGTTTGGTGAAGAGGGAAGTCTGTAGGGGGAAGTGGTGGAGGGGGGAGGGGTGGGGGTGGGATACTGTAGGGGTGCGTACTGTAGGGGGGTGCTAGGGGTGTTCAAGGGGGGTAAGGGGGCTATCCAGGGGGGGTGTTTATTAGTAAGGGGTTCAGGTGTAGGGGGTGATCAAGGGGCATGGGGGTGTATGGGGGTGTTCAAGGGGGAAATGGGACTTTCTATGGGGGGAATGGGTGTGTCTCGTAGTGGGGGTGCAATGGGGAATTGGTGTGTAGGGGGTGTTCAGGAGGGAGGGGTGTCTAAAATGGGGAGGGTGGTTAGGGGAATGGGGGGAAAGGGGTTATTCAATGTGGTTGTTCGTAGGGGCATGGGGTGCATGGGGGTGTTCAAGGGAACTATCCAAGGGGTGCAGGGGGGATGTCTGGGGGTTCATGGGGGCATGGCTGTGTAGGGGGTGTTAAATGTGGCTATCTGGGGGGGGGCATGGTGTGGGGGGTGTTCATGGGGGTTGTCCAAGGGGGCATGTGTGTGTGGGGGTTGTTCAAGGGGGTGCAAGGGGGTATCTAGGGGGTGCAAGTGGACATTCATGGGGCCTGTCTAGGGGGTTGAAAGTTGTCTCTCTAGGTGGCATGGTGTGTGGGGGGTGGGGGTCCACTGTGTGAAAGGGGGTTTCCAGGGGGCATGGAGGTGTAGGTGGGGTTTAGGGGGTGTAAGGGGTTTGTCCAGGGTGCATGGGGGTGTGGGGGGGGGGGGGGGGTCTTCATGGGGGTAAAAAGTATCTATCCATGGGGGGCATGGGGGTGCAGAGGGGGGTGTACATTGGGTGAAAGGGGCTGTCTATGGGGGGTCATGGGTGTGAAGGGGTCATCAAGGGGGTGCAGTGGTGTTCAAGAGGGTGTAGAGGGGTTTTCCGGGGGGTCCAGTGGGTGCAAGGGGGCTTTCGAGGGGGGTTTGGGGATACTAGGGGGCTATCTAGGGGGACTGAATTTGTTTTTTTTATACCATATAAATTATATGTCTGTGGTTTTAACCATGGAAGGAGTGTATTGTATCCATGGTTAAACCGTGGAATCGAGATGCCTCTTGGCATGGCTAAACTATGGATATGGAAAGATCCCCCATAATTCCATGGATAAACCGTGGAAGTAGGCCCCTACTTACATGGTTAAAACATTTGATATAGGCCCCTACTTCCATTGTTAAAACCGTGGATGTATATAAGACCTACTTCCATGACGATATTAGCAATAGTTTTTCGAAACTGTTGCCATATGTTATTGCAACAATTATCTGCCTATGACCACAGTTCCAAACCATTGACGTAGGTGAATTTTATAGTTATGTATCCGTGCCAAGGGATATTGATTTTTAACTGTTAACTGGTTCAGTTTCTGATAGTCCACGAATAGGCTAAGGGTTACATCCTTCTTTTTTGTGAAAAGGACTGTTGAACCGCAAGGAGAAATACTTGGTCAAATAAAAACCTTAGTTTAAATATCTTCCAATATCATCTTGAGCTCTTGAAACACCATCGTAGCCATCTTGTAGGGATGATTGGATACTGTTTCATCTCCTAGAACTATCTCAACAGTGAACCCCACCTCTATGACCGGAGGTAATCCACCAATGTTGTCTTGGAAAACATCCATAAAATGATCATCCACTGGAGGGAATTCTTCCAGACCTTCTCCCTGGGTCATCCATAAATAAACTCACAAAATGCACTATCATCCCACCCAACCCACGATGCTCTGATCCAGCTCTGCTCACCTAAACATCCCATTCTCCCTTGTGTATAAAATACTGCCCCCTCAGGTGATGTGAAACTCACCCTCCAGTTATAGGAGTCAACGAAGGAAAGAAATGAAACCAACCGGTACATTTGGAGAATAACCTCAATGATGGTCATCTCTAAGACATAGATGTTACAAATAATGTGACACACACCTATCGCAATGGCACCCTCCTTGCATTGACGCACACCTACCGTTCTAATCCCAAAGGAGTGTCTTGATTCATAACATCAGAACGCCTATAAACAAAGATCCCCTGAATTTCCACAGTGGCCAAATATATAAAACTATGTGTAGTACTAGAATCAAAAAGTGTATAATATATAATAGAGGATACAAGAATAGTACTTTTTATAATAGAAGGTTTGAGATCATGCTCATGATGGGTCTGTTGCACTAAATAAGTCTGACCTACACTGCAGCCCTAAGACACTACTTAGCTACCCTCAGCTCTATCTGCCCTACTATTGCTGAGATCCTAGGGTCTGACTACCAAGGCCACAACCATAGCCTTAGCCTAAACTTCGTGACATATTATAGGATACAGATTGCTGAAGAAGCTACTGACCCTGCTCCTGTACGTAGAGTCTATAAAACACCTCTCTCACTAGCCAATGTCATAAATTCCATACAGTAGTGCTATAAACATCCCATACATCCACAATAACATCACTAAACTAGGTCCTTTGGGAATTTTGGTCTCTTGTGCACAACCATTCCACATTGGTAGCATGTCACCGAGCCACTAGAGGAAACATTCTGGGTGATACTATCATAAAGAGAGAACTCGAAATAACGCTTCCTCTTTCTGATTGAGACAAAACTAGAAACCAATTCTAAATCACCCTAGGTCGCATAGCTAGCTTCCTATACATTGTGCTCGGTGATTAGGGCCTTATTCACAATAGAAAATACAAATGGAAACTGGAAGACATTAAACTGTGATCATATATCAAACCTAATACCAGCCTCGATTTGTCTATATTTCGATGCATCATCACCCATCAAAATAAGTTTGAATTATGAAGGCTCAGTAAAACTAGGTAGAATGAGGTTAATAATTGATAGTATACTGACTCTAGGTGCATGAACTCCCTGGCTCGGTCGTCCCTCAGCATGTCAGGAAAATAATAATCCTAAAAGGCTGCAAGAATGTATTCCCATTTCATATCCGGATAACTCCCTTGTTGAGTGATAACATCCCCTCCATTTCATGGAAGAATAATTCAAAAAACCAACTTGATAATTCACATATGGACATGGTTTCGAACCGTGGTCCTAGGCCCAAAAAATTATTTCAATAGAATATGGCCACAGTTTTGAAAAAATGTGGCCGCTATTGTCATGTCAGTAGGGGCCTATAGCCACAATTTTAACCATGGTAGTAGGGGCCTATTTCAATAGTTAAACAGTGGACATACGCCACTAATACCACGGTTAAACACTGTGGCGATATAATTTGTATTGTAAAAAATCAAATTCACCCACCCTGGACAGCCCCCCAGTACCCTAATTCCCCCTAGACATCCCCCTTTGCAACCCCTAGATCTCTTCCCCTGTACAGCCCCTTTTCACCCTCTTGAGCACCCCCTACACCCCCCATGCCCCCATTGGATAGGCACCATGCATCCCCTGGACACCCCCTTAACCTGAACGCCCCGCTAGACAGCCCCTTTTGCACCACATTGAATACCCCCACACACCCATGCCCCCCTAGACAGGCCCCTTGCACCCCCAAGACACCCCAGCACCCCCAAAGACCCCACTGGAAAGCCCCCCCTTGCAACCCCCTGGACACCCCTGCACCCCCATGCCCCATGGGACAGCCCCCAACACCCCCATGGATAAAACCTTGAACAGACCCCTGCACCCCTGGAAATCCCTTTGCACTCCCCTTGAACACCCCCCTGCTCCCCCGTGCCCCATACACCACCCCCTTGAACACCCCCATTCCCCCTGGATGACCCCTAGGACACCCCCCCCCACTTTCATGGACCCTTTCACCTCCTAGACACCCATTTCACCCCCAAGACAACCATTTTCCTCCCAAGACAGTCCCCTTGAACACCCCCATGCACTACATGCCCCCCCTAGACAGCCCCTTGAACCCACCTGCACCCCATGCCCCCCGACCCCCCCCCTCATGGACACCACTCCCTCCCCTCCAGGACAACCCCTGCACACCCATGCCCCTTTTCACCCCCTCCTGGACACCCCCTTTCACCCCCTAGACAACCCCTTTTCCCCTTTAACACCCCCTACAGTAGCCACCACCCCCTGAACAAACCCCCCTACACCCCACTTCACCCCATGCCCCTTGAACACCCCCTTCACTGAACCCCCTGACTCCTAGAAACTCCCTAGATAGCCCATCCCCCCTCCCTTCACACCCGTTAGCACCCCCCTGCAGTATCCCACCCCACCTTCTCCCATGCACCCATTTATGCGCCCCTGAACACTGCCCCCTTCACCCCCTTCACACTACCCCCACCGCCACCCCCCCCTTCTCCCCCTACCCACTACCTCCAACCTTCACCCCCCTCACACTACCCCCTACCCCCTTGCCCTGACCACCCATTGCACCCATGCCCCGACCCCCCCCCCCTTTCATCCCCCTAGAGAGAAATTTTTGACGTATTTTAGATAAAAAATTTAAACATCCATCTTCATTCACAATTGTACTAGATGACATAAGAAAAAAATTAGGGTGAAAAAAGCCCATTATCAAAAGAAATCTAGTAAATAAAATAGATTCAAACTCAGTTGCAGTATACTATAAAAGCAACTTGGTACAAAGAGGTGAATTTATTCCATAAATTAATTAAGACATGGGTTAATTGTATTGGATTTTGTTTAGTGATAGATCTAGTTTTTTTATTAGATTACGTATTAAGTCCATTTCTATTTTTGTGTTTTTTACTGTGTGAATTGACTTATGATGTTTTTTATGGGCTTTTTATTCTTTTTTTAGAGAACACCCCCCCAAAGTATCTCACCGCCCCTGAAGTATCCCACCCCCTCAACAGCCCCCTTTCACCCCCCTTGTTCAACCCCATGCCCCTTGAACGCCCCCTTCACCTGACCCCTCCCTCCTAGACACCGCAGCACCCCCTACACAGACCCCCCCCCCCCCCCCCGCAGAACCACCCTTGAACCCCCACACCCCCACACCCCTTCCCCCTACACACTACCCCCTTCCCCCTTCACCCACACTACCCCACTGCACACTACCCCCTTCCCCCTTCACCCACTGCACCCTTCCCCCAACCTTCACCACCTTGCACACTGCCCCAGCCCCTTGCCCCTAACCACCCATGAACCCACACCCCCAGCCCCATCCCAGCCCTTGCACATTTCCCCCCTCCCCCTTCACCCAAAATAACCCCTGCACACTGCCCCCTCATCCCCCAAGAGAGAAAATTTTGATTTATTTCAGATAATAAATATAAACATCCATCTTCATCCAGTACAGTAACAGATTACCCAAGAAAAAAAATGAGGGTGAAAAAGCCCATTATCAACAAAAATCCAGTAAAGAAAAAAAATTCAAACATATATGAAATATTCTATAAATAGACAAAATATATTAAAAGAGTATGGAAACAAAGAATCAATTTATAAGAACCATTTCAATCATCCTGAACTCACTGCAACCCCTTTGGTAGCGGTCCTCACATTAAACTGATAAAATATAGACATTGAGTTGGGTTTGTGAACATAAAAATTCAACAAAAATGAATTCAATGGTTTCTACAAATAAACCTAGCATGCATTATGAATTTAAGTGGAATGAAATGATAGAAGAAAAGTAAATGCGATAGAATACTCCCCTAAGTGACAGTTTCCAATCCCAGGACTCTTTCCACTTTATCATTGTTGAATTAATCTGGTATAAAAATTGAATCACCTGTAAACCAGGAAGTAGAATCATATTATAAACTTATTCCCTTATATACAATAGTTGAAACCAGCCGCAAAATCAGGATTTAGAAATTATAATTATGCTTGATAGTGCACATGAATATAAATAATTAAAATTTCAATCGAATATCAACAAATAAAACATGTAATGTGTCAATCACAACTTACAAATGAACTCAACACTCAAAATGGTATCATCAGGGATTAAATAATTCACATTTATATAATTCAATAACATTATTTCCAAACAAATATAATATATACAAGTTAATCATGGAGATAAGTAAACATTATTAGGGAGATGAAAATACCAAACATAATCTAAAATTTGATCATCCTTCAAAATTCCATTTTACATTTTCCAGTCCCCCATTCCCTTTCTAGTCCCTTCATACCCTGACCCACCCCCTTTCCCTCCACCTTGAACCCCCACCCCTTGCACACCCTTCCCATACCAGTCCCCCTAGTTCCCATCCCCCACTGCCAGTTGCCCCTTGCCCTCCCCCTTCCTGTCCCTTACCCCTTCCTGTCCACCCTCCCCTTACTAGTCCCCCTCCCACTTCCAGTCCCCCACTTCACTTTCCAGTCCCCACCCCCTTTCCCCTATGTGTCCCCCCATTTATATGGTACTAAAAAATCACTTCACTTCCCCCTAGTTACCCACCCCGACTCCCAGTTCCCCCTCCCCCTCCCCTTGCCATTCCCCCTACCCCTGCCAGCCCCCCTTGCCCCCCACCCCTTTCATACCCTCCCCCTTCCATGTACCCCCTTCCCCTGCCCCACCCCCTTTCACCCCCACCCTTTTCACCCCCTCCCACCTACCAGTCCCACCCTAGTTCCCCACCCCCACTAAGCCAGCTTGTAATAAAAACAAAGTCGTATTGTAAAAAAGTAGCATTTCTTGAATTTTTTTTAAAACCCCAAGGCTCAATATTTTTTCTTGATCAAGGGCATCATGTCTCAGAATCAAGGCAATATTCCATTTTTTAACATGGGGATATAGTCTAAAATAAGGAATGTCACATTATACCATGAACTACAAACAGAATATTTTCTCTTTCCTCGTAATTAGCAAGGAATCAAAAATATTAAATACAATATTTACTGTTAATACAAGGATATTAGAAAGGTGCACATTATTCCCTGATTGGCAGACTGGTGGCCCATTTCTACGATAACCCTAGAGAATGTCTCCTGTGCAGCTCTCCAAAATATCAGATTCAGGTGATGTTCCAACAAATAGATTATCAGATTTTATGAAAACTCACACTGTGTAGATTAAAATTCTCTTCCCCGCCTTGGATAAAAGTTTCCCATTAAATCCATAAATCTTATTAGCCACCCACTCCATCGACTAGTGAAAATCATCCACATTTGACCAACATATAATAACTTGAAATCCCATATATTTATCAAGATAAACATGAAAAAAACCTCGACACACAAAACAAAACTAGAATAAAATAAGAAAATATAGGAAATATATGTATGATTCACTATTTAGTTACCCATTTTCTACCCTCTTCATGCGGCTCAAAATGATCTCCCCATTCACAACCCCAAGAATAAACTGATCCTTTTTATCCAATTTCATCAGATCTCATTCATGATTATCCAGGAGCACTATCTTCATAGCAGTAGTAGTAAGATATTTTATTAAAATACGGTCATTATGTATAAACAAGTCTCTGGAGGATCTGATCTTACATTTCCCTTCTCATAGAATTCATGTCGCATGTGAAATAAATCTTCATGAACTGCAAGGAAAACATTATCATCTCTTTGTTCAAAATGTCACTGTACTTGATAAGCTTCTACTTATGATAAAGGTAAATTCAAACCTTGAGAAATAGTTAATATAATAAGTTAAGACACATAAAACCCCAGAAATAACCTGTTTAAGTCAATTCCAATCCAAAAACTATCAAAGACAATTATTTCTATCTTATATCATTTTCTCACTGAATGAAAGATCAATTGCATTTCCATCTTCATCATTTACCCATAGAAACTTCTTTTGGTGCTTTTGGAGCACACTAAAGTATTATTTTCCTTTTTTATATGTTCTTGTTCCCAACCCCCAGTACACAGAGATTAAATTAAAAAAAAAACAACTCGAAAACAAGGCTTGATTTTGTTATTATAGAAATGAATATAGATTGTATAACATTTATGTGAATTGAATAAAAATACCCCTTGCACCCCCACCCCCTACCCCTACCAGTCCCCCCGACCCCTGCCAATTCTCCCTACCCCTTCCAATCCCCCTACCCATTCCAATCCCATTATCCCATCCAGTTTACCCTCCCCCTTCCTGTCAGGCCCCATCTAGCCCCCAAACCTGATAGAACCCCTCCACCCTGTAAAAACCTACAGTATAAAAATACACCATAAAAATACACATGGAAGCGAATTCTAAAAACCATTGCTGGATCTCATTTCCACATAAATAAGAAACCATCTAACACATAAAAAATTTAAATTTTATAAAAAATGAAATCAAAATGATAGATACAAAAATTGTCAATAATGTCAGCTCAAAATGTCATCTGAATCATCCTCCTCATCAGAAATGATATCAACCGCATCAATGTGTGTACCCCCATGAGAATAATCATCATCACCATCAACAACATGTTCATCCTCTCCACCAACATCAGCATCTTCAGCCTCTCCACCATCAGCAGCATCTTCATCCT
Organism: Viscum album; assembly: GCA_963277665.1. Classification (NCBI taxonomy): domain Eukaryota; kingdom Viridiplantae; phylum Streptophyta; class Magnoliopsida; order Santalales; family Viscaceae; genus Viscum; species Viscum album. The sequence goes on from OY728127.1 coordinate 806,911,061, forward strand.
CTCCACCATCAGTAGAATATTTAGCTACACAAATATCACCATCCTCATACGTTGGGCGAAAACAAGATAAACATACATTCACTATTTCTTCACCCTCCAGCATAAGTAAGGAGCATATAGTTGATATAAACATGAATAATTTTTCATTTACATTTTTCTGCATCTTTTGAGACTCTTTTCTAACTTCTTTTTCTGTTGTTTCAATGGAAACATGTAGTTATTCATTGATAACAATTCATGAAATATTGATATAAGATTCAATACCTAATGAAAAATATTTAGACGGAATGATTTTCTTTCTCAGTTTAAAACAAAATCTTCCACTACTCTCATTTCCAAGAACCTAATGTAAATAATCATTTGGCACAAATGTGTCTGGTTCCTTTTCTATTAGATATTGAAGAGAATCCTATAAAAGGGAATTACCATTTTAATTGATAATCAAAAAAATAAATAAGTGCAGTTATATATTCATTGAAATTTTCATATGTGTTATCAGTAAAATGTCTATATTCTCCATTTTTGATGAAATCTTGACCAAAACATAAGTAGTGCATGTCCTATTATATTCTTTATACTACTTTTAAGAGTTTTTATATCTTATATTATTAACTTGGTATGCTGTTTGGTTTTAAATATATATTAGTATTGGTTATAGACATGTTTGAGAGTCTAATATTCCTTAAACATCTATATAGAAACATGATTATATGATTAGTATGAAATAAATGAGAAGGTTCCTTAAACACTCTTCTAGATTGAATGGATTTCAGATGTCCTTTTTAAACCTTATCAATAATTGATATTGATAAATTATCATTTGGAATACTAAAGAGAGTGGAAGATGATGTATTTTTCTATATAATACCATAGAAACAAGTGATATAATTTACTCAAGCATTCTCATTCCCTATGAGGAAAACACGACTCATATAATTTTTAGTGAATGAAACTACATAATAAAAGCTAAAAATTTAATATCATTATTACAATTCTTTCTTGGGTTTCCTGATTCACAGCTGTTCCATCATTCATTTTACAACTAGAAAAAACAATAATGATTGGGGAACACATCCTCCAAAATGTAATGCTCATTAATACAAGAAATATGAACATAAATCAATGAAAAAACAAATTTATATTCACGGTTAAATCATATATTACTTGTGACATTTGATGATCTGGCAGTGTAGCTTTCCCCAAAGTATGATTATATATCATGGTGGGTTTATTTCTTATGTTTATTTCAGATGAATCCTATTAGTAAACAAAAATAAACTAGCCTTTCAACAAGTCAAAAGGGATAATAAATCATTATTCCAACATAACAAATCAACGAGTCCAATACAGAACTGAAATAACCAAGCCTAAAAAATAAAATTGAACATAATCACATCTAGTAAAATCATCCATTAAAGAAAACTAAGATGAGTGAAAATTATAAATTTATTAAATACATTAATATTGTAAATTACCTTGAAAGAGGAACAGCTCTAACATGAAATTAATTATTTGTATTGTGAAATTGGGTATTCATTAAAGATCAGTTCATTTTCAAGAGGAGTACCTATTATTTGTTTCCAGCCAACATGTAGGTCTTGCCCTTAGGCCCGTAATATCTCCCCCAGTTTCATTAACCTAGCTATCTTAGCATAGAGACCATCAAGGAATTTATAACAATACTTAATATTAAAAATATTATCAATAATACTTTAAAATGAAATTAAAAGGTAATTTTTAAAAATATATTACCTAAATTTCCACCCAAACCTTGCCTTTTATTTATTTCCCATTTATTCTCCACTTGATTGGTTGAACGAGAACAATATTTTTATGTTTGTTGAGTGCCCCCATTAAACTCTGCAATTATTTACCATTTTCTTCAAAAAAATTCATTTTCTTGTAATAATGAACCAGAATTTTCTTGTGTCTTTTCCACACATTATACAACTTTGTACGACCACTTCTTTTAGTAGAATATGATCCTGAAAAATGAAACAAATATTTTACACATATTGATTGAAACTTAATAAAAATTTATTAGTTTCATTTCTTTTTGAAAAATTACTGGTAGAACCATTTCTCGTTGCTCGATCATGCACACTACGCTAAGGAAAAATAACTAGATAAGTAACCTATATAATGGATCTTGGATGCTAAGGGTGGGTAGGAGGGTACAAGTATACAGGGGGAATATCCAATGGAGGTGTACCCTCCATAGTAGACTATGGATGCTAAGGTTGGGTAAGTGGGTACGAGTATATAGGGGGCATAACCAATAGAGGTGTACCCTATTGAGATGAAGGTTGATAAGGGTCAAAGGCAAAGGGATAAAAGGAGATGGACTACCCTACATGGTAGGAGGAGAGAATGGATAAAAAGGATAACCTCTCATATATGGATACATAAATTAAGTGGGGGTGAAAGTGGGAGAAAACCGTCTTGGTGACTGTAGAGACATGGACTGTGAGGTAGTGCATGTAAGAGGGCTACATGTAGGGCTGGTCATATACTCTGGAGTGCCTGAACCATCTTTATTGAACGGCAGTTTCCTCCTCAATGATTCATGTTCATGATAAATATGATTTTTGGAATGTGATGAAATAATAACTGAATAAATACCGGACTCACCAGAGCAATCATATTTGTCAGGACAACTTTTCTAATTCGACAATCGTTTTCCTCTATTTTTTCCCTGAACCTCCTCATAAGACATAATAATCTGTAAATTCCAAATGTGATGTGAAAATTTAAAAAATATTAAAAATCATTATATAATTATAAAGATTCCAAGAAAATTCATATTATTTTTCAAAACATTACATCTTTTATTAAGTTTTATTCATTATGTTGTTTACTTTATAAATTAAAACATTGAAAATCAAAATAATCTAATACTTTAAACATTTACAAAAGCATGCACCATGTAAGAATAATATATTATGAATACATCGAAACATTTAACAGTAGAAATTATCTGTTATAATTTCCCATTCACAATCTATTCTCACAATTGAATCATCAATATCATTGAATGATATATTTGACTAACTAATGACAGGTTCGTCCAAAACATCACCATCATCCAATCCTTCCGCAAAAATTTGTCTGGGAATAACATCAACAATAACACCAAATTTCAGTTTTAAAGGGTCTTTTACATAAAATAGTTGACTGGATTGTGATGTGAGAATATAAGGCTTATCTATTCGCAGCTGACATTTCTTATCAATCACTCTAAAACTAAAACTATCTATATAAAATCATTTTTTTCATTAAATAAAAACAAAATCATTTAATCATAATGATATGACTATGTGCCTAGTAATCTAATAAAAATATTCTCTCTACAACCACATAATACAATATATTTTTTGATCATGTTTGTCTGTCTGATGCACTATCATAACAATCAATTGTATCACTTATCTTGAAACTGTGATGCTATGTTGCCATATTTGTTTCACAACTATTTATAATGAATTTAAAACCATTAACAACCATTCATTTACAATCATGAACCACATTGTTTGGACCGAACGACCATTCCATTATTTTAGTAGATACATCATCCATCGGTAATCCTTGGATCTGAAATATATCGACAATGAATATTGAACAACTAACAATGATTTGGTAATGTAAAAATAATAATTTGTTAACTTTGACTTCAACCAAGAAGAAAATTATTTGTTGTGTAATTGCTCGTACATATTAATAGATAAAGAGCGATGTGCTCTTTTTATAATTTCACTATGTTATCTGCAAATATAAATTTTAACTATATCAGGAACTAGGAAAATATATATATATATATATTCATAATTTTAATTGATGTAATCGCCAACCATGCCACAGTTAAATAATACTGTATGATGATCCATTTCCCACTCATCCCTATTCAAAGTACACAACTTGTATGATCTAGATATCCCTCCCATTTGGGGCAGTGATAGAAATGTTGGATCAATGGGTTCATACTACTCATTTTCCGTTCTCATGGGCTATTTAGATCTAGTGGTGACATTAGTCAAATTCATTGAACAAAAAATGAATACATTCTTGTGCAAAATAAACTTTCACAATAGTTCATTCAGGATGATTCTAATTTATCAAATATGATTTCAATGTAATCATCATTCTTTCTATTGGATAAATACATCTACTAGAAATGGTACCACCAAAAAGAACTTATGTTGGAATATGAATAGCCAGATAAAACATACATTTAAAAATGTGGGGGAAATATTTTCTACACATATCAAATAATGACCGGTGAATCCTTTTGTATATTTTTTATAATAATTTTGATCGATATTTTAACACAAATTTCTCAATAAAAGTGATTTAATCTAATCATAGTGACCCATAAATTATGTGATAGTAAATGTCAAATTTAAATAGGAATCAATTAATGAAAAAGGATTTGGTAGTCATGGGTTTCGAGGGATTTTAGTTTCAAATCTCGTGTATTCACTCGATTCGAAATGTTACTTGAATAACCATCTGGAACCTTTAATCTTTCCAAGACATGATGAAATTTTTTTCTCTTCATTTGTCATCTAAAAAAACAAAAATGTACTTTACACTAATTCTGACCAATTAAATTAGGATGAAGTCTTGGTTTTGTACCCCAATCCATTAAATCACGACATGATCAAAAATAATATTTTGTCTTTCCATTTACATTTAAAAGTGTTGCATGTAACATTTCACACACATTTTTTTCGATATTCATTACATCCAATAATTGATACAGAAAATTTTATGACCAATACAGAAACTCATAGAATATACTTTTCTTTCTCTAATTATTTTGGGAATTAGAAGCATCATTCTTTAGTTTCATGGAATTTAACTGACCCTTATAAGAAAAAAATTCAAACTATCTAGTTATTTAAGGATATAAACCCCTGACATTCGTTGAGCTATTTCATCTATATCTATGGAATTATCAAACTGTCTTCTACTTTTTCTATATGGTTTATCCATTTGTAGAAATCGTCGATGACCTATGAAACTGAAAGTTCATTGAAACATTAATATCCTAGAATGTGTATTTTTCATACATATAGGGCAACATAATATCCCCATGGTACTCCAACTAGACATCATTCCATATGAAGGGAAATCATTTATTGACCACAATAATGCTGCATGACACATAAATTAATCATTTCTAAATGCATATATGTATGTACCCCAATATTCCAAAGCTCCTTTAGCTCATTTGTTAATGGTTGAAAATATATGTTGATATCATTTCCAAGATTATTAGGTCTAGAAATCAATATACTCGTGATAGTAAATATATTTTTCATACACATCCATGATGGAAAATTATAAATATGAATGAAAATAGGCCATGTATTACGTGAAATATGCATACGCTTAAATGGGTTGAATCCATCACATGACAATCCAAAACGAGCATTCTTTGGGATGACTGCAAAATCAGGATGTAACCTATCAAATTTTTTCCATGCTAACCCGTTATGAGTATGAACTATATCATCATTATCCTTATTTCGCTCATCTTTGTGCCATATCATATTCTAATCAATTTTTTCTGAAATAAAAAGTTTCTGATGTGTGGGAATCAATGGAAATTTCAACAACACTTTCTATGGTACACAGAATTGACTTCAACATTTATTAGTCTTCTATCTAGATGTACCACATTTTTTCACTCATTTAACTCAACATTAACCTTCTAGAATTGACAAAAATATTTAGGTCATGCATGGATTTCATTACTTGAAAATCCAAATTTTTAATCCAACTTTGATGCCATATAATTATTTTTAGGAGTACGTGCATGATGTGGTAGAATGTCCTTAAAAAGATTATGTATATAGTCAATCATAGTAATACTAAATCTATATATTTTTTCCCATGATACAGTCACATTAAAAACACTAGTTTGGTCTTTTTTCCACATGACTGGTATATTGGGGTATTTTTGTCTTCTAACAACTTTCTAACACGCTCAATATCATCATTATGATCATTAGATAAAAACTTTTTTCTCGTATTCATTTTCTCTTCCACTACTATACCTGAATTTTTTCTTTTAGAAGAAAATGGAAACCAATCAGAAATAAAATTTTCCTTTCAAATCCTTTCATCTGAATCAACGTCATTCTCATTTTGAACTTTTAATTCATTATGATACCAAACATGATATCCTTTTTGAAAACATTTTTTTAAGGGTGTGGTAACTTACTTCCTCATGTGATAACCATGGTATTATAATGCAATCAAAACATGGGAATCAAATCAATCCATTGTTTGAACCATTGTTGAATGAAAAATCAAAAAAAAATATCCAACTCCTTCTAAAACCCATCAGTGATCCGATCAACATTATACATCCATCTTCTATCCTTTTGAATATGAATAAAAACAGTTTGTAAAATTATTGATTATAATTAAAAATACTGAAACACATTCATTCTTATGAAAAGTAGTACATGGACTCATTCAAGGGCTTATATTCCTTACATGCTTATGGAGAAACATAAGTAAATGTTTATGCTTAATGCATCAAATATAACATTATCATTTACAAAAGTATATGAGAACTCTAAATCATAATCATATAAGAACTATACCCATATCCACTAATTAATATTTATGTCATTTTAAGAGAATACATAATTAAATATCTTAATATCAATTATTACACCATGATAGGTCAACCTTGGGTTGCTAGAAAGTTCCTAGATTTCTAGATATTGGTAAATGTTCTAAATGAATAAATCATAATCATTAGTGATTTACATTATCTAAAAATAAGATACTAAAATATACGAGATACTAAAATACATGAGATACAAGTAGTGGTAACATTTTATATCATAATGAAAATATAATAATATGTACAAAGGGTATTATTCATAGATACTTATATACTGGAAAATGATTCATATTTTGGATTTGTGTGCAATGCATCATACTAAAATGACACAATTAGAGTGTACCATGGTGTTTATATATTATGTACGGTTTTTCTATGAATATTGGGTTATAATACTTATATAAGAGATGGGATGGTGTGCAGGGAGTGAGCGGGGATGGGTAGGGAGGGGAGTGGGAGGGGTTGGTAAAGGGGGAGGGTGGGGGAGGGGGAGGGGTGGGAAGGGGGTGGGGATGGGAAGGGGGGAGGGGGATGGTGGGAGAGGGGGAGGGGCTAGGCAGGGGGATGGGACTAGCTGGGTAGGGGGGAGGGGGCTAGTGGGGGGAGGGGGACGGGCTCGGATGGGGGAAGGTGGACAGGCTGGGCAGGGGGGAGGGGGCTGGTGGGGTGGAGGGGGAGGGGCTGGGCAGTGGGGGAGGATTCCATCGCGAAAGAGGAAAGGAAAGGGGAAGGGGTTCGATTCTGATACAGGTAGGGAAAGGGGATGGTTCAATGGGTTCGATCGTGAGAGGCATTTTTCGATTGTGAGAGAGGATATATGTTGATTATGAGTGTTTGTAGATGATTTGAGGTGAATTGAATACGTTCTATGTGGTATTAAAGATATCTATAAATTATATTTGGAAGATAAAATTTTCCTAAGCCCTGAAAATTTTAGGACTACATATGGGAATATCAAAAAATTTACAGAGTTTTTTTAAGTATTTTTTTGATTTCATAAAATATTGACATCGATGTTTGGTAGTTGGTGAACTAGTGAAAATTGATTCAGTTATAGTTTTTTCTTTCAAGAAATGCATGGATCTTGGATAGGAAGGTAGAAACTAACAAAATATTTACTGAAGAAATGTATAGATCTATCAACCTCTACACATTCCCCCCCGACCCCTTTCACCCCCGTACCACATCCCATATCACACCCACCCCCACCCCATTCACCCCTAGCCCCCTTTACCCCACTACCCCACCCTTCACCCCAACTCCCCCCCCCCACATTCTCCGCCACTACCCCCACCCTTCACCCGAAATCCCTTGAACCACCCCACCCAGATTTCACCCCCACTTCCCCCTACACACTACCCCACATACCCCCACTTCCCACCCCCACCCACACTATCCCCCACCTGCCCACACCCACAAAAGTGCCACCCACTACCCCCTACCACCCCACCTACACACTTCCCCCCCCCCCCTCACCCCCACTACCCCCACTGCCCCCCCCCACATGCACACTACCACCCAGTTCACACATTAAAAAAGGGAAGAGATGAAAAGTTATGTGTATTTAAGTTTATACAAGAAGGAATATAATGAATAAGTTGTAGAATATCAGTTTTATACTATAAATATGAAGAGTTTTTATAAAGTGATATGTATAAAAATAAAATAAGTGACTTGCTATTATTCAATGGAAGAAGAAGAAGAAAGGAGTTGTACATGAACAATAAAGATATATTCTAAATTAGTGTTGAAATATCATTTTGTTACGCCAATATTTATTGTAAATGTATGAGATGTACCTGAGTGTGGGAATCACCAAATAAGTGGGTAGTATACACCCTTTATACTATCAGGAGACTATATTTTAAAGCTCAGAGGTATTTACTAATGGGTTTTTTGACCATCGGTGTTATTAGATCAAACTAAGGATTGGACTTATCAAACTAAGTGGTGAACCTTAGAAATTAATATTCCACTTGTGTATGTGTGTTTTATTTTGATATAAGAAATAATGGAGGAATGAGATAATAAAATCACCACTCATCTAATAGTGATAGAGGTAAAAAAGAAAAGGGATAAATATTTAAAAGTACAAAAAAGGTAATTAAAAGTCACCAAAATTAAATCAACCCCCACTCAATGTGGGTCATATCACAACCAGTCCCCTTTAGATGGTACTAGAGACAAATTCTCCTATGATTGGATTCTCTGGATTTGAAGTTGTTCTATTTTAAATATTAGAGCGTTTAATTCCTAATCTATAATGATGTTTAATTTTAGTAAATATTTATTTATCTTGGATTTGAATTCTATTTCAATGAAGACTAAATTTATATGTGTGGAGCATGAAAGAAAGTAGAAAAATTAATCACTCTACTTTGGTAATTCGTGTGTGATGTGGTTGTCCTAGAAGTTAATGTTTTTAGTGAGGATGAATCACATAAACATAAAGTGACATTATATCACAATATTTATTAAACATATATCATTAGTGTTATAGAATATAGTTTTATAGTTGAATATTGAATATATTTTCACAAAAAAATTACTCCATGAGAGAATGTGACAATATTATGCCTTAATTGGGCATGGGTGAATAGATTAAAGAATGAATATGAGCATTAAATATAGTAGAAGTACAGTGGGTGAGGTTTTCCAATGTTTTTAGGATACCCTGATTCCCTTGAAGTATTATTTAGGCAGAATATTGATAGGATTTGTAAATAATGTTATAAAAATATATAAATTTACACTAATGGATAAATTTATAAGGACTCCTTGGTTTTAATGGATTAATGGATGTAGGATTCTTCTGGGTGGTAGTGAGGTTTCTAAAATATTGTGAAATTTTGATGGATGACATCATAGTGGTAATATCCATTTCCAATTTTCTAAAACTAGGTAATATATTACAAATAATTTCCTTTTTCACTTAATTAGTATCCTGACACATAGAATTTCAAAAAAATTCTAGACATTTATATATCCTCTAAAATACTTCAAAATATCATAGAATGCATTCAAAACTTCTTCCCATAAATATAATGATATTCATCATTATAACTCTATGTAACAAAATAATTAGAAAAAAATCAAATCTAATCATATTAATTAAATATTTTAAACAAGCTCACCTAAAAAATTCTCAAACATTAGCTTCCTCAAACTGGAATATGTAAAGCTTCAACCCAAACAAAATTTCCAAGATAATGGATCTAAAATAATTACCAATGGTATCATTTATCAAATAAAAAAACATCAAATTAGGATATCTGTGGTTTAGAGTAACCATTACCAGTTCACGTAATTGAATGGGTGAATCATGATAGTATGGAGAAAATAGGATTTTTCTGCAAGATCAAGGGTGGGTAGGGTTCCTTCAACAAATCCTAAGAGTGTATGATTTTGTGATAGAAGGAAATGGGTAGACTTCTTTTGTGTAATATTATGTTGTGAAGGTAGGGAGCGATCATCTAAGAGAGGGTTCTTCACACGTGGAGTAGGGGGTTTGATCAACTGAGAGAGTGTTCGATCATGAAAGAGGCAGGGAAAGGGGAAGGTGGGTTCAATCATGACAGGTAGGGAGATGGATTTGATCGCTGAAGGCATGGAGAGGTATTTGATCACATGAGGCAGGGAGATGGAATTTATCATAGAAGACATGCATAGGGCTTCGATCACGCGAGGTAGGGAGAAGGATTCGATCGTGAGAGGATCGTGTGAGGTCGGGAGGTTCGGGTTGGGGTAGCAGGATGTGGCCACGGTGCACATAAAACCCATGGAGGAATACTTCCCTACTGCCACGATTATATAAAATATGGAAACACATGTGTGGAGGTATCTATATTTTATAGTTGTGATATATTTCATGATGTTGAACATCCTCTCAATATGCATATCCAAAATCTCAAAGATATTATTCATGGATTCCAACCCTGAATCTGCATCTTTTGGGTCGCCATCCCCTAAAAAATTATGTGGATGATGCTGCTAGAATATACGCGTCAGCTCTGGAATAGATGTGGCAGCCTACGGTGCTCCCTGAAATGCCTGTATGAACCTCAAAAATCCTTCACAGAACTATACATCTGCACCTGCATCCAGTATAATTGTTGGTTCCACAGGTGGCACAACTGGAGGATACATTGGTAGTCCATGGACTACCATCTCTAGAGTATGATCATCGCTACTCTTCTGGCGTGCATCCCATGGTCGTTGAAGCAACATGACCCTGTAAAGACAATAACATGCCTCAGTTCACACTTTTCATCAAGGTTTTCTATATAAGAGTGAAAAAACTAGATAGGGAAATACCCTCAATGTTTGGAAAAAAGGGGCTACACGGCATGTAGAAATAATACACAACATGTAACCTTCTGTTGTCACATGGTCGTGTTCTACCACCAGCCTAGGAGTGTATCGACCCAAGGTACCCTGCACATCCCACATGAACACGACATGTACATAGGTTTTTCCTCCTAGCCATGTACTCCCACACAGGTTCTTCCTGGGTAGCCTAAACTGCTTGTACCAGAAGTACACAACATGTTCTGATCAAAACTCAACAGCCTATGTTTCATCTCACCTTTTCAGTTACATGGTTAGATACAAAATTATATGTAAACAGGGTAGACAACATGTTCATCATAAAACATAGAACATAATCTCCCATGAACAGAAAATATACACAGGGATTTTTCAGGGATAAAACACCAAATTTCCTAGAAAACCTATGTTCTTCAAAAAAAACCTACCAATGGGATGAGAAATTCCAATTTATGTGGGACCGTAGTCCTCGTGAATCAATATTTTTCACCCATGTAGATAATATCTCAAAACAAGTTCATTTAACATCTATATTATATCGGTGTGTAATTTCCCAATTCCTAAAGGCCCATACTCCTTATGGATTGAAAGATGACATCACACCATTATCTACTACACCCAACCAACACAACAACAAACACAACTATAACATCAACTATCACAACAACATGTGATATATAATTCATCCTTGTTAGCAAAGAATAATGCATGGCATGTGATTATAATAAGTTTTTATATGATGCATGAGATGGAACACCTTCATCTCATTAGGTTTCAACTAAAATATAACCCATAATTTCATCAATAGTAATAGAATAAATCATTTGTGTCACCCAACAGTGAAATCAGATCAACTGTAATAGAAAAAAATCTAGAAGCACAATTTAATATGAGGAAATTTTGATTTTCCCTATACACTGGGTATCTACTCTGAGGCACGGTTTATTACTAATTTCATATCCTTTACATTATCACCAAATAATAAAGAAAACAATAAATGAAACTTCTTTTGACACCACTTTGTAACGTCTCAGATCTGGAAGCCACTAAAAGGTACCCAGTACTTGGTTTTCCACATGACATCAGGTGTATTTCCCCATATTCAAGAGGCTATAGACTAGCAGTGTGGGCCTAGGGTGTGATAGTGGGGAAACAATTCCCTCATTATAAGATTTTAACACAACCAAAATAATAATATTAATCGAATAATCAGTAGACAACATGGAACTATAGTAAAGAAAAACATATTGAAATGCAAAGATAACCATAAGTCATATAATATCAAAATGATGCAGCATGTCACATGTTCTAAGAAATAAGCAAAAACAAAATACACTACTATCATGTACAATATAATAATAAGTTACAACAATATAAAATGTTACACAATAGCATTACAAGCCTTGGAATAGTCCCATTCTCTCCTGCACTTATGTAGTAATTAAGTACCTATATAAGGATCCTTTTCCCTATCCACACATGCAGCAATATATGTTGATTGGGCCCAAAAACACGGCCCAAACATGTTGTGAGAAATAAATCCCAATAGAGATCCACTAATGTTCTATTACAATATGTCAATGAGTATATGCATCAGTAGTTTATGATAATTAAATAATTAAACAAGGAAGTACTATGAAGTAGATAATCATAAAAGTATTTTTTTCATTTATAGAATTCATATTCATTAAGAAATTCAATTACATCGAATCAAAAGTCCTTAGGATCAATCCACAGCATGTGAATCCCTTATTTACGCAAACACAATAGATACCTCAACAATAAAATCTATCAATAAAAATCACAATCAAATCCAAGATTGTGATTTAACTTGGAAAATGCATCACAAGTCATTACAATAGTCAAAACTCCATTAAAAACATTTCCCTTAGGCAGTCTAGAGATATAAAAAATCCTTCCCCCCTTGCAATTTCCCACATACCTAACAAAACTGAACCCACATGCATGCAAAACATTTCTCATATGCATGAAAAATCCCTTCTTGTAAGAAGAATAATTAAATAGGACTAAGCCCGACATATAAGAAATTCTGTATTTGGCAACACATGCAATATTTACACTATTAAATGGTTAATTAGGAAACAATTCACATCACAAAGCGTTCAATTAACCAATTCATTACAAATATCCTATATTAGGGAAAAGAGAGCCACAACCATGACTATCATAATTAAAAAGGCCCACCAACATCTATCTAAGGGGTATACCCAATCACGGTGGCCCTTAATCAAAACAAGAAGTATCAATATGCTTTAATTAATATAATTAATAACCTAAACATTCTTAGAAATTAACATGGGTCAATATCCAAATGAAATGTCACCGCAAACACGGAAGGCGGCACAACCACACATATAAACAACATGACATTAAGAAATTAGCATGAGACCACCGACCTCGTCATAGTATGAATATTTTAGTCTAGACTTGATTTCAAATTAAATCTACAATGGTATTGATCTAAAAAATAAGTATATTCACTCAACCTTATATAATATAGTTTAGAAAAAAATAACCACGAACAACTCAAGTGTAAATGAGCACACACTGATTGGGTTCAAACAACACTAACAAAGATTTAAATAGAGTTCATATGCTCAACTAGGAACCAAATCCACATCCGATGCTATTTCCTCACTAACCATTTCCCACATCTTCCCAAAGTGATAGAAAACGTGCCTATTACCCATTTTAACCAAAAAAATTACAGCATGTAAGTACATATATATGGAATGTATATCATTTGAATTTTCATTTGGAAACTGAATTTCACCAACATACTTTCAAGGGCCTGCTTACATGACTACACGCTGTTTACTAGGAAGTACTTGGTTTGTAGTGGATTTTTCCACATTCCCTTTCTAACATTCCCACACACCATATATTTCTTTCATACATAAACATACTACATTTCATGTGATTGGTAGTACATGGCGTGTAACCAATGATTCTTGTACTTTGCCCAAATTTTCCTTGTTTTCTAGAAAGCAACTCAATGGAAAAAAAAGAAAAATAGAATCATACCTCAATGTAAGAACCAGGTTCTTACAGACTATATTAAAGAGTTCAGATGAAAATTATGTTACAAAAATGTCCCCTTTCATTAGTATTATGTAATACAATTTTTGATGAATCTTCAATGTTTGAGGGTAACATTATTTGTTAATAAGTTCCTCAGACCCCTCCCCCATTATACCAGGGTTCTTTCTAACCTAGAACATCAACTCCCGACATTTTCTTACAAGGACTTCTTAAATACATGGTGAAAACACAACAGTTAACACCATTGGAATGCCTATGAAATCTAAGATTCCATTCATCCTATTTTTCCAGGATTCCTCCCAATTCATCTCTGAATCACCCAAATAAATGTGTGGATAATTCATTTGAAACTAAATTATGTTTTCCGCATACCCAGGCTCATCCCTTATATTCCCAGTGTCCACATTGTTGAAATAATAAATTATTCTCTTCATTAGATGTTGGTTCACTTGGTGCTCAGGTTCAAAAACATTTTCTATAGCACCCTTTGTTTGTTCTCTACAATGTCTACTCAGTTCCATTTCTCTCAAAAAAAGAGTCACCATATATTCCATTCCATAAAAACTAAATGATTAAAATTTCAAATTATGTCCCCTTCCATCTATCACACTCATGCATTCCAAAATTTCAATTTTTACAAGTTCTACTATTTATGAAAAATCCACTATGTTATGAAAATCTGACCACTTTTTAAATACCAAAACCATTACCTTTTAAAAATATCGCATTTGAAACCAATATAAATATTTTTTTAAAAAAAAATTACAATTCATGATACACATTAATAATTATGAAAAATCAAATATTTAATCCTAGAGGAAATTCATTTCTATCATTCAGTCCATGACTGTCTCACTGGCCACACCCACGATAATGGGATTACACTCATGTATGTGTATCCTAAATTCTTATGTCCCAAACTCCATGGTAATTATAATTTCATCATAGATGGATTATCTATATCCTTTTATGCTATACATTTCATTTTCTAACAATCATACTCTTTGCTGCCATCCCAAATCAAGGAATAATCCAATAATGGATTCTGACTCCATGATTAATTACTGATGTCAAAGGACTGAAAAAACAAATTTAATGTGAACTTCAAGGACTGAACAAATTAATTTCTCTTGTAATAGTCTTCCCCTCCTCATTATCTTCAGTGGAGGAATATATTATACTATTACTTAATGGATGTTCCTATGGATCCAATGTCTGAAAATTAATTTCGAGGCTTTATGAATAGTTAGTGAACAATTTTCATTTGAAATCAAAACCCCAACCAAAACTATCAATATAAAGACAACTACATGATTCATGTCAATAATTTTTTACCAAAATACATAAAAAATCACAAGACAAACATTAAAAAACCACATTAATCTAGAATCATGTAACAAAAATTGGAAACTAAAGAGTAAATCCCAATGGAGCTATGATATAAATCTATATCTCTACACAAAGATGCATGCTCTATGAAACAAAATATTTCCAAAGAATTATGATGCACCACTCAAAAAGTGAGATAACTAACCATTATATGTGTCTTACAATACAAAAAATTAAAATGAATCAATGTTCTATTGAAGGAGGCGAGTAATAATACAATGTGGTATATTTCTAAATGACTTCCCTACACACAACACTAGGACAAAAAAGATTAGTATATTTATATAAAAAGTTCATATAAATACCAGAGACAATGTAATAGTTTCCAATAAGCCAAACACAACATTAAGAAACCATTTTACCCAAATCAACACAATATAACGGAAACTAGCCTAACAATTGATCAAAAATTTCCCCAACACATATTGGAATTACCCAACTCATCTTGAATGTCCTCACACATAACAACACCATGTCCACAAATCAACCACATAAGCATGGTGTTCGTTGATGTTGGAAAATCACATCAATAACTCATCCCATTTTTATAGTGGTACTTCAGGACCACTTGATCGTGGTACATGAATACTATTATCTATCCTATCAAAATCATTCATTACCACTCAATCAATAAACTATGCCATCATAATTCTAAAATAACATCATCGAACACATTCCCAGAGAAAATATGAAAGAGAAAAAATCCAATCCATCCCACCCATTAAGACAAAACAATTCCAAAAACTAGATGAATCCACCAGTCAATAAAATTAAACATTTATTGAATACATAATTCTACCACATCCATGACAAACTACATTA
The DNA here is from genome assembly GCA_963277665.1 of Viscum album. Lineage (NCBI taxonomy): Eukaryota > Viridiplantae > Streptophyta > Magnoliopsida > Santalales > Viscaceae > Viscum > Viscum album. The sequence goes on from OY728127.1 coordinate 806,927,301, forward strand.
AATATAATTTTTTTACTGGAAACCATTTTCAGAATCCATTTTCCATAAATCAACCATCACAATACTTTTAAAATTATCATTAAAAATCCCAAATCAATAACATTTTAGTAAAAATTCCAACTTTCCCCAAAATAACTAAATTATCTTAAAATGGGTTCCAGGAAAGATTCACACATGTATAACACAATAATTTTCAAGGAATAATAATTAATTTGAAACTAAATCCTTCAAGATCAATCAATATGGAATTGATATGGAATCCATATACCTTAGGGTTTCAGTGAAATTGAACACTGCACAAACACTCCATAAATCTGGGTAAAATCTCCCCAAAAGAACCTTATATCCCTTTTCATATCATAATCATTCTCAAAGCACGTCATTTGTGGAAACAACAACCCTAGATCAATATGTGATAGAAATACATCTAGGAAACCTATTGTGAGAGAGAACAAGATCTATGGGAAAACAATATAAACACAATAAAGGCGATTTACTGGAAGTGAATAGCCTCTATTGTTCTAGGAAAACCCATTGAAACACCTTATAGATAAGTAGAAGAGGTACCTTAACCCCTGAGAAGTGGAAATCCTAATTTGGAATCAAATGAGAGGACGAATTTTGTGTTTATGGAAAAACCAAACCATGTCCATTTTAAAAAAACCCCTATTTTTAGAAACCTCATATTGTTTAGACACAAGGTTAGGAATATTTTTTGATAAAAATGTTCCATCTACTATCTCAAGTGTGTTCCTCACATAGATGGACCACATATTTATAAAACCATGCGACGGCCACAAAATTCTCTATTGTATCTAGCTGCATGGTTTACCTGGGTGCCCACATGGTTTGGGAAACAGTCCACCATAATTTCGCACCATCTCCCTTGCCTCTACCTCCACATGATCAACACTAAGGTTTTTTTAATGGTTTCTACTAATCAGGATATATTCACCATTATAAAAGCTTTAATACCATCCCAAAACACTTCCAAACTCTCCAAAAAAATACCCAACAACCTTAAATACATAAAGATATATAAAAAATGGTGATATACCTCATACTAAGGATACTGGAGACGGTATTAGATATTTTTTCGTTATCCATTGGAAAATAGGATATGAAAACATTATTGATAACCATATGGATAAATGAAATTATTGGAATATGTCGAAGAATTTTGGTTATGGTTATAAAATGTGTTTTTGATTAAATAACATCACACTGTAGATACTACTTTTTGATATGTATCCTGAATATTATTATATAGGGTTAATATGATTGAAAAATTCATATTGAGGTTTGAATATTTCATCACATGGTGTTTTAAAACAAACCGCCATACACTTCTTGCTTTACACGATTAGGGGATATGTTTGGAAAATTCACAATATCATTATTTTTTTCTTTAAATAATTTGAATATATTATAGCCATGAATTAACTATGATAAAATTAAGGAGACATAATTGTAAAAGAAATTTTTTTTCATTTAGACATTAAATCCTTGAATTTTCATGATTAATCAATCTAATTAATAATGTTTGATGGTTTTGAGAGCAATTTTGGTTTTATTATTGGATTGAAGATACACAATGATGTTTTGGTGGTATCAGGTATGAATAAAAATTAATGTATACAATTTGAGTATGGTTATTTGAATTCCCTTATATCATGGAAAGTATCTAGGAATTTTAAATACCATTCACAATGATTATATGTTGAATTAGTAGTGAAAATTCCTAATTTTACGATGATGGATTCAAAATCATATTATTTTTATCTAGTAGTTATTTGTGGGAATGTGCCTCATCAAAATATTATTATTCTCCCTCTTGTTGAATTTAATTATATCATACACATAGACTATCTTTCTCTGTATTAATACATCATAAGTTTAAGTGGATGAAAATTGTCATTTGATATTACAAACCAACCCCTAATTATCTACCAGTTCATGGATAAATACAATCATTATATAGAAATTTGATCCATTTTATAGTTATTAATACACATTAAAAATGTTTGTTTATCTATGATCATTAGGTGGAAACTCAACATCAATGATATACATATTTTTTGGGGTATTATTAAATTATATAATTTGGTCCCATCCTTCTCAATAACCATGATGTTAAGTTCTCATGAGAACTCCTACCAAGTTCTCTACCTATTTAGACGATTCCCTATAAAATATGGATTATTGAGTTTATATAATTGATGATGTAACTCGTAGTGAATATTTTTAAGGGATTTATCATACTACTATGTTACATTGGGGTTACCCATTTATTTTTGTTAAGATGACTTATATACATATGAAACATTTTGTTTTTAATAGTGAGATAAATAAGAACATGATCAAGTACAAGTTTTCACCACACCATATTTATGACATGTTCAATAATTTTCATGGAGATCAGTAATTTTCCATGAATGAAATTCATTTTGAATATCATAAATTGAGTATCATGAAGGTTGATATTACTAAGATATAATTTTATAAAATATATTGACACAATGACTAATTACTGACTCTATTTAGAAAAAATATATCCCTAAGATCTACATGGAATAAATGAATAGATTTTTCATAGATTACCTTGATTAGTTAGATATGGTTAGTGTTGATGACATTCATATATATTCAAAGAGACATGATGATCATGAAGACCAGTTGAGAACTGTGTTATATACCATATGAATTATGGATCTATATTAAAATTTTACCAAGTGTGATGTTTTACTACATATGGTTTTATTTTTAGGTTTTATAATCTTAATAGAGGTTATATCCATGGATACATTAAAGAATGATGTTATTGATGCTTGGAATATACCAACCATTGTGGATGATATCCCAGGTGTTCTTATTCTGGCTTTATATTATCGATGATTTGTGGAAAATTTCATATTATTATCTAATTCTATGAAAATGTTCATACATAATTGAGATATGTTCATATTAAGAAATGAATGTGACAAAATTTGGAATGAATAGGTGATAGGTTTATATATATAACATTTTCATACATTACCCAATAATAGGGAACAATTGTCAATATTTATTGATTCAATAACGAATATAATGTCATGAATCATCTTGATAAATTACATGGTGATAGCTTATTGCTAAAACAGTTTAAGGATCCTGACTAAAAATGCCCAACTCATGATTTTGATTTAGTTTTGTTAATTATTACATTAAAAATATATATTAATTATCATTTTTATTAATTGTGTGATATATATATTGATCATAAGATTTTAATGTAGATATTCGAACAAAATGTGTTTAACATGTGATATAGAGGATGGATGGATTTAATTAATGGTTATTATTATTCTATATATTACCTCCTTATGATATAGAAAAATGTTGAAGGTTCATTGTGTGAAAACAAACATGAAATATTATTTATGATTATGGTCACAAAATATCGTATATTAATGTAATTGCAAAGGATGAATATGATAATGATGGAGGAAGGGGATGAATATTATCATTTTAAAATAAGTGTCTAACCATATATATAAGTAAAGATTAGAGTCATGGAAGGATGTTTTAGAGATGGAGATGAAACATAAAATTTTTCATCAAATCATCTTTTATTGTCATAGAATGATAACGTTTATGGACCATGTATGTGATCCCTCCATACATTATTTGATGAATAAAATTTTAAAGGAATATCATGTTGATCATTCTATATTTATCCGGAAATTACAATTAGTTATAGAGATATTAAATATAATTAGTGGAGGGATAGAATGAAGAGATATCTTTTAGAGTCTTTATCTCTTTTATTTCTATGTTATCATGTTAAGGATTACATAAAAATGTCCATAGTGGTGGTGAAAAAATTACCCACACCAGAATGGAAAAGGGAATACATCTCTGTGTATTTTTTTGTCACACTCCCAAAAAATTATAATGGGTGAAACCTTATATTGGTTGTAGTAGATTGAATTATAAATTTAGAACAAATTATCACTATCAATAAATATTCTACACTGGATCATCTTTATATGAAATATATTATTGATTTGGTAAGACTTTGTGGAATACAATATTATATTTTATCATATTATGAAACTAGTATTACATAAATTAAATAGAAAAATATTCAATAAGATCTAGATATGTTTTAGAGTTTCAAAAATCTGCATCATACATAAATAGATTAGAAGTGTGATAGAACCATTCCATCACTATTCTCTAAGCTGAAACCGTTTTCAATGGGTTTCAATGGTTTTGGGATCAACATTGGTTCCTATTTTTGTTTTCATATGACAATAACATTCACTATAGAATTTTGTGGGATCATTATAATGCCATATATGAAAATAAAAATATAAATTCAACATGATTAAATGACATTTTGGAGTGAAATATATTTCTGCCTGATCGTGAAAATAAAATGGTAATGCTAGAGTCATTCCACATCACAAATGGCCATCACAATGCTGGAAAAAATGTTTTAATAAAAATCATCAGTGTAATATAATGACTCAAGTCAGTGAGATTATTTCCATATGATTTATCCATGGAATAAGGTAATTATATTTTTTAATAAATAAAATATGATATACGTCTATATTTTATCTTTCAATATTCATGATTGACTAGGGATGCTTACTACTCGTTTGGAGACTCTTCCAAATGTATCTATATGGATTGATGCATTAGGCATATATACCATGAGAAATCACATACCATATCCTTCACATATAAGAAACACTATGGTGAAACCTCTATATCGTTGTCGTACTATTGGAAAAACATGTGGAACTTATAGATCATAGAGAGAAAGTGATACAGAAAAAGATCACTATCTTTCCCAAAATATTGTGGCTAAACCACAAACTTGATGAAGATATGTTGTACCATTATGATAAGTGAAGGTAGATGTATCTTGATTTATTTATATCAATGTTGTTTCATTAGGAGGGAAAAATCCATTTTCATGGGGTATAATATTTCACCTTGAGATTTTGTGAATTTTTAATAGATATATTTACATTGATATATTGTGCCACATGAAGCATTGGGTTTTAATGAACCACAATATACTATTAATATTATTATTTAAACATTATTGTTATAATATAACCATTAATCAATGATTTTTATTTGATTATATATTTTTTATAAATTAATAATAATGGTTTTATATAAATGATGAATGTTGATATAAAAGTTATTACTTAATAGTAATGTAATTATATTTTATGAAAATAAATTTATCTCAAAACATGTTTTTATTTATTTATAAAATACATTTAAATTAATTTTATCCAAATTTATAAAATTAATTTCCAAAAACTAACTTCTTTTTCATGTCATAATATAAAATTTTTATTAGAGTTGTTTTATTTTATAATTTCGGGAAATGATTATTCATTTCATGAATAGTAAAACATACTTACTTTGATTAAAATTGTTATTAATTTTAATGAATTATCAAATTATCCATTATTTTAGGAAGGTTTTAAATATAATATTTGGTTAATTACATTACTATTAATCCATGTTTGATAATTTGAAAATAATTAATTGTAAAAAATGATATAAAAATATTTTTTATTTACAAAAACTAATTCATTAGAAAACCACATTATCATTATGTTTGTGTGTTAATTCGTATATGAAATTATATAAATTCTAGTAATTAAATTTTTAATAATATATTTCATATTATGAATTATAATTATTAAAGTAATATATTATATTCATCTTATTTTTTAGTCAATTTGGAATAGTAAAAGAAGTAATAATGATATACTACTATAAAATCAGAAACAAGAATACCAATTGGGGATAAAGTTATAATATAATGGTAAAAATGGCATAAATACATATACAATTCCTATTATATGGAAATAGTTAGACCACAAAGTATATATTGTCATACATGTGTCCCTTTTTGAGTAATATGGAATATGTGAAATGTGGGTATAACTTTTCCTTTTCAAATATTTCATGTTTGTCACCTTCTCCACATAAAAATGGAACCCACTCTCCAGACTATTTCACAATTTTAAATTACAAATAATTGGAAAATACCATACTATTTAACTTCTTTATGTACCTCCCTATATTATGAAAGACTCATATTATTGGGTTTGGTGAATTCATAAGGTGGTTCACTGAAGAAGTGGGACAACATTTAACTGTGAATTTTGGTTAAATTAATTCTTCAATAATATTAAAACATGTTTCAACTATTTTAATATAATAAAATAATTTTATCCTATATGAGGATATTTTTTATGTTAATTTCATAATATATAAACATCACATCTTCTATAAAATGAAAAATGAAACCATCAATCTTGTATATAGTAGAATACCACATAACAAACTTATATAATTCATCTTCCATCACTGCCTATCACTGATGGAAATACTAATGGATTTAATTATTATATATTATATTTATAATATATTTATACTCTTATTGTTATAATATAAATTATACCTTCCTACATTACATTCTATTGGAAAATGAAAATGTTAGTCATGTATACATGTAGCCTACTACCTCCATAATCGGACATGATTAATTAAACTTTTTATATTTAAAGAGTTGGTAATAAGGATTTATATTAATTAATTTAGATGATATCAATGAAATAAAAAATTCTTGTAATTTTGATGTATTATTTACATATATATTGGTCCATTTATCAAGATAATGGAAATAACATCCATTCATACATTTAGTGTACCATCTATATTAACATTGTAATTCATTTACAACATATACCATATATGGATTTGAAAAAAAAAATATAATGAATATTTATGGTTTGAAAATAATGATTAAAATTCCTTATATGACTGAACTATGATTAATTAAAAATGAAAATAGTGACAAAACAAAAAACATAAATGATATACAATGGAATTATTATCCAAAAATATATATAAATGAAAACATAGTTTCTAATAATTTACTGATAAAATGTTGTATGTAAATCATATCTAGAATGGGTTATAATATTAATTATATATAATAAATGAAATATGAGCCTATATGTAATATATAATATGGACCAAATTTTATGTATAATGGTGAGACTTGAGGTAATTTTTTTCACTTTTATTTCCATGTGAAACATGGAATATTGAACACATGTTTCATTTTTTGGATGAATATACTACATAAGAATGTATTTTGTAATAATAATCAATTAAATTATTGGATATTAATATCAATTTATTTTACATTAATTCATGGGTATTATGATTCAAAAGTTAACATCCTGAAAAATGTTTTTATGCTGTAATCTAATTTTTTATTTGGGTTTCCTATGATTAAGTTTTTAATGATGAGATATAATTATATATCTCCATATAAACTAATATATGTTATTATAATATATTTATTTCATCAATTTACATTTTCCATGCATTTTCCATTTGTTATGTACTCTTTAGTTCAAAATAATGTTCTTTGGGATAATTGAATTTATTTCTCTCTATGATCAAAAATCGTATTTCATATATATCTAAGATTTCCAAATAAAATAATTTTTTAATATTCACCTATTATTGCATAAATTCATATTCATGCATGATAAAATAAAAAAATGAAAATTAAACTTCTTAATGATTTCCTAATCATGTAATTTTATTACTAATACTTTTTAAATAATTCATTCTTATTACATGTATGGAATGAAATTAATTTAAATTTGTAAAATACTATAAATGGTTTTAACCATAATTTATCTGTTCCTGTGTATATTATCAGATAAAATGATTTTTATATGATTTTTATAATTTTATTACAAAATTTATTTTCAAATTTGAAATGCTATGTTAATTATAACTATTTTTAAAAGGCACTAGCCTTAAAAATTATATAATATTGTATTAAGTTAATAATTCAAATTGAGGATATTTTCAGTTTTAGAGTTTTAGAGAATTAGGCCATAACTATTACATTACATTTCAAAAAATAGAAAATAGACATTTATACTCTATCCAATTTTTTTCACAAATAATAAAACTACATAAATGAAAAATGACTTCTTTTCTTGATAAAAATCTACTTGGGTTTTTATTTTATCATACCCTCCCTTATACCCTATGAAAAACATTTCAAAAACCTGGGATGAGCATAAAAAACTCAACAACGGTTATAAAACAATGAAATAAAACATTTGTCCATAAATACAATAAAATCAATGAAATCATACTTTTAAATCTTTTAACAAACTACAAAAAATCAAAAGTTTTATGGATAACACATGGAAATCATAAATCATAATGGTAACTTGTGGAATCTATAAAATACTGAATTTGTAACAATAACAGCTACATAGGGAGTTACATTTGGAATACTCATCACAGTATATTCCCTAAATCCCTTTTGAGAAACGTTATCATTTACCTCTGTCACCTTACCCAATGAATTAGAGAGCTATCTCGAGGTCAATCACCATAGGTTTATCACGAAACCACCTATATACGTAAACAATGACAAATAATTATAACATATTCATAGAACATAAAACAAACATAATGGAAAGATAACATTTCCACATTTCAATCACAATATATGATTTAAATATATTGACATTACCAATACATTATCAAAACCATTTTCAATACTGTAATATGTAAAAGAGTATACGGTGTTTATTTTCCTTTTAACAAAATTACAGCTTATTATTGAATAAAAATATAAAATAATTCTCATAGAGGCAGAAAGGTCATTGTCATTGCATACATTAAAAATAAACATTCCCTCTGAAGTTTAGTAAAACACTACATAGAAAAAAAAATCCCTTTAAATGAAATGAATAGTCAATGGTGTTTATTCACAGTATAAAAAAAGTCATGTATAAATAAAAATATTTCATAATTAAATGAAATTGAAACGAAGTCCCTAACGAAAATTCTGTAGCCTAACATCATAACATATATATTAAAAAAATGATTTAATGAGAGAAAACAATGTACAACATGTACATAAAATGTACATCAATAAGGATATATGATAACATATCCAAACATAGAAAAATTATATTAAAATACATAACATAATTATGTTTTTGACTAAAAGAGGAGGTTGAATGGTTCCTTTACAAAGATCATTTTATAAATAAAATTGATCGATTAAGTGTATTAACTATAAATACACATAAATAAATTATAAATAAAAAATAGGGAATAGAATGTTATTTTTCACATAATCGTCGCATGACATAATCAAGAAGTAGAAGATCAACCCAAGGAATGGAAACTCAGTTAAGAAGTTCCCTTACCGCAAGTACGACTTGACTTATTCATTCATTAATCTCCTGAATAATAAACTAAAGTTTTTTTATATTTTCTCCAGAACCTTTTTCATGTTTATTATTCATTTTATATAACTTATTACCAGTTTATAAACATTACATAATCATTTGTGTTAATAATGATCGTTTTGTCGATATTTGGTAATTCAGTCGAAAATGAACTTATTATAATTAAATGTTGTCAATGTGGTAAAAAATCCATTATATAAAAAATGATATTCATTCTTTAGATATCATATATATCATATATATCTAGTTTATATATCTATTTATAATAGTGCATAACATTTGGATATAAGAAATTAAATGCACCATTCATGGAGATGGTAACCCATATGTACACACATACACTACTTTCATTTCCATTTGTTATTTAATATAATGAAAACATAATGATAAATAGGTATATTATAATTCCAGTATAATATCATATATTATATCATTAACCCCATCCTTTATATGTTCCACATTTGGCATGAATGATTCATATCATTTTGAGGGGGCGGTAGTCCGCACTTCCTCAAATAAAATTATCCTATTTACCCATTATGGAAACCATAAAGGTATGCTATAAAAGAAAAATATAGAATGAAATATAAAATATAAATATAATATATTTCACATATAAATATAGTGTCATAATAGTGTCCACCGTGAGAGGTGGTAGGAGATAATTGAACAATCATTCTTTCGTGAGTCAATTGTTCGCCGTCCACAGAAACAGAACGATCATATCCATTAGATGGAGGTGTGGGATGTGTTGTTAGAATCCTTATCATAACAAAAACCTATTATATTGATGGTATGGGTGTGTTTATGTAAAATAATAATAAGAATAACATAGGTAGTGGAGAAGGAAAATAAATTAAAAGAACTTGAGAGAATACGTTGCCTTTAAATCTCTTAACTCCCAAGAAACATAATTCTCATTAAACATAACATATTCATAACCCATAAAACAAACATAAAGGAAAGATAATATTTCTGTATTTCAATCACAATATATCATTTAAATATATTTACATAACCAATACTTTATCAAAAATATTTTCAATACCAAAATATGTAAAATAGTATTTGGTATTTATTTTCCGTCAAAAAAAATTACGACATATTAAGGAATCCAAATATTAAATAATGATTTCGGAAGAAGAAAGTTCATTTTCACCACATATGTTAAAAACAGAACTTCCCTTTTTCTTTTAGTAAAACACTACATAAAATAATGTCATTTATAAATCAAAATATGCCTCAATGAACGTAGATTGAGAAAAATTCCCTTAAAAAAATTCAACAGCCTAACAACATGTCATAAAAATTCTGAAAACGAGTTAATTAGTGATAAAAGGGAATCAATTGGACATAAAATGTACAGAAATAAGGATATAGTATAACATATCCAAACATAAGAAAATGTAAATTAATCGACATAACATAAATAAGGTTTTGACTAAAATAGGATGGTGAAAGGTTCCCATAAAAAGATCATTTTATAAATAAATGGATCAATTATCTGTATTCAATTTAAATAAACATAATCCAAGTACCAATACAAGATATTAAATCAAAATTTATTTATCACATCATCATATCACATCATAATCAAGTTGTAGAAGATCAACCCAAATAATGGAAATTGGGTTAGGAAGTTCCTTTACCTCGTGTCCAAGCTGACTCACTCATTCTTTAATCTCCTGAATAATAAACTAAAGTTAATTTATAATTGATTCATAAACTTTTTCAAGTTTATTATTCTTTTTATATCACTTATTACCATGTTATAATCATTACATAATCATTTGAGTTAATAACGGTTGTTTTGTCGATATTTCGTACTTCAGTCGAAAACAAAATTATTATAATTATATGTTGTAAATATTGTACAATTTAATTATCTCCAAAATGATATTCATGATTTAGATATGATATATATCACATATATCTTGTATATATAAGTTATCATAATAATACATAACATTTTGAGATAAGAAGTGAAATGTACCGCTCATGGAGACGGTAATCCGTACAAACACACGAACACTATTTTCATTTCTATTTCATATTTAATGGAATGAAAACATAATGATAAAAAGGTATATTATAATTTCAGTATAATATAATATATAATTTCATTAACACTATTCTTTATATTCTCAATGTATGGCATGAACGAGTCATATAACTTTGAGGCGTCGATAGTCTGTACTTCTCAAATAAAATTATCGTATTTACCCATTATAGGAATCATAAAGGAATGATATAAATTAAAAATACAAAAGAATAGATACAATATAAATACAATATATATCACATATAAATACAGTTCCATCATAATCACCACCTTGAGAGGTGGTAGGTGATAATTGAACAATCATTGTTTCGTGAGGTAGTAGTTCATCGTCCACAGAAACAGTATGTTTGTATCCATTAGATGGAGGTGTGTGGTAGTGTAGTTAGAATCCATATCATAAAAAACATAGTATATTTAGGAGTCTAGTGTTTTTATGTAAACAATGAATAATAAGATCATATGGAGTGGCGAAAGAAAATAAAAGAAATGAACTTGAGAGAACATGGTACCTTTAAATCAGGTAACTCCCTTTTGTTTGAGCCAAAAGTATTTCTTGAAGTGACTTATGAATAAGTTAATGCTTCCAGAGTAAGAGAGGGATTTAGAAGTATTATTCGGGCATATTTTGGATGAGACAAAGGGTATTGAGAAGTGTGTGTAAGGGTTATAGATTATGGCTTTTTATAATGGGAGGAGGGGCTCTTTATGGATGTTTGAACATATTATTTTATTATAAATTGAATTTCAATTTAAAAAGTCCCCCATGTAATTTAATTCTAATATAATGTGATTATTATTCTAAATAATCTCATCCAATGGGATTTGGACAAGTTTAGGGCATAAAATTAACCATATAGTTTAGCTTTAACCTTTAGTAAACTAATTTAACTTTTACCAAGTCCTTTTGTATATTCACACTATATGGTTAATATATTTACTATAAAATACCAAGAGTCCAAAAAATGGATCATTAATGAAATTAGTAACATCATATATTAATTTTTGATGAATATTATATTTTTAGGATTATTTTATCAATTAATAAAATAGTATTCATTTTAAAAACTCATTTAGGTCAATTTATAAACTATTCATATCAAGACATTTAAAAAATCATTAACAACTTGAGTCATATGAAAAAAAAATTAATTCTAATATAACAAGTTGTAAGCATCCATAAATTCTTGGATGGCATAATAATTTTTAAAATAAATTTATTTTAATATTTATAATCTCATTTATTTAAAAAATCCATTAATGAGGCAATCATTACATCATCATTGTGTCACAAATAAATTTATTTATTAGATCTATAATTTTTTTAAATAAAATACCATGATGTAGGAAATATTTTCAGTTTTATGATTACTATTTATAGTCAAAATATCACTTATATGACCCATTATAAAAATTTCTTTAGTAAGAGATATATGTTTATGCTACATTTTCCTTAATAATGAATTAATTTTTATAAAGTTTCATTTTCACATAAAAGTGGCTCTATGATGTCCCAAAATCAACCCAAGGATTCACATGGTCGTGCATGTATCAACCAATAGGATCAGTACACATGTTATTTTAATTTAATATTATTATAATATTATTTTATTTCCCTTGTTTACCAAATTTTCCCTTTAACCATGGTAAATAAAATATTCACTGAAGTTATTATTCAAAATGTCTAAAAATAAAGGTTACCTATTTACACAATTCAGACCTCCTGATTCCAAATATGGAATCCATTTTTCCAAATTCAAAACACAAAAGTTCTTGAAATTAATTAAAAATTAATTCACGTAGTCAATAACAAAAATCATGTTTTCAAGAAATAATAACTATCAAAATATTAACACTTGTTTGTGTTCAATTTCAAAGAGAAATTACATCCTATGAAAAATAATTAATTAAATTGTACAAATATAATCTAATTACACTTTAAAACCAATTTAAAATATAATATAACCATATAAATAAATTATCTTAAAAGGCTATTTGGAATTAAAATACAGTAATTTTCTCTAATCATTAAGAAATGAAAAATATCATAAAAATATAAAAACTCTAATCCAAAGTAAATTTTTATGTATCGATTCAAAAGAAGAATAATACATTATCAAATAGAACGTATAAATGTGAAAAATACAAGATTTAAATATGGTTCTTCATCAAAAGTTTGTGAATAGACCTTTTAAAGAATATTAGAGTATTTTTGCTTAAAATTGGATTAATTCACATTTAAAGCCTCTAAATTTTATTGGATAAATATAAAAACATTTCAAAAACATTTATAATCATATTTTAATTAGTTTTGTTCATTCCTTCCAATACAATGACTAGGTGTTAACAGCCTTTCAAAATAATATTATATTATTATATTTTTTCACTATGACTCAGCATTGTGTGCTACATGAGATTTTGGAGGAACCCATTGGTGTGTATCGGGAACGAAATTAAAAATAGAATCCCCTTTAATTAAAAAATAATATTTAATTCCCAAATATTAATAAATATGAAAATTTCATATTCTTTCTTTAGATGGGGTGTTTCAATTTAAATGATCTTTGTATAGAAATTATGTTCAACAGAAAATTAATTTTTGTGTGTTTCATATGTCTTAATGATAATATAATCCAATGGAGTTATTGATATAATTTTTATATATGGTTTATTAATATAATAACCATATTTTTATGACTTTTTTCCCCTTTTAATGGGTTATTCTATGATGAATTGATGAAAAGATTATGAAACCTAGTTTTTTTACATCTGTTATTGCCATGATGAAATGATTATGATATCCATTACATTTTCATTAGATTATTCTATTTTGAAAGGATGATGTAGCACAATCCCTTTTCATTTTAATGATAAAATTATTTATTTTTGGTATTATTATACACATATGTTATATTTTCATTAATTGAACGGTGGGGACAAAATTATATATCCTTTTAATGCATTGGGTAAAAATTAATATCTCATGAAATAAATAACACTTAAATAGGTAGTGAACCAAATTTACTAGTGGAATCATCCAACATTTTAGTCATATGATTTATACATGACAACTATGATGGTTTGAGTAGTGATCCTGTTACACTTTAATAATTTTGTTAATAATAATTGTATTGTAATTAAATGATTTTCTATCTATATGTTCATGTTACCATTCCATGTTGTATTCCAATTTTATTCATTTAAGGAACATATTCTATGATTCCACTAGAAATCATGTTATATGATAGGAAATAACTTATTCAATTACTCATGTTTATAAACTATGATATGTAAGATATGGTTTAAAAATATTCTTCTCATGTTATCAAAACCTTACACACAAGTAATCTTTATGTGTTCATTATAGTCTCTCTTTTTTAACATTTTTTTTATAAGAAGAACAGATAACATTAATGACGAAGGTCAGCAGACGTACAAGCGGAGATCTATGAAGGGAAATGTTCTAGCTAGAGCTGGTTGACATCGGTGGGGCCTGAGACCGCCAGCTGATGGGCCGCATTGTTTCCTTCCCTTTTGGTAAAGAAGAAGGTACAGTAAGAGAAGCCTTGGCGAAGCGAGCGAATTCTCCTGGTGATGGAGCCAAATGAATGGAGTCTTCCATCGTTGTTGTTAATAGAATCGATTATAGTGAGGTAGTCAGACTCAACGATGATATCAAACCACCCACAATCCATAGCGAGAATCATACCGGCAAGGATGGCCATGGCCTCAGCAACAGTAGGCTCCTAGCAAGCCTGATGTCGTTCATCATTTGCCGCAAGTATTTTACCTAGATGATTTCGGGCCAGGAGGCCTAGGGTGACAAGCCCATCCATTGGGAGTGACACTTCCACATTAATCTTGAGGGTCCCTTACATTGGGGGATTCGAATGAGGGGGAAAGGATAGGGTAGCACCTGGCATAAAATGTCCATTGTTGTCTTTCCAGCCCTCAATCAAGGAGGTGGCCCGATCAATCCAAAATTCGGGGGGTTTGTGAGTTTTATGAAAAACGGCGTCGTTGCGCCGGACCCAAATAATGCAGGCTAGAATGAAAAGTGATCCGAAAGAGGCCGAGGAGAGATAGGATCACCACTGCGTCAGCAGATTGGGAAGTTCAGAGGCTGACGCCATTGAAGCGGTAGAAGTTAGGCCCCATTTATTCCAAATTTTTTCAGCTCCCGGTCAGTGAATGATGGCGTGCAAAGGAGTTTCAGGAATGTTTGGGTAGAAAGGGAAAAAATAAGTACTAGCCATATGTCGGTGAGAGAGGAGGCTCATGGTTGGGAGAGTACCCGTGCAGACCTGCCACCAAAATTGGCGAATTTTAGGGGGAGCGTTGAGCTTCCAAACCAAGTTCCACGGTCCCCCAACCCGGTAGACTGAGTGGTTTCCAAGAGCCATTTTGTAGCCGGACCTCACCATGTATTCGACTAAGGAATCATTGATCCACAAAAGCTGGTCGAGGCCTCCATCAGGGACTCAGGGAATGCTAAGGATGATTCTTTGATCCCTTTAATTAAATCAATCAAAGATTTTTTCGAGACACCACCCATGTCCCTAGTTGGAAAGGAGGAAACTGACAGTGGCATTTTCAAGACCTGGTTGGATGGTGGATGTAGCCCACAAACCATCCTTATCAATAAACCAAGGATCAGTCCAGATGTTGACCAATGAGCCAGACCCAATCCTCCAGCCTAGTCCTTTTTCCAGGATCTTTTTAGCCCCCCAGATACTTCTCTAGAGGAAGTTAGGACGGGGGCCCAGAGAGGAAGCACAAAAGTATGTGAGGGGAAAGTACATAGATTGTAGAACCTGTGCACAAAGAGATGATGGGCAGTTGAGAAGGCAACATCCTTGATTGGCCAAAAGAACCTAATTGAAGAGATGCAAATTCTGGAATTCCATCCCTCCCTCGGATTTGGAATTGAAGAGTTTCTCTCAGGCCATCCAGTGGGGCTGATTCCTTCCCTCATTCTTCCCCCACTAGAAATTGGCAGTGCGAGTGTGGATCTGGTCAACGATGAAAGTTGGGAGCTTAAATAGGGACATAAAGTAGATGGGAATGGATTCAATGAAAGCTTTGATGAGGGTCTCTTCGCCAACTTTAGAAATTATTTTAGGGGAACAACCTAGAATTTTTTTCTTGATCCTGTCCACAAGATATGTGAAGATTTCTTTTTTGGATCGGACAATAACCGTGGGAATCCAAAGGTACTTCTGATGTTTCACAACCATATTAATGAAAACTAATGTCCAAAGCTCCTCCCTCATATGGAGAGTCACCCCAGCACTGAAAAAAATTTTAGATTTTCCATGATTGATCGATTGGCCAGACGCCCTCTCATACTGTTGGATTGCTTGGTTGATCACCCGATATTCATTAATTGTTGCTCTGGAAAACAGGAGGCGGTCGTTAGTGAAGAAAAGATGCGACACTGGTGGGATAACACCACAGAACTTTTCCCCATGAATAGATTTAGAGGATGCATCCTATAATGAATGGAATATTATATGAAATAACTATAATTTGATCTATTTTTAAATAACATTGTGGGAGATTTAATGGATCCTAAATGTTTTGGTTGTCCATAAATGCATGTTTCTAATGGAACAAGACATAAAAAATTATTAAATGGATTGATATTTTAATAAATAATAATACTATTCTAATAGATGATATATTTATATGAAATTTGTGGTATCAATATATATGAGACCTAACTAAAATGGAGTGTAATAAAATTTATTAAGATACAATTAAATGTATTTAATAAAACCATTTTAATGTAGTCGTTATGTTTTGGGGTAAAAATATATGTTACCACAAAATAAAATATATATGAAAAGAAAATTTATTTTTATAATAATACTGTATTATTGATAAAATTAATTTTTTTAGCTAAATAGTTATTAAAATCATTTTATGAATACAAATATATTCCACAAAAAATTAATTTTTATGTGTTATACATTATTATTTTGAGATTATTTAAAAAAAACTATTCGAAATTTAATATTATTAATTGGTTCACATTTATATAATATTAATATTTAATTAATGTAATATTAGATGTATAATTTTTGAACATATAAATATATTATAGTGGATAAATCCTAATTTCCACAGTAATGGTAAATTGGTTAGTTTTAGAGAATACTGTTAAAAGTTATTTAATATTATCTAGATAAAATTAATTTATATTTTTAGAATTATTAATTGTCTCACTGTTATTTCCACTCCTTATTCATTTACCTCCTATGAAATTCAATTCATGCACTTATCTTACCAATCAATTTCTATGAGGAGACAAATTGTTTTAAATCTAATAGAATTCAACATCCACCCACATAATTCAATATTCCCATATTTAAATTACATTATAACTATACCCATTTTACCTCTCATTCAATTACTCACAAAATATTATAGAATCTTATATTTTAAATTTCCCCATTTCCTCCAATTCAGGAATTCCATTCAGAGATAACTCAAATCCCAAACATAAGTACCAATCACTCCCTTACAGTTTTTTTCACTTCCAATAAACTCCACAGTTATATTATCCCATATATTTTAAGAAAATAGAAAACATTATATTGATAATTTTTTTATAATAATATATATATTATTAACCATTCCACCTTCCATTTTATTGCTACAATGTTTTTTATGTTATATGTAGCGTGCCACCTCTATGAATGTTGTGACTTATTTTTCTTAAAGACCGTTAATATTTGGTTAAAATAGTTTATTTAATTAATAAATTTGATATTTATATCACTATTAATGTTCATAACATATTTATTAATTTATATATTCTTTCCATATTGTTGAAAATGAAAATTTCTCTCATTCGTAGATATGGATTTCCACAAATATGGGTGAAATTATCCATTCCTCATCCTCTATTTTTATGGAGGGACTTATCATATTTTTAATAAATAAATAAATATATATCAAGATATATGTTATTATGTAGTAATAGATGTTTCGAAATAATATTATTAAAATATCACATTAAAAATAATTATTATTACAAAATTATTCAACGATAAAGTAAATTTACCTGAAACATGGTAGTAATTCATTCTGTTCATGCAAATCATTGACAAATAATCCCTAAAATCATCATGATGTTAAATAAATAATTATATATAATTTTTGAAATTGATTTTAAAATCTAAAAACGATGAAATTAGAATAACTTAATAGTGTATAAAATCACAATTATTAATAATGCTGGAAACAATTGAAATTACAAACATTTGATGGTGGAAAAAACATAACTATATAATGAATGTAATTTGAATAGATATAATTTAAAATTATATAATGTAATATATATGATTATTTTTAATACATTTTTTATTTATATATATTTTTATTATTTATTAGGTTACATTGATTTCTTGGGAGATGAACTTTTTGGTAATGGTTTTGTTCTCATTTTAAATTCCTAGTGTCCAGTATGTTTTTGTAGAGAAATTATATTTTATTTAGTGTATATGATACATATGTATAGTATTATACCATTAATATATATTTATACTCAGTATTAATATTCTTATTTCATAAATTATCCTTCAATAGGGGTTTGCAACGAATTTCATTATTTCTGTAAATCTTTTTTATCTTGATCTTTAATTTTTGAGTATTTTTTCACATTTCAAAAATAGATTTATTTTTAATTACATATGTATTTAGAAATTCTTATACCAAAAACACTACATAATAGACTTCCATATCAAATACCTCCATTTGATTCACATCAATGATAAATATGGTTTACTTATTTAGAGAATTACTTCATAAATATTACATAAAAAACCTTTATATTAAATAGTGGAAATAGATAAATTGTATAAATTATTACAAGATAATAAAAAATATAAAATAGAACACATTTTTATTGACGGGGAATCATATTAAATTTGTACACTACTTTTGTTTTTATTTCCAATCACTAAAATCTATGTTTTTTAATATGGGATAAGAACGAAATTCTTGGAAAGGGATATAAAAAAGACGAAATACATTTTCTCATTGAAATATTAAAAAATCCATATAATATTAGAAATTATAATATTATTATTTTATAATACTTAATAAATCATGGCCTCATGAAAAACATTTCTTGAACAAAAAACCATAAATCACATATGATGAAATAGAAAAAAAATTAGAAAGAATAGAGAATATTGTTAATATCATGTGCAAAAAATAATTAGATGATTGTTAAATATAAAGATGGAACCTCCATGGTTAAATCCTTCCTTATCTCGTATCATGACAAAGAACATGACCTAATTTATTGGAGACCTATTTGAGACTCACACATCATATAATCTTTTTTTGGAAAACTATCATACCAGTTTCATTGGGATTACTGATTAATCATATATAATACTAAACTAATAAATAATGAATAAATTTTTTTTACAAATAATTTTCATCATAAAACCATTTAAACCCCCATCAAAACCAATATGAAAAACACTTTTCCATATAAAATACAATTTACTTTTAAAACTCGGTTTTTAAACTAAAATGCTAACAAAAGATAGAAATTGTCTCTTTATTGAAATAACGAATAAAGGACTATAATACAATCCTAACATAAAATAATAGTTATGTATGTGTTAATATGTATTGAAAATGTATATTTTAAAATATCAATGTCATATTATATTTAAAATAACATCTAATGTGTCATAAAATTTAATATATAATTATTTTATTTCTATTTATACGAATCATAAAGTAGTTGGATGTTGAATTTGAGCTATGAGCCTCATAATAATATATGATAAATGGGATTTCAATACCCATTTGGTTAATTTTACTAGAAAATAACTATAATAGTATTATAGAAGCGTATAAAATGTTGAAATAACAACAGTCTAGACACTTCTTCCACTTTCTATAGTAGTTATTGACAGTGTAGTAGAGGGGGTACTATTAAGGATAGGGTACTGTAGAAGTTATTTTCTTATAATAGGACTTGGGCCAAAATTTAGGCCCTATGGTCCATATAATGGGCCACATTCCCACTGCGCCATCATGCCAAATATTTATAATGTAATAAAGATGGTGGTTGGGTGGGTTATTCCTTGGGGGGTATGATCTAACTTTCAGGAATGTGTGTGTGCGTTTTGTGCATGTATGATGTAATTCAACAACAAGATCGTAAATAATATATATGAATCATAAAAATAATTTTTAAAATATGCAAAACGATGAGGATTATTTATAAAATAATCCGTTAATACATTTACTAAAATGTATTTAATTTAATGTGTCCCTTACCTAGAGTCTGTATCGACATGTATTTTTTTATATTTCTAAATAATAAAAATATAAAGAATATTTAAATTCATTATAAAATTTTTAATGATTATTATTCCTTCTATTTTTAATCACCAGGCTATATTTTGTTACTAAATCATTTAATTTCATGTCATAAATTTTGAGGATATTCAATATATATGTCAAAAACGACTTTAGTAGGCCAAATTTGGTAAAAGAGTACACTATTACATCATATCAAGATTAATGGTATTGAAATAATCATATATTATAAATATAAAATATAAATTTAATACTAAAAATGATATTATGAAATAAAAATTGAACCACTTTATAATCATGGGGACGGTTTGTCGAACGTACTCATGAGTAAACATTCCATTTTTTCAATGATCATTTTCGAAAGATGGTAAATATTTTTACCATAAAATAATAATTATTATATTATATGTATCATATTATTTCACCAAATAATTATATATATACCATCCATGTAATTTTGTAATAAAAAACAATCGCATATCTTCGTGGTGGTCGTAATGCCCACATATGCTTGAATAATGTTATCATTTTTTTTAAAAAAGGAATGGTATGAAAAAAATATGATTGATTAAATTTTAAAAAAATAAAATATTTCATAGATATTATATATATATATATACTAAATAATTCATCATAAATATTAGTAAAAGGCGAAGATAAATGATGAATTAGATCGATTCATGTGGAGATCATCCACAATACACATTAATGATGGTTTCAATTCCAATTTGATTGATCATGAAAATGATATTTGATATTAAATTAACCTAACAACATATTTGTATATGTATGATATTTTTGATAATAAGTTTTCATGAATGAATAAATTATTTCTCTATGGTAGGTGGTAATATAATTTTTTGTCTCTATTTATGTTATTTACATCTATTCATCAGACATTCTCAACTTTTTATAGTGAATGAGTTCCTAGATTAGTTTTATGAATAAAAATTTTCTCTATGATAAGGGTAATGTAAGGACTAGATTTTTGTATGTATTTGTTGAGCTACAGTGCTGAAAAGGTGTGATTCATAGTGGAGAGAATTGTCCCTTTTATTGTGGAAGGGGTTGGGAACACTCATTGATTTACATAATGAACTAAATTTATGTAAAATAATTTTCATCTATAATGTATTCCAACATATATAACAATAATATTTTATGATTATGTTTTAGAAAACATAAAATAATATTTTGTCATTTTTAAATTATGATTTTACTCATACCCTTTTCATTTAGATCGACTTTATATTTTTTTAATAATATCATTATATCAATGTTTTTTACAGTAAAGAAGAAATTAATGGTGAAATAAAAATTCATGTGACCAAATAATTGACCATTAATGATATTTTAAAACATATGAAATTAAAATGGTAGAAGAAAATATTTTTATAATATTAAAATCAATGAATAAATTAATAAATATTATAATGTATCATTATTTTCATTTTCTGAACAATTCAATTATTTTTATGTAAAAAACATGATAGTATAATAATTTTAATACAATACATTTAGAGATATGTAATAAGTTTTATTTATCTCAAAAATCATTATTAAAAAATTACTCAATTATATGATTTTTTATATTTTTTAATTCATTTCGTTTAATTTTTTATTGATTGAATTATTACTTTGTCAACAATCCCTACAAAATCAAGGATAATATTTGAAAATTTTAAATAATACTTATATGATTATAAAAATAATTTACATTCCAAATACAAATAAAGAATAAAACGTAAGTCAATTAAACAAATTTCACGGAATATTACAGATTTTTTAAAAACAAGAGATCAACATTTTTTACATTACACATTACATAAATATTATCATGGTGAAAATCAAGGGTAAATAGAGAAGATGACATGTTATCGAATTTTGGAATATTTTTTCACAATAGACTAATTCAATGATATGAAATAAATTATTAGGGTATTTTTTAGACAATATTACAATATTTCTAACCTTACATACCTGATTATCCCAAACCATGGAGCGGAAATTTTATGAAGTTTGTTATTAATTAAGAAGAAAATAATATTTCTATTTTCAGTTTTTATACATCTGAATCAAAATATTTAATTCATTTTCAATGATAAATGTACTAAAATTGGAATACTTTTAATAATAAATCATTAAGTTGTTATGAAAATCAATGTCAGTAGATAAAATATTTTCTAAGTGTAAAAATGTTTTTATAAAAAAATATGAATACAATGAATTGATAGAAATAATTTTTATATTATCTCTCAAATTTAATTAAATAAATTATAATATTAATATAATACATGATGTCCTTTTTATGTAATTTGTAATAAAATAATGATTCCAACAAATAAAATTATTTTCATTTTCTATTGAAAAAACCATCAATTTCAAAAAAATATAATTTTTTTTATATGTTAATTTTTATAGTATTTCAATTCATTTAGAATATATAAAGTAACAACTAAAAGTGGGTGAATTTTTTCTTTTAAAATTCATCCCCAATTCTGGATTTTGACACCGACTGTGATTTATGCAGATATTCAATCTTTTTTCTTTTGTATAAAAATATGAAACGGATAAAAAAAATAATGAACGTAATTTTTATACTTGTTTGGTGATCAATGATTCCCTAAACCACCCCACTAAATACACTCTCTATGATATTGGTGAACTTCACTAGTCATTTCCTCTTATCATAAGACTAAAATTCCACAACTGGGTGTAGGTAGTTGAAACCTTTACATAATACTGTTTATAATGCCCTGTGGTTCTATAATATAGAAATGATTAACCAAAAATTAGACTGAGAAGATGATACTTCACCATAACTAAATACAAGCAATTGAAAACTAAAATAAATCACTATTGATTGATTTTTTGAAATAAGTTAAACTTTAAAATTTCAGCAGCATGAAATTGATAGTAGATGGATCTTTTTCAGGAGAAATAGTACTCTTTAAGAGAGAACGAGACTGAAGCAATTCAGGTTGTATATTGATCTTCAGTTTAATAATTTCATCAAAATATAGAAGTCACAAACTTATAGTAGAACAAGATAAAACATGTATAACTCTAAAATTTTCTCCATTAATCAGAGCTATTCATTTTTTGTAGCACTATAAAAACAATATCAATAATTAAGTCTTGTATGTGAATCACATATCACATATATTTGAAGATTTATTCTTAAAGAATATATAAAATAGAAAATAATTAAGTTGATATTTTATATCTAAAAGAATAGTATTATTGGTCATAGAAAATCTAAATTTATTTAACTAGGAGAATCTTACATTCACATAGAAATATGATTGATTTTCTCTAATGAAGAAGGTTTTTTTAAATAATCAAAACAATCCATGAACCAATCATTAATTCTCAATTGACCATCGTAGTAATCTCGGGTTGAAAACACAACATAAAGAACCTCTCTATTTAGAACACAACATATGGTTGAGCTATGTAGTATATAATTCTTTTTCATAGATTAGGGTTCCTTTTCATAGTGTAGAGTTATTTGCATAGAGTAGGGTTCATTTGAATAGAGTAGGGATGATTATCCATACTTTCATCCTTTCTAGCATAAAATCTGGAATGTAGCATTGATTAACCATACATACAATTTTCCAGATCATAGGTTATCAAACTATAAATCCATACTCTATCATAGAGTTGTTGATCCATACAGGTGTTAATGTTAAGAACATAAGGATTATGATCCAAACAAAATCTTCTTAGAGTAACTTAGGGTTGATACCATATGAAAAAGTTATATTTTCAGCATTATATAAGGATTAAAACAGATATTCCAAAATCATTCTCATAATAATAAATTAATTTAAAAATAGATTATAAATTAATGTAACAATTCACACAAAACAAATTAAGAGAAAACAAATAGGGGTTTATGTGAATATCAAAATCAGCATAAAGTATAGAGTATTTTTTAGGCAATATAGGCCCAACAATCTCCCCCAGTTTTGACAAACAAAAAACACTTAACAGAATCCATAAATAGTAAAGAAAATATATTATTTAAAAAACACAAATATCGATAAATAAATTTCTCAAAACATTTATTTCACAAAACATTTTCGATAAAGAAAAAATTTCAAATAAATGAAATGTTATTGTTTGAAAATATTCTCCCAATCAACTTCAAAGATAGTTTCCACAAACATAAATATTCTCTCCCATTTTTTGTGATATAAAAATGATGGTTTAAAATAATAAATTGAAATAAACCAAAGTTTAATATAGCGCAAAAATATAAATGAATTATTATGTATTCATGTATAAGAAAAATAAATATAATAATGGCAGTTAATTATTGACCTAAAATAAATATAATAAAATATAAATAAAAATAAAATGAATTATTTTAATCAGAAATTAAAATGTTTTAATGGATAATGCACAGTCAACCAGAGTCATAAAAAATACTGGTTTGTTGTTTAGTTTCAGTAGAGACTAAGGTTCCTTCTATACATAGAAGGGAAATAATTTCACTGCTAAGTTCAATCAACTTCAACAATAGGCTCTAAAAATGTTTTCTGGACACTTTTTCCTAGTGTTGAAGTAGTTTCCTTGAAACCATTCCCAACATTAATCTTTTTTCCAAATTTATCTTTAAAATTAATTCGTAGCTTATTCAGACTGAATTAAAGAGGTAATAATCTCTTTGATATGATTAATCATTATTCCCACCTAGGATTTATTCGATGTAAGATGACTTATCAAATGCCTCTAATTCTCCAAAAACACATTCATAGGAATTCTATAACACTAATGAGTGTGTATTATGTTAGTAAATTCTTCCAAAATAGATTTTAAGGATTCAATCTTCCTAATTAGTTCTGTTGGTGTTTTTTTAGAAGATTTGGATACTCTGTTTATTTCCTTGATTGATAGAAACTCTCTTACAACCATTATTTTTTATTCATCACACTCTATTTTAGTGAAATATGCATCCTTAAATGCACAAAATTCACTTAATATATATTCCATTACTTTCTTATGATCTCTAAATGAAATGATATTTTATTTTAATTGCCTCAAATGAAGCTTTTGAGATTCATACTTTGATATCGGTATAGAAGCAACCTTGTATTCTTCATTATTTTTCTTCTTAGAATCCAAATGTTCTTTTAAAAATGAATTTTGAGCCTCCAAGAAATGTATCATTACAAAATGAGAATAACTTTCAGAATTAAATGATTCTTAAAAAATATAATCTTCTTTGATCAGTTTCAATAATAGCCAGGATTGGCTCACCATATCCCTCTAGTATGTTACCAAAATATATTCCACCCAAAACACAAGATTTGGGATCAATTTGAGTTCAATTATTAGGGATGTCTTGAAATTTAACTTCCTACTCAACATTTTCATCTTCGGGGTTCTAATTACCAATATCTTCTCCTAGTTCACTAGGTTTTATGTAATCCACATTTCCAACAATTTCCTCAACAACAACTTCTAGAACATTAACATATACTCTTCTTCTTCAGACAACAGAGCCTTTTGGTCATGACTCTCTATCATTTGTAGGCCTCTATATACAAGATCCTAGAGAAGGGATAGCCCTTTCTCCCCATGAGAATATACTATCAACCTCTATTGTTTCTTAGCACCAGCTGGTAGAAAATATTTTCTAGAGTTTCTCCAAAAAAAGATTTTTTGGACTGTCCCATCATTCAATGTATTGATGTTATAACATGGTTTTCCAAAAAAACATATTCAGAATCTTCCAATTTCTTCATAGAAATAAAGAAAGAATCATGATATTGGGATAATACCCCATTTCGGCATATTGGTGGCAAGATGGATTTAAATAAAAAATCATAAAACCAGAGAAATGAAACATATCATTATTCCAAATAATATTCATGATATACATGTCTAGATTGAGAACTATATCAAGCTCATCGGTTCTTATCAAAATCCCTGATTGAATAAACTTCATCATAACACATTGGTCAGTAGAATTTTCTTTTATAACCACCTTATTAATAGAACTTGTTCCAAATAGAGAAAACATAATGTCGTCTTACATATGTCATCAATTTCATATATTCGTTAAATCAAATAGGAACTCACCCTCATGAGTAAATATCAACATTTTATCCATTTCAATTGTTGATAATGAACAAACCTTATTATCAGTAATAGAATGAATAAAATATTCATCAAAATTAAATCTAAACAAACATTCTCACAAAATAATTTATCTTCTTTTTCATTAACCATTGGAATATTATATTATCCAGAGCTGTAAACCATGCCTTCAAATTTCATAGATTCTTCAAGAGACAGATTCATAAATTTTAAATTTCTTGAATCTATTACCTTTCCATTAAATTCATTAAGAGATTCCCCATAGCAGTCATACTGTTATCACACTCTTTATCAATGGATATTTATGAAGATTCCATTTATAATGGTTTCAAAGAATAATTGTTTGAAGTTTTAGGGTTTTTGCTAGATGAGAATAGAAAGAGATAGGTAATCTGTATGCTGAATGGAGTGGAGTATGAATGTGGGAGAAGTAAAATGGTTTTCTCACACTTATTGAGGATGTACTCATTATATTTATAATTTAATAAGAAAAATAAAATAGAACTGGACTGAAATTATATTCATAATGAATTAAAACAAAATTGAATAAAATATTCTAAATGAAATTTATTAGAAAATAGAGAAACTGAAAATAAATTAATAAATAATCACTTAAAGTCAAATAATCTTAACTCTCACTCAATAAAATAAAAAATACCACTATGAAGTGGTTTTTTAAAAAAAATTAGCTAATTGATATTCCATAGTAACAAAATTTTAAGATATATATTTTTTAAAGGACATGGTCTCTTAGAAATGATCCCTTATATCAATGTTCTTAAGAATAGGTTTTATTATAGAATTTATTGAAATATCAATTGCACTATTGGTATTATGTAAATTATAAATATTTTTTAAATTTAATCCAAACTCCAATAGTGTTTTTTATCCACAATACTTGTGCACAACAACTTACTGTATACGCATATTCTACCTCAGTAGTTGATTGGAAAACTGAGTGTTTCTTCTTACATGTCCATGAAACTAAAGATTTTCCTAAAACGTAACAAGTTCCTAAGGAACGTTTTATATCAAATCTACACCCTCCAAATTCGTCATCTTTTTATGAAATTATATTAACATCATATGTTTTGGGATAAATAAGTCACTAAAAACAGTTTCTTTTAAATATCTAAAAAATATTTTAACATTAGTAAGATAGGATTATTTTGGATTTGATTGAAATTTAGAAAAATGACATATAGAAAACATAATGTGTGGTCTTCATGCAGTAATATATAAAAAATTATAATAATACCTTTATATTACTATTTGTAGACAGGTTTTCTAGATTCATCCAAATCAAGTTTCATATTGGTACACATGGGAGTTATATATTTCTTGGTGTTATCAAGTCCAAAACTTTTCAGTAAATAAATAATATACTTCCTTTTATTTATAACATTTCCAAAATATTTTTGATAAATATAAAATCATAAATGGAAAATTAGTTCTCCCATTAGACTAATTTAAAATTCTTTTTTCATTAGATTTGAAAAGTCATGAAAAATATTTTTTTTGTTCATACAAATATAACATCATCAACATAAATATAAAATAATAAAATATTATAACAGAACAATTTCTTAAAAAGTGTTAGATCTACCAAACCTACAAAAAATCCATTTTTCAAAATAATCGATCTTAATATTTCATACAATGATATAGGTTCTTGTTGAAGGACATTGGGAGATTTAATAAGTTCAAAAAATGAATTTTGTTTTTGTGGATTTACATAACAAAGGGGTTGTTCAACATAAACATCCTCCATTAAATAATATTTTAAAATTGTCAATTTAACATTGGTAATATTTAATTTAAAATTCATATGAGATTTAAAGGATAAAATTAATCTAATTAATTATTATCTATCTACCATAGAAAATGTTACATTATAATATATATTTTTTCCTAGTTATATCCTTTAGCTAGTAATTTGGATTTATTTGTATTGATGATTCTTTTATGATCCTGTTTTTTTTTATAAAAACCCAATTAGTTCATATAACTATGTAATTGTTTGTTCATTCTACTAGTTTAAAAACTTTATTTCTTTTAAACAATTTTATCACTTCCTTCATTGCTAAATTCTAACTATCATCATATAAGCCCTCTTCATTATTCATAGGTTATAATGGGGATAAAAATTTATATAATTCAGCTAGGATTCCTACATTTATTCTAGTTATAGTTCTGGTATCCAGGTCTCCTATATTAGTTTTTATAGAAAGATTATTTTGGGTTCTAGTTTTTCTAGGTAGAACACATTCATGTTCATCATTTTCGTGTGCTTCAGAATTGGGTTGAACAATATTAATGTAAAAAATAAAAATCATTTTAATGGTTTAATTTCTCATTTTATCAAAAGTGTATGTGACCACATAAGTTTGATCTATGTGTTTGTTGAAAGGTACAATTTTGTCAAACTTTTCATGAAATGATTCTTCAACAATCCTTCGCATTTTATTGATCACTATATAATCATTAGTGATAGTAAAATATCCCAAAAATATTCTTTCATTATATTTTGGATCAAACATACAATCAATATAATTGGTGTTCATGATATACACCTTGTATCCAAAAACATTAATGTACCATACATTAGGTTTTCAATTTTTCAAAAATTCATACGGGGGATTTTTGAAAAGAGGCCAAATTAAAACTAAATTAATGATATAATTGGTTGTTCATATAGCTTCGACTAAAAACTAAGAAGGATGATGGTATTCATTTAGCATAGTGGTAGCCATTTATTTAGTAGTTCTACTTATTATTTCAACATATCCTTTATATTAAGGTGTTCTTGGTGTGGAGAAGGTGTGATTAATTCCAAAATTTATAGAAAAGAATTAAATTAATTATTTTCAAATTCTACACCAAGGAAACTTCATTATGAAGTTATTTTAAAACCATTTTCATTTTGAACAATTTTAAAACAACATTTAAAAATTGTGATATATTGACTTTTGAGTTTTTAAAAATATAACAAACTAAATCCATCATAATCATATACTAAAACATAAACATATAATTTATCATTGAAACACGATATACTTGATGGTCTAAAAAAATCCATATGGATAACTTGTAAAGGTTTTTGTGTACCAATTTTGTTAATCGATTTGAAAAAATATTTGTACTGCTTAACAATTTGGAAAGCGTCACAGAATCTTTCATTGTCGAACATAAGACAAAGAAAATTAGAAAAAACTAATGGGTTCATAGATAAAATTTTTAAATTGTAAATATTACCATGTCCAAGACATCCATTATAAATCCTTGAATAATTTTTCTTATTTTTTAGACAATTTAATTTCTATTTACATAATGAATTAATGTCCAAAGTAAAAACATTATCAGTTCTAGGTGATCTAAATTTATGTAACATATCCTTAAACATGAAACATAATTTTTTATAAAAGTCCACATAAAATCAGTCATTACATAATTGAGAAATACTTATTATATAGTGCTTTAACCTTTGTACATAGAGTAAATAATTGATTAAGATCGTATTTGGATCTTCAATAGTTCCAACGCCATTTATTTTCCATTGTAATTATCACAAAAAATGACAATACCACCATCCATTTTTGTAAGAATGTGAAAATATTATGGATCACTTGTAATGGACTAGACCTCAATGGTCCGTTACATTGCTAAAATTCGGTGATTATGGTGTTTTAGGATTTCATGGTTTCTTATCCTAAAAAATTATCCAAATTTACAAACCATTTCTGAAACGGTGTCATAGAAATGATGTCATAGAAAAAGGTGTCGTAGAAAAGGTGTCACAAAAATTGTGTCAGAGAAACGGTGTCATAGCAATGATGTCATAGAAAAGGTGTCATAGGAATGGTGTCACAAAAATTTTGTCTAAGAAACGGTATCAAATAAATAGTTTCACAGAAATGGTGTAACAAAAATAGTGTCAAAGAAACGGTTTCACTAAAACAGTGTCACATAAACAGTGTCACAAAAATGGTGCCATGGAAAAAGAGTCCCAAAAAAGGTGTCACATAAATAGTGTCACAGAAACGGTTTCATGAAAACGATGTCATAGAAATTTTGTCACAAAAATGGTGTCACAAAAAAAGTGTCATAGAATTGGTGTCATAGATGCGGTGTCATAGAAATGGTGTCAAAGAAATGGTGTCACATAAAAAGTGTGCCAGAAATAATGTCCAAGAAATGGTGTCACAGAAATGGTGTCACAAAAATGGTGTCATGAAAATGGAGTCACAGAAATAGTGTCAAAAAACGGTGTCATAGAAACAGTTTCACAGAACCAGGGTCAATTAAATAGAGTCACAGAAACGCTATCGTAGAAAAAATGTCAAAGAAATGGTTTTATAGAAATATTTTCCTAGAAACG
This sequence comes from Viscum album, assembly GCA_963277665.1. Classification (NCBI taxonomy): domain Eukaryota; kingdom Viridiplantae; phylum Streptophyta; class Magnoliopsida; order Santalales; family Viscaceae; genus Viscum; species Viscum album. The sequence goes on from OY728127.1 coordinate 806,958,520, forward strand.
GTGTCATAGAAACAGTGTCATAGAAATGGTGTAATATAAATGGTGTCAGAGATATTGTCTCACAGATACTATCTCACAATTACTATCTAACAATTTTTGTCTCACAGTTACAATCTTTTAGTTACTGTCTCATATATACAATTTCATATTTCTATTTCCAAATTTACATATTTAACAAGATTCACCGATTTAATGTTTTCTCGGATGAAAAACGAATTAAAAACCTTGTTTTAAGGGATTTAAATCCGATTAAAATCACATAAGCCTTATATTAAGTTTCTTATGGATTGGGATACCTTTACTTGGTCAAACCACATTATTTAATTTTACCCTTTATTAATGGAAAGTTCAGAGTATCATAAACAACTACTCCATTGAATCTTCTAAAGGGAAGAGATATCTTCCTCCCAAGTTCTTCCTCCTTGTTCTATGGTGTGAGATGCTCAATCCTTTCATCAATTCCTATAGTATTTGAGCTGCCAATCTTTCCTCCTTGCATTGGTTCCCCTTTATGTTCTTCTTGATGAAATTTCACCCCTTGTTTTGGTGAATCCTTGCAATATCAATCAATATTTGATATAAGTTATGATTTATCATCATTTATCTAGGTTCATATCCTTTGGTTTCTCCTTTCCTTGTTATAGAATGATATATCCATCTTCATATTGGACTTTTATTGGGTGTTGGTAGGTGTGGTGGTGTCTCTTTATCCTCGGTCGGAAGCATTCCTCCAAGATATGTGATCATGATCTGTTTGTGGGCTCGTTAACATATAAGGAATTCCAAGAACATTTTGAGGTAGGGTATTTGTGGTCTCTGTTTTCTTTTACACGAAACTGTAGAGTTAGCATGTTTTAGCCCATTTTATCATAATGGAATTGAAAAAAATAAATATTTTAACCGGATAATTAAACTGATATTGATCTTATGTTATTTCCTGATTCTTTTCTGGATAGTGTGAAATATATTCTTTCTTTGTTTAACTATTCGTTCCTGAAGGAAATTGTTAAATAACATAAATCCAGACTTAATTGATAATTATCTTCCTAAAGATAATGATTCGTGTAAATGAGTCCAATTTTTTTTTGTAATCCGATGATAATCAAATTGATGCAGTAAGAATGTTTAATGAATTTGTGATAGCTATGATAGCTTTCTGTTTAAGTTACCCATAGTTGTAACTTACAAATAATAAATTTGTTAATTCCATGTGGATTAAAGAACCACATTTTTTGATAAAAAGATAATTCCTCCTTGGTTTTGGAGTTACCCACCTTCATATAAAGGAGAGGAGCCTTATGTTTGTACTTCTGAGAGATCATTGTTTTTAATGGTTAGATACCTTGTTTATGGGCTAATATTACAGTAAATATGATGTTTGTTTTCCTTTTACTTGTTTTTTGATATGATCCTGGGTGGCTGTTGGTTTATAAGGGGGTAGTAAGGCCAATTTGGTTTGGTATTAGTTGATGCCTTGAGTGGTGAGAGGCATCAATTTATTCATGTGGTTGTCGGGGAGGACACTAGAGAAGATGAAATATGTTCTATGAGAATGTTTGGATGGTTGCTAATTCTTGTTGGTTGTTTTTATTCTTCAATTTCAGCACTGCTCCATGAAGTTGGTTTTCTTACCCTCTTTCCAATAGGGGTGAAGATTCATGGGGTATGCCTCATGATTTCTATGTTTAGCTTCTAAAGGGAGGATGGTTCAATGCTCTTTCTATAGGTGGGAAAGGCCTGATGGGTAGTTAAACTACATACCATGTTGAGCCACCTTGTGTTTAGTAACATTGAATGTTTATCTTTAATTGCTAGTAATAAGGGAATGTTATAATACTCTTAATAAATGATTGAATAAATGATGTAAACCCATGGGGTTTGATCTTACTAATACATCATATTGAGGTTTCAATTTAAAAGAACCGTGGACATTGGGTGTGATTCTAATGAAATATAATTTTGAATTTTTAATGGTTAATTAATGTTTAAGGAATTATTTAACGTAATGTGTAACTGATAAAAAGGGAATTAAGTAATGTAATAAATCTTTTTAAATGGTTGTGTGAATATAGGATGCCTATTATTAGATGTGGTAATTGGGAGTCCAAGAATCATTAGTTGTAGTTGAGACTAAGATTATTTTACGCTCATAGTGATGTTGTGATTGTAAGAGTTAGTGTCTTAGAACCAACTATTTTTACTTTGACTACAAGGATATTTAATGTATTAATACATATTGTTCACTGTTCTTCATGAATATGATGTAATAATATCCTAGAGTATTTGTTGCATTGATAAGGTCATGAAAGTTCCCCGCTATGATGAGAACCTTGAAATGATGTAATAATATTCTTAAATATAGTTTAGCAGTTGGATGACATGAAGTGATGGGACACATAGCATGATGATAGTCAGGTGTGAGTACTTGTAAGCATATGAGACTTCCTCTCATGAAGTTCACACTTGGTAATCTCCAAGATATGATATTATGAGAACATACCCGCTAGTTGGAATTCTTCATGTTTTGGTTTCATCAGATATTTTAATCTACAAGTGTGTGTAATGATCCTTATTCATTAATCTTATCATTAATACATGTCATGACTTATGCACATTGATTTTCTAAAGAAAACCGTCACGCAGAAAGTTGGTGGTAAGTAGGGTATGTTGTGTGCGTCATGAGTGTCATGTTATTAATGGATATGTCGAGAAGTATTTGTCCCTTCAATTTATGGAAGTTGATATCTCAGACCTTTGATTGAAATTGAACCATCGCGCGAAATTCCATTACCAGGGTGTAACAACGAGTTTATTTCAAGTAATCAAAGAACGATGTATCAAGCATAAAATTTGATGACACAATCATGAAACCTGTTTGATGAGATATTGAGACAATGGGATTATATTACATACTGATTGCTCGTATGTGGATGTCACTGTTGGGATATTACATTCTTTCTCTTGGGTGCCTTAAGCCGTTGGTAGACAATATTCTTGTACTTTAGAAAAGCCCGCATAACACCAACGAGAAAGAATCCTAGAGGGTCACATACTATGTGTTTTTGGTGGTCTCGGTTAAATTATATATGAATTTAATTAATAAAATAAATATTATTCTCAATACTGTGGAATAATTTAATTCAAGTTAAAATGATCTCATAAATTAAATAAAATATATTTATTTATTTTATTGAACATTTAATAAATATTTTTTTAATAGTTTTTAAATAAAATATTTATTTAAGATAATAAATTATTTATTTATTCATTCGGGTGTTCAATAAATGGAAATGGAGTTCGAGCCGACCAATGTCGGTCCGGTAGTAAAATAATTATTTTCAAGATGGTAAATAATTATTTAACTAGTTGGCACAAATTAAAATAACACTTCTATTATTTTGTGACATGGAATTTTATATTTAATTCCATTTTTTGGAAGTTGGCACACAATAAATAATGACACGATATTATTATTAAATGCATGGGTTTTCTCTAAGTTCATGAATGTATTTAATTGTTTCTATGCAACTAAATATTATAACTGAAATTTTATTTCCATAAATAAGAAGTACCCCTATTGTGCTATACACCACACCACACACTAGGTGAATTGAGAATTGGTGATCCAAACAATTTCTCTCTCAAATCGTCTTCTCTCCTATCTAAAGAACGAGAGACGTTCTTCAAGGCTGAAGAACAAGCGATCAAGAACGACCGACACAAGACACTCACATCGCCACACTAGCATCCGGAGAATGAGTGGTGTCGATCAGAGGCCATTAGAGCATGTGTGGATCATCGTTAGAGGGATTCTAGTTTAGATCCTTGCAAGTGAAACGAGATAATCCGAAAGGGTCAATTCGGACGATCAACATCATCAAATAAGAAAAATACAAAAGACACATGTATTATATTTCTTTATGAAATTAATTAAAATAATTATTAACGTGATGTTCAAGATCCTCTCTAATGGTTTCATGCCTCTTTATTCTTTATTTAAATCATCGATTGTATTTTAGGGAGATTGGCGTTCATTGTTGAATTGATCCCGGAATAATCGGTGATCATGGTAAAAATCAAAATTGTGTGTCATCCCAACCATGCTTCTGCTGCACCCAGAACCTTCAGTGAGCTATAGTATATTCTGTACTATTTTTGTTTTCATAAGCTACCGCACCCTATCATTTAAGGAAATTTACACCTCAGGGATTATGAGCCCTAAGTTGGGGGGTTTTTCCCCAAAATTTTGGTTAAAGGAGAAATAGATGACTACCCCCTTTGGCCCTGATCTCTTCTCTTGGTAGTTACATGTGATGGTTGGAAAATTGGTTAGTTTTCCACATATATGTGTGTAGAGGGATGTAATGTCATGTGGTAATTCACACACATATATTCTAGAAATATTTTTCTATGGACTACTATAGTTGTAACATGTATTCGCTATAACGACATGAGGATCCTTACATGGTTTATGGGATATAATTTATTTTGGGTTAATACCCGACATATGATACACATTATGTGTATGGTGGTGGATTCCCAAATCTACCAGGTTACATTTCATATGGATACGTGGTGGTTTTTTTGCACGAGGTGCATATCGTGGTGTTATGCCCATGTGTCTACGGCAAGCCTTTTTGGAGAGAAATGCTCAGGACGTGCGATGTTAGGGAAAAGCAGAAAACCAATGGGGATGTGGTAGCAGGGCACACTAGATATTCTTTATTTTCTTATATAATATTTTATGTGATATATGGTGAGAGTATCCATGGTGAGTTTGGGAACTTAGTATACCAGTTTTGGTGAAGAGTCAGATAACTTGTGGTTCACTGTGATTTAACATGTTTTATTTAATTTTTCACGAGAGGCTCGGAGGAGGATCTTACAAAGTTTACTGTTATACACACCCTATGTATATAAAAAATTTCTTTTCTGGTCACTTGGAGAAGGTTGGAGATCATTCTTGTTACTACTAGATTGGGGTTACAGGAGCTGTATGGGCTTCATGGTTGCTATTGTTTTTACATTCCTTTTATACTTGCATTTTTTCCTTTCGATTATAGTAGTTTTGCAGGACATTACAAATGAGAACTTTGGTTTTCTTTTATATTGTGGTCATGTGAAGGAGTTGGTCAGTGTCTATCTTATCTCTCCCTTTCGCATGTGTTCTCATTGAGGGTAATGTCTCCAATTCGTATCTTTATTATACCATTAGTGCTAGTCGCCAACTCAAGGCCTACTGTAGATAAGAAACTGGGGTCCTTATCTTTTTACAACATTATTGGCCCAGGAGAGGTACACCTTATGGGGAGGGGTTTATGACATAGTGGTATCAAAGGTCTGGTTGAGTGATATGATGGAGTTTAGTGTTAGGAACATGTGAGGATGCATGTTTTGGTAGGGAAATAATGTCAATTATGATTATCATGTAATGTAAACACTGAATACCAACTGAGAGATAGGAATTTTGGGCCCCCAGTGATCTAATGCATGTGGCTTTTTATTTACATTGGCTACTAATTGAGGTAACACTAGTTGTAGGGTATAATCATAGGAAAGGATCATGAATCATTATTCTTTGTGCCTATTTTTAATGTTTGAAACTTTGGATTGGTTAACCAAAAATTAATAAAAGAAAATAATTAATAAATTAATTTTGAGTCATCAATATTCTATGGTTAGGTGATCTAATTGTTTGTTATTTTTTAGGTATGGCTCTTGGTCGATGTCCTCATAAGGTTCATGTAGAATATTTCTAGTAGGTTGTACCAACAGATCACTGTAAGGTAGAGGTCGATGACAAAGACACTTGGTGGAGGACACTCCATGTTTTTCAGCTCCAAAGTATGCAGAAGTACGAGGAAACCATTTCAGGTGAAATCACAGAATATTGGTCAGTGTAGGTTGACAAATGATTCAGTTTGATCCATGCTCAGATGGAGCACTGGGTGTATTCAGTTATGACGATGCTATGTGGAGAATTGAGGAAGTGGTGGTACTAGTTTCTCAGGGATGGCGAGGAGTAAGAGATCTCATGCGATGAAAATTGAGACAAGTTCAGAGTCGTGTTTCATTCATCGACTGCAAATGTGTCCCGCCATCATGGGCTTAGTACCCTCCAAAAGGTGATCTCTAGTGTGCGAGATTTGGGAATCCATTTCAGTAACCTTTTACAATATTCTTCAAACTGATTTTCATTTTAGGAGGCTATGTGTAGGCATTTTGAGGAGGCTTTGTGTCTAGAAATCCAGCACCAGGTCACCCCGTTTATGCTGAAGAAAATCATTAGGTTCTAGTGAGAATAGAGGTCATCGAGAGGACATTGGCTAGAATCAAATCATTTTGATAGGGGAATCATCATGATTCCCCATGAATTAGAATTTTGGTCTGGGTTCCCGGTTTTCATGGTAGAAGAGTTTCCGTTCAACATGGGTAGGTCCTAGCGCTCAAAGTCTCATTTCTCTTGGGGCGGTGGCTCTTAAGCCTATTCCAAGGGATAAAACTCTCTTTTTCATGTGGTGGATGATGCAATCAGAAGTGAGATTGACTGACCTTTCCGAGTAGTCAACTTGCACTAGGAGATCCACTCTTGTTTCCTCCATTGATGAAGTTCAATTCGAGGCCGCAATAGCAGGTTTCACCCGCATCGGATCAGAATAGGGATGATGGGGCGGGAAGTGGACATCCCTGTGACTCTCCCCATCCTCCGAGAGTATAATGCGGTTGTGGTGGTGGTCTTCATCAGGGTCAGAGAGGTCTTGTTCAGATTCATTCTTAATCATTGCAATCTACTGGTGAGTCAGAAATCATTCTATGTACCCTTTTATTTTATTCTACTTGGGTGTAATACTTGTTTCATTCAAGAGTGACATACTCCTTCATATCCCCAACCCTTTTCCATGATTTGGGACGTGAGGTAGATAGGATTCCAATTCCATTGGTGTTGACTACGTATGTTAGAGGCCAAGATGACTTGTTTGATGTGTGTAGAGACTATGATCTAGTACTGGAGGAATACCTCTCTAGGGTAGATTTCCTATTTTTACAGAATCAACCAAATGATGTCATCCTCGACATTTTTTTTTGCATTAGGTGCAAGCTATCATGGATTTCTTCAGGAATTAGGTGGTGTTCATTGATGATGATAGAGATCCAATGGTGTTTTTTTGGTGATCGTGACCCTACGATTAGTAATAGTCATGTTCCATATGTATCATCCTTGATGGATAAGAAAATGATAATTTCATTATTGGTTAAGAAGTTGCTATTTCTTAGGGTCATATAAGAGTACCCTGATGTGTTTCCAGAAGAGTTTGTAGCGCTACCCCTCGACGATAGATCGAGTTTTCTATCGAGAAACATCAGAGAGCATATTATATCTCTATGTCTCCATATAGTATGGCCCCTTTAGAGTTACAAGAGCTACGTATATAGCATTATGGTCTATTATAGTGTGGTGTTGTTTGGAAGAGTGTGTCACCGTGGGGTGCACAAGATTTTTCTTGAGGAATCCATATGACCGTTTGATGATCTTTAACAATTGACATTGCTTAAACAATGCTACAGTGATGAATCACTCTCCTCTTTCATGGATTGATGATTTATTCGATCAACTAAAGAGTGAAAGTTGGTTCTCAAATATCTAATTGTGGTCAAGATATCATTAGATGCGTGTGAAGGATGAAGATATCCCAAAGACTACTTTCCAATGTCGTCATGGGTAGTACGAGTTCATTATAATGTTGTTCGGTGTGATGAATGCTCTAGTTGTATTCATGGGATTAATGAATGAAGTGTTTTGTGAGTTCCTAGATATGTTCATTCTGGTTTTCATTGATGACATCTTTGTGTACTCCACGTCATAGGTGGAGTATAAAAAGCATTTGCACGCCATTTTTGGAGTTCTTCATTAACAACATCTATTTGGGAAGTTTTCAAAGTTTGAGTGTTGGGACTGAGATGTTTGTTTCTTGGGGGGTGTGGTGTCACATAAGTGTGTAGTTGTGGATCCATTGATGATAGAAGCAGTTGTGTATTGGGAAGCCCCCAAGGTAGTAGTAGAGGTTCAAAGTTTCCTTGGTCAAATAGGATACTTCAGAAGGTTCTTAGCTAATTTCTCTCAGGTTGCGACACCTATGACAACATTGATATGGAAGGATCATGCATTTGTGTGGATTGATTTGTTTTAGGAAGATTTTGAGTATCTAATAGAGATATTAGTAAGTCATCCAGATCTTTTCTTCTAGTATAGGGAGTTCATTTTGATGTTTTCATCGATGTTTCACATCTGGGGTTAGGTTGCGTTCTGATTTAGTATATATCTATTGTTTCTTATGGGTCTTGTTTGTTTCATCTCGATGAATTTAACTATTCCACCCATGATCTTGAGATGGTTGTAGTGATGTTTTTTCTAAATTTGTCGGGACATTACATCTTTTCCAAGCTCTTGGTTGTTTTAACTAATCATAAGAGCCTGAGGTATGTTTTCTCCCAGTGTGACATGACCATGCGACAACATTAGTGGATAGAGTTCACACAAGAAAAACATTGAAATATCATATACTGTTGGAAATTATATTGTTATAGTTGATTTGATGAGTAGGAATCATGTAGTGATGAAGTGCATGAATCTGTTGATTCTTGTAAAGTGATGGAATATCTTTCAGCATTACATCTCAATATGGGAGAAGATGGGGCATAGGTTTTCATTTTCAGATGATGGTGCAGTCATCTCTGGTGTTGCAGGGAGAAGAGTCCCAGTTGGGGGATCTAGGGGTGTAGGTATGGAGAGACCGAGTTGTTTGTGGTGAGGCCCATGATGGTTGGACTGAGGATGAACAACACCATGTATTGTATCACATAATGTTATTTGGTCCTTTGGCGGAAAATGAGACGGTTTTCAGAGAGTTATATTGTTGTATTTAGCACTGCATCCTGGAGTGACAAAGATGTACCAATGCTTTAAGAGTCAGTTTTTGTGGCCTGGGCTTAAGCATACATTTGCAGAGTTTGTGTCTTGTTTTTTGGTCGGCATAAAGGTGAAGGTCGAGCACTATGTCCCCAGTGGATTTATCTAGCCATTAGATATTCCTAATTGGATGTGGGAAAACATCTCAATGTACATTTTTATAGGTATTCCTAGATCTCCGGGAGGACATGACGCTATTTGGGTGGTAGTGGATATTTTAACAAATCATACTGCTTTATATCATTCAAGGAGTCGAGATCAGTGGATGTTTTATCGAGGATGTATCTAGAAGAAGTGTTGTGACTCCACAGAGTCCCAAGGATGATAATTTCTGATAGAGATCATCCTTTTAACTCTAGGTCATGGTGAGTTCCATACCATGATTTCAGTTCTGAGCTATTCCATAGAATGTTTTTTCATCCATAGACGGATGGTCAGACAGAGCAGATCATATAGACTCTTGAAGAGAATATGCACTCGTGTGCACTGGATTTTGATCATTCTTTGATAAGGATCATATCCTTGGTGAAGTTATCTTACAATAATATTTTCCACTCCACCATCAGTATGACATCATTTGAAGACTTGTATGGACAACCTTTCTCTTCTCTGTTGGGATAGACATGGGTTGGAGAGTCAGTAATTCTCAGACCAGAACTAGTGTAGAATACGGTAGAGATGGTTCAGGTCATTCATGAGAGGTTGTAGGTAGTGAAAGATCATCAAAAATCATATTCAGATCAAAGGTGTATACCTTTAGAGTTTGATGTTGGGGATCACATGTTTCTGATAGTGACTCTCCATCGTGGGCAGTGAAGGTTTTGTCATGGGAGAAAGCTTTATCCCCAGTTTTTGGTACTTTTATAGGTTTTGCATCATGTTGGTGTCGTGGCATATTGAGTTGCAGTTACACCACATATGGGCTGGATACACTATGTTTTTCATGTGTCACAACTCCGTCATTATCATCATGATGACTCTCACTTCATCGATTGGGGAGAGATTGATGTGGAAGATGATGTGACCATCATAGAGGGGCATACGGAGATCTAAGACTACAAAGAGAAGGTGTTGTGTGAGAATGAATTCCCATGGTTCATGTATTGTGGTGAAATGATGGTGTATAAGCGATTATATTGGAATGTGAGTCACAAATACATGATCTGTACCATAATTTTTTTTATGCTTAACTCATTTCTTGTAACAATGTTCACTTTGTGGTTTTATACCATTCATGTCTATGAGATGAATTTATTTTGTTTATTTTGGGATTTCTCTCTTCTAATTGGTATCTCGATTGGTGATTGTTCAGACCCCATTTATGATTACTTTTAGGTTGGTTTTGAATTATTAAGGAAGAGAATCTTTTGAGAGGTATCTGATATAATGACATGGACCTTTCCAGTCCATTAATTTAAGAAAATTTGGTGTTTGAGGTGGTCATGGTGGTTAAGGTGACTTATCCCCAACACATAGAAAGAATTAAAAATTATTTTAGAAATAGTGTCACAGAAATAGTGTCATAGAAATGGTGTCATAAAAATGGTGTCGCAGAAAGGTGTTCACAGAAAGGGTTTTATAGAGTCAGGGTCACTGAAACAGTATAACAAAAACGGTTTCAGGGAAACGGTTTCACATAAATGGTGTCAAAGAAATGGTTTCATAGAAAATTGTCAGAGATACGGTGTCATAGATACAGTGTCACAGATACAGTGTCAGAAAAACTATGGCACACAAATGGTGTCACAGAAATGGGGTCACAGAAACGGTGCCACAAAAACATTGTCACAAAAATGGTGTCATAGAAACGTTGTCACATAAATGGTTCCACCGAAACAGTTTCACATAAACTGTGTCATAGAAATTGGGTCACAAAAATGGATTCAATGAAACGGTGTCACAGAAATTGTTTCACAAAAACAGTGTCATAGAAACAGTGTCACTAAAACGGTGTCAAATATAGTGTCCCACAGATATTATCTCATAGTTACTGTCTCATAGTTACTCTCTCACAGTTATTATCTCATAGTTATTGTCTCACAGTTACAACCTCACAGTAACCATCTCACAAATACTAATTCATATTTCCTTTTCCAAATTTCCATATTTTTCCAAATTCGTCGATTTAACATTTTATTCGACAAAAAAATGCATTAGAATCATATTTTAAGGGATTTAAAGCTGATTCAATGACCATAACTCCTATATTAATTTTCCTAAGGATTGAGATTCCTTTACTTAGTAAAAAATCATTGTTTAACGCGATTTTATTTTAATGGAAAATCTATTATATCATAAACTACTGCTCCTTTAAATATTCTAAAGGGGTGAGATATCTTCCTCCATTATTCTTCCTCCCAGTTATCTGGAGCAAGATTCTTAAACTTTTCCTCCCTTCACATATGATTCATGCGATCAGACTTTCCTCATTTTATTGTTCTCCTTGAATTTATTCTTGCTACAAGTTCACCCCCTATTTTGGTGCAACGAAGAAGAATGGAACAATCATCGATATAAGGTATGATTTATCGACATTATTTTGGTTTCATCCCTTTCTATTTCTCCTTGCCCTATTATGGCATGCTATCATCGCGATCCAAAGGGACTTTTTTCGGGTGATGGATAGTGAGGTGGTGTCTCTACATCCTCTGGTGGATGAAGTCTTTCAAGAGAGGTGATCATGATCTATTTTGTGTGCATGTAATCATATAAATAATGTCAAGATCCTTTTGAGGTTGGGGATTCATTGTCTCCCTTTTATTTTACATGAAACTGTAGTCTTACTATGTTCTATCCCACTGGATCACTATGTTATTGACATAACAAATATTTGAACCAGATAAACAAAATGACATCAATCGTATGTTATAGCCTCTTATTTTACTAGATACTTTGATTTTTATGATTTCATATGTTTATCTTGTTATTCGTGATAGAAATTGGAAAAGAATGTAAATCCAGAATTAATTGATAATTATTTGGATAAAGATAAATAAGAATGTAAATGAATCTAGTTGCTGTTGTAATTTGATTTCAATAAAATTGATGTAGAAAGAATGTTTAATAAATATGTGATAGTTGTGATATCTTTTTATTTAGGTTACCCATAGTTGTAATCTACAAATAATAAATTAATTAATTTAATATGGATTAATGAATCGAATGTTTAATAAAATGATAATGACTCGTAGGGAATTGAGGTACACACTTTCTTGTAAAGCCCAAGAATCATATGCTTAGAGCTGTGAAATCGCATTGTGTTTGAAGGTTAGATGACTTGTTTAAGGGATTATATCACGGTCAATATGATGTTGGGTTTCTTGGTTCTTGTGTTGTGATGTGATCTTTTATGGCTACTGTGATATGTGGGGGAAGATATACCCATTGGTTTTGGCAGTAGTTGATTCCTAGAGTGGTGATATATATTGGTTTATGCATGTGGGTGTCGGGGATGACTCTAGAGATGATGAAATGTGTTGGATGTGAATTCTTGGATTCTTTCTAATTAATTTTTATTTTTTATCTTACTTACATTCCCAAAATCCCATGGAATTAGGTTTTCTTACCCTCCTTCCAAAGGGGTGATGACACATGGTGTATGCCACATGATTTCCATGTTTATTTTCTCAATGGAGGATGATTCTACACTATTGATATAGGTAGGAAAGAGTTGATGTGCAGTTTAACTACCCACCATGTTGATCCCCCTTTTGTTTAGTAGCATAGAGTTTTTATCTAAAATGACTTGTAATATTGGAAAGTAATAATAATCTTAATAAATCATTGAATAAATGATGTTAACCTATGGTGTTGGAGATTGCTGGGATGCAATTATGAGGTTGCAATTTAAAGGAACAATGGACAATAGGTGTGATTCTAGTGAAATATATTGTGGAATTGATAATGGGTGAATAATATTTAAATAATTAATTAACATAATGTGAAATAGATAAAAATGGAATAAATTGTTGTAATAAATCTCTTTAAATGGTTTTGTGATTTTAGAATACCTAGTCATCGAAGTGGAATATAGGAGTTCAAGAGACATTAGCAGAACTTGAGTCTATGAATAGGTTATTCCCATAGTGTGGTCTTGAGCTATAGTATATTTTTCATTTTTTTGTTTCTATATGCTTTGCCACCCCTTCAGTTAGGGAAACTAAGACCTCAGTGAATCTTGATACCTTAGGGTGTGTTCCCCAACATTCTAGTGGGATGATGGATAGATAACTACCCCCTTTGGCCCCACTCTCTTATCTTTGTTGTTACTTGTGATGGTAGGAATAGTGGTTAGTTTTCCCCATATATGTGTAGAGGGCTATAATGGCATGTGGTTTTTCATACACATATATCCTATATATATATTTTTATATGGACAAATATAGGTGTAACGTGAATAAGTTGTAATGTCTTCATGATATTTTCCCTAGTTTGTGGGATATAATGGCTTGAGGTTTAATACACAACATATGATACATGTTATGTGAGATGTGGTGGCTTCTAGAAACTTCCTAGTAACATTGCTTACATGGACTTGGTGGTTTTTTTGGATGAGGTGCATGTTGTGGTGTTATGCCCAACTGTCTGCGGGAAAGACTTTTTGGAGAGAGATACATAGTACATGAGACGTTGGGGAAAAGTGACAAACTAGTGGGGATGTGGTAGTAGGGTACTCTTGATATTCTCTATTATATTATATAATCTTTTATGCAATACATGTTGAAAGTATCAATGGTGAGGTTTGTAACTTATTATACCTATTTATTTTATTATTTAGTTAACTTTTTTTTCACTGTGATGTAGCATGTTTTCTTTATTTTTTCATGTGAGGGTTAGGGGAGGATCCTACTGAATACATTATTATACTCACCCTATATATATATATCTAAAATATTTTTCAGGTCCCTTGGAGCATGTTAGAGATCAGACTGGTTACTACTAGCTTGGGGTTACAAGAGCTTTTCAGGCTTCATGGTTACTACTATTTTTTACTTTCCTTCAGTACTTGGAGTTTTTTCTTTTGGTTTTAGTAGTTTATCATAAATTACATATGACTAATTCAGTTTTCTATTATATTGTAGTAATGGGTAGGAGTGGTTTAATGTCTATCTTAACTCTCTCTTTCGCATGTGTTATCTTAGATGATAATGCCTCTACTTTGTGTGTTTACTATAGCCTCAGTGCTAGCTGCCAACCTGGACCAGACTAAAGGTGGTACTAGGGGGTCATTATCTTACTTATCATGTTTTCGGCCTAGGGGGTATAACTTTTGGAGAGGTGATCGTGACATCTCCACTAATAACCCTTCAATATCCACTATACGTATACCATATAAAATTTCTGTTCCTATCACATATTTCCTTCAAAAGTATTTAAATATTGTATGTTTTGGTGACAACAATCTCTTTGGTCTAGAAATGTTATGTTGTAGTGATATGAGAATGTAGACTTGATTTTTTTCAATAGATTATATCATTAGAATTAGTTAAACAATTTGAAATAATATCTCTTTACATGCTTCTAATTTTAGGATTTATCAAATAATACATATTTTCCACATTCCCTTTTATTCCCTTAAACTAACTAGTTCTATTTTTTGAATTGGGGAAAAAATAATTCTTGTACACTTTAGATTTTTCATCCTTACTTCCAATAAAAAATATTTCTATTCTAAAATCATTCATTCTAAGGATTTCATTTAATATATTTTATACTTTTCTAAAAAAAAGAGTATCAATCATTTAATATTCTAATTCATATTGTAAATCTTTTTATCCTTTTTCCACGATCAAAATATTTTTGGGGATGAATTAAATTATTCCATCAACTCGTGATTTTGTTTATGTAAGGTATATCATTAACATAAAATAGTGTTTTATATGTTATGTAATGATTTTTGATTTTGTAAAAGAAGACCATATATCTCTTCTAACATCAAATACTAGGCAGATAATTTATTAATTGAGCATTTGGAATAATTAGAATCATAATTGGATGAGTAATAGGTTGATACATTTTTCTTTTCAACCATGAATCACATATTGGATTTCAAGTTTTATACCTATTTTTATAAATCTGGTTTAGATGAGATGTTGGAGTTTTTAAGAAAACTCCATTTTTCATTAATTTATATTATTTTAATATGTTCATCATCATCATTTTTCTGATATCTCAAATATTGTTTTCTATATTAATCATTTAAAAGAGGAAAATCATGTATAATATGACCTAATTCCAAGCATTCATAGTTTATGACTTCTTTTGACTGTCTGTCATCCTTCATGAAGGATTTTTTTAATCCTATATTTTTCTTATATTGCATGCTATAATTTCTAGCTAACTATGCTACTTAGATTTCAGAATTAGATGAATCATAATTATTCTCCATTATAACTTCGGGTTTCATTTTTCTATTTGGTTTTATAGATGTTACCATTACAAAAGTGATCGACATTTTCAAAATGATTATATGATCTTGTGTTTCATATTTCATTTTAATTTCATACATCATAAATGTACCAATTATTTATTTCATTGTCAGAACATTGATAGGTGATGATTGTAGAATTGTAGTAGATATAGCATTCCATTTAAATGTTTGTAATCTTAGAACATTCAATTCTTGATCATATTTTTTGATAGGTTCATCATAGGCTGTAATTTGTTGATACTTTCTGTGAACATTTCATTCATCACTGTGATTCTTTATCCATCAAACATCATAAATGTTTTAAATTTCAGATTAGATGTATCATACCTCATTTTTATCACATTTTTTCCATTATAGGAAACATCAATTGTTTTCCACATTTCAAAAGAAATAAAACATTGAGAAACTCGATTAAAATCATCTGGTCCTAGACCACAGATAATAGAGTTCATATCTTTTGAATACATGTCAAATTATGCTTTGGTTGTAGGATCCCATGTTTTTTGTTTCTTAGGAATCTTAAATGGTGTAATGATCTTTTAGTAAAACAAGAATACATGATTTTTAAGATAAATAATCATCCTTTATTTCCATAAACAATAATTTTCACCATTTATGTATGGAGATTTAACAATAGACATTAAATCTCTATCATCAACCATTTCTATCTCTGTATAGACCTTATAATTTTTATATTTCTGTAGTATTATTAAAATTATCCCCTCTCATAAAAATTTTTAGTTTGAAATATACAATGTAACACACAAAAGGGGGATGAATTTTGTCTATTCAAAATCATCCAAAATCCTTGTTTTTTACACCCACTTTTATTTATGCAGATATGCAGTGCTTTAATTCTATATGAAAATATGTAGTGGCTAAAAAAATAAGAACGACCATTGATTTTTATTTTGTTTTGGTGCATGAATATCCCCTAGCCCACTCCAACAAATACTCTCTCTACAAGATTAGTAAATTTAAATAGTTTTGTCCTCTAATCATAACAACAAAATTCCACAACTATTTTTAGAAATTTTACACCTTTACATAGGACTAATTATAAAGAATTTTTGTTTTACAACAGAGAACCAAATATCCATAGACTATATAGAGAAACTGATACTCCAACCCAACTGAGTATGAGCAGTTGAAAAATCAAATAAATCCATAGAGATTTATTTTTTGAAATAGGATATTCATCATAATTACATATGTGCGCAGTTGATAGTAAATGTATCATCTTCTCAAAAAATGATAATCATCAATAGAGAATGAGTCCTATGCGATATTTGATTCATCTAGATATTCAATTTTAAAACAGAAACAAAATAGTGTGGTCACAATATTTCAATACTACAAGATAAAAAATCTATAACTCCAAAATATAGACCTTTAATCAGAGTTGTTCATCTGTTGTAGCTTTGTAAAATGAATTTCAATAATTCATCCTTGTATATGAATAACTTATCACAAATATATTAAGTGAAATTATGAAGTAATATATATAATTGAAAAGAATTTTTTTGATATTTCAGATCCAAAAGAATACCCTGATTGTTCATAGAAATTTGAATTTCAACTAATTGGGAGTGTCGTAACGTACCGCAGAAATAGTAATGATTTTCTATGATAAATTATGTTTCTTGAAACAGTAAAAATGATCCTTGAATTTGGATTAATTATTACATGACCATTGCAGTAATCTCTTAGTGAAAACACATCTTGAAGAACATCACTCTTGAGAACACAACCTTGGGTTGAGCTGCATAGCATAGGGTTCATTTTCATAGTGTATGGTTCTGTTGTTTAGTGTAGGGTTCCTTTCCATAGTGTGTCATTCCTTTTTGTAAATTAGGGATGATTTTCCATACATTCATCTTTATATGCATAAAATCTCAAATGTAGTATTGATTACCATTCATTCAATTTTCCATAACATATGGTTGAAAATAGTAAATACAGACTCTAACATAGGGTTGCTAATCTATATACATTTCAATTTTCCTAACAAAATGATGATAATCTAGACACAAATTTCATAGCAAATCATAAGTTTGATACCATATGGAAATAAATTTACAAATTTTTAATAATTAATTGTAATATGTTATCACAAATAGGATATATGAATTATTTTTTCTGAAAATGTAATATTGAATCATAGAATTAATATAATAAGAACTAATTCATTATTTAATAAAAATATCTCTATATAATATTACTACCTGGGACCCTTGTATGTATTACATAAGATATTTTACCATAATATTTATGATATAATAACGTATTTACATACTAATATTTAATTATTCTATCAAGATAAATGTAATATATAATATATGATATTGAACATAATATTCAATTTAAAAACATGAGATTTATCATTATCACCTTATAATAAAATTAATCACCATGATTTTAAAATTGGATTGAGAATAAATGGTTTTGATTTTAAAATTATATTTTTGGAAATCTCACATCTAAAATAGGGATATTATAAATTCATCTTTGAAAGGGGGAATGGAAAAAATGATGGTCCATAGGAAAAATATGTAACCAGGTGTTCAAATAAAAAAATTAGTGGCATGAGTAATAGTTTTCTACATTTGTTTCAACCACGAAGCACATATTGTATTTCATATTTGATTGTTCTTTTGCGAAATCATATTTAAATGAGCAATTGGAGTCTTCAAAAACACTCACTATTTCTTTCATTTCTCTTCCTCCTTTATGATCATAATCATCATTTTTCTGATATCTCTTATTTTTCTCTCTTTTTTCATCTTTTAGATGAGGACAATGAGTTATAACATGACATAATTTATTTATTTCATAGTATTTGACTTCTTTTGACTATATATCATCCATCTTGAAGGACTTTATGAATCCTCCATTAATCTTATAAAACATGCTAAACAATCTAGATAACTGATCAAGTTCTATTTCTGAATCATATGAACCATTATTCTTCTATTTTCTATCTTCTTGTTTAATTTTTCATTTTGGCTCTTCAGATGTTAACATTAGGGTAGTTTTCTCGTTTTTCAAAATTATATTATGATCATCAGCTTCATCTTGCATATCAGTTTCATACATTATCAATGTCCAATTTAGTTATTTCATGTTTAGATCAGTGACATGTGATGATTGTCAAATTGTAGAAGATATAACATCCCCTTTAAAAGGTATTACTCTTAGAACATTAAATTATAGATAATATTGTTTGACAGGTTCACCTATGTTTGTAATATTATTTATAATATATGTGAGACTTCCAATAATCCATGGTATTATTTCTCCATCAAATGTCCTAAAAGTTTTTAATATCAGTTTAGTCATTTCATACCAAATTTTTATCACATTTTATGTCCCCTAATTTGAATATTCAATACTTTTCCACATTTCAAAAGCAGTAGTACATTGTGAAACCCTATTGAACTCATTTTTTCTACACCAAAGATAATATCATTCATCGATTTTGAATTAATTTTATATTCTCTTTCTCTTGTAGCATCCCATTCTTTTGGTATGTCATGAATCTGAAATGGGGTAATGAACAATGATTAAAAACAACCTCCATGATTTTTAAGATAAATATTCATCCTTGATTTCCAACAACCATAATTTTCACCATTGAAGTATGGAACTCGAACAATAGCCATTTCTTCTCTAGGATCATCCATTTCCATCTCTGTATAGACCGTATTATTTTTTTATTATGATTAAGTTATACAAAATTTCCCCTCTAATACAAATTTTTAGGTAGAAATGTTAAAAGTAACGCACAAGAGGTGGGTGAATTGTGTCTTTTCAAAATCTTCCACAATTCTGGTGTTTGACAGACACATTTATTTATGAGGATAGGAATTGTTTCTCTTCTGTATGAAAATATGTAATAGATAAACAGAAAATAAATAACACAAATTTTTATCATGTTTTTGGGTACAATGATCCCCTAGTTCACCCCACAAAATACATTATCTACGAGCTGGGGGAGTTTTCCTAGTCTCATCTTCTTATCATAAGACTGAAATTAAACAACAGAGTGCAATAAGTTGAAACTATTACAAAAGAAAAATTATAAATCCTTCTAGTTCTATAAAAGAAAACTGATTATCCATATATTAGACTAGGAAGATGAAACTCCACCACAATTGAGTATGAGAAGTTCAAAACTCAAATAAATCAAAAGAGAATGATTTGTTGAAACATGATTAACATCACAGTTGCAGTAGCACACACATGATAGTAGATGGATCATATTATTCCAAAATAATAGTATACAAGATATAATGAGTACTAAGTGATCTAGGTTTCATGTAGATATTCAATTTAAACACAACAAAAAATAATGTGCAGTTGCAAACAGATAGTAGAACAAGATAGAACATGCATGTCTCCAAAATGTTGTCCTTTAATCAGAGTTGTTTGTTTGCGGTAGCTTTGTAAAAATAATTTCAATAATGTAGTCTTGTATTTGAATCACTTATAACATATATTTGAAGAGATTTTCTGAAGGAATATATATAAAATAAAATACTTTATTCAATATTTCAGATCCCCAAGAATCACATGATTGGTCACAAAAATTCAGATTTCAGTTAACAAGGAGATACGTAACATCCATTAAAAATAGGAATGATTTTATTTGATAAACATGGTTTTTTGAAAAAATCAAAAAGATACTTGAATAGATCATTATTTCTGAATTGACCATTATAGTAATATCATATTGAAAAAATAGAATGAAGAACTTTACAATTTAGAACACAATAAAGGGTTGGGATACGTAGAGTAGGGTTCATTTTCATAGCATAGGGTTTCTATGTGTAGAGTAGGGTTCCATTTCGTAGCCTAGGGTTACTTTGTCTAGTCTAGGGATGATTTTCTATACATTCATCCTTATCATAATAAAATCATGAGCATAAAAATGATTAACTGTTTGTTCAATTTTCCTGAATGGATGGTTGAAAACAATAAATCCAGAATCTATCGTAGGTTTACTGATGCATACACATTTCTATTTTCTTAATAGAAGAGTGATGATATAGATGCCAAAATATTAGTGTAACATATGGTTTATACCATACAAAAATTTCATTTTTTCAGTGTAATGTAGAAATGAATATAGTGTTTCAAGAATCATTCTTCTAACACTAAATTACATTAAAATTCAATATAAATTATTGTAAAAAACAACTTAAAGAATCCTTAATAGAAAAAGGGGTTATGTGAACATCAAAATTATCATAATGTATAGAGTATTGTTGAGAAAATAAATGCCCAACAATTACCTCAAAATTAATATCCTTATTATTAAAATAAATTTATTGAATTTTAATAAATTAATTGTAATATGTTATCATAAATTGGAAATAGAAATCATATTTATGACAAAGTAATAATGAATCATAAAACGAATTTAATAATAATTCAGTGATTATTTAATAATAATTTATCTATAAATTTTTACTGAGTAGGACCATTATATGTTTTTTATTATATAGTTAACACTAATTTTTAGGTTATAATAGTAATATTTAAATAATAAAATTTAATGTTCCAATTATGATCAATGCTACATATAATATATAAAATTTAGCATCATTTTCTATTTAAAAACATGAGATATCACATTATCTTCCTTTAATAATATATATCCTCACGATTTTAACATGGGTTTGGTAGTAAATGGTTTTACATTTGAAAATAGATTTTTTGAAATGCCACATCTTAAAAATGTTTATTATAACTTCTTATTGGTTAGAGGGAATATAAAAAATGAAGGTCTATGAGAAAAATATATAACTGGGTTTGAAAAAAAATAGTAGCATGAAGAATATGGACATTGGTTGAAATTAAAATCCAAATTATAATGGATAGATATAATTTACCAAAATAAATTGAATGATCAAGAGAGTGTTATTTACTATAAAACCATAAACCAAATTGGAGAGAAAAATACAATTATGTTAACTAAAAAAGGTAAAATGATAAAATTTTTGTTCCAAGATCAATTTCTATATTTGAGAAATTCCCTCACAATCTAAAATATGAACATAGGGAATATTACATAATTGACATATATAATTAATAACTTTAATCAATTACAACTAGAATCCCAATTTCACTCCAAATGATGAGTATTCATGATGAATTATTCATGTATTATTCTATAAAATATATTCTTCTTGTATTTATAAATTATATAAAAACAAAATTTTTAGGACAATATAACTCCAAATATGAATAAACCATTATATGATTAAATAATACATGTATCTCAAAATTTTGATTACATTACCCAATTATAAAATTAAATCATTCCATCAATAACTATCATTAATATTATTCAAATTATATGTGACTAACATATAAACCAAATGGTTATAATTATTTTAACCCAAATTATTCCATGATAAATTTTAAATTTATCTTCAAAAAAATCAATAACAATTAAAATATAGGTCTATAAACATATATTCCCTAATAATATAATATCAAATATATGGAAATCATTTCTATAAATAACCTGAATAATAATGAAGCTAAATTAAATCGTGTAACCTTACAAAGATAATTCAACCATTTCTTCTTATATTGGATCTCATCGAATTCTTGTACATTAATAATACAATTCTTCCAAAAATTATAGTTATGTTATATTGAAATATCAATAATTTTTTGTACATATAATCAACTTAATCATTGTATATAAAATAATTTCTATAAAATAAATTCATAATAACTGTTACATCCTATTGTTAGTGGTAGGAGTTTCAACCGTGTCTCCCTTTCGTTCAGGGTTCAAGACCCCATAGAAATTCTGGATGAAATGGTTTGTCTATAAACATTAAAGTTATCATTTTCTAAAATATTATTAATATAATTAAAATGATATTTAATTTTTTTAACATAAATTTATTTAATATTATTAATTTGAAAATTTTAAGATATTTTCCTTCAAATTTTATATTTATACTCTTTATCTTACACATCAAAAAATATCACATCATTATTCCCAAATAATCAATTACTTTATACATAAAAGTCATATATACCTAAAATTTTTAAAAAAATAAATGAAAATATAATTAATCGACCCAAAATTAGAAAAAATATTATTATCCACCTTAAAATATCACCACATAAAGATTCTGATGAGGTTTATAATAATTTGAACATTTTCCTATCCCTATGAAATAATTCCTTGATGGTATGTAAAATTATTTAGATAAAGTCACATGAAAACATCCTAATGTTGAACATCATAAAAAAATTCTTTGATTCAATCAATAAATATTAATCATTAAAACAATACATAATATGGGGTCATTATAAAATTAATGTCTTTATTTCACTTTAAGGGCCATTACAATTTATTATTTTAATGAACATATTTTTAATTAATATATAAATATCCCATATATATAATATCTCACCAATATACTTTGTGAATTTTATTCCTACAATTTTCAAAATTTAAAATAAAACACATTTTTATTTCATCAGAAATATTCTTGACTTTATCCATGACATCTTTATTATCAATAAGAATCCCTAACTGATGTGAAAATCATTTAATAACATTAGAAGAAGACCAAAACCCATTTAATGGAACTAAAATAAATGAACTGTTATTCTGCGGAAAAATAATTGATGTCACATAATTATTACCTTGATTAAAATATTTTTTAGGATATGTTATAAATCATTTCCACATAAAAACATAATATATTTATTAAATTAGACTATTTTAAACATATAATAAAAAAATAGAAACCCTGTTAATAAATTGATATAATTATATTCATATCCAATGTCAAAAATAACTAGATCCCAGTAAAATCCATTGGAGAAACCTCTGATGTTAACAACCACTTTCTATCTTATCAAGAAATTAAACATTACACAATTCATTTGAGAGTTATATCATAATCAAACATCGATTAAGATTTATTAGGCTAACCCCAAATATATGATGTATCAATAACATGAGTTCATTATAAATATTTCTCATATACCAAATAATGATCAAAATATTGTATTCATGTTTCCTTGCATCATGTATCACATGATAAACTCTTTTGAAACATTATACAAAGCCATATTGGATATTCAAGTACAATTACCTTTTAAAAAAATTATTCAAATATTAGTACCTATAAGAAATTGAAAGTTAGTTATTGATTGAAAAAATAATATGTCATGTATCTTAATAAAAATATAAAGTAACAATTATGTTGGTGTGAAAACTGTTACACCATATACACTAAAATAAAACATTTTTTTCCATTTACTTGAAACATTCCATAAAAATATTCCATTCCACAAAAATTAAGATATTATGAACGGTGATATAAAATGACTAAAAAAATTAAATTTTTTCACTATGAATTAATCAATAAATTAGTTTTTTAAATATTTACATGGAATAAAATAATTTAGAAAATGATCTTTTTAAAATTTTAAAATGAAGTTCATAACATAATGTTCCTTTAACTCGAATATAAATAATAGTAAACATTCGATATATTTATATATAATAATATAATGAAAACTATTTAAATAATCAATAAACTTTGTCATAATTATTCTTTCCTTTAATTTTTTTGTTACCATTTTATATTAAATTAAATAATTATTTATGTTCATGTTTTACTTGTTGATTATATTCAACATATATTTATAAAATGACTTCAGTAAGCCTACTATGGTCAAAGAATTTATTATTCCAACATCTATAAAATAATTATCATGATATAATTAATAATTTTATGCATTATATATACATTAACAAAACCGTGAATGATGTTTTTAAAGATTCACACCATTGAAAAAATTTAGATTGTTGGTTGTATGTATGAAATGGTAACATTTTCCATTTATCAGTAATCCTTATTAAAAAGAGATAAGTATGATTTTATATTTATTGAAGGAAAATTATATTATAGATACAATATTATTTTTCATTAAATAATGTTATGGGTACCATCCAAGTGATGTTATAATAAAAAATGAATCACATCACTTTGTGGAGGTGTTAATCAACACTTAAGCATGAATGATGCAAAAAAAAAATTCAATTAATTATTAGGTAAGAAAATTTGTGTTATAATAATTTTAGGAAATGATAAATATGTCACTAATGGAATAAATATATATATATTGGAACTATTATCATATATATTTTTGAGTAGATGTGATTAAAATTTAATTACATCATCTCATGATGTATTTTTTCACCTTATACGCAAGAAACATTTTCACATTGCTTTTGTTACAAAAAGAGATTAATATAGGTTATGAATTTATCATAAAAATATCTTGGTATATAGAGTATAATGTATTATTTATTTTAGGGTGTTTGATTAATATTCTATGTTGAAATAAAAATAAATAAAATGAAAAAGGTTGGATAAGAACTATTCCACTTCTTAAGAATCCCTCTTAAAAATTAATGTTTTTCCATTGATGGTTTTGTGATATATAAAACTCCTCAAGTATATGGGGATGGATATATGTATGTGTTTTGGGTATGTGTTATCTAATATAGAGAGATAAAAAATTATGAATATTAAGGGACATGATGAGGAATTTTATAATTGAGGATAGGGGTACTCTTGGAGTTACATATAATGTTAAATTATTATATTATAATAGTCTTTGAATAAAGGATCCAAATAGAGATAATTTGGATATAGGATGAGGATATTTCTAAATCATCAAATCAAATAATATTTGGAAAACATAATATTATGTTTTATCCCTTATCTAATTCTTTTAAACATTATTAACTATTTTGAAACATACCATAAATATCAGTGTTTTTTACACTAAAAGAATAATCGAAGATACGGTAAAATGACTGGTGACCCATAATTGGACCATGAATTTTATTATCAACCATATCTCATTATAAAATATGATGAAATTATTTTATTTAATTTTTTATCATTTGAGGATTCATTTTTAAATAATATGCCATTGAAGTAATTTTTTGAACTATTCATTTAATTTGATGTTGAAAAAAAGAAAATAATTATATAAAATATAATAATTTTTCACATCATTAATAGGTAGTATTTATTTAATATAATTTTTAATATAATAATTATTTCAATTTGCCTAATAGTTAATATTTTATATGTGATTTTTTTATTTTTTTTATAATTGAATTAACACTATTTTACTACTGAATTATCAATTAATGTAATTATTTCATCACTAAAAAAATAAAAAAATATTATGATAATAAAATAAATTATCATTAAAATAAAAATATAGAACCAATAATTATTTTTTATCCATATCAATGAAAATTATAAATATTAAAATCTTGGTGGAGGAATTTTTAAATTTATCCATTACCTAAATATTATAAAGCTAAAAATCAAGGCTAATTTAAAAAAAGTAATGCATTCAAGTATTATAGATGAAATCAACTAATCTAGTAAAATAATGAAACATTTTAAGGCCTTATTAGTACTTATATAATTATTTTTAAGATTAATTTCATTAGATACCCTTAACACAGTAACAAAAATATACTAAAGATGTAATTTATAATAAAAAAAATAGATGAAACCATTTCAATAAATTACCTCTTAAATAGAAATATTTAATTAATTATTCAAGATACATATCCTAGAAATTGTGTAATTAAATCTTAAATTAATCCAATGAAACCTCATGAAAAGTAGTATTTTTATATATTGCTTTCTATGTATATAAATGTTGTCATTAAAAAATAATTCTAAAAAACATTCAAAAGACCATAACAAGAATATTTTTAAGAAGAATAGACTAAATTAATTTTATAAATACAACAAAACTAAATTTTACCTAGTAATAACATTAAAATAAAAAAACTTGTCTATCAAAAATCATTACTTTTTTATTCATTAATGAATCAATCTTTATTTGAATGTTATTAGAAATTGATAAAAATAAAATATTCACATTATAATGTTAAAAATAATTTACATTATATAAAATGAAATATATAAATTTTAAAAATATTAATAATCTTATTTTCTCAAAAAAAACCTATAAAATATTTTACTTATAAAATATTATTGAAATACAAGAGAAATTTATTAAAAAAATTTGTGATTATTTAAAAAAATTATCGGTATGTCATTTTTGTGTATGAATGTTTTATATATGTAATAACCAATTTTATCCAATTTATACTCACTAATTTTCTGGTTAGTTTATAATTGTAATGTTTAAATAATAATATTTCATAGTTTTTAAATTGTTAGTGTTGCTTATCTTTTATACTATTAAACATAGTATTTATTTTAAAATATTAGGTCATTACATTTGTAATAAATAGGATTTAATTATTATTCTTATTATTTATAAAATGGGATTTTTCCTATATTTTTAATAATCCATTATTCTAACCCTGTAGATATATTAGATAAAAGATGTTTGAGTTCAATTTTTTTCATTGAGTTATGATTATTGCCTTTAATAATTTTTCTTATTTTTTTTAAATTATACCATATGATTGAATTGTAATGTTCATATATATCTATTTATATGTATATTCATTTCATTCTAATATAATCTCTCCCAAATTATTTTTACATTAATTATCCTTCATTGATGGATTCCTTTATTCATAAAAATGAAATGTGGTTAAAATGATTCCTCGTCATCATAAATGGATACTTCTCATTAATATCTATATAATAAAATTCAAATAATAATTTTATTTCTAACATTAAAAATATATAAATTTTATAAATTATAATTATAATTTTTTTAAACACATTTAGAAATAATTTTTTATTATCCTTTTTATGATGTTGTTTTTTAATAAAAGTTTTTTCAAATATTAAAATTCCATTTCTTTTCTGAATAATATATTCTATATATTACAGTATATTTCCTATGGAAAATAGTTATTTCATTTTCAAGGCTCTAATTCTATTATATATTTTAATTATTTTTTAAAAAATATTTCAATGATATGTATTTAAACATTAATTTATAATGTTACAAATAATTTCATTATGTTTTACATTATTTAAAAATTTTAAATAAAAAGAATATTGATTTTTCTTCCTTTTAAATTTTTATATTTTATGAAATTGATACAATTAATAATATCCATTAGTTATTAATATTAATTTAGTAATATTTTCTTTGTGGGGGTTAAAATTGTGGATCATATGATCTGATTTTTTATTATTTCTTATGTGATATTTTCATAAATGTTCAAATTATATAATATAATTATCCTATTTCAAAAAAAATTAAAATGATTTGTTTTCAACTATGATATGATTTAATTATACCATCCAAATTTTTAATATAATTTATTATTGATAAATTTAATTGATTTATTGATTGGGGATTGCACTTATATCACATATGTTTGTATTTCACTAGAATTTTTTTAATTTCTAAAAAATGTTGATTATTTATTTCATTTTTATTCCTCTACAATATATGGGGTATTCATTTTACTTATATAGTGATTAATGAGGACTAAAATGGGTATCCCCTCGATGCATCAATAATTTTTATTAAACAAACTTGTTTGAGTATATGGTATATTCATTACATATTAATATATTATTTCATGGTTTAGGACTTGATGTTAATATTCAGATTCCAATCAATATACATACCACCATTTAAATATATATATATATAATGGTTATTATTTATATTTCCCTGTCATTCATGGATTTATTTCAATATCATGTGATCAATTAGACGAAATTATTAAATTTATTCATCCTACCATATTATAAATGGCTTATTTACTGCATGATAGATTCATAAATACACTACCCCTAATTGATAAATTGATATCACTTATTTAATTATTCATTTTTGATAGGTTATATTGAAATATATTTAACATTATATATCTATAAAAGAGGAATTCGTGGAATAATTTATAGGATATTTGATGGTTTTAAATTAAATAAGGGACTCATTGGATAGAGGAAAATTTTCAATTATAAGGAATGGATTTGGGTTTTCAAATTGAGTTATTTTATAAGTCCCTAAATCTATAAACTTAGAGTTTAATTTAAGTGTATGGTACACAATATTTATTGATTATGTTTTAAAAATTTAATGTTTCTATTTTTGACACATATTTTGGACTTTTAAAGGTTTCACAGTTGATAACTAACAACATGTATTTATTCACTATAAAATATGGATGTATTTCTCTGGGGATTAATTTATGGTATAATAGAAATGATTTAGATAACATTAGAGTCTAGGAGGAGTACATGGTTGAGGTATAGGTTTTACTTATGGATTCTTTAATTTATCATATAGTAACCTTTTATATTATGGGAATATAATATTGTAGTTTGATAGTTTAAATGATTAATCCATATATTTCATCATTTATTATTTTATTATTTTATTGGATTAAATCAAGGAAATAATATATACAATAATCTTTATAAGAATAAATTTCTGATAAATCAAAAAAAATCGTGTAAAGAGTGTGAATTATCTTAATAATATCCTACATAACATGATAAACAATTTTGTATGATTGATCATGCATGGAATCACGATGAAGTAATAATCCAAAAAATTATTATTAATTTTATCTTTATTCAGATTAGAAAATGTGGACCTAAATATTAAAATGTATAACTCTCAAGGCGATATCTTTTACTAAATCACATTCTCATATTTAACCATTATCAATTATTTTTATGGGATTTATTATATAATATAAATGGTTAAATTCTTGAATAACTAATGGGGAAATAAATATGGATGACTAATTATAAACTAAAAGAATTAAATTTTCATCGAATAATGTCCATGTAGATTTTAATGTATAATATTTTCGAAAGATAATTTCATGGTATAAGAAATATTAGGATTTAGATTCTATATTTAAATGAACATTAATTTTACTTTATTGGGTATTATCATTATAATATTTAATTTCCCCACTTTGTTGAAAAATGTAAAAATAA
Organism: Viscum album; assembly: GCA_963277665.1. Taxonomy (NCBI): domain Eukaryota; kingdom Viridiplantae; phylum Streptophyta; class Magnoliopsida; order Santalales; family Viscaceae; genus Viscum; species Viscum album. Next base: position 806,987,894 of record OY728127.1, read on the forward strand.
AATTACATTGTCAATCCAAAATATATAGAAACAAGTAAAATATATATATAAGGTATATTAATTATAAAAATGTTCTCGAATATGAATATTTGAATATTATAATGGAAATAATATGTTTTATATTATTATCCACTATTGTGAGTTGGAAATTATATCTTCGGTATTGTCAATCATATAGATACAGTTGTCTCTTATCATTAGTAAATTATATTTAAAATTTTGAGGAAATAATTTATTTGTATGGAAGGTTATATTTTTAGAACCCAATATATTTTTATGTTCTATTTGTTAAATAAAAAAAAATTTTAAAATATTTGTTTACGTGAGACAAAAATCAAAAAACCAACCATTATGTATATTATTAGTGTAATATTATACATAGTAAATATATGTATTCTAACATATCCATTACGTTGGATGATATAAATAGATATAATCTCACAATTAAATATGGTTGTCGTAAAAAAAATGGAAATTATTTGTACTTGTTCGCCTATACAATTTAATTTCTATAGCCTAATAATTAATAAATCATTTTATTCATAAAACTATATAACAAAAAATAATTTTTATGCGCTATAAATGTTTTATTTTAAAATTAAAATCATTCCTTTTTATAAATATAATATTATAAAATGGTTTACATATTTCAATTCATAATGTTCAAATTATTTTATATTATGGAAATATCATTCACATACATATAATTATGTTACTAGGGATAAAAGATAATTACAAATATTATTCAAAATCCTTTAATTTCATGGAATTCAATTTAAGATCTATATACCTTTGTTTAAAAAAATTAAAATTTTTTATTTTAAAGTAAAATTATAATTTAATTTTTATATAAACATATGTAATAAAATTAATCGTTATTTATTTCTAAATTGATATCAAATAATATTAATAATATTTAAACCATAAAAGATAATTATTATTTTTTAAAATAAAATTATTTTATATGTTTTAATTTGAAGTTTTATTTTTATGATAAATTTAAACTGAATTATGTTAAAATATTTCAAAATTTGTATCCATAATTTAGAAACATAGAAAACTTTTAATCCTTGTTAATTAAAATAATAAATTTAATTGGAATGTATATGGTGTTTTTTAATGATAGCATATCACATAGACCGTATTGATATATTTTTATTTTTTTATTGAAATATATATATAACCAACATATCCTCACATAAATCTTCTAACGCCCAATATATTCTATTCTTAATGGATAGTTACAATTCAATTAAATATAAAATTTTATATTTTTCACATATAAATGATTGATACATCTACTCAAATAAATTTAAACCCCTTATTAAAAATTACATTTAAATATACCAATTTTTCATATTCTATAAAACATCACTGTGTTTTTTATCCCATGGTAACTTTAATGTTTCCCATGTCTTCCAATTCCATAAAGCCTTTAAAGAGATGACTTAAATTATCAATGTGAGTAATAAATACTACAATACACATTTTTTAATTATCATTCCCTTATAAACCTATATTATAAAATATAATGTAATGAAATCAGATTTATTATTATTATTAATTTTTTATAATAATTATTTTATTATCCTCTTCATTCCTCCAACAAAAGATTGAGTATGTTTCTTATATGAATTTTTTACTAATTACTCCATAAATGACATGTTTTAATTTTATTTAAAAAAATACATGTTTTTTTAAATGTTTTATTTATTTAATAGATATTATATTTTTACTATTATTAATATTTTAAAAATTTAAATGAATTTTTTCTTCAATTAAATTTTATATAAGACAAAAACATCAATCCTATAAAGGGGTGGACTACCACCTGAATGGATTACATGTTATAGTTTTCATCATCACCCATTATGAATGCCTCTAACACATGTTTTTTGGATTTATATCCTATATTAATGAGTAATATATGTTAAAAATATTATTTTTAAATGTTAAAGGAAATTTAATGATCATTAAAATATTATTCATCTATATTATTTGCCACGACCAGTCCTCGGGGCCCGTGCCGTGACTACCCCAAGCCCGCCTTCCATAGGCTAGGGGCTGGCGTCTAGCACCAAAGGCGTAAATCCAGATAAAAAGGGAAGGCATTTCCTTTATGAAAGAAAGCAAACACAATATTGTACGCAATATAAGTAAACCCCTAGTAAATATTGTATACAAAAGTAATTGTTGAAAGGAGAAGGGGCCGGAAATACAAGCCCAATAGTAAGTATGATACAACTGAAAAGCTAGTACAACTGCAGTAATGTAAAGCAACAACCACTGAGTCGTCCTCCAGAAATCCCACCTAAAGGGTGGGTTGGATGGCCTCCTCAGCACCTTCGGTCCCTTCATCTGCCCCATGTACATCTCACCAAGTGGTCCACCTCGTGGTACGGTCCAGCTCTATAAGTCTCTACCACGATCAGTGTTGTCGGTCGTCTGCATCCAACAAAATGTAGTGTGGGCATAGCCTGTGCAGGGGTGAGTATACAATACTTAGTAGGGACCCCGAGACCCCCGAAGGTCTCCCATAATCCATGAAGGATAAACCAAAAAATGAAAGATACAACCACGAAGTATCAATCAATCCTACTTAGGTATATGCCCATACATATAACTAAGTTATCAATCTTAGTTCGGATCCACTCTCGAGCCCAAGCACAACCCAGTCCACATAGGAAGGAAGTCAATCACATAGATGATTATGACTGAATGTCAAGACTTAGCTCACACCAGGTATACAAAACTTATAGAGAGTAAGATATGATTAGTTATAGCCATTGAATCATCTATCACTATTGAACGGAAGATACCTGCAAAAACCTAAAATAGTATTATCTCGTTGTTGTCGAACCCAAGGAGGATCAGTCCAGTCTTGTTGTTGATGAACCCATGGAGGATTCAGTCCAGTCTCATTGTTGTTGAACCCACAGAGGATTCAGTCCAGTCTCGTCGCTTTCGAACCCACGGAGGATTCCGGTATAGTTGTCGTCACTGTCGAACCCACTGAGGATTGTAGTACAGTTTTTTTCATTGTCTAACCCACAGAGGATTCTTGTGTAGTCGTCGGGCCATGTTCGTTCGGCCCGGGCCCTCCGTGTTAGGTAGTATAATATGGCCGAAGATAAAACATGGTTTCAACGAAGAATGAAGAACATGTTTATTCAATTAAAATTAAATAAAACCCCCTACCTCGATTTCAAGAGAGGACCATGTCAATGAGTCATGGAATACAAGCGTCGCAGAGGTCGGGCATTGTGGAAGAAGGACGTCGATTCTTGTTGACGTTGGAGTTCACACAAAGAAGAAGCTCCGTTGGTGACTTCGCATTCTTCGTCAGAGATATTCTTCACCGAGAGAAGAATGATGTTCTTCTATTTCTCAAGAGCTCTCCCAAAATTCTCTCAAAACAACGAGTGCCAAACTAGAATAATAGTTAAGGCTATTATTTTATTAACACATGAATTTTCCAAATTCAAACATGTTAATTAATTAATTGTAGGGTTCAATTCATTAATCAAACATGTTGAAAAAAATTATTTTGAGAGAGGGAGGTGAAGATATCACATTAATTTAGGGGAGAGTTGTCAAATTAATTAAGGGGGAATTAATGGGGAGATTAATGGAGTTGAAAGGTTAGGGGTTCATGTGGGCCCCACCTCACATTATCCTCTCATGGGAGGTTATGTGGGTGTAGGCCCCACCTATAACTTCCCCTTGTGGGATATAACTAACATCTTTAAATAAAATTGTGCACTATAATTTTATTTATTTTATACTAAATCCCTAAAAAATTAACTCTCAACCCACATAAAACTCAATTGCGGTAAAGGACCCCTTAAGAGAATACCGGCGCTGCGAGTTCATCGGTGTCCTCAGATTTCAATTTTGAGCACTGGTTCAAATGATAGAAAAACTTGCACGTACGTTTACTGAACGTACTTGAAAAAAACATTAGAAATTGATTTTGGGCACACCGGGCCTCAGAATCAAGTGCCGTCAGAAACCACAGACTCATAAAATTTCAAAGTATTTAAGAAAAAAATTTCCTTGAAATTTTCGGGTCTTTACATTACTCCCACCTTAGGGATTTATGTCCCCGTAAATCTACAAAACACACTAGGGAAACAAATGGGGGTACTGAGCTCGCATCTGAGCCTCTCTCTCCCAAGTGCTCTCCTGGAGGTTTCCGTGCTGCCAGCGAATGCGCACCAGAGGAATTGACCATCCACGTAGGACCTACCCCTGTCGATTCTCGATCTCTACCAAGACCTCTATGAATGTCACCCCGTCATCAATGTCCAGCTCCCTGTGGTCGATGATGTGTGTGGGTCGTGCACGTATCTCCTCAACTGAGATACATGGAAGACGTCATGCACCTGGTGCAACTGAGGTGGAAGGGCCAGATGCTAATCCAACTCACCTACTCTACTGAGGACCTGGAAATGTCTAATGAAGCATGGAGATAACTTTCTGCCCCTGCAAAATCTATATAGACCTCGTCGAGGTGATACTCAAAGGAAGACGTGGTCTCCATCCTCGAACTCTAGTGGTCTCCGTCTCCTATCAGCATATGACTTCTATCTGCTCTGAGCAGTCTTCATCCACTCTTGGATAATCTGCAACTTCTCTGTCATAGCTTGAACCATCCCTGGTCCTACAAGTGATGACTCCCCAGGGTAAGTCCAGCATAGAGGTGATCTACAAGGTCAGTCTTACAGTGCCTCGTATGGTGCCATCCCGATGGTGGAGTTGTAGCTATTGTTGTACGCAAACATCACCAAGGGTAGGGAATCCTCATAGCTGCGACCAAATTTGAGGACACATGCATGAAGCATGTCCTCGAGAGTCTGAATAGTCCTCTCAGTCTGACCATCTGATTGAGGATGGAAGGCGGTGCTCAAGCGAAGCTGCGTCCCAAAAGCCTAATGTAACCCCTTCCATAGTCAGGAAGTGAGTCAAGAATCTCGCTCGGAAATGATAGTCGATGGCACGCCATGAATACATACAATATTTTGAATGTAGAGGCATCCCAAGCTCTCTACGGAGCCCTACTCTCTAATCGGTAGGAAGTAGGCCGACTTGGTGAGTCAGTCTACGATCACCCAGATATTGTCGTGTCCTCTGGATGTACGTGGAAGCCCCATCACTAAATCGATGGATATCCCATCCCACTTCCTCTCTGGGACCACTAAGGGTTGTACCATGCCTGCTGGTACCTGGTGCTCTACCTTCACTTGATGACAAGTGAGGCATCTTCAAACGAACTCTACTACCGCCTTCTTCATACCCGACCACCAGTGCTATCATCTGAGGTCCTGATACATCTTCACCACTCCTAGATGTACCGCTAGAGGGGAAGTGTGGAACTCCATAAACACCTCCTCTTGTAGTGAATCTGGTACCATGGTATGTCCCCTGAAGAGGATGACATGCTACCCTCTGACAGAAAATCCATCAAGTGCCTTCACTGAGGATATCTGATCACGTCGCATCTCACAGTCAACGTCCTCACATTGTGCCCCTATGACTCACTGATGAAGTGTAGGAGTGACTGTGAGAGAGTGAAGAAAGGGAGCTCCATATCTATCCACAAAGGATATCTTCAACATGGCTAGCTTATTTGTCGCCTCTCCTAGCTGCTGAATTCCCGATCTCCTACTGAGAGCATCAACTACTACGTTCCCCTTCCCAGGATTATAGACTATCTCTAAGTCATAGTTCTCGAGGCACTCGAGTCAACGTCACCGTCTCAGGTCCAGGTCCTTCTATAAAAAGACACACCTAAGACTTTTGAGATTATGGTAAACTATAAACCGTTCACTCAACAAACTATGGGTGTGACTATCCAATTTTAAAGAACTCAACTACACACTTTTTCGCTTACGGCCTATAAGAGCTGCTAAAATTTCTCATTTTCTAAAATAGAATTCTGGTCTCATCCCCTTGATGAACCACGTTCTTTTCCTAATACAGTTACTCCGGAAATGAACGGTACTATTTCATGCCATGGCCGACGTCGTAAGCCCTCAATGCTACTACCAAGAGATCCAACTATTACTCTCGCCTCCAAGGGTCGAGTCACACTGTCGGCAGTAGTGTGTGGTCTCTAGGTCTCCAGTAGTAGGTATTTTGAACATGACAGTCAAGTCAATGGTTTTAACCAGATCCTCTCAGTATTAACCACACAAAAAGGATAGGGAAGAAGACTTCACAAGAAAAAGTGTCTTTTATTACTACATCTCAAAGTAAAAAGACATAAAGCATCCACAAACAATGACATAAACGAATCTAGAAGCATCATAAACAAAGGCCTCCAAGTCTAGAGCTAGTCCCGCTCTTGTCCACTTGCTGCTCGACCAGGTCCTCTGCCACATCCGACTTCTCCTAGCGGATATCCATGATCGAACCTCTGCCTCTACCTGGAAGGTCCCTCTACTGCCTAATTCTCATCTACAGGATGGTTCGGGTAGTCTTGAGCCAAGTGACCCAACTCGCCGCATGCATAGCACTGTTTTCTCTTCGTATTGCTGGCTCTAATTCATGTGCCCCGCACAACCATACATATATCCTAGGTTCACCCACCTATTGTCCTAGTCCGCTTAGACTTCTATGTTATCTTTCTACTACCGGTAGCAGAAGACTCTTATACGGTCGGAAATCCCTACAGATAGAGTAGTAGCTCCTGAGCCCGCACATAGCGTAGAGTCGCTGGTACAAACTCCACCCTGAAAAGACCCTCGAAGTCTCCCCAGGTGAGAGTCGCCTCATCATAAAACTAGAGCAATAGAAAACACCACATCTTAGCTGCTCCCTGAAGGAGACTAACATCTAGGTACACTATCAAGTTGGCGGGTGTCCCAACTGTGTGGAAAACTTCTTCTACAACCTCCAGCCAGCACCCGGCTGTCTGAAAATCTGCCTCGCCTCAAAACATTGGAGGCCTCTGTCACTGGAACTAATGCAACGCATTCAGGTGGCATACACTCTCTACTGCTGGAGCTGGTGGTATCAGTTGTCCAGCGGGTAGAGGTGTCGCTGGTACCTTCACTATGATGGGGCCCTGCACCGAGGCCTCGTCGCTCGGTGAGCTACCATCTCATACGTAACTCGGAACCCTAGCTAGCTGCCTTCATGGGGCCATCCTGAAAAGAAACAGGTGCCCCACTGTCAGAATAGTATACCTGGTGAGCTGAATCAAATTAATCACAAAGAAAACATTTGAAACACACATGAAATTAGTGTTTTCGTGCATGGAGTTGGAAATCAGAGGTCAGGGTCCTGGTGTATGGATACGTCGGCCGTCGCACCAACACTGGACTCCCTAGACTGAAAACCACACTCAGTACTCTTAACACCATTTCATCATAGAAAAGAATGATCATAGTCTGGAGTTTTGTAGTAGAACCGACTCTGATACCAATTTTTCACGACCCGTCCTCGGGGTCCGTGTCATGACTACCCCAAGCCTGCCTTCCATAGGCGAGGGGCTGGCGTCTAGCACCAATGGCGTAAATCCCGATAAAAAGGGAAGGAATTTCCTTTATGAATGTAAATAAACACAATAGACTACGCAATATAAGTAAACACTAAGTAAATACTGTATATAAAAGTAAGTGTTGAAAGTAAAAGGGGCCAGAAATACAAGCCCAATAGTAAGTATAGTACAACTGAAAAGCTAGTAGAACTGTAGTAAAGTAAAGCATAAATCGGTGAGTCATCCTCCGGAAATCCCACCTGAAGGGTGGGTATATATAGCCTCCTCAGCACCTTGGGTCCCTCCGTCTGCTCCGTGTACATCTAGCCAAGTGGTCCACCTCCGGGTACCATCCAGCTCTACAAGTCTCTACCTCGATCAGTGTTTTCTGTCGTCTGTATCCAACATAATGTAGTGCGGGCATAGCCCCCGTGTAGGGGGGAGTATACGATAATTAGTTGGGACCCTGAGACCCCTGAAGGTCTCCCAGAATCCGTGAAGGATAAACCACAAAATGAAAGATACAACCACGAAGTATCAACCAATCCTACTTAGGTATATGCCCATACATATACCTAAGTTATCAATCTCAGTTCGGCTCCACTCTCAAGTCCATGAATAACCCATTCCACAGAGGAAAAAAGTCAATCACATTGATGATAATTATTGAAAGTCTAGACTCATCTCACACTAGGTATACACAACTTAAAGAGAGTAAGATATGATTATTTGTAGACACTAAATCATTTATCACTGTCGAATGGAAGATACCCTCAGAAACCTAAAACACTAGTATCTCATTACTATCGAACCCATAGAGGATTCAGTCTAGTCTCATTGCTGTCAAACCCACGGAGGATTCAGTCCAGTCTCGTGCCTATCGAACCAATGGAGGATTCAGTCCAGTCTCGTCATTGCCGAACCCACAAAGGATTCAATTACAGTTGTCATCGCTGTCGAACCCATGGAGGATTCCAGTACAGTTGTCGTCACTGTCGAACCCATAGAGGTTTCTAGTACAGTTTTTCTCGCTATCGAAGCCACGGAGGATTCAAGTACAGTTTTCGTCGCTGTCGAACCCATGGAGGATTCTAGTACAGTTGTCGTCACTGCCGAACCCACAGAGGATTCCTGTACAGTTGTCGTCGCTATCGAACCCACAGAGGATTCTATTACAGTTGTCAACACTGCCGAACCCACGGAGGATTCCAGTATAGTTGTCATCGCTGTCGAACCCACAGAGGATTCCTGTACAGATATCGTCATTGCCGAACCCACAGAGGATTCTAGAACTGTCGTTGTTGTAGTCGCAACCAGCTCAAGGGTTTCCGCACATAGCACGCTCGATTCCAGGAGGGTCCGCTTCTCGAGCCAAGGGGTCGTTACATAAACTATCATTAAGTACAGAGTTTATGTATCCCGAAGTTCCGCCTCGTCAAAATAAACCCAATTCCATGGATGGCGCGTCAATCGGACTCCCAGACTGAGAGTTATTAGCTTCTCCGTTCTAGGGGCCCGGTTGTAAATACGCTCCTTCCAAACCCGGCCATTTTCCAAAGTTTTCCAAAACTCACTTAGAGTAATGCAAAAGGACCTCCTTATTGTAAGGGTCCCAGTGTCGTAGATGGCGTGTCGATCGGACGTGTGGTCTTAAAGTTATTCATATTTAAGTAAAACGGGGTCGGCCCGTCAAGCCCAGTGGGCTGGTGGGTCGGCTCATCCTGGCTCGGCGGTTCCGACCCTGCTAAGGGATTGGCCCGACCTATTAATACGCGGCCCGGCCAGGTGGGGTATGGTCCAGCCCGTGGCAGGTGGCCCGGCCCGCGCAAGGGTGCAACCCGGATGGGTGTAGCCCAGCTGTTACGGCCCAGCCTGGCTAGCCGTGGCTTGGCCCAACTAGCCTAGCAGCTCGGCCCGGGTGGCTGAGCGATGCGGGGGGGGGGGGGGGGGCACGGCCCCCCGATTTCAGTCCAGTCTTGTGGCTATCGAACCCACTGAGGATTCAGTCCAGTATCATGGCAATCAAACCAATGGAGGATTCAGTCCAGTATCATCGTTTTCGAACCCACGGAGGATTCAGTCCAGTCTCGCGGCTATCGAACCAATGGAGGATTCAGTCCAGTCTCGTCGTTGTCGAACCCACAGAGGATTCAAGTACAGTTGTTGTCATTGTTAAACCCATGGAGGATTCCAGTATATTTGTCGTCACTGTCGAACCCACAGGGGTTTCTAGTACAGTTTTCCTCGCTATCGAAGCCACGGAGGATCCAGTACAGTTGTCGTCGCTATCGAACCCATGGAGGATTCTAGTACAGTTGTCGTCGCTGCCGAACCCACAGAGGATTCCTATACAGTTGTCGTCGCTATCGAACCCACAGAGGATTCTAGTACAGTTTTCAACACTACCGAACCCACTGAGGATTCTAGTACAGTTGTCGTCGCTGTCGAACCCACAGAGGATTCCTGTACAGATATCGTCGCTGCCGAACCCACGGAGGATTCTAGAACTGTCGTTGTTGCAGTCGCAACAAGCTCTAGGGTTTCCGCACATAGCACGCTCGATTTCGGGAGGGTCCTCTTCTCGATCCAAGGGGTCGTTACATAAACTATCATGAAGTACGGATTTTATGTATCCCGAAGTTCCGTCTCGTCAAAATAAACCCAATGCCATGGACGGCGCGTCAATCAGACGCCCGGACTGAGAGTTATTAGCTTCTCCGTTCCAGGGACCCGGTTGGAAATACGCTCCTTCCAAACCCGGCCATTTTCCAATGTTTTCCAAAACTCACTTAGAGTACTGCAAAAGGACCTCCTTGTTGTAAGGGTCCCAGTGTAGTAGATGGCGTGTCGATCGGACGTGCGGTCTTAAAGTTATTCACATTTAAGTAAAACGGGACCGACCCGTCAAGCCCAGTGGGCTGGTGGGTCGGCTCATCCTGGCTTGGCAGTTCCGACCCTGCTAAGGGATTGGCCTGACTCGTTAATACGCGGCCCGGCCAGGTGGGGCACGGTCCAGCCCGTGGCAGGTGGCCCGACCCACGCAAGGGCGCAGCCCGGATGGGTGCGGCCCAGCTGTAGCGGCCCAGCTTGGCTTGTCGTGGCTAGGCCCAGCTGGCCTAGTGGCTCGGCCTGAGTGGCTGAGCGATGCGGGGGGGGGGGGGGGGGGGGGCACGGCCCCCCGATTTCCTGAACCGGTGGCGGTATTCCCAACGCGAGCGACCCATGCGGACCGATCTCCTCCCACGTGGCACCTACTGGTACCGCGGCCTTCTCAAACCCGGCCGGACAACGAGCCGGCCGGTTCGCCCGCCGAAGCGGCCAGTGGAGCGCGGGCTGCGGTCCTCCACAGCACAACACCATGGGGTTCCACGATTCCACCGGCCCGGCCAGCTATGGCCGGCTAGTTCTTTTTCAGCTGAGCGTCCAGCATACGGTCGTCGTTTCCTCCGGTCATCGCCACCCCTTCGGTCACCGCCTCCATAGAAATAAAACAATGATCAATAGATGATCGTTGGGCCATGTTCGTTTGGCCCACACCCTCCGCGTTAGACGGTATCATATAGCCATAGATAAAACATGGTTTCAACGAAGAACGAAGAACAAGTTTATTCAATTAGAATTGAAGAAAACCCCCTACCTCGATTTCAAGAGCAGGGCATGTTAATGATTCGCGGAAGACAAGCATCACAGAGGTCAGGCATCGCGGAAGAAGGACGTCGATTCTGTTGACGTCGGAGTGTTCCCGAAGAAGAAGCATCGTTGGTGACTTTACGTTCTTCATTAGATATATTCTTCGTCAAGAGATGAATGGTGTTCTTCTATTTCTCAAGATCTCTCCCAAAATTCTCTCAACACAACGAGTGCCAAACTAAAATAATAGTTAAGGCTTTTATTTTATTCACACATGAATTTTCAAAATTCAAACACATTAATTAATTAATTGTAGGGTTCAATTCATTAATCAAATGTGTTGGCAGAAATTAATGGGAGAGAGGGAGGCGAAGAGATCACATTAATTAAGGGGAGTGTTATCAAATTAATTAAGGGGGAATTAATGGGGAGTTTAAGGGAGTTGAAAGGTTAGGGGTTCGTGTGGGCCCCACCTCACATTATCCTCTCATGGGAGGTTATGTGGGTGTAAGCCCAACCTATAAATTCCCCTTGTAGGATATAACTAACATCTTTAAATAAAATTTTGTACTATAATTTTATTTATTTTATTCTAAATCCCCAAAAAATTAACTCTCAACCCGCATAAAACACAACTGTGGTAAAGGTCCCCTTAAGAGAATACAGGCACTGTGAGTTCATCGGTGTCCTCGGATTTCTATTCCGAGCACCGGTTAAAAATATAGAAAAACATGTACATGCATTTACTCAACATACCCGAACAAAACGTCAGAAATTGATTCTGAGCACACCAGGCCTCGGAATCAAGTGCTGTCAGAAACCGCAGACTCGTAAAAATCCAAACTATTTAAGAAAGAAAATTTCCTTGAAATTTACGTGTCTTTACATTATTTATATTTCTTATAACAATATCATCATAGATTATTTATATGTAAACTATGCTGAATATTTCAATAAATTTAGAATTGTTATGACATATCATTGAAAAAAATGAATTAAATATTTTTTATAATTTTTAAATTAATGAAAAAGAAAAAATGGATTTGGTTCAGTGTCATTATTAAAAACATGGATAATTTAAACAAAATTTTAAACATCTGACGATAAATATAAGTCTAAATTTCTGATGAATGTAAAAGAAATAGCTATAATTAAAGATAATGATTCGTTTTATAGATGAATAATGTTCTAATATATCTTATTAATATTTTCATATTTATTATACTTGAGGATAATGTGAATTGGAGGAATATGAGAGTTAAGATAAGGGTTCTAGAATCAATTTAATTTCCTTGAGAATTTTTTGATATTATAAACCTTTTATATTTTATATAATTTATATTAAAACTATATTAGTTGATATAAAATTATTATATCTTTATTCATGGTATTTTTTTTATTTATTATATATTGTTATATTGTTTAACAAATTTTATGAATTCTATAAATATTTTTTGCCTTAATTTTCAATTAATTCAGCCATATTTCATATTAAGAACAACGATTCAATTTATATGGTTTACCTAAGGCATAATATTTTTATAATAGTATTATTATTTCTTATTTTATCATCATTATATTTGTTTTCATGAATCCCCACATCTTATCATTTTGACCCTTGATTTACTAATGTTGTAAGTATTTTTCTTGTGCAATTTTAATTTACTATGTTCCAATTATTTTCCCTGATATTTTTTCTTAAATATTTTTTAAATTAGATATTATGATTTAATTATATTAAATTTCAATGTTATTTTTTATTTATTTATATTTAATTATCAAAAACTCCCTCTTAAAGGTTCATGACAAGAATCATTTTTCATTTATATATTACTTTATTCATAAAAATGAAACATATCAATGAATAATTCTTATGAAATTTAACGAATATTTATCCTCTATATCCATATTCAATATTTTCATAAATGTTTTCATATTTAACTATATATATATATGTATTCCATTAAGTTATCTTAGTATTTTTCAATACAACTCTAAATTAATGTATTATTATCTTATTTAATAAGTTGGTTTTTAACAAAGGTATTCTGAAATTTTTTAAAAATTTTCATTTCAAAATCAAATCTATAATCTTATACTACAAATTCACTCTAGAATAATTTTAATTTGCAATTTTAATGTATTTATTATATAAATATTATTTAATGTTGTTTTGGGATGGTTTCTTCATTCCCCTTCATCAAAAATTGATTCTGAATGTGACTCATAAATTATTATTATTATTATTATGACATAGATATTAAGGTTTTTTTAAAACAATGCTAATATTTTTCATCCATTTTCTTCATGATGTATACTATATTTCATGACCTTTTTAATGACCCATAATGGATGTTTTTCCTAGTAATATCATTAAATATTTTTTGGATATTTAAACAGATGGTATAAAATGTTTTATTTCACGATCATTTCTTATGTGATACATTATGAATTTTTTATATTATAAAGTTATTTCATATCTATGTGAAAATTATTCAATGATTTTATTTTTAACTTGTGATGTGAAATAATTTTATCATCCACCTTATTTCCCTTGCGGTATTATGAAAAAATTATTTTGTTTATTGACTATAAAATGTATTAACATCCTATATGGTCTTATTTCAACCGAGATGCTTATTTATTACTCTAAATATTTTTTTATTTTTTTATTAATAATCATTTACTTAATATGGTTAATGCATTGATATTAATTCTTTATGGTTTGTGCTTGAAGTAGATATTCCTTATATTCATTAGTTATTTTTAGGATAAAATATAGTTGTGTTATTTGGAAAATGATGTACCTAAATATGTATGATTTCATAGAAAAGGCATTTAATGTAACAATAGTATGTCTTAAAATATGAATTCCTTATTTATGAAATTAGTTATTATTATCAATGAGATTATTTATAACATTATTTTGTTGATTTAATTATTTATGGATTATATGAAAATTATATGACAATTCACATTTCATTAATTCTCGTGATAATGATCCTGGAATATTTATGGCATTTTAGATTCGGGTATGTGTAAAAAAATTATGATATGTTGATTGCAGCCCTGCTATTTTTTCCTTAACCTAGGTCATAATTTGATCAATATATCATAATTATACAGGATGAGTACCATGTGTGAAGAATATTATTATATTTTTTATGATATAATTTAAAATAATTGAATCCTCAATTATTTTTATAAAATTTTATTAAATGGATAATTTGTGGGTTTTGTTGAGTAACAATTTTTCATAAATCTACATGAATCTATACCCAATTGTTCTTCAGATGGTAAGGGTGTCAACATTGGTTATTGATGTTTTAATAATGAATATTTTTTTTGGGATTAATTGGTTTGTTTAAATGATTATATGTACATGTATATGTTTATTTGATATGAATCATGGAGTTTTAGACTGTGGTGTTTCAGTTGATATAAAATACATTTTTTTGATAAAATTATATTAAATAAAGAGTATATAATTTATTTTTAGGAATCACATTAGGTTTTTGGGGATTTGGTATCATGGAATTTTATAATATGTTTGAATTATATTATTACCTTATAAAGTTTTACATGATTATGGAATATATTGAGGGGATTATTATTTTATATTGTTTATGTATTATTCATATATATCATTAGTGGAATCTATACATGTAAGATTAAATATGGAGAGACATCAAATCACTATTATGAATTATTGAGTGTGTTGTTACCTCAAAAAAATCTATATCTAGATAAAAACATGTTAATGTAGGCTTTGGTAAAGATTTACCAAGGGTTAATAACCATGTAATATTTTTGTTGAGTATAAACTCTTTCTTCAATCAATGAAAACCATGTGGGAATAACTTTACATGTGGTTTGAATCACTATGGGGATATTATTTCGTAATTTATATTATATTTAGAAAAAAAATTAAATTAATCTCATAAGGAATTTGATGATGTAATATATATTTAATTTCGTTATAGAATCTAATTAGAAGAGGAAACATAGAACCATTGTAAAACTAAAGGAGTTATATATTGATCCTGTAATATCATCATTGAAATAAAATTATTATATGTTTATGTGAGGTTTTCATTGGATAAATAATTGTAATTTTTTTTTGATGATCATATGTAAATCAAAACTTATTTTATTATATATAATTAAAACAATTATGGTTTCAGTATTTGGATTGAATAAATATCATGAATATGATGTTTTAATTGTACGTATCATGAAACTTTTAATAAAAATATATACTTAAGGTGGTATATGGATAAAATACTTTAAAATCAAAATATATTCATATTTTATGGGAAAATATAGGTTATATAGTCTTACCCAATATAGTGAGTTGGAAATTTTACATTTATCCTTGTATATCACAAAGATACACTTTTCACTTTTAAATATGAAATAATAATAGAAATTAGTGGGATTAAATTTAATTAAGGGTTGAAAATTTAACACCTTCATAATTTATGAAGAGTTGGATTATAAATAAAGACTATTTTTAATATATAATTTATCTTTTAACGCGTATTAAAAATAAACTTTCACAAATTTAATCCATTTTAAATTCTTTGAAATAAATATAAAAATTATAGTGTATAAGTTATGTTTGGGGTTAATTTATAGGTAATATAATTCTTAAAAAAATATAGTAATTAGATTAAAATTATTTTTAATACAAATTAATTGATGATATAAAATTTGTGAAGATAAATAACAAATTATATTATTGTATTCATCAAAATATATTATATTATTAACCAAATTTATAATTTAAATACATTTTTAATTTCTATATAATTTTTATGACAGTAAAATATTTTATATAATAATATGAATTACATATTTCCAAAATTAATTTTTAATTATTTAATAATTTCAATTTCATTTATAGACATAAAAATGACTTATTCTGATTAAAAGATAATTATCATACAAATGCTAAAAATCTTAATTTCAAATATTCTTTATCAGATACATATGTTTTAATAAAAAATAAATTATAAGACTAATGACTTTATATAAACACATATAATAATATTAATGATTATATAAATATTAGTTAATGTGAAATTATTTTATGAACATTAAATGGATAAGAATGCATTTTTTCTAAAAATATATATTTTATTATAAAATATATTTCAATTTAAAAGATGGTATTTATTTATCTATAATTTGAATTATGATATACTATGTGTATATAAATATTTATATTTTTAGAATATAGAATGATTTTCTATAATATAATATAAATAAAAATGCTATTATATTTCTGAAAAATGAAATATATGTCAATAATTATAAAATATGGTAAAATAAGTTGTATCAAATATTTTTATATCTAGAAGTTAAAAAAAGATTATAAATTACATTTTTAGGTTTCAAAGATATAACTACATGATTCATATAAATTTACTCCCCTAACTGCCAAAACTCCCATGAGATTTTATTCTTTCCCTATACCAACATTTCTATTCTATATAAATGCCCATCTTTTTTACCATTAAAAGGAGGATTCTTACATTCACATAAAGAATCAAACCATGATAGAATTCCATAAATCATACAACCACTAGACCTCTCTTACAGTCTATCTCTCAGTTGTGTCTCTCTTGGCTAAAATATATTTTCTCATGTCCTCCAATTCCAATTAATTTTTTAATAGAAAATTCAAATATTCAATGTGAGTAGCAATAATTTCCAAAAAGTATTTATTCTCTATCAATAACATAAAAACCAATCATACTGATATATATTAATATAATTATATTATTATAATTCATATAATTAATTATTTATGAAAACGAAATAATCATTTTCTTTATTTTCATCTTGCATAAAAGAATGATAACTGCATTCTTCATGCATGAAGAGTACATCCTCTGTGAGTGATATGTTTTATTTATCACAATTATCATATGTGGGAAAATAAAATTTGATATTAATTTAATAAAATTGATATTTATATAATTATTAATATAAGTAAATTGAAAACAAATACATTTTTTCATTATGTTTTAAATTAAATGATAATTTCGCATGTATGGACTACCACATTTAGAGATGATCTGTTTAATTTTGCACTATCACCTAATATGGATTGATCTAATATATATTTTTTTAATATATATATATATATATATATGATATGAAATATTAACATATATCATGAAAATGATTGTAAAATGATAACCCAAATTATAACAATACTAATAGATACATACTTTGATTTTTGTAAATTACATGAAACACTAAAATTGAGGATTCAATTCATCAATACCAAACCAATATATTCCCTAAAATTTTTATATGAATGAAAAATAATTGAATAACATTAATTTAAAAATATTTCATAATTTAGGAATAATAAAATCAATATAACAGAATGTGGTCTGACATCATTATTTTAAAACATAAGAGAAATAATAAAAAATTTCAAATATTTGTTAATAAAAATTAAAATATCTAGTTAATAACTTTATAAAAATGAGTTTAATTGATGATAATAAAAAGTAATTTTTTTAATAATGTTATAAAATATATTATTGATACTATTCTATTTATTATACATGTGGTCAATGTTCATTATTAGAATTTGAGAGGTATGGTAATGTTTCAAGACTCAATTTGATTTCTTGATGATAAGATTCATATTATACACATATTTTCCATTATATTGTGTATATTTTGACAACTATGGATTTTTCATAGTATTATCTATTGTGACATTGACTTATTAGATAGTTTGTGAAATATGGAACCCTGACTCTATATGAACACTAATATAGTATATCGTCGAGACCAAGATGTTGGATTAAAAGGTATGAGTATGAATATATAAATTATTATAGTTTATGTTTTACATATGTATAAAATTATTTCATTTATTATCAACTAAATATTAATTAAAATAAAAATAGTTTCCAATTAAAAAACTGATGAAAAGTAATATTTATAAGCATAATATGATTTTACTGAAATAAATTAAATTAATAAATATTAGTGAGTGATATGAATGAAATTTATATATTATAAATTCAATCAAATTATTTATGATTCATCTCCTTTAACTTATATTAGTAGTATGTGTATGAAAATATATTATACTAAATAATGTATTTATTCTAAAAAATGCATTTAGTGTACATAAGTGTCATTATATTTATTCCACATATCAAAATGAAATTATAAAAAATGGATTTTATATTTGGAATCAATAGTTAAAAATCCATTAAATGAGAAAATATTTTGTTATTCATTATGAATATTCCTAGGTAAAATTTATCACCTCGGTAATGGATAAATCGGGTTAACAAAGGTTAAGGAAAAATGTTATGGTCACTATATTACACATTAATTTTAATTTGATGAAGGTAAATATATCATTATAACCTTGGTCTCAATAATTATCTAATTAACATACACAATTACATGAATATGACCTTTATAATATTTAAGGTAATGAAAAATACAAAATGACACTATCTTACAATTAATTATTACTTATATATTCACCTAGGGGGAAAACATAAGAAATGAGTAAATATTAGTATTTGTATTTAGTAAATTAATATTTTCCCTTCATTAAATTTACTTATAGAATTTAGTGATTATATAATTATATAAAATTCTTACATAATATCAACATGATATTTCATTATCAAATTGAAAAATAATTATTTTATAAAAATTAAAAGTTAAATATATTTTTTGTGTCTAAGTGTCCAAAAAAAGTAAATAAATAAAAACAATATGTGATTTGTTTTCATATTATATTCAAATTACTTATTATTAATGATTTCAATAATGTATGAAAATTAGTCATGAAAACATTAAATTAATGATATTTTATTAAAATAATATGTTTTTAATTATTTATTAATAATAAAATTACATAAATAAGAGACATGTGATATGGTATGAATTAAATTATAATACCATAAAAAAAATTATCCAAATTTTAACTTATGATAAATATTATAACCCATTAATTGTGTAGAAGAAATTACTTTGTTCAGGTAAAAAATGATAATTATGGGATTAAACAATATGATAAGTTATAAAACACAACATAAACCTTATAAAAGTTTACTACAGATCATATTTAAACCACATACTACCTTATAATTGAATACATGGTCATTTGGGATCATTATAAAGGTGAATAAATTTATTATATTTTAATATTTTTTAAAAAAATTACAGTTCTGCTCCCCTTACATATAAAGGGAAACCCATCATTCTCACTATGACATTAATTTTTTACTTGTACCATATTATATTTAAACATTTAAATACACATTCTGGAGGATATTATGTTCTTAAAGAAATAAACACTATTTTAAGGAAGTTGAGATCTAATGAGGTTATTTCAATAAATGGCTAATGAACTTAAATGATCACTTTATTTTTAATTCCTCATTATAATTATATAAATATTTTTTATATAACATAAAATTATATCATTGGTATCATCCATATAATGAAATTTAATTTTGAATATCAAACCAATATTTGCTGCCCTCTTTCCCATTAAATGGTATGTGAATGTATAAATTTTGCATACGTCTGAAATAATGTGAGCGATTATTAATGAAATTCATTTTCAATACCATATTTAATTGAATATTTTCATGGTTTTTTAATGATTACATATGTTATTTATGAAATAATTATGCTTATGTGATGGTAATATCATATTTACCTTATCATCTTACAAACCATATGAGAACAATAATGTCACCCATGCATATGTGTGGGTTACAATATCCACAATGTTTTGTGATTTGTTTTTCAGATACTATTTACAATTATGTTTATATGGATAATATTTTTTAAAATATATAGGATGAATAATAATATTAATGGTTAATTTTAATTTTAATACCAATATCAAAATATTTTTAATAGTTAAAACACCATCTGTGAATACATAAGGTCTACTTGCTCGATGAAATGTTTTACTCATTTCTCTATCTCTAATATTTATGTATTAATATGAATATATATTTATATTGATTACATATGATATTTGTATCTTGATTATAATATGGAGATTATGTAACCATGATCAATGTATATGGATCAGGACATTTAATGAACAAGAAGGAAGACATACGAGGTAGTTATAACCTGGAATAGTGATTTCAATTGAAAATTATTTATAAATGATTTGTATGATATCATAAGTAAATTAATAATTGTGAGATATATACGATTATTGGTCATTAATAAACATATAATAAATATATATATACATAAATTACATGATGTTTAAATGTTTTTAATGGATGATAAAACAAGAGGAATGAGATTTATGTTTCTATCCTATTTTAATCTCGATAGTTTATACCATAATTTATATTGAAGAATTATATTAACATTATCTAATAAAATAATTTATTTTTTATTCTCAACATATTATTTCCACTGAATATATTTCTTCCATTATCTATTTTAACATTATGTACTAATGAGATCAAATGAAAATTTTAACGAAAACCAACATTATATTAATCATTTGTTGAAAATTATATTCTTTATTGGTCTCTATTTTATAAAAATGAATCAAAGATTGTTTTTAATATTTAATTATTTATTAATGATATGATTTTAACGAATGATTTATTTTTTTATATAAAATTAAATCTTTATATCATTTTGCAAACAATATAGATTTGAGTTTTTAAAAAGGCTCCAAAGAAATGTTTTCTATAGACCTATAAAAACATAAATATATTTTCTTCCATCATGACCAATAAATGATTTGATGGATTCAACAAATTTTTCAAGGATATATTAAAATAAATGGTTTTCCTTAGAATTTATAAAATTTCATGATTTTAAAAATTGCATTTTAATGTGAAAATGGTATTTTACTTTATACATATTCCAATTATTATTTTAATTGAATTTTTATATCTGATAAAAAAATGAAGATAATAATTATATATATTGGATAATATAAAATTTTATGATTCATAATCCTTATAAATATATATTACAGTGTTGAAATTTCTATGATACCCATTTTATTAAATGGTTATAATATGAGAAATTGATCAATTACTTTTGAAACCCATTATCATTTCCTCAATTTTGAAGTGATTTTATAATAATATTTTTCTGATCCAAATTATCACCATTATATAGGTTTCATTATAGGATGGTAAGTGAAATAATTATATTTATATAATATTTATTGGGTAAATATTTCTAGCTCATGATATTGTTCTTCTATGTAAGTTTATTTTTTTGGTCCATTATGGGAATTACATAGATATGGTTTAGCATATATGAGATATAGGTGGTTATTGAGGAACTGTTATGATTTGGTAAGTATTTAGTGATTCTAAATATATTGTTCTTTGATGTTATTTGTTTTTGACCATTACAGATGAAATTGTTATATAATATACCTAGGGAAGAACATTTTTAAAATGAACATAGGGATCATTATTGATTTATGATTATTTATCACAACTATGATTCATTTATTTTGAATTTATAGTTTTTTATTTTATAACTCGTGTACATGTTTCCTAATATATTTTTAGTAACTTTTTATAGAATGATAATAATATTTTACCCTTATTCTCATATTATGATTTCAAGTTATAATCGATTTAAATCTACCACATTTACACATAAAATTAATATATGATCAACCAATCATATGATTCCATTTCCATGCCTATGAAAAATGTTTTTGAATGTTAGTTTTTTAATGAGTAAAATATGTGATGATCTTTTAGGATATTTTGACGATCATTCCAGAAATAAGATGATTTTATATCTACACATAAATGAAAATAAATAATTATATATATCATTCATGAATTAATGAAATATATTGTATATTATTATTATTTAATATGAAATTGATGTATAAAAAAATTTGGTCTCTATAATTTTTATGAAAGGAAATTTTTATTCAATAATTTTTTATTTGGTTATGAAAGCATTGTTGGAAATATTGGGTTTATGTATATGTATAAGATTACATCCTATTATCTTGGTAATTATGATAGATAAACTAGGTTATACCTATGTTCTAATATATTTAGAATATGTTGTCAGCATGTATTGTTTCTATGAATAATATTCAATGATTAATTGATAGTTCACATAGATTATTATACCATGATTATTTGATTTTTATTTATAATTTTATTCAAAGGTTTGTACCACAAGATATTATGCTAACATTGAATTTTATGGGAAATTTAATGATTGTCCTTATGAGATAGAAAATTAAAATTGACCTAGAATATTGAATCTTATAGTTATTCTCATTCATATTTCATAGTTCAAAAATCATTTTGAGCTTATGAATTATCTAGGGAGGAGAAAATGAAATATTGATCCACTTATTAGGAAACGTCCACCTAATTTTAGTGTATCCCCTAACCCACATGTATCTAGAAGATGGATTAAAACCATTGAGAAAATATTGTATATTCTCCAGTGATACAGACTTTAAAATTTAGTCTTAACCATTTATCATTTTGGAATTGAATTGATCAATGGTGGAACATTATTATGAAAAAAATGAAAATCAGATGAATGTGACTCCATGAAATGAGTTGATTTTAATATGATATTTTTCATTATATGAATCAATATTATTTCATGAAAAATATATATATAATACAATTCATCTTATTATGAAAAGGTGGGATTATCAATTGTTACTTGTGATGAAAATTATACATCAAATTCAATGTATGATATTGGATTGATCAATAGACCAAAAATCAAAACCAATATATTATTTCGGTGCACAAAACCAAATCCTAAAAATGATTTAGATATAATAGTTCTCCATATATATAAATAAATAAATCAGTGAGAAATAAAGGAATAAATATAAATTATATTGTCCCCAAATTCTCATCTAATTCCTAAGAAATGGAATATAATGGGTCATAAAAATAAGATTAAATAACATGGTGGAATTAAAATTCATTCATCAAAAAGTGAGATATATGGGAAGTGAAATCATTATAATTTTATGAATTAATCTTGGATGTGTATCATATGTGGAAATGGGTAGATAAAGCTTATGAATATCAAATTGTGATGAATATGATGATTAATTTGTTAGAATAATAGAATAAACCTACTAATTAACCACCCATACACAAATGTTGCGAATATAAGGTGAATGTGAATCATTCCACCCAGTGAAAAACAATATGAACATTTATAATTAGTATTGGTATATGTATCCATTTTAGCTCAATGGAAAATGGAATTCTTAGGCGATCATGATCGAGGAATTGAGTTACAAGAATTATGTGGATAAATATACACTTATCACCCACTCTATAACATATAATGTATTATTTTATTTATGTTCTATAATCTCTTTTATAAATATGGAATTTAAAAATTGTATAAAATTGACATATCAATGATTATATATTGTGTTAATTGGAAAAAATATATATTGAATGATGGTCACATGTGAAGTATATATTTTCTATCTGGTTAATTCTTGTGGGGATATTATTCATGGAAATATTTTAATTATAAATTCAATTGAATTTGATGATGTGATAAGAATGGATAAATATTCTTTATATAGATATCAAATTAATTTATTAGGAGGATAATAAACACTTCATATAAAAAATTAATCGATTATCATTTATCTAATGTGGGTTAGTATAAAAATCCAATGGAAAATATTTCAATCATACTAGTAAAAATTACTACACATTATCAATATTTATTCAAATAAATATTAATAAAAAAACTAAAGATATTCCTATTATTCCAGTGGATTATGATGTATTTATACTATAATTGCATGGTAATTGTCAAAATAATAGTGTTCGTTTTATGTTAAACTCATTCCAAGTGCTACATCAATTTAAAGTTATCCATATAGAATGGTGTTGGGGAGAATCCCGAATCCGGGCCGAAAATTGATTACCAAAAATGTCGTGAGAATCCCGTCGAAATATGGAAGCGATATGAGCAGAATAAATAAATCAACACACAGGATTTTTTAATGTGGAAAAACCCTCCAATGCGGAGGATTAAAAACCACTAGGCAATTACCAAAATATCCACTATGAATCAGAGAATACAAGAATCCAAGTAATGCCCGAACTTGAATTACAAATAAGAGAGTGTAGAAAACCTGTGTGAAAACAACACCCCGATACGCCTCTACCTTCTCTCTGAGAAACATCCCGCTGACGCTATGTATCGAAAGATCAATTTGTGACAAAATTTCACCCTTCTGTCGACGAAACATCACTACCTCGGAGATCTTCACCCGAACATGCGTCAACCTCGCACTAGCTTGCGACACCCGAATGATCTCGCTATTATGATGTACCACCGATCTTCAATCGGGACATGCCACCTGATCACCGCTATTAGGAAGAATTTCGATACATGGTCATGATCATTAATTTGTGTTGCCACTGCTCTTCACCTGTCAAACGTCGATGCGCCATTGTCGCCGTGCCACATGGGCCCCCGCAAACGCGGCAACCCCTTCATGGGACTCCCTTTCCAGCTACATCTTTCTGGCACACCCTTCTCACTTTTTCGAAAATATGTTTCTTCATCCTCCTTATATAGACACCAAGTCTATAAAAATCAATTAATGCAGTCAAAATCCATTAATATCCATTAATATTGAGAATTAAATATCCATTAATGTTGGGAGAAAATCTTCAATTAATGGTGATATAAATCTCCCCATTAATAATTTTCATCTCTCATCAATAAATGTGATGAATCCCTCCATTAATAATTTTCTTCTCTCATTAATAAATGTGATGAATCTCAACAATCTCCCCCTTCATCTCATTAATGAATGGATCCATCCAAAAAACCCAACTGGAAAGAAAGTATGTCGGTATCACACCAACCATCATCAATTGCAGAAAATATGACGTTGTCCTTTTGCACTTCTGATAAAAAAATAAATTTCATCTCGCCTTGCAAAAAGAAAATCAAACACCAAAATCTTCGTCACATTTGTGTCTGCACCATCCTGCTCATCCTGCTGAACAAGACAAGAACCAGAAAAATATGGCTCCCCCATAATCGTGATCTCTACATAATCTGGAGCACCTGCAGGAAAAACTTTCTCCCCCATGCTCAACATCCCCTGAGCCGACATGTGCATCACCTCACTCAACCTGCTTTAATTTTAAAACTTTATTCTGCTTCATGCACGCATCGACGATCCTCTTCGAATATTCCATAATTCTCACGTTAAACTACAAGCAAAAATCAACCTCCTCTGATACCACTTGTTGGGGAGAATCCCGAATCCGGGCCGAAAATTGCTTACCAAAAATGTCGTGAGAATCCTGTCGAAATATGGAAGCGATATGAGCAGAATAAATAAATCAACACACATGATTTTTTAATGTGGAAAAACCCTCCCATGCGGAGGATTAAAAACCACTGGGAAATTCCCAAAATATCCACTATGAATCAGAGAATACAAAAATCCAAGTAATGACCGAACTTGAATTACAAATAAGAGAGCGTAGAAAACCTGTGTGAAAACCATACCCTGATACGCCTCTACCTTCTCTCTGATAAACATCCAACTGATGCTATGTATCGGAAGATCAATATGTGACAAAATGTCACCCTTCTATCAACAAAACGTCACTACCTCGGAGACCTTCACCTGAACATGCGTCAACCTCACACCAGCTTGCGACACCCGAATGATCTCGCCATTATGATGTACCATTGATCTTCAATCAGGACACGCCACCTGATCACCGCTATTAAGAATAATTTCGATACGTGGTAATGATCATCAATTTGTGTTGTCGCTGCTCCGCACCTATCAAACGTTGACGCACCATCGTCACCGTGCCACATGGGACACCGCAAACGCGGAAACCCCTTCCTGGGACTCCCTTGCCAGCTACATCTTGCTGGCACACCCTTCTCACTTTTTCAAAAATATGTTTCTGCATCCTCCTTATATAGACACCAAGTCTATAATAATAAACTAATTCAGTCAACCTACATTAATATCCATTAATATTGAGAATTAAATTTCCATTAACGTTGGGATAAAATCTTCAATTAATGGTGATATAAATCTCCCCATTAATAATTTTCATCTCTCATCAATAAATGTGATGAATCCCTCCATTAATAATTTTCTTCTCTCATTAATAAATGTGATGAATCTCAACAAAAGGAATCAATTGAGTTATAAGAATTGAAGATAAAACTATAATAGAATATAAAAAATGAATTCATTCCTCCATGTTACACACCATGGGGTGCACCAGTCCTTTTTTTAAATATGAAATATGGCTCAATTTTATCAATAAAGATTACAATGAAATTAACAAGATCACAATAATTAATGAGTATCCTTTACCTCATAACGAAAATTTGTGTGATCAATTATATAGATATAAATAAAATTATATGATTTAAATTTTATATAAATATCAATAGTTGAAGGTAAATAATGATAATATACTAATGACAACATTTTATACATGTTATAGAAACATTGAGTTTCTTGTGATTCATTTTTTTCTTAGTCAGTGCACCATTATCTTTATATATATAATAAATATTTTATTAAGAGATTTCTTTGATTAGATTATGATATTATTTAAAGATTATATTCATATATATTCAAAGTTAATGAAATAGTGTGATGATCACTTAATGATTCTATTTAATACCAGAAGTAAATTTATCTTTAATGAATAATTTTCAAAGTATGAATTTTTGATACAAAACTGGTCATTTTTTGTCAAATAATCTTCTTTATGGGAATTTTAGTGGATCCATCATATATAAATGTTATTTAATGTTTTCGATGGAGAACAAATATGACCAATATCTATTGATTTATTAGGCTGGTGAGTTAATTCCAAAACATTTTGAGAGATTACTCATTGTGTTTTAATTTACTCAACATGTTTACATTTATTGGGGTAAAA
Organism: Viscum album; assembly: GCA_963277665.1. Lineage (NCBI taxonomy): Eukaryota > Viridiplantae > Streptophyta > Magnoliopsida > Santalales > Viscaceae > Viscum > Viscum album. The sequence continues at coordinate 807,014,981 of OY728127.1, forward strand.
ATTTTATAAAATGACAAATGTGAAAATAATTTCATGGACATAATGAGTTGGTTCTTCGATATACCTATTCTAAGACTACCTTATTTTGGAAATATAATTTTAATTTAAAATGATTCATCGATGTTGGGTTCGGGATAAATCCCCATACAGAGTGATATATTTACAAAATGAGCATCATGATAATTAAAAACACATAAGAAAAATTTCTTGAATAATTACATAGAGTTAGTTTTTATAAATTTTTTGTTGAATACATGGAATAATTATATTTATCATAAAATGTATGACATATATGTGGATAAATTTTTTTGATGAATACCCTCACAGAATAAAATATGAATATACACCTTATACTATATGTTGTTTTTTGATAATAATTATTACTTCTCAATAAATTACCTCCACAGGATTTCAATCATTGTTTCCATTACTCAATGTTGGAATGACCATTACTTTTCATCTATGATATGAATTGAAATATATTTAATACATATGTATTTTTAGAAGTTATAACTTCAAATACTGAGTGAAGGGGGCCTCTTATATTTTCCCTAGGAAAATTCAAAAATCATTCATTTTGATGATTATATAGTTTTAGAATGAAGATTTAGATATTAAAACAATATTGATCAATTTTATTGAGTCAAATGACGATTGTGGTGGAATGATATGTTTCAGGAAAATTGTATGTGTTCCAGGAATACTAGACATGAACAATGATTTGTTTGAGTAAGTTTATCATACGTCATTAAAAATTCATCATAGAAATATGAAGATGTATTCTATATGGAATGAGTATATTTTATGAGATAAAATGAAAAAGAAGTTTTATAGTACATATATCAATTCATTCTATGTTATTATGATAATGATGACACACAGATGATTAATGGGATATTTTAACCATTACACATAAAAAAATTTATTATCGAAAACATCACCATATATATTATAATTGTAAACCCAAAAATATCATAAGGGTGGAAATGTGTTTTTGATTTACTGGAATAACGTATGAATTCATCACTCATAATTTAAAACAAATAACATTTTTTTCTTTACCGGAATTCTTTTTTATACATTAAATAAGTGGTGATATTTCATGGAGAACCACATTCTTTGATATAGGACAAAGATCAATGGTTAACCACAATAATATGGAAAATTCATCTAGAGGATTTTGATATAGATTCAGTTTTCATCACTCCCTATAATCCTTAGATAGATTTTCATTTTGAGGGAACCATTTATATCATTTTAAAATATTGATATCTTAGTCTCTAAAATTCAATTTTCATTAATATCTACACCTCCCTCTAGTTGAGATACCATAAAAAACTGTATTTCACTCAAGAATGAATATTTCTCCATATGAATCCTTATTGAGTAGAAATTAAATATTTCTAAAATATTAGGATGATGTTGGAGAATTATTGTTATTGGTACTTATGAAGAAAACGAAAACAAAGAGAACGCCAGATCCATTTTGTAGTAAAAATTATAAGTTCAAAGTCGATATAAATGTTAACTTGATAATAATTGGTGAAATATTGAGTTTTATATAGGGGAAAATTTGTTTATGTGAATTTATCAATTGAATATTATTAATATATCTAGAAATAATAAAAATTTGATCCAAGGATATATTAAACCCTTCATGATTTTTTATAGAGTATATATTGTAACTTCTCACTCGATGATTACAATGAACCAATATCATGTTCATGATGTGTTCATTATATATATCTAGGGTATTTCACTACTGGAAATCCAGCATTTCCCAACGGTTTAGAACCGTTGGGAAAGGCTGCAGAACCGTTGGTATATGTTATACCAACAGTTCTGCAAACTGTGGGGAAGTAAGCCGTTGGGAAAGGCTTTTCCCAACGGTTTATAGAGAACCGTTGGGATAGGTTAGAAAAAATCAACCTATCCCAACGGTTTGGCCCGTTGGGAAATCAACAGAGAATTTTCTTTCCCAACGGTTCTATGAACTGTTGGTAAAAACAACCATTCAACAGGATATCCCAACGGTTTCAAACCGTTGGGATAGGGTGATTTTACCAACGGTTCCTTGAACCGTTGGTAAAAACAGCTACATAGAGCCTATTCCAATGGTTTTCAAACCGTTGGCATAGACTTTGCTATGAAAATTGCACAGCAGCCTGCAATTTGCACAGCAGGTCTGGTTTTTGGGCATTCACCCTCGGTTTCAATTCAATTTTCAATCCAATTATGCCCTCGTTTTCAATTCATTTTTCAATCCAATTATTGTACCTATAACACATATAATCCATACATATAGAGTACAAACCAACACATACAAATAATGCAAACCAACCAACCAACACTTATGCCAGTTGATGTTTTTCACTTAAAATGACGTCCTTTTGAAATAAAAGACGGACACTATGAGTGGTGCCGACCACACTGCGTCTCCAATTGAGGCGGGGTTGATTCGTACACGTCACATATGACCCATGGATCGTTCTCCTAATGTTTAAATGGAAACCGAATGCATTTGGTTAGTTTTCCATATGTACTTAAAATGTTGTCCATTTTAAACATAAGAGTGACACTTAGACTAATCCTGACCACACCGCGACTCAGATTCATCCCAGGTAGGCTCGTACATGTCACATATGACCCATGGATCGTTGTGATAAATTATCAAAAGATTACGAATGTGTTTGGTCGGTTTTGCGTATGCTAGTTGTTCTTTTCATTTATAATCATGTCCATTTTAAACAAAAGAGACAGAGTTAGAGCGGTGTCGGCCACACCGCGTCTCGGATTAAGATGGGGTTGACTTGTACACGTCACATATGACTCATGGATCATTGTGCTAAAGTATCGATAGAATCCGAATGCGTTTGGTCGTTCTTCCATATGTCAGTTGGTGCCTTTCACTTAAAATGACATCCTTTTGAAACAAAAGATGGACACATTGAGTGGTGTCAGCCGCACCGCATGTTGGATTGAAGAGGGGATGATTCGTACACGTCACATATGACCCATGGATCGTTCTCCTAAAGTTTCAACGGAAACCAAATCCGTTTGGTCATTTTTCCGTATGTACTTAAAATGGTGTCCATTTTAAAAAAAAGAGAGTCAATTAGACTTATCCTGGCCACACCGGAACTCAGATTCATCCCGGGTTTGCACTTACACGTCACATATGACCCATGGATTGTTGGGATAAATTATCAACAGATTCGGAATGCGTTTGGTCGGTTTTCCGTATGTCAGTTGATGCTTTTCTCTTAAAATGACGTCCTTTTGAAACAAAAGACGGACACTATGAGTGGTGCCGGCCACACCACATCTCCAGATTGAGCTGAAACCACCGTGCAACATTCTAATTATTATTCGTGACGTGTAAACGCAGACGGCACGTCAATCGGACGTGCGGTTTGCGCGGTACGACTCAATATTCGTGTTTTAAGTGATGCGCGCGCTTCGTAAACGCGCGTGAGGGGGGGTCCAAACGGGCAGAACAAAGTCGGAATGGCCTGAAATCAGAAGAAAAATACGGGAGAGTGATTTATGAAGTGGTCGAGCAGACGGAACGTCAATCGGACGTGCCGTGTGCCCGCGGTGACCGACAACGCAGTTCTGGTGTCATAAACGGCCAAAACGGGCGTCCAACGGTCAAATTCATAGTGGACGACCTCATATTGAGCTGAAACCACCGTGAAACATTCTAATTATTATTCTTGACGTGTACGCGCAGACGGAACGTCAATCGGACGTGCCGTTTGCGCGGTACGTCTCAATATTCGTATTTTAAGTGATGTACGTGCTTCGTAAATGCGCGTGAGGAGGTCCAAATGGGCCGAACGAAGTCGGAATGGCCTGAAATCAGACGAAAAATACGGGTGAGTGATTTCTGAAGTGGTCGAGCAGACGGCACGTCAATTGGACGTGCCCTGTGCCCGCGGTGACCGACAACGCAGTTTTGGTGTCATAAACGGCCAAAACGGGCGTCCAATGGTCAAATTCATAGCGTACGACCTCGGATTGAGCTGAAAACACCGTGAAACATTCTAATTATTATTCGTGACGTGTACACGTAGACGGCACATCAATCGGACGTGCGGTTTGCGCGGTATGACTCAATATTCATGTTTTAAGTGATGTGCGCGCTTCGTAAACGCGCGTGAGGGTGGTCCAAACGGGCCGAAAGATTTCGGAATGGCCTGAAATCAGACGAAAAATACGGGTGAGTGATTTATGAAGTGGTCGAGCAGACGGTACGTCAATCGGATGTGCCGTGTGCCCGCGGTGACCGACAACGCAGTTCTGGTGTCATAAACGGCCAAAACGGGAGTCCAACGGTCAAATTCATAGCGGACGACCTCGGATTGACCTGAAACCACCGCGCAACATTCTAATTATTATTCCTGACATGTACACATAGACGGAACGTCAATCGGACGTGCGGTTTGCGCGATACGGCTCAATATTCGTGTTTTAAGTGATGCACGCGCTTCGTAAACGCGCGTGAGGGGGTCCAAATGGGCCGAACAAAGTCGGAATAGACTGAAATCAGACGACAAAAACGGGAGAGTGATTTATGAAGTGGTCGAGCAGACGACATGTCAATCGGACGTGTCGTGTGCCCGTGGTGACTGACAACGCAGTTCTGGTGTCAGAAACGGCCAAAACGGGCGTCCAACGGTCAAATTCATAGCGGACGACCTCGGATTGACCTGAAACCACCGTGAAACATTCTAATTATTATTAGTGACATGTACGCGTAGAAAACACGTCAATCGGACGTGCGGTTTGTGCGTTACGGCTCAATATTCGTGTTTTAAGTGATGCGCGCGATTCGTAAACGCGCGTGAGGGAAGTCCAAACGGGCCGAACGAAGTCGGAATGGACTGAAATCAGACGACAAATACGGGAGAGTGAATTATGAAGTGGTTGAGTATACGACACGTCAATCGGACGTGTCGTGTGCCCGCGGTGACCGACAACGCAGTTCTGGTGTCATAAACAGCCAAAACGGGCGTCCAATGGTCAAATTCATAGAAGACAACCTCGGATTGACCTGAAACCACCGTGAAACATTCTAATTATTATTCGCGATGTGTACGCGCAGACGGAACGTCAATCGGACGTGTGGTTTGCGCGGTACGGCTCAATATTCGTGTTTTAAGTGATGCACGTGCTTCGTAAACGCGCGTGAGGGGGGTCCAAACGGGCCGAACAATTTCAGAATGGCCTGAAATCAGACGAAAAATACATGTGAGTGATTTATGAAGTGTTCAAGCAGACGGCATGTCAATCGGACGTGCCGTGTGCCCGCGGTGACCGACAATGCAGTTCTGGTGTCATAAACGGCCAAAACGGGCGTCAAACGGTCAAATTCATAGAGGATGACCTCGGATTGACCTGAAACCACCGTGAAACATTCTAATTATTATTCGTGACGTGTACACGCAGACGGCACGCCAATCGGACGTGCGGTTTGCGCGGTACGGCTCAATATTCGTGTTTTAAGTGATGTGCGCGCTTCGTAAACGCGCGTGAGGGGGGTCCAAACGGGATGAACAAAGTCGGAATGGCCTGAAATCAGACTACAAATATGGGACAGTGATTTATGAAGTGTTCGAGCAGACGACACATCAATCGGACATGCCGTGTGCCCACGGTGACCGACAACGCAGTTCTGGTGTCATAAACGGCCAAAACGGGCGTCCAAAGGTCAAATTCATAGCGGATGACCACAGATTGATCTGAAACCACCGTGAAACATTCTAATTATTATTCTTGATGTGTACGCGCAGACGGCACGCCAATCGGACGTGCGGTTTGCGTGGTACGACTCAATATTCGTGTTTTAAGTCATGCGCGCGCTTCGTAAACGCGCGTGAGGGGGGTCCAAACGGGCCGAACGAAGTCGGAATGGCCTGAAATTAAACGAAAAATACGGGACAGTGATTTCTGAAGTGGTCGAGCAGACGGCACGTCAATCGGACGTGTCGTGTGCCCGCGGTGACTGACAACGCAGTTCTCGTGTCATAAACGGCCAAAACGGGCATCCAAAGGTCAAATTCATAGCGGACGACCTCAGATTGAGCTGAAACCACCGTGAAACATTCTAATTATTATTCGTGACGTGTACGCGCAGACGGAACGCCAATCGGACGTTCGGTTTGTGCGGTACGGCTCAATATTCGTGTTTTAAGTGATGCGCGCGCTTCGTAAACGAGCGTGAGGGGGGTCCAAATGGGCCGAACGATTTCGGAATGGCCTTAAATCAGACGACAAATATGGGTGAGTGATTTCTGAAGTGGTCGAGTAGACGGCACGTCAATCGGACGTGCCGTGTGCCCGCGGTGACCGACAACGCTGTTCTGGTGTCATAAACGGCCAAAACGGGCGTCAAACGGTCAATTTCATAGCGGACGACCTCAGATTTACCTGAAACCACCGTGAAACATTCTAATTATTATTCGTGATGTGTAAGCACAGACGGAACGCCAATCGAACGTGTGGTTTGTGCGGTACGGCTCAATATTCGTGTTTTAAGTGATGTGTGCGCTTCGTAAACGCGCGTCAGGGGGGTCCAAACGGGCCGAATGAAGTCGGAATGTCCTGAAATCAGATGACAAATACGGGACAGTGATTTCTGAAGTGGTCGAGCAGACGGAACATCAATCGGACGTGCCGTGTGCCCGCGCTGACCGACAACGCAATTCTGGTGTCATAAACGGCCGAAACGGGCGTCCAACGGTCAAATTCATAGCGGACGTCCTCGGATTGACCTGAAACCACCGTGAAACATTCTAATCATTATTCGTGACATGTACGCGCAGACGGCACGCCAATCGGACGTGCCATGTGCCTGCGGTGACTGACAACGCAATTCTGGTGTCATAAACGGCCAAAATACTGTCCATTTTAAACAAAATAGAGACACTTTGAGTTGTTTCGGCCACACCGCGCTTCAGATTGAGGTGTAGTTGACTCGTACACGTCACATATGACCCATGGATTGTTCTCCTAAAGTTTCAATATAAACCGAATGCGTTTGGTCGGTTTTCCGTATGTCATTTTTTGTTTTCATTAAAAATGAAGTCCATTTTAAACAAAATAGAGACACTTTGAGTGGTGTCGGCCACACCGCGCCTCGGATTGAGGTGGAGTTGACTCGTACACGTCACATATGACCCATGGATCGTTCTCCTAATGTTTCAACAGAAACTGAATGCGTTTGGTCGGTTTTCCGTATGTACTTAAAATACTGTAAATTTTAAACAAAAGAAAGTCACTTAGAGTGGTCCCGACCAAACCGCATCTCGGATTTAGGCAGGGTTGACTCGTACACGTCTCAAATGACCCATGGATCATTGTCTTAAAGTATCAACACAATCTGAATGCATTTGGCCGGTTGTTTCGTATGCTAGTTGATGTTTTTCACTTAAAATGATGTCCTTTTGAAACAAAAGACATACACTTTGAGTTGCTCCGACCACACCGCGCATCAGATTGAGGCGGAGTTGATTCGTAGACGTCACATATGACCCATGTATCGTTTTCCTAAAGCATCAACACATTTCGAATGCGTTTGGTCAGTTTTTCGTATGTCACTTTTTGTTTTCACTTAAAATCTTATGGAAATTCATATAGAATATTTTTATATCATATTTAGTATGGATTAGATTTTAGTTGATCGTGCTATGAAACATTTCAGAGCTAATGAAATTAAGGATGGTGGAGGGGCTGTCCGGGGGGGCTGTCCGGTGGGTGTCTGGGGGGCTGTTCGGGGACCAAGGAGGAGGGTGGGGGGGCTGTGAGGGGTCTGTCCGGGGGGTGTTTGGGGGTTGTTCAGGGGGTTGTCCGGGGTTGTTCAGGGGGCTGTCCGGGGGTTGTTTAGGGGGTTGTTCAGGGGTTATTTAGGGGTTGTTCAGGGGGTTGTCCGGGGTTGTTCAGGGGGCTGTCCGGGGGGGTGTTTGGGGGGTTGTCTGGGGTCCAAGGGGGAGGGTGGGGGGGCTGTCCGGGGGGCTGTCCGAGGGGCTATCCGGGGTCCAGGGTGGAGGGTTGGGGGCTGTATAGGGGGCTGTCTAGGGGGCTGTCTGCAGGGCTGTCCGGGGGGTGTTTGGGGGTGTTCAGGGTCCAAAGGGGAGGGGGGTTTTCCAGGGTCCAAGAATGATGGGGGTTGTCCAGGGAGTTCTCAAACACACAACCACTAAAAGACAACAACATCCATAAAAATAGAAAATATATAAAAATAACTCAACTCCAATACTATACTACGAGTCTAGATAAAACCAACAACTAGAATAGATTAAACATCAAATCTCAGTAATATAAGTCAAAAATGTAACGGATCAATATGTCCCACATCAGCATCACCATCACCATCATCATCATCATCATCACCCTCGTCATCGTCCTCGTCATCGTCCTCACCCTCCACAGCGCCTTCCTCCTCGCCTTCACCCTCCTCCTCTCCCTCCTCATCTCCCTCCTCTTCTGCATCAGACTCCTCGCCATCATCATCTTCAAGATGGACATCGGCCTGACCACCATTGGAAGTGCCACCTGGTTCACCATATATAGAATGTATCGACGGCATGTATTCATCAATCACTGGGCTGGCCTCTGCTGGAAGTGTTGGACGTAGAACTTCAATAAATTTCATAAATGCACTGTTTTCCCTAGCAGACTGTTTTTCCATCTCTGTGGCCCTTTTCTCAGCCTGTTCTGCCTGTTCCCTAACTTTCTGTAGCTCGGTGGCACTACAACTCATACCTCAGGCAGGCCAATACCTCGTCGGGGCTATCCTAGGTCGGCAGCGTACTCTGCCAGAATGATCCTCTCCCAACACCTGATGTAAGTGATCAGATGGCCCAAAATTGTCTGCTTCTTGGGCATCGAGGGCCTCTAAAGCATCCTGTTACAAATATAAATATATTATTAAGTTACGAAATAGATATTAAAATATAAAATCAACAGATTAAAACTTACAATCTGCTGCTGAGTCGCTTCATTGACAGCAATTCCATCCTTTTTTCGTCTACTCGAGCAAAACAGTTTTGCTCGAGGAACACGTCCTTCAATATATTGTACTTTCCTCTACAATGACATTGAAAACAAAATATATATAAAAACTTTAGCAAATGATTAAATAATTGAGGAAACAAAATAAAATGTAAGTCGTAAAGAAAACTTATAAACAATTGTCATACCTGTTTCCTCTCATGATCCAGCATCGTCGTGCGTCCTAGTGTGTGGAGGTATTATTTTGCATCAATGTTTTTTTTCAGATGATTCCTAAATAAAATTAGATAATTCAAAGGATAATATTAATGAAAAACTTGAAAGTTATTATTTAAATACCTAAAATGTAATTCATACCTTAAACTGGGTACTCGTCCAATGAGTAATCATCTGACGATACTGCTCTATAGGACAATCATCCATGACTGGTACCGCCTCTAAATAAGTACCAACTCTAGAACGTCAGCCAATATACAGCTCATGCTTGTAGGCTCTCCAAAGCTCGCCTAAATCCTTTAGACGTTCCAGTCGTGCACCCTCACCATCAGGAAAATTAAATCGAAGCTGAAATCAAAATATTAATTCACATAAATACAAAAATAATTCATGGCATTAAATACAATAGATTTTTTTAACCATATCTCTGCCCAAGCTCTATCTTTGACCTCATGTGGCAAATGTCTCCACAACAGCGGGCTGACGGGAATGATGTCGGAGTATTTGGAAAGCGTCTCCAGAAAACACCGACATTGTTGCCCTGTTTTCTCAACCATCTGATTGTCTTCATTATATTCCATCATAACCTGTGTGCGACGGTTCCACACCGAACGCATGCGTGTACGGACCCGCCCCCGCCTCCTGTCAGTAGATGTATCTGTCATGAAAGAAAAAAAATATTTTATCAAAACATGTTATAATGAAAATAAATATTTCTATAAAATTTTTTTAGGGTTTTATAAATGTACATGCACTAGTCTGATCAATGAGTGGCGCCGGATCCACAGAACCTGATGGAACACCCTCTGGTGGAACAAGAGTCGAAGACGATGGAATATAAAAGCTCGGAGAGATAGAAGTAGAAGGAAAAGAAGATGGAACAGCTGTATGACCTGATGCTGACTGGGGAGTGGGAATCATCATGGGATGTGAAAATGATTGGGCAGAAGATGCAGAAGGTAGCGAAAACATGGGAGGCCTAAATACCCCGTGTGTCCCTAACGACACACCGGGATCAGAATGTGGGAAGTCTGAAATGTCCGTGGGAGGGGCAGGGTCTTGTCGGGCACGCGCATCTCTACGTCCACCTCTGGTACGAACCCTCCTTGTACCACCGGCCTGAGTACTAGGACCAGTACTAGGCTCCTCGTCGAATAACTGTCGACGTAATGGTGGATCCTACAAAAAAGTTTACAAAAAAAATTAATCACATGACATTATATATTCTGTAAATATATATATATATATATATTTGAAATAAAGTACTCACTATAGTCACTAATGGTGGAATGCCCATCTCCTCCATCCGATGATTGTTCTCCGCCATTTTTTTTCTTCGTCTCTCTTCAATTGGCTGCATTTCCTGCATTTGAAAACAAATATGTAATTAATTAGAAAAAGAAAATTAATGTGTAAACCAAAAAACTAAATATATGAGGGAATGAGGGGATTCATTGGTAATTTAGCTATCAATTGTTTTAGAAGAGCTTGAATGAATTTAATAAAACATACAAGTTGTAATGTTCACCAAGTTAGAAATATTGTTTGATTTGGTTTGAATACAGTTCAATTCCAAATTAGAAAATGCAATTCAAATAAAACAACAACCAATAAACATTGAAAATTCACATAACGGTCAAGTCAGCTAAAAAATATTTGTGATCAATACTAAATAAATATGAATATTACCAACCTTAACAACCCAACTCGAGGTAAACCAAAAGAATTGAGAACATGGATGAATGATTCTATATATTTCCAACCACAACTTCAGGTTCACAATCAACTCTGATAATTGAGCTATTGGAGTCATCAAAAGAAATAAATGGATTGGTTCCAATGGTAATAGGGACGGTGTCAATTCCCTCATCAACATCATCAAAAATATGTCTTGGAATTACTTCAACTATGACACCAAATTCAGGTTGAAGTTGATCTTTGACATAAAAAACATGTTTATCCATTGATGCCAACACATATGGTTCTTCGGTAGCAAGAGTGCAGGTCATATTAATTACTCGAAATCCACAATCATCAATAAATGTGCCATGTCCCGTCATAGAATCAAACTAATGGAATTTCATCATTGTGACTCGTCTATGAGAGTAATAATCCAATATTATTATTTTCTCAACGACACCATAATAACCCACATTTTCAAGTCGCGGTCTACTATCTGATGCACTGTCATAACAATCTGTTGTGGCAGTAACCATAATACCATCATGTTGTGCTCTCATGTTTTTGGCTCGTTTAGTGACAATAAATTTGTACCCATTGATAACAATTGATTTACAGTCACGAACCACGGTATTAGGACCAAAAGCCAAAGCTCTTATTTCCTCAGAGATAGATTCAGCAGGAAAACTCAATACCTGTAATATAAATGACAGTTAAACTTAAGTAAATATTGAAATAATTAATTTAAACAGTAATATTTTTACCTTCAATTTTAACCAAGCAGAAAACTCTTTGATATGCAAAGTCTCTCTCCTTCTAAAATATAAAGAACGATGCTTCTTATTTATCATTGTTTTATGTTCCCTTTAGATAAAAAAATATGAATAGTTTAACAGATATATATGTAAGATATACATATTCAATTTTGTTACCTGATATAGTCATTGAACAAATCACAGTTGAACAAAACTGTGCGATGTGCCATCTCCCGCTCTTCATGGCTTAATGTCTTCAATGTATATGATCCAGGAATTCCTCATGTTTGAGGAAGTGATGGAAAACTGGGTTCAATTTGCTCATATTGTTCTTCTTCATTTCTCATTGGTCTGTTCATTCTTGTAGTAAGATCAGACAAATACATTGAACAGAAATCCATACATTCTTGAGCTAGGTAACCGTTCACGATAGAACCTTCGGGATGATTCTTGTTTCGAACATATGACTTTAATGTGAACATATTTCTTTCAGTTGGATACATCCAAAGAAAAGAAACAGGTCCTCCGAGAAGTATTTCAGTTGGAATATGGACAGTCAGATGCATCATGCATGTGAAAAATGATGGGGGAAATATTTTCTCCAACTCACACAAAATTAATGGGGCATCTGTCAACATTTTTTGCAAGAAAGACTTGGAAATCTTCTTATCACAAACATCTCTAAACAAATGGCACAACCGAATAACACCCACCCTTACATTATTGGACAAAAGATGATGGATTTCTATTGGAAGCAACTCATGCGGTAGAACGTGATAATCATGAGTCTTCAAAGATTTTAGCTTCAACTCTCTTCTGTTGACCCATTTAGATATGTTTCTTGAATAGCCATCAGGAACTCTAATAGTCTCTAATACTTCCAAAAATTGTTTTTTTCAGTAGGTGTCATCACATAAGAAGCACATGGATGTTGCCATTTATTTTCACTAACACGCACAGGATGCAATTCTGGTCTGATGCCCCAATCCACCAAGTCACGTCGAGATCGTAAATCATCTTTTGTCTTCCCCTTGACATTTAGAAGAACGGAATGCAACATTTCACATATATTCTTTTCAATATGAATTACGTCTAAGCAATGACGTAGCAAATTGGTTGACCAATAAGGCAAATCAAAAAAATATACTCCTCTTCCTCCAATTGTAACAGGTTTCTATGGAAACATTCTTTCTCTTTCCAGATTTCATTTGACCCTTCTCGAATGAAAAACTGAAATCTTTCAATTCATTAAGCACATCAGTTCCAGACATACGCTGAGGTGGATCATCGGTTTCTATAGTATTATCAAATCTTCGACGATTCATTCTATATGGATGATCCTTTGGAAAAAATCGTCGATGTCCCATAAAACTGAAACTACAATGATGTTTCAGTCTTCTGGATCATGTATTCTTCATACAAACTGGACATGACAGTTTTCCCTTCGTGCTCCATCCAGACATCATTGCATAAGCCGAAAAATCATTGATCATCCACATAAGCGCAGAACGCATCTGAAATATGTCTTTCGAACATGCATCGTATATGCGCACACCCACATCCCAAAGAAGTTTCAACTCTTTTATTAAAGGTTGCATGTATACATCAATATCAATGTCGGGATCAGAAGGACCAGATATGTGTATACTCATGAAAGTGAAAGATTTTTTCATACACAACCATGGGGGAAGATTATAAATGTGTATAAAAACTGGCCATGTGCTGTGCGAAGTAAGAATCTGCCCAAACGGATTAAAATCGTCGCATGAAAGACCCAGCCTCACATTACGCACGTCAGCTGCAAAATCAGGATGTTGAGCATCAAATCTCTTCCATGCAAATCCATTTGCAGGATGAACCAACTCATTATTAGTCTTCTTTCTCTCGGTATCATGCCATCTCATTTTTATTGATATGTCATCAGACATAAAAAGATTCTGGAGTCTGGGGATCAATGAAAAGTGCCACATTAATTTCTGTGGAACGCGGGATGGTGTTCCATCAGATTTTGACTTCCAGCGGGATGTGCCACATTTTATACATTCATTTCGATCAGCGGTTTCTTCCCAGAATAAACTGCAATCTTTCGGGCAAGCATGAATTTTGTTTCTGGAAAATCCAAGTTCTTCAACTAACTTCCATGACATATAGTGGTTTGAGGTAATATCTGCATCATCTGGAAGTAAATCCTTCAAGAGGGTAAGAATGTAATCGATTGCTGTATTAGAAATCCCATACATAGTTTTTCCATGAAACAATCGGATTAAAAATTCCAGCTTTTTCATTTTATCGCATTGTTGATATACTGGAGTCGTGGCAGCATCATTCAATTTTTTCACCCTATCAATATCATCATTTTCACTAGATTCATCAGTTGTCATCATATCGACGTCTTCTTGAGTCGAAATCCTTTCTTTTTCATGATGACGAATAAACAGAAACCGATCATCTAACAAATTCTCCATTCCAGTCCTTTCATTTCGATCATCACCAATTTGAGATTTCATTTTCTCCCCATTGTGATACCACACAAAGTAGTTTCCTTGAAAACCATTTTTGGTTATGTGGTAGTTGACTTCTTCACGACTCAACCATGGTCTAACAACACAATTAGAACATGGGCAATGTATGCGACCACTATCTAAAGCATTGTGAAATGCAAAATCTAAAAAGCTCTCCAAATTTTTTTGAAAATCGCTTGAGATACGATCGGTTTCATACATCCAACTTCTGTCCATTCTGTAAAAAGAATTCATATAATTCATTTTGTCAAAAACAATTCAATAGGATTGAACATTAATAGAAAATACATTTAAGTAAACGATAAAGGATGAAAATAATCATGGTATCAACTACACATGTGAAAAAAACATACTAATGTGTTATTGAAAAAATGTAAAACCAACAAGAACTTAATGTGTTATCACATCAGAGCATGCCTCATCCCATAACCATATTAGTAGGGTATCCTCATATGCGATTTACCTTTTTGAATTAATATGCACTTCCTCACCAGGTACCTGAGTAGATTTCATAGATATAATCATCTCACATCCTGTAAGGCTTCCATTATGTATGATCTGCAGAATAATTTGAGTGATCATGAATCATGCATGGGATCTTCCCATGATCACTATAGATTATGAGAAGGAATTATGATAGGTCACGTGAAGAACATCAAACACATATTTTAGATAATTTGAGACATAATATAATAAAATAATGTATAAATCTATGGAATTTGGGATAAAAGGATGGATGAAATACTAAAATATGGGAGACTAAGGTGAAGGAAATATATTTTGACCCTAATGTTCATAACATGCATCACTTATGAAATTTTATTTCACTAGGAAATTTCATCATGTTCACAATACATTCCATTGGAAACCTATTTTGATTATTTGATGTCCCCTTGACATGTCAAATAAAATCAGATGGCACCCATGAATATGCCACCCTTGTAATGAAAAGCCTTTAATTCTCACCATACAGACTACATGTTTTCCAATAGATATGTATCTCCTTCTATATAGGGGAATCAATACATATTATCTCAGTCTCATATTAAATGTCAGGAATGTTAGATGGCTCCCTTAACACCCTCCAGGCACACCAAATAGGTCATGTGATGTCCTCAAATCATGTCACTATGGACATAAATCACCCTTCAAGACATGTTACACTGTCTCTAGAGTTTCCCTCCCAGTGTGTCAAACATGTATTTTGATGAAAATGGAGAAGATCACCAAAATCAAGAGATTCCATATAGGCATTACATCCATGATCATGAAATTGCTTCTAGGATCAACCAGTCAGGACTTGTTATGTCCTCCAAACATTCCATCCTTGATCATTAAAGAAACATCAGAAAATCCACCGTACCCCCCTGGACACCCCATACCCCCCCGGGATAGCCCCGCCCACCCTCCTAAACAGCCTACACCCCCTCCCCTGCAACCCCACAACCACCACCTAGACATACCACCCCCCTGGACACCCCACACACCCCTCCCCCACCAGGACACCCCACCCATACCCCCAGGACAGCCCACACCCCCTGGAAAGCCCCGCCCACCCCCGTGGACAACCTTTCCCAACCACGTGGATAGCCATGCCCACCCCCGTGGACAACCCACCCACCCTCGTGGACACCCCCTACCCCCTAGACAGCCCAACCACCCCCGTGGATAGCCCACCCACCCCCCTCGACAACCCTTCTCCCTATGGACAGCCCCCCACCCCCTTGGATAGCCCACCCACCCCCCCTGGACAGCCCGCCCACCCCTCCTTGACAGCCCGACCACCCCCGTGGACAGCCCTTCCACCCTTGTGGACAGCCCGCCCACCCCCGTACCCCCCTGGAAACCCCGTACCCCCCCTGGATAGCCCCGCCCACCCTCCCAAACAGCCCACACCCCCCTCCCCTGCAACCCCACCACCACCACCTAGACATACCACCCCCCTGGAATGTGTAGAAATAACATAAAAATACATGATATATAGATAGCACAAAATACTCAACCTATGGGTTCACATTAACTACATAATCACACACTTCACTACTACCATAAAACACATAAACCACACCACCACCACACAAGACGCATAGCATTTCTCACATTCATTTATAAGCCACTTCATTCACACTTACATTTTCCATTCATTTAATGTTAAATTAATTAAATCCATTTACCACACATCCATTTCTATTCCATCTCATTTATTTATTATCTTGTTTTTTTGTTTTAACAGCATAATTTATTCCATAGATAACCAGGAAACTAATAAAACCACCACACAACACCTCACCATCTCACAATAACCATCGACACCATGTTACATCGACCAACCATCTCACCAAAACAACCACATATCACAATAAAAATATTGCACATCACAAACCACCGCACAACCAAAACCACCTCACCAGATTATACACCAAAACTTCATCAGACAACACCTCCACATGACACAACACCACCACACATAATCACTATCATACAACTTCACATGACACATCCATGCCCACTAACCATCACATTACAACCCCACATATCACAAAGCCCAACTGGTCACCTCAATCCCCATAAAACAGCCTACAACATACAATGAAACACAACAAAAAATCTCTCATAGAGGAAACATACCCCAACTTCCACAATTTATTTATTCAAGGTCTTTTATTACATTACCCCTTTATTTAGCATGGACATTATAACACAACTGATATTCCAGGGGAAACTAATTAATTAACAAAATATTTATTCATTTCCCTATTTTACACGGTGAAATAACATCAAAATCCAAACTTAAAACTAAAATATTAGATCAATAAAAATAAAAACAAGGTACCATATGTGTATAAAGAAAAAATTACTTGATTTGAGGTGATTCAAATGGGTTTTCACCTATTCGGATGGGGGATTTGGAGAGTAGCAGAGAGCTGGAGGTGGATTGATAACTTAAAACTAAAATACTAAAGCAATAACAATAAAAATAAGGAAGTATATGTGTATAAATGAAATGATACCTGATTTCAGATGGTTTTCACCTCTTCGGATAGGGGATTTCGTGAGAGGAGAGCGGTGGAGTGGATGAAATTAGGTTTCTGTGCGAATGGGGGAGAGCAGCCCTGCAGCTGGATTTGGGGGAAATAATTCCCAACGGTTTTTATGAACCGTTGGGAAAGAGATGCTAATGACCCCTTTACCAATGGTTTGAGGAAACTGTTGGAAAAGGGGTGACCCTTTCCCAACGGTTCAACAGAACCGTTGGCAAAAGGGTGATTAACACACCCCTTTACCACCGATTTGAAGAAACCGTTGGCAAAGGGGTGTCTTTTCCCAACGGTTTCAATGAACAGTTGGGAAAGGCTTTCTTAATCCTTCAAGCCCAACGGTTTTAGAAAAACGTTGGTAAACACCCGTTGGGAAAAACAGCATTTCCAGAAGTGTGTACATACATGAACAATTACATGTATAGAAAATATAGGGTTTTCTATATGATCATGATCATTCTTATGAATATCAATAAGAAGATCTTTTTTTATCACAGATATCAAGTTCTATGAAATAAGGTTACACACCAAGTTCATGTTCTCTTGAAAAATCACAAAATCATGTCTATTAAATAAGAACCAAAGGATGCGATGAAATAGTGATATCATCATTTTATATATAAATTTGAAAAATTTAAAGAGATAAATATATTTTAATTGTGGAATAATGTTACAGCCATTACTTTTGTCATATTTTTTTTTAAATATAAATTTATTTCATCGGAATGTTTTGATGAATGACACCATGAGTCTAAATGAATAGTCATATTCTATATCAATATAAAATATAAATTGTTTTTGATGAATGAATGAATATAACTAAATTGGGAATAACTTATAGATAATATTTGAATAAAATGAATTTGTTTTTTCTTTAATTAATAAGAAATAAAAATAAAAAACACTACAAATAATTGAGATTCTTTTTTGGAAAACTATTTTTATATTTGAAAATTTTTCATCATAAAATAAATTAATAACTATTGGTGAATTATTTTAATGAAATTAATATATTTTATATTTTATGTAATGTTTTAACTTTAATAAAATTTATTTTTTATTTATTTTATGGGAATAAATATATTTTCCTGATAAAAAAATATTTTCAAAAAAAGAGTAATATTTTATTTTGAAAAAATATTTTAAAATTTATTTTGGACTATTAATAAAATATAATTTAAAAAAATGGATTTCAAATTTGAATGAAGACATAAAAAATTATTAAATAGATCACATTTATGTTCAAAATTTATTAATAGTAATCGAACTATAATTTATCTCTTTGCTAAAGGTAAAATCCGGTCAACATAGGTTAAATATACATATTAACACAAAAAATTAAATCGTAATTATTATTGGATTATTTTAAAATGATAAATATTTTATTAGTATCTAAATTTACTTTCCTCCTAACTATTTACATTAAAATAACATATATAACATTTAATGTAATGTAAATTAAGAAATGTCCCTCTACTACATTTCAATATGACATATGAATTGAAAAAATAATAAAAGGAATTGTGAAAAAATAATAATAATAAATAAGATGATAATGGAATTATTTATGTGATGTTAATTTATTTATAATTTTTAGCGATTATATAATTAACATAAATTCATACACAATGCTAACAACAAATTAATTCAATTTAGAGAATAATAAAATAATTTATTTTATAAATATTAAATTATCTAAAAATTGAATGATTTAAAGTTTTCCAATACATTTATTTATCAATATAACATATATTTGATATATTTTAAAATTAAATTCAAACTAAAAATTATTCTACATGGATTTATTGTCAAATTGTGTGAATAGTGTAAAAATGAAATTAATGATATTTATTCAAATATTTTCATTTATAAATTAGTTAAAAACATTATAATAATTAAATTTTACAAATGGTTAATAATATGTTGAAATTCTATTTCATTGTCCACTTATGGACCATTTTTTACATTATAATTAAAATTTAAACACTTTAAATGTAAAAAAACTCATTATCATGTTTAATGATAAAATAGTGCAACTAAGGGGTTAAACTAAGAGATATTTGTATTAGAACCCACATTAAAATATCATAAATATAAAGGATGATGATATATAATACCCATACCACCATTTATTCTAATAATTAGACATCTGGATTCTCTTTAATAGTGAATTAAATTATTGTGTTTTAATCTTTTAGGAAGTTCTCGGATATTCCCTCCCATCAATTAAATTATATGATATAATAATTATTTTTGGATGGTTTATTATTTTTAAAATTTATTTATTTCCATTCATTGAAAATTTAAAATGGTGTTCATGCTTACATACAGCTTACATTCTCTATTAACAGTGTAATTTATTTTTCAGTCAGTAATATTTATGAATTAATATAAATACATATATATATATATATAATGATTATATATTATTTTTATACCATTATTATAATTATTTATTTTATGGAAATATTATCAATATAATTGGATCAATACTGGTAAACTTCAATAGGCATGAAAAATAAAGTTGTTATCACCTAGAACAGTTATTTTAAAAACTTATCGTTAGAAAAAAAGGTGATAAAATACCACAAGTAAATAATAAATGGTATTATGTATATTATTTAAATTAAATAAATATTTGATAATAAATTTAATTTTATTATAATTATTTTACTATGACGTCTGAAATTATACAATATGTGAGGTATGTGATATATGTTTCAATCAAATTTTAATCGGTATGCATAAATTTAAATTGTCAAAAATTTAGGATCCTTATATGATAAACCCCATTCATTTATATTTACCACTATTTTTTTCAAAATAATAGATTCTTTCATTTCATTTACTTCACCTAATTTACAAAATATATCAAAATAATGATTTTATCATCCAATGACATTATTTTTATCTCATATCAAAAATTGATTTTCATTGATATAGAGGTTTTCTAAAAATGATTCCAATTTTTTTAAAACATTAG
Organism: Viscum album; assembly: GCA_963277665.1. Taxonomy (NCBI): domain Eukaryota; kingdom Viridiplantae; phylum Streptophyta; class Magnoliopsida; order Santalales; family Viscaceae; genus Viscum; species Viscum album. Next base: position 807,035,190 of record OY728127.1, read on the forward strand.
ACTATGAATGTATTATTATTTTTTAACCATTATTAATGTTTGAAAATGTAATCTTATTTTTCTCAACAATGTACATTTTTATTTTTACAAATGTGTGAATGTAATGTTTTCTTTTAAAATATAGGACATGAAACGAATTTAATGACATCAGTCTTGATGAATTTTTTTAATCTTACATTACAATATTTCAAGTTACTTTTCATGAAATTTTTTTTCCTTATATATTTTTTTCTTGTGATATATGTGTATTTTTCACAAGAATTAATCTACTAATTATTTTTAAATAATTTTCAGATATGATGAAATAATTTGATGTAAATTATATTTTTCAAGTGATATGATCCATCGATACCATATTGAATATTTCTCTATATGGTTCATTATTATTTGATAAATTTTTAACCCATTTATTATTTACGGTTTATACTACAAATAATTGATGAGGTATTTATGGAATGAATTTTCATTGGATGAGTTTTGATGTGATGACATGATTAATGTTTTATGATCGAATGTGACACATAAATGTGGGTATAAATATTTTTTATGTTATAGTAATTTCATATTCCAAACATGTATTTTGTAATGTTTTATATATATTTAGAATGTTATGGGATTCAATTGGATGTTCTAGATCTGTTGTGGGATCTCACTATGCTTCATTAACTATAGGATGCATGTGGTGATGCCTCATCTATTATGATATGGGAAAAATCTTGTGATTCCTTATCCACTATGATTCGTTGGTCTTGGTTGTTAACCATTCCATATGAAACGGTTTTATACATGTATTAGTGAAAAACATTTATTACATGACCTTATTATTAATTATTGATTTATAATGATTGCATACTCTTAGGATTCATTTCTTTTGAAATGATAATGTTTTATGACATGAAACATTTTTATAATACATTATATATTGGATATTATCATTTTAATATTTTTTCAGATCTCATACCCTTGTGTATGACTTTTATAATCATATGATCATCAATTGATATCTCTCTTATTTTTCTTTTCTATGAATATGTGTCAACCCTTTCATGTGATTCATTTTTTTAGTTTTTAAATAATTTTTTAGGTAGAGTTTTTATATGAAACCTATTATGTGGTATGTTATTAATGATATTTTTTAATATATTTTATGAAAAACAAATTTATATATCCTAAAATTAAACTAAATCCATATGGCCCATCAGGCTAGTATTTGTGAAATGTATTGAATAATCATATAAAAATAGGTTATATATTTATTTTAAAAGCTTGTGTCAATATATCTATATATATTGCCTTTATTAAGAATTATTTCATTATTATCTGTTTACACATTATATATAATGATTCACTTTTGGTATAATCAATCATTATATTTTTTTAGAAAATGTCATGAAAGAAGAAATTGAACATTCCCTCAATTCTATATTCCTTTATATGTGTGTAATATTTCACATGATGTATTCTATTACAAAGTATACTTACTATATCATTATTTTATATTCGCATTATTAAATTTTCATTAATTATATTTAAATTTAATTTCATGAATCAATTATTCCTTTCCTGTTTATCATATTTTTACTAGTTCCTCATATTTTTTTGTAAATTTATATTTATTATGTTTTGATCATCCTCTGTCAATGTTATTTTTATAGGAAGGGTAAAATATAACTTTTTATTAAATTTTATTTGACTTAATAAAATTATATTTATTTACATTTCTTTATAATAATTACTATTTTGATATATTGTTTAATCAACTATTATTCTCTATAAGATTCCATTATTAATAAAAATTCAATGTTGTTATGAAAAAACATCATCCAATTTAATGAATATATAAATTCCATAACCAATTTTTATTTTCAAATTTTTTTTCTCTTTTATGGGATGGTATATTTTCATGTTATCTATTAATTTCTATTAACAAATTTCCTAAAAAAATAATTCCCCTTTGTACGATGTATGTACTTAATAAATGTATTTTCCAATATATAAAATTATTTTAATTAAAAATCATAACACTTATCTTGATATCATCATGTAATCTAGATATATATTCTATTAATTTCATGGTCCTTATATTTGTATTTCATTTAATTTTTTTTATTTATTTAGGTTATCTCAAGAAAAACTAATTTTCAATGTGATTGATTACATTATATTCATAAGAACATTTTAAATATCAATAAAAATTACTTATATGATTTTTCATCTATTTATAAATTTATTTTAAAATTATTTTACCATCTAAGGGATTAGGCTACATGTACAAACTGTTAAATCCTCACATATTATTATCTATGGTGATTATACGTGTGAAATAAAATGATAAGAATACTTAGAAATTATTAGAAAATGATAAATGAATTTTTAATTATAAAATGGAAATTTTCATGGATTTCAACATCAATAAAGGACCCTTTGTATCAATTTTGATACACAATATTGATTTCATCCCCCATCATTCAATGGAATTTTGATGTAAATATTTTTTTATGAGGAAATGTAGTGATATATATTATATATATTTCAATATAGATAATTATCAATTACTATTGAAATAATATTATTTATTTTAATGATATTAATATATATATTTTTTTTAAAAAAATGGAAATACTTAGTTATGGATTGGGAATCTAATATATTTACACTTAATGTATTTGTGGTTCTCATGGGTAAAAAAATATTGATTATTATTTATATTCTTAAATTTTAATACATTATGTCTTATTAGAGGCCTTGATAGTAAGTGATACATGGATGAAATTTTTCACCCCTTCATTATGAAATAAATTACAATTATCTATGTGATTACTTATATTGTTATTTAATCCATGAAATTATTTCAATCTCATGAGATTCTGTATAAAGAATTTTTTAATTTTATTTAATATTAAATTATAAATAAGATTTTTTTATTAAATCATATCTTCATATATACACTACCCATTATTGGTCATTTGAGTAAACCATTCACTGGTAACCATTTCTCCAGCTTATGTGAAAATAAATTAATCTTGATATGTTTAGAAGAGTAACATTACTAAGGTATTTTATGAATGATTTTAGAGATGCATATTATGAAAAGGGTCACCTATTATATTCATAAAAATCAAATTATATGAAAATTATATTTTTATTATTAGATAACATATTTTTATACATCTCTATAACCCTAAAACTAAATTTCAGTTGTTCATTATGGGAATTATTATTTATTTTTAATGTTGTAATGTTTAATTTTTATGGTTTTATGTATTATATTTATTTCAAAGATGATATATATTACAATTGGTTTATTGAAACTCTATCCAATGATGGTTTTTTCAGGTTGTCACACATGTTTAGTTGTAAAGAAAATATATAAGAAAAAATATCATTGTTCAAATATCATCCTATTATTCAACACATTAATTTTTTTATAAATAATAATTTTTCCCCTAAATTGGTAAATATTCATTCTCTTTTATAAGATATAGAGGATGGATTGTAAACCTAAATCCTCATCTTTGACACCATAAGTTTTACCCATCGACAGCGAGAGACGGTGGGGTGAATTATAGTGCAAATGGATTTTTTCATTTCAATGATGGATTCTAAAAAATTAATGGAACATTTAAATATTTTCTAATATGAATTCATATTCCACATGATAAAAATATATAGGAGGTAAAAACTGAACACATCAGTTTTACATTGTTCATCACTAAGGTCTAGTTGAATGAGCATACACTGATGATTGGTATAAAAAACTAGAATCGAATATGCCTCAAATTGTTTTTAAGATTAATGTAGTTCACCATTTATTCAATAAATTATAGGATTAATAAATTAAACAACATTATTAATTATTCAATAACACCTTCAGATCACTAATACTAACTCCACATTGATCATTTCTCCAGATTATGTATTTTGTAGTCTAAGTAAATACGGTCACATCACATTCATTATAAATTTTCAGACAGATTTGAATTATAATGAATTGAAAATGTATAAACAATTCCTTCCACAATATCTAAAAAATATCCATAAATATTGGAATAAATATTTTTTTACCATATAACTCCCACTACACAAGTCCAACGTGAAATGTTATTTTCCATTTATTTTTCATGATGATCCACAATGTAAACATTGAGAACAAATTGATTTATCACAAAATGACCCACTGAGTTTCTAATATCTAAAATATATGGTGGAAACTATATATAATCTTCAATACTAAATTTTAAGAATACTTCACATTCTTTTTATTTGAACTGTATATCCATCTACTATTTACACATAATGTGGTAATTTTGTTCAAAAGGAAATATTTATTAGAAATGAACACCAACTTTCTGAGTGAGATTAGGGTTTATTATTTTGTTAAAAATAATTTTTTATTTTATTATTAATTTATTATTTTACTCAATGAAATTATTTTATGGGTTTATGGAATTTTTTAATAGATGACAGGCTAGTATGAATCATAGAGTTCGGTTTTTTTGAAAAAAAAATATAAGGTTCATGGTTGCCTCATATTTTTCATACCACGTGGGTGAATCATGAATCCCAAGAAGAGGAGGATCATTGTTTTCCTACTCAGGAATTAAGGGATATATGTTTGTGAGATACCAATTGAAAATTATTATGGAAATCACATTTTTTTTGAAAAATGTTGATAGCCATGTTCATGAAGGTGGTGCCATAGGATGTGGAAATGTAGAATTTGTGCATAGTTTGTCTAACTGTATGCCTCAAATATGAAATGTGTGGCCCTAATATAGTGGTGACATCAATTTTTCCCTATTACATATCCAACCATGTATCCATACCATGTATACATTACCATATGCTGAAAATAAAATTGTCCCATCACTTTTCATAACTATAAAGACACACTCCTTCAACTTCATATAAAAAGTGGACAACCATATAAGATCTCTCGCATTTATTCTACCTAATATCATAGAAATATCTTCTTTTTGAGCTTTCTATCGACCATTTTTTTTCATTGGAGTCATCTGGTTAAGTCTATTACACCTATCAATTAATTTCTCTCATTTATTCCACATATTCTATATTATTTCCATGTGAGCTCATATGATGTATTTTCTAGTAGTTTTTCTAGTTTTCTATTCTCTCCCATTCTAGATCATATCAATTGGTATTGAAGGATCGGTATTGGAATTCGCTTATATGATCGGTGTTATTTTACTTTTCCCATAATGTATAATGGTCAATATAATGCACCATCATTCAAAGCTCTAGACCTTTTGTGTGTATCCTATAAAATATTATATCAATTAAATATATTTTTCTTCATTTAATTGGGTTTCATTTCCACACATCATTACTTTTTTCGATTGTATACAATGAATCTAAACCCTTCCTTGGGGTGTATTTCTTATGGTCCATTTAACCCTATAAATGATTATCATAATCATTGAGGTTTATTGACCAATCCCTTAATAATAGTTTTATGAAAGTAATTTTATTGAGATATATATGGTTAAGATAAAATCATAGACTATATAATAATTTTTTTATAAATTCTGTTAATATTTTATACCAAAACCAAGTCCATTTCCACTTTTTCAAACATTTAGTGGCATTTTACCATGTAGCCCATTCTTCTTAATTTAACACTATATGACATTAATTTAGGAATGTAATTGATAATCAATTCGGATGAAATTCCTTATCCTTATATGTAATATTACAATTATGTGACTACATTGTTCTTAACATTGGTCATGGAAAAAACATTCACAAAAATTTATTTGGAATTAATATACATGATTTTTTGAATTTCATATTCACAATTAATATGAATGACATTACATGTTTATATTTTAAATTTAATTTACATGATGTTATATATGAATTAATTGGAATCAATATACATGATGTTCATTATGGTGTAATTTTAACTAATGGACATGCTATTACTTATTGATTATTTGGAATTAATGGACATGAAATTATTTATTATTTATGTGGATTATTTGGAAGTGAGTTTTATATAGTTAATAGTAATTAGAAAACTTAATAATTCATATTGTTCATTAAATATAAAATGTTCAAGAATATTGTAAAATATTCTATGAAGTTAGTATAATACTAGTGTCCCATTTGGATCCTAAGACAACATGGGTTTTATTTAGTTTTTTTATTCCATTTCATTATATTACCTTCATATTACAAAATGAAAAATGTACATAAATAATAGTATAAAACACTATAGATTGTGGTCAATTAATTTCTAATCATAACCTATTCAGGATGAAGATTTCCTCCCTATCAAATTTCATGTTTGTGGGTAGGTAAAAAGGCAATCCCCAAACTATAAATATTTGAGGATAGAAACAATTATGGATTACAGGATAAGGGGACATAGATTGTGCTCATGATGATATTGATGTTCAAATTTTTTTCATTTTCATTACTATTGAATATCATGTACTATGGAATTATTTATTTGATTTTTTTATATTGACCATGTTATATAGAATCATGAAATAAATAATTGTTTTAGACTAATAATTTGTTATTTATTGATCTGGTTGGATGTTAATCATTTCCACTTCCTTATATATAATTTCTATTAAATTGATATTATTGTGATTCAATTTATTATCGGTTATTTTCTTATTTTACACTTTAATATTGAAAGTATATTTTTCCTACCATACCATCATATACACTCTCTAATGGTTGGACACCTTTGGTGATTGGGTTGGGGATCATAGGGCCTTGTTGTCAACCGAGAGAGTATATATATGTGTGTACTTTGTCGGGGATGTGAAAAAGTGGTATCAATGGTATTTTACCCATATTAATATTTTGGGTATGTTGAAATGAGATTATAAACTATCATAATTTATCAATGATATTATTATTTGAGTACTAAATGATTTTATGGTGAAAAATACATCTATTCAGGGATGTGACTTGATGTTCTGGTTTCTTCTAGTTACTATGATACTGATTTCACCATTGGGTGACATGAATAACATGTTGAATTTATTATCATTTTGGATTATTTTACCTATATCATTTTAGGTAGGCGAATCATAGCTCTATAAACATTATTGGATCCTAGGGATTTATATTTCAACCATGTCCCATATATGGTTACTTCTTTTTTTGCACTTCCAGTTGCAGTTGTTTTTCTTTGACTACTATTCTTTTAATTATAAAAGTGTTTCTTAAATAGAATAAGATAAATAATTAATTATATAATTTTTATGAATCACCCTAAATATCTTTTCATGTATATCATAATAGTGCATGCTTAACTCATCAGTTATGACCTTATTGAGATATGTAACTTTTAGTAAAAAATATGATACAATATTTTATTGTGGTTAAATGGATTCCAAATGAAATTTATATTGTATGAGAGACAATAAAATTTAAATTGTGGTCCGTAAAATTAGATCATATAATGTAGAACAATTACATGAAGAAAAAGATATATTTTTCTGGTTGCAGTCACATGAAGTTATAATTTTAACATATAATGTTATTCCATTATAACATAGAAATGGTGAGTCATATTACTAGATCATTTTAAAAATGTAAAAATCAATGAATTAAGACTCTCAAATGATTTAGTTAATGTTAAAAGGGGATTCCCATGCCATCCTAATGATTTTTTTCCACCGTAACATGGAATTAAATCACTATATAACAATAAATTGTTATTATAGAGTTGACATTTAACATTGCATGGACATAATAGTGGGTAGTCGGGTTAGATACTTATTGAAAAATGTATTATTAGTACATGTAACTATTTAATTTTAGTATTATTTCGATTTTTATTCTAATTTGACGTGTGTTGTTGAAATTGTATTGATATGAAACCATTTTGAACATAGGATAATCATCATGAGGTGGGTTTCATCAATGCCTATGAGGTAGTAGGAACAAAATAATATATATTTGCACCTGTGGAACCTCCTATTATACCTTATTTGGGAAATTATTGTGAGTTGTTAAAGGGTATCATATGGAATATATAGTCCTTTACTTGTTACCCATATCCTTTCTATACTATGTAATTGTTTACCTCAAAATTTCAGTAGCATATTCTATATAATTTATCAAGGTATGGTGGCACGATGATGTTGTTCTAAGGTTAAGGGTATTTCATTCTATTATTGCTAATTTACTATCACCATCGAAAAAGATAGTGATGCAAGTTTCATACATTATTAGAGGGTACTCCAAGAGGTGGAGGGATGTTTTATCCCTTTTCATATCATCATCACAGTATTTTTTAAAGGGATTTTTAATCTACCCTCTACGATAACTTATTTTTCTACAATCATTTAGAGATAATGTAAATTGGTTAATTATATGCCTTTATCAAGGTTATCTATCATTCATATAGTATTCGTTGTATTTTATAAAGACCCCTTTGTTTGCACTGACTCTTTATAGTTAATAATTTATCATAGGGAATCAATACGAGGATGTGAGAAGGCATAACATCTATTCACATTTGACTTTTTTTCTCTTCAGTTACCATTTCTGAGATAATAATCCAATCCCTTATCTATGAGAATAAACTATGGGATGTTGAATGTTTGGGATATGTTTGTTTAGTGCCCAGGTAGATTGGAAGTTCATATAGAGGTGGGAATAACATTTTTTATCATTATCAAAACGGAAGTAGTAGTAAGAGTGTTCTTACATATAACCTTGTGGTATTCTATCAATATGGGAAATCTGGACATATGACGCCTCAGTGAGAAAAATTCTTAAATGTGGGATGATCCTTTAGGAGAGTGGGATATGATCAATTATTTTTTTGATAGTCACACAAGTTTTTAGTAGTATATGATATTATAAAGATCCAAATTCATGATAAGGATAAGTATATTAATTACATGTAGTGATCTTCAAGACTATTATAAATTTTTTATGAGGAAGAAGATGTGGCCAACGATGAAAAACTTTTGATATATAGTACATGTAGGGAAGACCTTTCCAAGGAAGTCAAGTTGTAACTCAGGGCCAATGATAAGGAATGATATATATAGTAAATCCTCTACATAATAAGAATTCAACTTGTAAATTTGTAGTTCTAGGTATGATTTTAGTTGGCTCAAATTTAATATATTCATTGTTTTACATTGGATCCTCATAATAAATTATATCTCCTGAATTAGTATATTGTATTGGATATGGAAATGAGTATTATTATGGAGTAATGAATTTTGATTCCATTTTGGGATTCTGGTCAGAGAGTGTGTTCCAATATATGTTGAGTCCCTTTGGTATTGATGGATACTATTTCTTATGGAATAATTTCATTCAGGAGATGAAAATTCTTGACATCATTATCATGATATATTAGATAGTTCCATATAATCCATCAGATCATTATTAACATTGGAGGGTGATTTCCTCATCACCATTGTGCAGTAGTTATATTCTTCATGAGAAATGGATTGTCTCAAATTTTAATTCTATAAATAATCATCATTATATTGGCCTAGGGCCATCCTAGTTTTGAAGATATTTTTATGTTGTCCAATGGGTATGACAAGCTATTTTTTCCCTTTTGGGGGATCAATTCATTGATTTATTTTATATTTACTTTTCAAGAATATCACCTAACAGATATATATAATTCACAATTGAATATATTAAAGTAGAAGCCTTAATATTTATTACTCCTTATATGATGTGGGGCTGGATCATAAAGTGACTAAAAGGAAGTTTGAGGTCCTAGAATCCATAGGGTTTATAGGACCCTATACATCAATTTGTGGTACACCCATACATTTTTGTAAGAAGAAATATGGTGATATATGTATATTTATTGAATACTAATAGAATAATTGTCATTTAGATAGGGACTGATATCCATTTTCATGCATAGCTAATATATTTTATCATCTCATAAGATAAATAGTTTTCTCATATTTTCACATAATGTATTGAAATAATCAAGTATTTAGAGACCCCATTTTTTCCATTACAATAGATTAAAATATTTTTATATAAATTTCCATAGCTTGGTGATGAGATGTCGTATTATTTTCAGGCCCGGTATACTCAGAATTAATTTTATAAATTGATTAAAAATTCTTATTTTATTGTGTGAAGTTTCATAATTTTGGAAAATGGGATAACATTTAATCACTTTATTATATATGAAATATGAGACTACAGTTCTATCTGGAACATGGTTGTCATCATACCTGTGAAATTAAATGAGTCTCCATGGGACATTGGACCCCATCACTTTTTGGAGGTACGTATATATACATTAATTAATTAATTAATTATATTCACTTAACCTAAAAAGGACTATAAGTATTTAAGTATGGATAATTTTCCATGGTTTGCTCAGAATTCTCCCACCGCCATAAAAGCTCCCCTACCCCACCTTCCTTTGAATAATACCTCTTCCAAATCGAAACAAACCTCAAGATCAAAGGAATTTTAAGCATTATGAATACATTATCGTTTTTTAATTAATTTGTGAGAATTTCTTGACTAATGATCTATCCAAAATAAGGGAAGGTCATGTATTTTTTTGTTTTATGACATTGGATTAAAATTTTGATAAGCTTTATTACTAATATTCAATCTATGACCCTAAATGAATCCTTTTCATCATCCAATGTAATTAAATTATTTTATGTTAATTTTGTATTTAACCCCAGATCATGTTAGTGATCATTTTCCAAGATCTTTGTCCAATGTTTTTGCAAAAAATTGTTCATGTTCTTTTCTACATTATATCTTTTGGAGTTCTTCAACTATTGGACCCCCAAGGTCCCAGTTCAATAATTTTCAGGAAACCCATGTTTGAATCGGGCCCTTGGATCTGTGACCAATCTAGGTAATGTGAATTATTTGATGATTTATGCATTGATATGTAATGCAAGCAAGGAAAGGACGACCCATATATCAATAAAAGAAAAATTTCATGATGAATGGAGCATCAACATCATTTCAAACAAATGATGGTTTACCGAATCCTCCCTAGATCGAATTTGGGGGAGCAATGTCCATGATCCCTGAGAGATGGGAATATTAGATGTTTTTGAAATGATAAATTGTAGGATATATATTAGCTCTATGGTATTTGAGAAGAACAGATCAGATCTCAGTTTTTATCAAAAAAACCTAATCTACACGTTTTTTTTCAGAATGAAAAATATAGTGTATACCTCCTTCAATTGGAGGCTCTAGTGTTTAGGAAACCTATAAGGAATGAACTATGTGTACTTATATTGAAATATAGTGTCCTGCCTTTATGCATGAGTGAGATTTTTGATGGATCACATAGTCAGGGACATGCCATGTGTTGAGTACACTGACATGGCCTGACCACACAATTGACATCCCATGTGGACCAATAAATAATGTATTAGAGTACATTGAAATTGGTTCCAAGTATATGGGCACGACCACAATACCTGAACGTTGTCCTGGTTAGTTAGGACATAGTGTGTATTCTAACTACAGAAAGATTTCTACTATATGGGATGATGTCATGTTCCCAACATAGATATCGAAAGGATTTAAAATGGAGCCACACTATGTGTGGGTCCCCTTTCACATTATCTTTTCCTTGAGTACTTTTGAGATAAATTAATTGTTGTATATCTCCATCATTAGGACTCGGTTTTTTGGAATTTTGGTATCATATCTACTGTGTTTTTCCACATTGAAAGTAATGGTGCTCTCTGTATCATCATTCAAGATATGATGTAAAATTTTCCATATTTATAATGTTCTAAGGTGACTCCTAATAATGAAATAAATAACACAAAATCACCGAAGAATTCTTGGAATAACCCTCTAGTAAGGCTTGAAAATGGAGTTCCCCAATGGATGTACTAGGATTACCCCCATGTCGGGATGGGAAATTACCTTGCCCAATGATCTTTCTAAGTTACCCTCCATCAGGTTTAGGTGGTGGAGCTCCTAAATGTACTTGGATTACCCTCTAGTAGGGTAGGGTAGTGCCATTCCTCGATGGTCATTTTGATTAACCCTCAAGTAGGACTGAGTGTTGGAGTTCATCGAGATTCATGGATTAACCTTGAATAGGGTTGGGTAGTGTCATTCTACAGTGACATATTCTAGGAATAACCCTCCACTAGATCTACAAAGTGGGATTCTTAGATTATTTTCTAGGCATAACCCTCTAGTAGGGTTGGGGGTTAGAGTTCCTTGATGATGTTCCTAAGCGTTACCCTCCAATTGGGCTGGGCATTGGAGTTCCTAAGTGGACTTTCAAATAGGAACCTCTTTTCATACCATGGATTCAGATCCATTCATAGAATGTATATCCTCTTGTCTATGTGTAAAAATTATGAGAGAATGTTTGATGTGGCATTGGAATCACATGTATGAGGTACATTCTCCACACCGATATGTGTTCTTATGAGTAAAACTTAAATAGTGTGGGAAAGACTGTGCTTCCCACATAAGATAGCATCATTGTGTGGTGATTGAGTGCCTTAGACATATGTATTTATGTAAAAGGCAGGAGGTGTTTGTATTTATAGATGTGACTTCATTTGTAACTATTGGATGCTCCCCTTCATTGGTTGTGTTATGATATTTATATCCTCTACTATCTCATTAGTGTTTCTTTGATTTAGAATATATATGTGTGTGTGTGTGTCCTTTTTTGGTACCCACTCCTTGGTATTAGGATAGTTTCATTCTAGGAGAGGCGAAAAAGCGTGGTGTATTCCATGTGATTTCCATGTCCATATTTTCATGATTGGATGCGTCTACTCTCCTATCAATGATATCGAAGACTCTATAGGAAGTTCATTATCTCACCATGTTGAGATCATTTTGATTTGAAGACTTCACTTTCACTCTGTTCTTGGGTATAGATGTAATATTTTATTGTACCTCGTTTTATCTACAACATTCCTCCTCTATGGTATCCCTTAAAACCACCTTCACCCTTTGGGGGAATTCTACTATAATTTGTATATACTCACCCCTAAATGGGATATTACCACACATGTCTTGTCTTATATAGATGATATATAGGTTTATCGTGACATCATAGCAGCTTGGGGATATTAGTTACATTGACCACATATGGTGGTCATTGCATGGGATTCAGTATCTGGGATCTCTCTTCAGTTATAATTTTATATTTTTTGTCACATTTGGACACATTTCTAGATGGGCGTGTTATATTAACCTTTTCATCTTAGTTTTCTCTATGGAATTTTTTATTGTTTAGATATCCATGCATGTTTCTTAATTTATATAATTGTTACATATATTAGTTATTTCCATAAGAATTTTTTGATTTAGTAGGATTTTTTTGTGTGTACATGTACATATAAAAAGGACTCCCTAGGTTTAGTTTTTTCCTTTTGTGTGTTTTTCCACCCCCTGATCTATATTGGTGTACTTAGGGTTGTTCTGGAATGATCCCTAGTATTGTTCGGGTTGTGAAATATTAGTATTAGAGGATTTTAATTCATGGGGAATTTTCCGACATCTCCCATTATGTTGAATGTATCAGTTTTATGAAAAAAATGTTAATGTGTCTTGAGTACGACTCTCAGACTATGGATTCTTGTCTTTGTATGGGAGGCCAACATATCCTTTCAACAAGACCCTGATCACTTTCATGTCTATTAGGTATGTGGACACATTTTTTGTAGGGACAACTTTTAAATGAAACATATAAGATAGAGTCTTTGACATTCCTTATTGATTCAAATACCTATTGTTGTTGATATATATAAATATATAGATTCTCAAATGACTATATTACTCCTTAATTACATTTAATATGCCTCCAAGTTGATAGCCAACTACGATACCAACTCATATTTCTAACTATGATTTGATGGGAGATGAGGCATCATATTTAGTTATATCATACGATTCCCTTCTTCTAAGTGGGAAGGTAGTGACACCTATAATGTATGATAAATAGACCATCCTTATAATTTAGACCATGTACATGTGTAGGATTAGCGAGCTCCATGATTTCTATCACTACTGACCACTGAGGTCCCACAATGAGCAAGATCCCCAAGTAGGACATGATTGGATAGAGTTAGTGGTCCATGTCATCATAATTTTGTGATCACAAAAATCATAGTTGGTGGACCTTGTAACCAGTTTTTTCCATGGAGTAGATGGTTGTTGGTGGAGCATCATTACTCAGATTAATGATGAGTCAACACTCTCATGGGCTGAATTCCATCATATATTCTATGAGGAGTATTTCCCATCCATTTTATGATCAATATAGATAGTAGAGATTCTAGAGATTCAACATGGAGGGATGATAGTGGATGAGTACACTACTAGGTTAACATACCATACATGGTACTCACTCGACATGACCCACAATGCATACTTCCAAGAATGAAATTTTGAGCACAGACTCCACATAGATATTTGAGTTGGTGTTATTCCGTTTTGCATCAACACCTATGTTGGGATGCTGGAGAAGGTACTAGGGATATGGATATTTTGGTAAGAGGGGCTCCTCGTAGCTGGTGTTCAGAGTGGGAACAACAATGATGGGTAATCTTTTATAGTTGTACGGTACCGTGATCTTAGAATATGAGTCCAATATGTGGACAACCATATCCACATGGTCATATGGGTCCGAGCTCGTGTACAATACCCATGAATCCCAGAGAGGGGTGGTTTATTACATGTGATGGGAGATGTAATATGGAATGAGACCTACCAAATAGAAGGGCTGATAGGCCCAAGAAGATATCTAATGGACTGCCACAGTAGAGACAACACTATGATATAGGTTCTTCCATGAGGGGAAGGGTGATGCCTAGGGAGGAAGAGTTGGTAGAGAAGCATGATATAATTTGGGTGGAATAGGAATCTATGATATCACTCCACCACCACCACTAACAGACCCACATCAGGATCAAGGAGATGTTGATTGGGGCCGTAGATACCTGATGGGATTGGGTGAATATGCACATGAAATTCCCGAGATTATCCGAGAAATTACACGTATCTATTCTACTATTGCAACAATATTAGTAGACATAGGTTATAGTCATTATTTTATATCCATAATCCTATAATGGGAAATGGAGCTCCAAGTAGAGGCACCAACAAAACATTTTCATATCCCATTTACTATAGGGAACACTTCTTTTATATCATTTAGTTACCGGCATAGAGAGCTATATATAGATTGAGAGAGGTGCATGTGGGACCTATGGGTCATCACAATTTAACCATATGACCTCATTTTGGAAATAGATTTCCTTTCCATGGATTGAGAATATATTAAATTGCACAGCATAGTAGTTAATGCTACATCATGCTGATGGGATTAGATTCTCCATTTATAGAAATATGGATCTCATGGAAGGATAAGTGGATTCTATGATAAAGTGTTTTTTGCCTATCGTACATCAGATAGAGAGTTTAATAATTGAAGAAACATAAAAATTAGGAATCTATGTTCCTTCAATTGTAGATTATTATATATAAATATTCCAGGAAGACATTCTAGGACTACCTCTAATTCAGGAGATAGAGTTTTGCATTGATTATCATCCTAAGACTTCCTCGATATCTTCTGTGGCATATCAGCTCTCACTAGTCCTCTAAGAGCTACGGTTGTAATTGGAGGGAATTCATGAGAAATCATTCATCATACTAAGTGTTTCCCCATGGGTGGATCTAGTTATGTTTGTGATAATGGTGGATGGGAGCTTAAATCTTTTTTTGGAATTCTATTGCCTGAACCTAGACATGTTAATGAAAATCTACCCCTTTCTAGGGATTTATGACTTCATTAATCAATTTTGTGGTGATTTATGGTTCTAAAAGATAGATCTCGGGTCCAACAACCACAGGTTGCTTGTTCATGATATTGATATTCCAATGTGGTAATTCCGATGTAACTATGGACATTACGAGTTCCTAGTGATTCACTTTGGGGTGAAAAAATCCACTACTGTGTATATGGATTTAATGAACAAGGTCTTTCATCTATGCTTGTACCAGTTTTTTCATCTAAATAAATGATATACTTATCTACAATAATAAAGTGGACCATCATGTATAGAACCTCAGGATGGTTATTGATTTACTTTGAGTTCACCGGCTTTATGGGAAGCTTTCAACGTACCAGTTCTGGATACATGAATCTAAATTTCTAGGGAGTTTCATTTCTGAACAAGGATAATCTTTTGATCCAATAATGATATAATTAGTGGATTCATTGGATACATCCATGAATGTGTCATAGGTTCATAGATTTCATGTATTGGTAGTTTACTATAGGAGTTTTATAGTAGAATTCTCCAAAATCATGGCCAGTTTGATTGTCCTAATGTGAAAAGGGAATCCAGTTACCTAGTTTGAGATTTTCAATTAGACCTTTTAAGAGTTGGGACAATGAATGATGAGTTCCCTTGTTTTGAGACTACTATAGGAAGGCATTGAGTTAATACTGAATTGTGATGCCACATGAGCTGGGATTGGTTGAGTTTTGATGCAGAAATATGTAGTTTTTTCATACTTGTTAAAGAAGTTGATAAACCACTATTTGAACTACACAACTAATGACCAAGATCTATTTTTAGTATTATTATTCTTGAGGATGTCGAGACAATACATTCTATGAACAGTTTTTTGGTTTACTCATACCATCAATGTATAAGGTATATCATCATATAGACAGACCTAAACATGATACATCAATACTAGATGGAGTTCAAATGGGACTAAAACATTGAAATAATCAATACTCTAGGATAGGGAAATGTTTTAGATGATTCCCAAAGTGGGATTTACCTCGCTCACCTACTACAGGAATCTTCAGAGTAGTTAGAATCCCTACTGTTGATCCTAGTGGAGTAGGAGGGAATGAAAGTTCTTAAGTATATGGTGTTGACACCATTTTCTATTGATCATGTCATAGAGTTCATGTAGGTTCCAGGTGCATCGGAAGTGTGTAGATGGGTGTTCCCAACTTTATTTTTTTTGTCAAAGACTTTAAATCCAAGATATGTCACGATGATAAAACACCAGACCATAAGAATAGAATGATGAAGGAATGAAAAGAGGGGAGTCCCAGAACCATAAAGAGGATTATCATATGTTGGTTATAATTAATTTAATTAAAAGGAAAGAATTACCGTGATGGAATTCTCTATTTTTTGTTGTTTCCAATCACGATCTAATGTGATATGTCATTGTGTCGTAGAAGCCATGAGTAGGCTTCCTCTAGCGATGATCCACACATGTTTGACATATATCTGGACATCGTAAAAGGGATCTATTAGTGCTAGCATGGAAGATCCACTGCTTGAGATGTTCGCCTTTGATATCCCTGAGAGTCTCTTCCAAATCTCTCTCCTTGATCCGGTGGAGAAGGATTTGTCTTGTCATTGAGAGCGTTCTTGGAGTAAAGGAATTATCTATTGTCTTGAGATATTTCTCCAGATCTATTGTTCACAACTACAAAGAATGGATGGGTTAATAAGAATAATGTAATTTGGATTTTTAAATAGAATAATAAAATGAATTAATTACCCAAATTAATTTATTAATTTCATTTAATTCATAGAAAAACCCTATGTCTAATAATAACAGTTGACTATTATTATGACATGACATGATCTCAGTTAATTATACAAATATTATTTAATTAAATAATTGGTATTATTTCTCAAAAAATCCCCAGAAAAACTACAGTGTATGTATATATTAATGTACATGACATGTACATTTATTATTCCATTTTATTTATTTCCTCCACCACAATTATTTGACCTTGAATAATGAATATTAATTTTTTAAATAAATATTACTTCATTACTGGATAACAATTATATTATTTCTCCAGCAATATATTATCTCGAATAACTAGTGTCGAAATGAATGTAATCAGATATCCTTGAATAATTATTAATCCATAGTTGGGAATAATCATTATTAAACTTGTTAAATGAATATTTAACTGAGATACATGGACACACTTATTGTGTGACCTTCCAGGACTCTATCTCAGTGGCATTAGGTAAAGCCTTCCAAATATACTTGGTTACCATCGTGAAACATGGCAAGGAACCAATAGAGAAAGAATTTAACGTCAAAATGGAGTGTCCCCTCCTATGAATGCTTACCATGTAATGCAATCCATTTTTCATGATATCTATAATCAAGAGGCATGAATGATAGTGCCATCAACCGATGTGCTTGATTATTCATTCCTGGACATCCTGTAATTTAATTTTTGCATTCAATACCATGGCCATGTATTTACATAGACTATATCTATTCCATCAAATGGCCTAAGATATCAAATTCTGTTATGGAAAAAAGTGAGAAATCATTTCTCACTATTTCTATTAATGCAATATTACTCATGACACACCCAACATATCCTACCTTGCTACGAATATTGTGTTATCACAGTTTCTGTTATTACATCTAATTGAGTGAGTAGTAATACCCCTTAATAATAATCTTAAAGCTTAAGGACCAATACACACGTTCGAAGATAGGAACATCCAATGACACTATGAAATGTGGATTTCCTTCTGAAAGGTCTCGTTCTCATAATATCATTTCAGATATTACTAATGGCGCACACCATGAGAAGGTTCCTCAATTTTTTATCAGTACTCAGACCTAATGTCCTATATTATTTGTGTCCCAAAAATAAAATCATGTAGCCATAAAACATATATTCAAGAATATTGTTATGGAACTTCTGGGTTCTCATTATAGCAGGGATCTACTATGACCCTTTAGTGAAATAGCTATCCCTACAATATTATCACATGCATTGTCACGCAGAAGAACAATCAAGATCTGACTAGGTATTTATTAATGAATAAAGTAAATAGTAGTTGGTTCTAGTCCAACAACTCCAAAAGAATCCCACTTGGACTAGATCCATCTTCTAACAACCTTTAACCCTCAACCTATCACATGATATTCATGATTCTACTGAGAAAATATATTGGTCATGGGGTCCTCTACGTTCCCTTTTGTGGATTCTCTGCTCACTGCAACATAAAACTGTTGATAAAAATCCCACATGAGGTTGTACTTCCTGATAATGTTCTGTATCTGTTGATGTGACAATGGTTCTATTGAAAGATCCACTGCTATGGTATTATAATAATAAAATGTTATAGGGCCTCCACTATTAGGCAAAACATCAATATCTGAGACAATGTTCTAAATCTACAAGGATTCATTGGAAGCATTACAACCTGCTATATATTCAGACTTCACCAAGAATTGGTGAAAACTGGCTGCTTGAAACACTTCTATCTCACATCTCATCCATTTAGATAAGAAACATATCCTTAGATCATCTTAGATACATAAGGATAGTATTAACAGTAGTCCAATGATGTTCTCTAAGATTTTTGTGATATTTTCCTATTATACATAGTGCATAAAAAACTTCAATACTAGTATATAACATGGAATACATTATGGATCCTATAGCCGAAGCATATGGGATCTTACTCATCCAATTTTTCTCATGTTGTTTCTAAGGACACATTTTCTATGAAATATTTTGGTTGTGCGACACTAGAACCAATCCCCCCTTGGATTGTTCCATACTTAACCACTTTTGTATCTGGTCAATGTATATACCATGACTTAGTCCAAAAATCCTCTTGAATCTATCACGAATGATCTTGATCCCTAGAATGTAGTCTTCTTCACCTAAGCCATTCCTAGAGAAACACTTGTTCAACTATCCATTAACTAACTATAGGACTAGTACATTGTTTCCAATAATTAATATGTAATCAATATATACAACATGGATAACAACCACATATCCATTAAACAACTTATAAACACATGTCTGGAATTTTTTCTTAATGAATCCAAATTCCTTTAAGGATTCATAAAATAAAATGATCCAGGATTTGGATGCATGCTTTAATACATAAATGAATTTATTCAATTTGAAAACCTGTTTGGATTCAACTAGTGTCATAAACCCTTCGTGTTGTGTCATACAGACATCTTCCCAAAGGATCCCATTATGAAATGTTGCTTTGAAATTAATTTACCAAATCTCATGGTCTTGGTAAGATACTATGGCAAGTATTATTCTTATGGATTAAAACATGGAAACTGGAGAGAAGGTTTTAGAATAGTAAATTCATGCACAATGTCTGAATCATTTACCACTGGGCATGCTTGTTAGGTACTAACATGACCTTCCATGTCCATCATTCTCTTTAATACCCATTTTCATCCAACATTCAAAAAATCAACCAGTTCATCGAATAGAACCCAAATGTGGTTCTTATATATGGAATCCATCTTAGATTTCATATCTTCTAGCCATCTTACAACTTTTGATCTCTCCACTACTTCCATATAGGAGATAGGTTCATCATTTTCCCACAATAATGTTTTACAATCCCCAGGGACTAGGAAACCAAATCTATTTGGTTACCTTACCTCTCTTGAGATCCTAAAAAATACTTGTGTTTCTAGAACCTCTTCCATAGGGACCTGTGGAACTTGTTCCTATATTAACTCATGTGTATCATGAGAATTAACTTCTTCTAAGTCAGTCTTTCTACCATTACACTTTTTTGAGGATGTTCTCCCTCTGAAGAAAGATAACTTGTCTAGAAATAGTCACTTTTTTCTAAAGGGTTATATATATAATATCCTTCCATTTCCTTGAGATATCCTATAAAGATACACCTCGTGCCCTGAGGTTCTAGTTTGTTTCCTTAGAAGGCCTTAACAAATGTCTCTCATCCCCATACAGGTGTGTGCGACAAAATGGGATTCTTTCCATTCTATAACTCAGAGGGAATTCCATTTTCCACCATAGTTGGTACTTTGATTAATGTGTGTGCTACAATTTTTATTGTATATCCCCAAAATTATAATGGATGATCCTCACTACTCATCATCAACCTCACCATGTCCAACACGGTGCGGTTCCTCTATTCACTATCATCATTACACTGTGGTGTATTGAGGATTATGTTGAGATGGAATCCCAAACTCCCATAAAAGGTCGATGAACTATTGGTTCAGATATTTTGTACCTTTATCCAATCGAAGCTTCTTTATCTTTTTACCATGTTTATTCTCTAATTCATTCATGAATTCCATAAACTTTTCCATGACCTCTGAATTATAACTCATTGCGTACATATAGCCATATCTACTCAAATCATCTTTAAATTTAATGAAGTAAGAATATACCCCTCTAGACTCTATTGGAAACTCTCCACACACATTTGTATGTACCAATCCTAGATGCTATTTGGGCCTTTCACCATATCCACTGAAAGGCAGATTGGTTATTTTACCCAATAAACAAGCATGACATCTATCAATTGGATTTAGGTTATTAGATTCTAAATAACCATCATGGTAGATCTTTTTCAAGCTCTTCCCATTTTCATGATAGAGATGATGATTCCACAACTGGGTGTTGTATGCGTAATGTGAGTTTGTTTCGTTATCGATTCCCAACACTTTGTTTTCTTAATTTAATACATAAAAACTATTATTTAGATGTGACATGACATAATAAACATTTTTATTATAAAATAAAAACCCTTATTTTCAGTCCTGAAAATAAATTCATCCATATCCAAACATTATACAGAAATTATGTTTTTGGTAACACTAGGAGAAAAATAACAGTATGTAAAACCAAAAGCATCCGAGTTGGAAATGATAGATGGTAATCACCAATGGAAAACACAGCCAGCCTCACACTATTGGAAGGTCAATGATCCACCTCTCCTCTATAAATCATTCTAAATCTACATGGTTCCTACATTTGAATATAGATGTGATCCCCAGATGTTTTTTCTAATACCCTATGTGTAGAAATAGAAAGATTACACATGATAACTAACACACATTTAGCATCCCTGTGCATTTGGTTGTAGTTACTCTTCCAGTGTCATGGCATGCCACATGAAAAACATACCCCCATCCCATTCCTTTTCATTCCTCTGGATCTTCCCCTTCTTGGAGGGATGGTGTTTGGGGGGTTTAGAGTGTTTATAAAATTTTGGCTCCTTGGCCTTGTCTTCCCTCTTATTATTTACTATATGGACTGTGGGTTTGTCATGTCCCATGTTCTTATATACATGTAGAATCATGGTTAGAAGTTTTGATAGTATCTTCTCATTTCTATCAAGTTTTATATGACAATCATGCTAGAGATGGTCTTGGGCAGTGATGATAGGATGATATCTTTATGCAACTCATCTAGGAACATAATCTCTAACATGTCCATGGATTTAATGTATCCAATAAGAATTACTATATGAGGCTCAACTGGAAGATTATATCTAACAATATATGTAAAAAAAGAGTAGTAGATATTATATCTATCATGTCTCACCCTCTCTTGGTAGATATCCTAAATGCGAGACATCATGCTATAGGCATCCATGTTTTCATGTTGCATCAATAGATCATTTGAAATTTCCTGTAGCATGAAAAATTGGAAATCTATGGCATCAGACATATATTTCATATAGAGATATAGTTCATGATCATTGGCCTTTTTTCTAGGAGCAACTAGAATAGGCTCCTCCGGTACATACAATTTCTGCTCATGGCGAGGGATGATGTGTAAACTCATTTACCACTGCTGGAAATTGGTCTTGTTGAGAAGTATTTCCTTCTCGAGTATGGTTCACAGTGATTTTTTTGAAGTATTTTTTATTTTTATTTCTAAAAATTAAGATGATAAATGTTTTTTTACTTTATCATGATAAAACTAAGACAAATAAATAAATTAATACATATTATTCTCATACTATTTTATCGAAATCCAATAGCCCTCACTATTGACTTCAGAATATTCTATTGCCGGAATATTCTACTACAAGGATCAATATTTAGCTTCTCATTACCCCAAATAGGGTTGGTCAAGAAACATTAATGGTTTTAGGTTGGGGTTCCAAATTCCAACTGCATTAACTTGCAACTCCTTGATCCACTGAGTAGACTCCCCAATCCTAAAATAATTTTATTTTGGATTTCCTCAACCATTACCTCTTGGTCAAACCATGTCATGTTGTGGAAGTCAACCCTTTATGTGAACCATGTCATGTAAACCCAAAAAAATTGAATTATAATTCCATGATAATTGAAATCACCCCAATTAGGGTTGGTCAGTAACATTGAACCATTGTTCGATTCTAACAAAGATTATGGATGGATATACCGACATAATATTTCATTCAGGTATTTTATCCATATACGTAAATTGATATTTTATTATCTTCCTTAAATTTTTTTTAATATTAAGTGGGATATACTTAAGTTATTAACCATGTCTAAGATAGTATTTATGCATAATTTGCTCTTATTTTAGTTCCATATTTCATGAGTGTTTAATTCATTAATTTTGAGATCGTGCTAACACATCCACAATAAATAAACCATGAAACTGATAGAAATAAATTAAATGGTATGGTCATGATTTTGTTTTATTTGTTAGTTTATCTAGTGGTTTATAAATTAACCCATGACCTAGGGGAGAAACACCTTGACCCTTTTTGGGTCTGTGTTTACAACTTTCCACCTATAAACCTTTGTATCTCCTTAGATTGGTTTCATAGTGGATCCTAACTTGAGCCACATCCACTATCTTGTGACCTCCATCCATTACATATTCATTTATCTCACTCATAGGTGAGGGGTAAAATTGGTTTTTAAATTAAAAAAACCATCGGTACACAACCCCTACATATTAATGAAGAGAAGGCTCGCATGATAAAAATATTAATTCAAATAAAAAAATTAAAAGAAACTATCCACATATAGAGGTCATCATTTATTTCATGATAATCCATGCATGAAAAAATATTTATGGATAAATAAAACATACATTCAATTCTTTAATCGTTCTTGTTTAGGATAAATCAAACTCGATTCAATTATGTATCTTTAATTAATCAATCCTTTTATCTGAAACTGTTTTCTGAATTTCCTTGAGATTCTCATCCATCAAAATTTTAAACAAATAAATTCATTTAAAATTATCAATGTACATGACATGTACCTTGGAAAAAACCCAGTGAATTCTTGTTCATAACTACCCAATGAGTATAAATGAACATTACACAGATGTTAAATTAATCACATATATATAAAACACCAAAAGGTGTTGTACCTCAGCTTTACGCATGCACCATGGTACACGTCTCAAGGGTTTGTATAATATGATAATAGATTTTAATAAATCTTGCTTAATTTGGATGAGTACACGGTGTGTAGTTATAAGTACATGGAATGTACTGTCGTTTACCATCCTTCTGAAGTACATTCTCTTAAACATGGCGTGTAGTTGTACTTTGGAAATCTTCAGAGTACTTGGCTTGTTCAGTGGGCCACATGTCATGTAGTTCCACGATACAGGGTCTCCATCCATTCAAGACATGTACAGGGTACATGATACAACCCTTACACAAAGTGACTACACACCGTGCTCAGTGGGCCACACAAAATGTAATCCAGAAACTATGTGCCACTGCTTCCTGGTCAACCCACTGGGTCATTTTAGACATAGACAGACTCCATCACACAACATGGTTTGTTGCACCAGGCCTGGTGCATGAAACCTTGGTTACATGGCGTGTACTGCTAAATACACGCCGTGTGTTCTTGTTTTGTATGGTCATGAAGCTTTGGAACCTCTGGATGAGATCCTCTGTTTTATTTTATGAAAATATAAACAAAAAATCATTTCTGTAAGGCGAATGAGAAATGAAAGTGGAGGAACATATCTCGATATATAGATATCTAGAATGATTATCTTGATTTGAAAAAACTAAATTATCAAATGCTTAAATAATCATAAAAAAAACTAAATAATTATAATCAACTATATTACCTCTCTGATACCACTTGTAGGATCAGGGTGCAGCAGAATCACAGGGATGGGTATAACCAATTTTAATGTTTGTCATTAACGACGATCAATCTGAGATTCATCACAATGAAAAAAACATTAGATCTTTGAAATAAAACGATGATCTAAAGAAAAGAGGGGAGTCTAGGAACCATAGAGAGGATCATCATTTGTTTGTTATAATTAATTTAATTAGAAGACTATAATTACCTTGATAGAACTCTCTCTTTGTTGATGTTTCCGATCACTATCTGATGTGATCTGTCATTGCGTCATAGAAGCCATGTTGTAGGCTTCCTCTTGTGGTGATCCACACATTCTCCATGTATATCTAGATGTTTTTTAAGGTATCTATGGGTGCTTGCGCGGAAGTGACTTCTCTTGTGATGTACGCATTCAATCTCTTAGAGATCCTCTTCCAAAGCACGTTCCTTGATCCAGTGGATGAGGATCTCTCTCATCATTTAGATGGTTCTTCAAGGAAAGGAACTCTCTATTGTCATGAGATATTTCTACAGATCTGTTGTTCACAACCATAAATAATGACTATATTAATGAGAATAATGTAATTAGGATTTTATTACATATAATAATAAAATGAATTAGTTACCCAATATCATTTATTAATTTCATTTAATTCTAAGCAAAAACCCATGTCTAATAATAACAGTTGACTATTATTATTACTTGACATGCACCCAGAGGATTAAAACTAATATTATTTAATTAAATAAATAATATTATTTCTCCAAAATCCCCAAAAAATTACACGGTGTTTATATATTAATATACACAACATGTACTTTTATTTTTTCCATTTTCTTTATTTCTTCCACCCCTTTTATTAGTCCTTGAATAATGACTATTTATTTCTTAAATAAATATAACTACATTACTCACTAATAAAAATATTATTTTGACCACAATATATTATCTTGAATTACCAATGTCCCAATAAATGTTATCATATATCCTTGAATAATTATTAATACATAATCAGGAATAATCATTATCCAAGTTGTCAGATGAATATTTTACTGAGATACTTGGAGACACTCAGTGTGTGACCCTCTAGACCACTTTATGAGTTTCATTAGGTGAACCCTGCCTCATGTCCAAGGTTAGCATCTAGAAACATTCCAAGGAACCCATAGATAAATAATTTAATTCTTA
This sequence comes from Viscum album, assembly GCA_963277665.1. Classification (NCBI taxonomy): domain Eukaryota; kingdom Viridiplantae; phylum Streptophyta; class Magnoliopsida; order Santalales; family Viscaceae; genus Viscum; species Viscum album. The sequence continues at coordinate 807,061,258 of OY728127.1, forward strand.
AATGATGTGTCACCTCCTACGAATGCTTAAAATGTAATGTAATCCCCTTGTCATGATATCTTCTATCAAACGAGCTTCATGATAGTTCAATCATCCCAAGTGCTCGATTATTCATTATTTGACATCTTGTAATTGAAATTTTCCATTTCTTACTATGGCCAAGGATTTATTTAGGCTATATCAATTCTATCAAAGGGAATGATATATCATCTTCTGTTATGGAATAGAAGTGACAAATCCTTTCTCACATTATATATTAATGAAGTATTATTCATGACGCACCCAACAAATCCTACCTCAATGTGAAGAGTGTGTGGTCACAGTATTCATCAATACATCTATGTACAAGAGTTGTAATACACATTAATAATAATATTAAAATATAATTAGCAATACACACATCCATATATATGAACATCCAATGAAACATTGAAATGTGGATTTCTTACTGGTAGATCTTCTTCTCGTAATAACCTCCTGGATATTACCAAGGGCTCAAACCATGAGAAGGTGACTCAATGTATTCTGATTCGTCACCACTAATGGATTGTATTATTTATGCCCCTCAAATAACATCATCAGACTATAATACATATATTAAATAATAGTGTTATGGATCTTCTGGGTTCTCATCATAGAAAGGATCCATTATGACCCTTTAGTGCAATAACTATTCATAGGACATTACCACTTACATTTTCACGAAGAAGAAAAATCAAGCTGTGATAAGGTATTTATTATTGGATAATGTGAAAAATACATGGCTCTAGGACACCAACTCCAATAGTCCTGATTGAGAAACATTGACTATGGTGTCATGCACAATCAGATATCCATAGTTGAATCACCATGTAGACATTTTGATGAAGAGAATCATGACATCTTATTATAGGGGTGAAAAGTGGTTCCCATAATGATTTGGGAGGAGGAGATGTAGGACTTCCACACATTACCACATGATTTATATACTAGTATGGTGAAGATATAAAGAGATATTAAACACCATTTTTGGTGGTCTGACATGAGTAATATAGTATATGAGTTCATCTCTCGATGCCTTACCTGTTAATAAGTGATGGTTGGGCACTATGTTCTGGAAGGTTTATTGTAGTCAATTATGATCCAAGAGTGTAATGGAAAGGAATATTAATGAACTTGCTCATAGTGATTCTTTGAATCGTGAAATGCCACATCAACATCTGGGTGATAGTTGTTATACTCGTGAAGTCAGCACAAAATCTTAACATCATGGAGAAGAGTTCGATTGAGGGTTTGGGAAGCTCTATGTACTTGAGATCGTCTACCTTTATTAGGTCCCCAGGACTATTTTCTATTATTGTGATTCAAAATTTACATCATAAATATGGAGAGTCATATTAGAGGAATTCTTGACACAATTTTGGAGGAGTACAACCATTCACCCGGAGACTTATAGGCATATTGGGAGCACTATGCAGGAGTTAGATAATAAGGTTAGTGATTGTGTTCTAGACTTCATCCGGAGCTTGGATGATCACTTATGCCTAGAATATTTTTATTAAAACAACAAATACCAATCTACCATCATCTTGGAAGCTTTTGAGGCCCTGTATGGGAGACCATGGTGATCCTATTTATGCTGGATAATGATTAGAGAGTCATATTTTGTTGTCTGGGTGTCGGTGCATGAAATAAAAATAGAAAGTGATGGTTATCCGTGATTGGATGATGATGGCCCATTGTAGGCTGAAATACTTCATAGATAATCATCATAGGGTATCGTACTTCAATCAATGAGACAATGTTTTATTGTGAGTCTCCCCAAAATGTGAAATATATATTTTTGGAAGTGGATGAATGATTTTCTAAATTTTCATTGGCCTGTTCGATATCATGTAGAGTTTTTGAGAGGTTACCTCCACCTTACCCGACCCCCACATCTAGATAAGGTTAAATAAATATTCCATAGGTCCAATATGATGAAATTTGAGCACAACCAATGGGATATATTGATATGGGTGAGCAGGAAATCGAGAATGGATCCAAATTGGTAAAGAACCTAGTGGTGATCAAGGATATTCATTAGAGGACCCTTCGTGGATGGAAAATCCCTTTGGTTATCATGATGTGGTAGCATCGAAATTTTTATTAGAGTTCATGGGAGTGGGAGAGTCAGATGTGGGCTTTTTATTCTAAGTAGTTTTAGTATATTTGTTCATTAATGATGACAATTTTGAAATATTGAATGATGTATATACATTTTTATTAGCTTATAAGAATTTAAAATATTTTTATATATATTTCTAGAGCTAGATGATGAGATGACATGAAATTTAAAGGCCCGGTGCTACCAAAATTTACTTTATAAAAATATTATATATTTTTTATCACGCAAATGATGATAATTAAAGAAAAGAGTATAACTTTTTTGAAGTTTATCGAATAATAAATCTCGGACAATATTTGTTTTCAGAACATGGTTCTTACCCTACGTGCAACACAAAATGAGTCAGCATAGTATTATAGGACCATTCACTCATTTATGGTATGTTTAAGTCGATTAATTAATAAATCAATTACATTCACAAAACCAAATAAAGTTATATTTGTATAAAATTATGGTTAATTATCTAGGATTGGATCATAATTCTCTTACCATCAGTGAAGTTATCATCCTCCTCTTATTGATGAATATATTTGAAAAACAATAACAAACCATAAGATCAAGGCATTTTGAGGCACGATGAACACATCCATTTAATTTAATCATTTCATGATTGTATGCTCATCAATGATCTATCCAAAATAGATGTATGTATCATTTTTTTTGTTTTACACCATTGAATGTATACTGATAATTGATCTACAATCATCAACCCTACTAGAAGCCTTTTCAAGTACCAATGTACTAAAATTAATTTGTTTCAATTGTTTATTTTATTGTGGAACTAGTTATTAATTTATGTCTTTAAAATATTTGGAAATGATCATTAAAAAATTGTTCATATTCTTTTCTGCCTCATCTCTATACATTTTCTTCATTTTTTTGATACTCGAGTTCCCTAGTTCAACAATTTGCATGTATCTCGAGCTCTATCCGGCCCCCAAATCCATAACAGATCTATGAAACATGAACACATGGATGAATAGAGCACAAATCATGAATGATTGAGAGGTTATGAAGACCGATATATTGATGAATGATAAAAATAATTTTGAACAGAGTTGCAAAAAAATGATGAATGAATGGTAGTTTACAAAATCCTTCTTCGAGTTGATTCATAGAGAAAAAATTCCTTGATCCTTGAATTTCGAATAGATCTGATGTTTTCAGATCGATTCATGAAAGGATATAAAGTGGATGAATCAGATACAATATGAACAAATCATATCAATGTTTTTTAGAAAAATATCAAATACACTCCATGTGTGATGATGTACAACACAGTGTGTTGAATTTTCCAGTGATGCTTCTAGGGTTTTTTAATCTCATAAGTGTGGAATGACGTGTATATCCCTTAACAAATGATGTATCGAAAAATCAAGTTTGTGACCCATGTGACATATCACATGGATGGGAACACAGCATGTACCAAGTACATGGATGTGGTTTGACCACATAGGAGTCATCCCATGGGGAAAAATAGAATGTGTACTAGAGTACACAGACATGGGGTCCAAGTACACGAACATGACCACATGAAACGTCCATTATCATTGTTAGTCATTACATGTTGTGAAGTCCATCTACATGGTTTTTCTTCTACAAGGGATGAAGTTGTTTTCCAGTAAGAGATAGGGCCAGGCTGTGAGGTTGGGCCACAATTCATGTGGGTCACCTCATAGATCATGTTATCCTTGATCACTTCTATGTGAATTTTAGTGTTCTATATATCCTTAATTTGAACATAGATTTTGTCCCTCGAGTAGCCTATACTCTGAGTTATTCTTCACATAATGTGATGGTTCCTTCGATAGCAGCTTTCTAGAGACATAATGAAATGTTTCAGGTTTGTCACAAGATGTGGAAACACTCAATGATGAAAGAAATAATACATAATCACCAAATAATTTCATGTGTAACCATCAATTAGGGATAGGAAAAGGATTTCCATGTGGAATGTACTGGGCTTACACTATAGTAGTGCTAAAAATTCATATTCCCCGATAATCTCTCCATGTTACCCTCAAGTAGGGATGGGTAGTGGAGTTCCTCGATGCATCGGGATTACCCTATAGCATGGCTATGTATTGTAATTCCGTTATAGTCTTCCTGATTTACCATCTTATAAGAATATAGAGGGGAGTTCCTCAACATTCTGAGCATTCCCTCCAATAGGGTTGGGCAGTGTCACTACCTGATCTCATCATACATATGTAACCCTCTATTAGAGATGGTAATTTTAGTTCCCTAATGAAATTTCAGGTGTATCCCTCGAGCATGGTAGGGTAGGAGAGTTCCCCAATTACATTCTAGGGTGTTACCTTCCATCCAGGTTGGACAATAGATATCTTATGGGACTATCAGATTATAATCCTCATACCATAATAGGGATTGGGATACTTGACTAGAACTTATAGCCCCTCGAAAAAATGGAATTGTTATGAGACATTGTTTAGTATCGATTTGGATTCACTAGGATGTGGGAAATTTTCCCCTCTAAGACACATCATTATGATGTGATACAAAATTTTCTGAGAGAGTCAATGCCACCAAAAGAAAATAGTATTATGTTACTATGATTATGTCCATTAGACTTATGTGTTCAATGTAGTCGCATGAGGTGTTGGGTATCAAAGATGAAATTTTTATTGGAAATGTTTTCTAATATTATTATTGGGATAATATGCGAGATGGAGATCCACAACTCACTAATTTGTGTTTTATTATCTATGTATATATATATAACCATATTTGGTACCAACTCTTTTTGATTTATTAACACTCCTAAAAAATGTGAAGACGTGTGGGGTGTGACACATGATTTACATGTCTATCTTCTCATGTTTGGATGAGTATACACTCCTACAATACGTAGTGATGATACGATAAGATTTTCATCATATCACAATGTCGAGTGCCTTGTGTTTGGATAAGTTTACACTAACACTTTTGTTTTGTTAGATAATTAATCATTTACTATACATTGTTCTATCTGCATATTTCATCATTTATTGTATTTCAATCATCTCCCACTTCAAAATTTTATATAATTTTACTAGGTATGTTTATATTCACCCATATAAGTGATTTTCCCACAAATTTCATATTTTATGTATTTGATGGACATGTTGATCATGAATTCATAGGGGCTTAGGGATACTGGGTTCATGGATTGTGCATAGTGTATGTATCTTTGTATCCACGAGTTGGGCTCTATTATCTATTTTACATTTCTAGTTTTCTGTCAGGTGGGGACACATTTTGGGTTGGGTGTGAATTTTTCCCATTTTATATTCATTTTACACTACCATACATTGTATTATTTATTTTTCCATGCATGATTTCATTATTCATATATGTTGTACATCATTTATTTCATTACCTCTATACTTTTTCATTGAGTTGGTTGTGTGTGTCTGTGAATTTACATCAAAAAATGATTACCCATTTTTATTTTTCCTTTGGAACTTTTATACACCCCCTGTCCTATGGAGGCGGGCTTGGGGTAGTTGTGGATTGAGCCCTAGCAAGGGTATGTTCCTGAAAATGTATGATTTAGATGCCTATATATGCCATATAAATCCTTTAATAGATGATATTTCATACATGAGTTTTGGTAAACCTATTTGGTCTCACAAACACACCTTCTAACTTTACAGAAATGATGAAAGAGGTTTTTCACACATACCGATATCCCTTTTTAGTGGTTCTCAGGGATGATATATTATTTTATTATCAAATATGATATGATCATTTCAAAAAAATTGATATCATTTTTGGTACATTGAGAGCGAACCGACAATATGATATTCCCAAAAAATAAAACATTAGTATCTAAAATATTCACTTACTGGGTCACATCATTTTAGATAAACATGTATTTATTGACCTAGAAATTGGGGTGGTGTAATTTTTTAGAGGGTATCCCCTAAATAAATTTGATATATGGTGTTTCTTGTTGAAATATGTTTTATAAATAGGTTTTTTCAAATTTATCATTCCTACATGTACCTCTTATGTGATTATAAAATAATTGTGTTAGATTCTCATAGTCTTGTTCTTGTGAGAATGACTTTTTTGAACTGACATGAATGTTGACCAACTCACTAATACATATTTTACCTAATCATGGAAAATCTAATATTGTTTGTGGTGTTTTATTAGCCATAAGTAAAGGATACATTTGATTTAGTTGGACCATATTGTTTCATACAAGACTCTCCAATTCATTCCTCACAAGGATAGTCACCTAGTGCATGATCTATATGTAGTAGCATTGGTTAATGATTTTCATTTCTTGAGACAATATATTGTATTGGAGTGCTTTTTTTAGTACAAAAACTATAAAAATTATTATGTACATCTTCACCCATTATTATTTGAACCTCAAATAGTGAATATGTGTCTAATACCTTCAATCAATATACTCTTTTCTTTCTTATATTCCATGTAAGGTTAATGTAGTGGAGAATGATTTATGACAATTTACTCAGACACAATCTATTTAAGAAGTGTTTATTGAGTTCTAGGTTGATGAACATTAAATCTAAGATGCATTTGGAGGTTCGTGGGTGTAAAATTAAACCAATTCATATTGATTTATTAGTAACCTCATCACTCTAGAATCAATGGGTAATGATAAAACGTTATAATTCTGATGGCTTATTCCTATGGGAAAGCATATCCTATTTGTAACAACCCCTTCGATGGATAATTTATTAAGATGTGATCATTTCATATACATGGGGGTTTCTATGTACCTTAAAACATGTCATAGTAGATGATTCAAGAGTATCATTCCTCAACATTATATATACATCTCAAACATAGCATAATATATCATGAAATATTCTACAATTATTGGTTGTCTTGACTGAAAGGGAAGATAACATGATTGGTGAAATAGTGTTCCATGTATCAGTAGGTGAAGCAATAACACCATCAAACTGATGGGATTTTAAAAAATTTAACATTATTTTTGTTGAAATGGGATGAAATGACTATGGATTTTGTGACATGTCTACTAAATTCTCATCATGGTATTAATTTCATATGTATTTTCCTTTATAATATTTTAATGTATTCCCAAATCATTCCTATCAGGGATACCTTCTCATTTTATGAGCATCATAGGATTAACAACTAATATATTATTTTCCTTCATTATATAGAAAAACTATCATCTAATGCATATAATCTTGTTTTACATACTGGATATGGAATTTGTAAAATAAGAATCTCGGTTTACATGTGCTTCTGAAAAATACTACCACCCTATGACTGATGGTCTGTCTGAGCGTACTACATAGGTTCTAGAGGAAATTGTTTGATCATGAATTCATTATTTTGGATCATTATTGGATAATTAAATACCAATTATAAAATTCACTTGTTGTAATAGATAACATGATACTATAGAGATGTTTCTTTATGAGGCCTTATATGGTAGACCATGTCGATCAACACTGTGCTAGTTTGAGGTAGGGGAGCCAATGCTTCTAGGACCATATATCATTACGAATATATCAATGTATGTAAAAATTATGAAGAAGTGTAATGATACAAATAATTCATTGAATATCTTTTATGTTGATCTATTTCAACACAATTTATTGTCTGATGTGGGTGATTAGGAATTATTTGGTATTTCTGTATGATTGTGTAATTTATGGATTATAGTAAATGGGAATATGGAACCTAGATTTGTAGGGGCATTTGAGATATTTATATGGGTCAGGCTAATATCCTATTAAATAGATTAAACATAGATATAATATTCCATGGATGATTTATTCCATGATTAAATAATTCAATGAGATCACTCTATGAAATATTATATTCTAAAGTAAGATGAAGTTCACTTGAATGTTTAACCATCTTTTCAGGAGAATCATCTTTTTTATCATTGATCATAACATAAAGGATCATAATGAAAGTTCATTTTATATTGGTTGGGTTCCATAGTATTATGGAGTTTTACAAGATGATTCCTCATAGAGATAGGTTAAAAAACAAGGTTAGTGGATGGAGTTATTTGAATATGATTATAATTAACACTTTGGGAATCTCATGAAAAAGTAGTTTATTGATTAATATTGTGAATGTCCATAAAATTTTATTTAGATAGAGATTGTTTGATATATTTTTTATAAATATGTTGTATTAAAATAATAAATGTTCCTTTTTATTTAATGAATTATCCTATAGATTAAAATCATATTTGGAGCCCATAGATTTGGTATTTAGAGAAATAGTATAACATGCATGGTCGGAACCCGTAACGACCATCAATTCTACCATGTAATTGGTGGATCATAGTTTTTAAACCATTCAGCATGGTCTTCCTAGACATGTTACAACTATTGAAAATTTTATAGTATCACATAATTATTGCACATGTATTTTTATAATTAACTGGAACCGTGTTACGAGTGGTTTCCCTAGGTTGTGGGCACACAAATCATTTGAACGATTTGTATAACTATGCACTATTTTCATTCCTGGTGTGGCCTATTTTATTGGGGATACCATATAGTTGGTGTTTGATTTTTGCAATTGTAAGGGAATACTATTTTCACCTTAAAAAATTGTGAAATTCTAATTTCCCCTCTCTTCTCTTAATAATAATTCCAACCACATTATTGTTATTTTTTATAGTGGATATTAGTATGATAACTCTCCCATATGTCTAATAGTACTGAAATATTAGTATAATTAACATAGATCATAATTCTAGTTAAAAAAATATATTCTAGATTATATGCCTCTATACCTTGCAGTAACTCACATCCCTAAATGCATTCTCCTTGAGCCTTGTTTTAGCCTTTTGGTGGTGGAGGTGGAATTTCCTCAAAACATCACCCATGACCAAAAACCAATCTATTTTGAGCTCAACATGCTCATATTCCACCACATCCTACCAATTGGATTCCATACACACACCAATAATATAAATGATCATCGAGCCTTCCCTACCATGTTGGTACACCCAATGTCTTCCTACCCTCCTCAATATGTCCGCACAGCTGATTACGTGTCACGTAACCTCACTCATCAGAGGCATTATATTACACCACTCTAGCTTTCCCTAATCCTCTTTTAGATCCTTATATTATATGTCCATGATTATGAGTCAATACATGTGACAACATATGACTCAAAGAACCTACTAATTGGTACCAAATGGTTGTTGGGGATTACTCAGACCCATGACATCCACCGCCAGATCCATTACAATTTCACCCCTAAGAGAGAAATATCATTATGAGAATCTCCCAATCTAGACCTCAATTATATGTGTCAATTTATAGGGGTACCACACTACAAAAAATTTCCATATAAATACCCACCTATATCATCCACATATAGATGTAAACATCGTTAATTATATTGTGGAAGTCCATATAAGGATAGTTAACCTCACGACACACTCTAAAATAGTCAACCCTATGTATTGTTGCTCCAAAATATCATCAATCTGAACTAAGTTAAAGAATGAGGTATATTAATTCTCATTAAACAGCTAATTGAATTTAGATCATGATAATGTCATCACATCACACATCATCGTGAATAAAATCCACTAATTTACATCCACTCAATGGAAAATAATAACTTCCACCAAATAAATATGATCATTTAGGGTCGGTATGTTTTTCAAAACTCAAATGACTGACTTATTCCTATCCTCCACATCATGGGAATGATGATAATTAATGAAACTAGGTATCTTATGGAATTAGAACTCAATAAGTATAATATTATTTTTTAAATCCTCATTCAACTGTGTTGGTATAATCCACTTCTCGATGGGTGTGGGTACTACTGCCTATACACATGGAGAAAGTACCTCATTAGATGGCCACATAACATAGGGCTATTTGCTCATTAGATCATAATCACAATCTTGAATCAATATCCCAGCTAGATACATTTTCAAGGGGACCTTGAAAATGATCAAGATATATATCTATAAAATGAAAAAATATATATAAATATATTTGGAGTTACCTAAATAAGGACAATAAATTTAGTTAATCCAATATGATTCATGTAACAATGTTTAATAAAACCAATATATCAGTATGTCATGTCAAAAAAAATTAACTAGAGTCCTAGTGTATGGAAATGTTGGTCAACTTACGAACACTATGTTCACACTATTAGAAGCTGATCCTGACACAATTTTATTATAGTTACTTAACTCCCAAAAAAATCTCCATAAGTGGAAAACTCTATACAACATTCCAAGGAATGATCTACAACGATACCACCCTCCAACAAATTGATCAACCATGGCATGAATGTCCAATTGAATATTAGTCCACCAGAATCTCAATTCCAACTCCATGGGCATGTCTCCAGTTAAAAACATTGAGATGACATAAATATAATTGAAGTAATTTTCTGAAGTACCTATACACAGGAACATAACACTCTCTAAAAATAATTTTAGAGTAATATAATTAAATTATATTAAATGAATAGAAAAAACCACAAAGGAAATAACCTCTAAGGAATATTATTGATTGATATGGTGTAATCTAAAATGATTAAGGAAAACTACATGCCCACTATGAATTTAATTAAAAGCCTAAAAAATTATATTATAAAATGAATGAGAGAGCATAGCTCGTGATCACTTTGTCCCACCAACCACATGTGGTTAATGACCCTGTGAATCCCTATAATCCTCCAAAATCAATGATGATATTATTTTAATCTATAAAAGTCATTAAATGTGTGGTAAAACCCCATAAGGGGTTGAGTTTATACTTACCCAGTAGGATGCACACAAAATTGATGATGGATAACTAGTTTAAACGATAGAATTATCCATCTCAACCCAAGGAATGAGTCAAAAGGTTCCAGAAAATAGTTATATAGGATTATATTTGAATTCTATGTGAGGTATAAAGGGTATATCTATCCCACAATAGATCCCATGTCGATGTGTCTACAAAATATACAGTAATTCTATCTCTTATTCCAAACACCTCACATATATAATATTGTAACCACGTGGAGAACCCACACCTCAAAACTCTATCTCATAGACTAGGGGGAATAATCACCATGATAAGGACACATTATGTAGTTCATAAGGGGATTCTAGTCAACAGATATAAGACAAATTCTCTAGTTTGGATGAGGGTTCCACGCATAAAGGAGAGGACATATTCCATTGTCCTTCAAGGGGTACAACTCTGTTGGTTAAGGACCCACTCCCTTGTATTCTATAGAGTTACACAAAGAATTTATCGGACCCATTTGAAAAAAATTTAGTGGATCTACTCAGTAGTTATATTCACCATTCACTAGTCCATCAATGGGTTCCAATCTAACCAATGTAATGAGTATGGGGTATGTACACCCCAGTACAATATGGGGGTTTTTGCCCTGTCCTCTATATGATGATCCCACCCAATCATTATATTTTTTAATAATCTCAAAAAGAATCATAATTATTGAAAAAATTTAAATATAATCTATAAATACTCTTAGAAGGATACCTTCAAATTCTATTTGTAAAACTTCTAATGATATTCTACTTAATGTCAAAAAATTTAGTCTGGGAAAAGAAGATTTGAATTATTGGTTTTTCTCAATAATTATACACAAAATAGGTAAATGGTCCACACAATATTTGTTCCTAGTCCATTGTATGTATTTTTCCCCTATAGATAATAGTTTATTTACATGTAAATGTACATGGAATTTATGAGGCCCACCAGGAATGTCTTGTCTACACATGGCCTGGCCTTATGCTACTAAATGTTCTTATGTCAATAATTCCATTAAATGTACTTAGTCATATACTTGGTTTCTCCTCAATAACAAAATATACCCATGTACTCCTAGAGCACCTGAAATGTCCACCCACATGGGGACCAGGGCATGTCTATCTGGCACATGTACTAGCAACCCAGGATGGTCACTCATTGTGTGGGACCATCCACACAAATTGAGACATTTTGTGGCCAAACCACATACCACCACAGATGAATGATTTTATGGTGTGTGTTTATACTAGTATACTCCATATAGTTAGTATTTTTGTATAAGGTATAGGTCATAATGTGGATCTTAGATCCACCAATTTTTCCTGTATTTTCAACATTTGACCACCAAAACAATGTTTTAGTCACCTCTGGACATCATTCCCTATCCGCTTTTTACTAGAATATAGAGTCCATTGATTCATAGAAATATGAAATGCACACACCTCTCCTCTATTCAACACCTATCAATACTAGTATTATATCCATGTGAATAATCACCCACGTCATTTAATGGAACATTACCAATCCATACAAAACCTTCTTTATCATCATTCATAAAACCTCCATGAATGAAGGGGTTAGATTACACTAGAACTCACCTAGGAAATGTCAAACTACAACCCTGTAACCCATTGAATATTAATTTAAAGAACAATTATGAAACATTTAAGGATCAACGAAGAAACATATCAATATCTCATCATTCTCTACTAATGATTGAACATTGAAGAATCTGGGGTAAGGTTATGGGATAATAAGACAAATTAAATACATAATTTAATTTATAATAATGAGTCTCATGTGATGGGATGATAAATCAAAAATCAAAATAATATTTTTAAAATAAATAATAAATCATTTAAAATGGAATTAAACTATAATTAATAACCCCTACCTTGATTTGGGATTAATTATTGTAAAAGAATACATTTTTTAAGTGATGAGGATGATGTACTGCATCTACTTCCTATCGATCCAATTTGATCCATTTAATGATTATTTTCTGATGTGGATTCTATAATTAATGTAACTAGAGATCCTATTAGTTAACCGAGGTTCTTTTCAGATAACTATAGATAATGTTTATAATATATAATCTAATGTGGATTTAATAATGTATTTAATAAAATAAATAATTAATTAAATTCACCCATCAATGACTACCCCAACTGGACATCAAATGTAGACCAACACAAGCTTAATACCAGGGTAAACCTCATGCTCTAAAATCAATTGTGTTCTTAAATATCCAATAATGACTACTTTTATGATATATTCCATTATATAAGAAAAAAATTTCTTTCATTATATAAATATATATTTTTTTTCAAAATATAAATCATTAGATCACCTATCCATAAAAATATCTAACTTCTATAGTTCTTGTATCAAATATTATTTAATAAAAAATATCAATGAATTAAATGTAAAAAATATATATATAAATTACCCCTCTATTTTCATTCAAAACATATAACATCATTGATTCTATGAATTTTTTTTCCTGAAAAAATTTAAAGTCTTATTGTAACTAATCATAGTATTAAAAATACATATCGAATAGTCTTCTTGGATAAGTGAGTTCCATTCCATAATATAACAATTCAAAATAATTTTAGGATAAAATATACTCCATATATTAATTTTCAATTTTGAATTAGAAACATTTTGATAAGTATTATCACTTTTTAACATTCTATTATATTCTTATTTGTATTATATTTTAGCATAATACGTGATAAGAATACCAAAAAATTACTTTATTGAAAGTTTTTTTATAGGAGTAGATTTTATAAATATAGTATATTTTGTAATCAATTTTTTGGTAAAAATATTTAATCTTATAACGCATGATCTAGATCATCATATTAATCTCTATATACAACATCAAAATTGATGGCTCATTTCAATATTTAATACATATGAGTTATCGTTTACCATCATCTATTCTATTGTTTCAAAATACGATTAAAAATTTTCATGCATTAATTTTCTAATATTTCATCTTCTATTATTTGTAAATATGATTCTACACTATATATAATATATATTATAAAAATTTGAGACTGGATTGAGTTCCTCTAAAATAAGGATAGAAAATATTATATTTATATAATTTCAAAATATTTCATATTTAGCTTTTTATGAAACATAATTTTTTATTCTTCACTATAAATATCAAAATGTTTTAAAATATTCGATGGAAATTTAAATCCAAAATTCTTTAAATAGTTAAAAAAATACATTTTTCAACATCCATAACACTCTCTAGTGAAATGTAGAGCTGTCATAATTTTCATGGGTTCATTGAGTTCCTCTATAAACATCATTATTTATATAAAAATTTACCTTAATGTTGATAAATATTATGATAATTATTCAAAGTTCACACATTTATACAAATTATAAATTTGGATTAATATGAAGGAAAATGACGTGATGAATTATGTCCCACTAAAAAGAATTAATAAGTCATACTTAATCCCTATGTGTGATTTTAACTATTTTGAAACATTAATTATCATAATCAAATTATTTAGTGAAAAAGGTGAAGAAAAAAACATTTAGAGATTTTCATGAAACAAATATCACATACTCCATTCTACCAATGTACTCTCATTGGAATTGGAGATTACCAGTAAAATCGTTCTTCTTATTTAGATATCTTAGAAAATAGGAGAAGGTAATTGAAACATATTAATATTTTAGTTTCATTCAATTAGATCTTTCATTACCACGATTAAGATTGAGAAGTTGACACTCCATCAGGATTGAGTAAAATTAGTTGAAACTTTGGGTAATAAAATTATAATTCATGAAATAGAATTCTATCACATTTTTAGTTATAAATTAAAAATTAAGAGTTCCTTAGGGTGTAATAATATAAATCATCAATATTCATTTCTAAATAGGAAACTAATATCTTCCTTATTAATAATATATTTAGATAAAACCCAAAAGTAAAATGAGAAATTATTTATGTGAAGTATAGTGAAAATATAAAATATGATAGACATGCTTGTCTCAAAATTCTAGATCTAGAAAACGTTTTTACAAATTAAAACAAATAGTAAAAATGGATATAGTAGTAATAACATGATAATTAAACAACAACAGATAAAAACATTTTTGTGTCAAAAGAGTATATATTTAGTGTACTAGATATGTTATTATTTGATATCCAACTACCAAGTTTTACAAAAACATTATATTCATCAGTCAAATTACATCTAGAAACTATCACCTCCTAAAATTTAATATTTTAAACACACATCATGTATTAAAGGTGAATTTAAATTTCCACTAAAATCGTAACATCCCTTAAAAATATTCCAATTTTACTCACTAAATAATATCATTTGAATCACTATTTGAGTGAATTATCATGATAATACTATTGTGATGAGACAATTAATGAAATAAAAGATGATAATTCATAATTAAAATATTGTATATGATAGATCAAATGTTGAGATAACTTTTGGAGTGATAATACTCCAAAGTATGGTTGACAACATATATTGGATTTAAAAATACTTATTTACTATAAATACAAATATTTCAAAAAACATAGCATATTGGATAAATTTATGGTTCCAATCTCTAAAATTTATTATAATTGTATGGTTTTAAAACTATATTTCTTTACTAAAGAAGAGATCATTACCCTAGTATCCACTTATAATGTAGGGTAAGGAAAAGTTGTCCTATAATATTTAAAAATATCAATAATACAAAAAGAAAATAAAAAAATTACATGAATATAAAAACAATATTATAGAATTAAAAAACATGTTTACAAAAATCATCTGGTAATCCATATAAAGAATTATTATTAGAAACACAAATGTGGCTATTGTTTAGAATCAAAATTAATGAAAAATTATTAAAATTATAGGATAATGATATATAAATCGCATTTTACATATATTTTAATGAGGTTTTATTTAATAAAATTAGTTTATTTATAGGATATTGTAATTATTATTTATTGGTGATTTATTTTTTACCATTACATTATTTTATCCATCGAAAAATGATAAAATCGCTTCCATGTACATACAATCAACTATCTCCCAAAATGTTGTAATCAATTTTTCTATCCAAAAATTGTATATATGACTCTAAAAAAGTAAACAACAAATATGTGATATATTTATATTTTGATTACTAGTTTGGAGATGATGTAACCATGATCAATTTACAAGGACAAACTCTTCCAAACCAAAATATACTTGAAAATTGATGTAGCTAAAACCACATATAGTGATTTTAATATACAATATAGAATAAGAGTTTTATAAAAGAATATAATTAATTTGTATCTGTTATGATATATATGAATATTTACTTATTTTGTAAAATAATGTTATATTCAATATCTAGTAGGTCTGAACATGTATAAAGAATGTAGAGACCTGAGGTAATGAATTTTCCATCTCACACTTATTTTTATTGGGAAAATTGATGTATTTTCATATTTATTATATTTAGTGGTGGAAAAAATCCCATGAATATATATTATGAACATTCTAAATAATATTTTGGTGATACTGATATTTATCCATTGTTCTCTATTACATTACTTTATGATTTTAATGTATACAATGTGGTAATGAAATTTTTTAACAATTTCATTGTTTCTCAAGAATGTTTTCATTTTGAATATGATGATGAAATATATTTATCTACCTATCAAGAAACTCATGAAATTTCTTCCCCAGTTTTTTTTGAAAAAATCATGTTTTACTTTCATTTTATATTCATTATGACCTTAAAAATATTAAAATAATTTTTTTATGTTAATCATCAGTATCTATCTCTTTGATCGAAGATCTATTATCTTCAATATATATGTTTTGAAAAAATTATTGAATACCATTTTTAATACTCTCCAATTATTTATTATGTTAATCTTTACTAAATTTTTAATTTTTAAAAAAAAGTTTTTAAATGTCATCATCTTTTCATGCAATTATTTACTTTTCACTTTTTTCCAAAAATATGAAATGTATCATTGTTCTAATGTATATGACATGAACATAATTACTCCCCATCATGATAAATCAATGAATTCAAGATACCATTATATGTTTCCATGTTTATTTTAAAATAAATAATTATATTAGAAATTTTTTTTGAATTTTTATTTTTAAAAAGGTGATTTAAAATGATAAAATTGTTTTTAACTCGTGATATAATACACATTATATTTTAAAATATTTTTCCATATATGATGTAATAAATTGAAATTTCCTAATATATTCTGAGGATATGATCCAATTTTACCATACATATTATTTCAATAAGTGGCTTAGGACTATTTCTATAGTATATTTATAAAAACTATTAGTATTCAACGAGTTATGATATGATGAAATGATTACAAAACTTTTTTCCATTACATGGGTTATGGTATGATGAATATTATATGATATTGTGTAATGTATATATATTATTTTCATTACGTTATCAGTAGGCCCACAATTATATATCCCACCAATGCAGTGGGAAAATTTTTCTATCTTTTTAGAAAATTATGGGATATAATGTGATGTGTGTGATATTTTGTAGGATACATTCCAATATTATTATACTACTCTAGGAAACATGTTAATGTTCTTGATCCATTATGGGATGTAAGTTGTGGATCATGATTCACTGTGATATTAAAAATTGGCAGGGTTGTTAGATCCATTACAATTTTATGGTCTTCGATGTTAACATTGATACATGAAATGTTTTCTATACATGTGATGGTTTAATACATTCATGAAATGAACATCTTGTTCGTGATTTATTTATGAAAATTTATAAATAATTATATTTATTCCTTTAAAGATGATACTTTTTTCCCTAACTCGAGTTTATGTCATTGAATGATTGGGTATAAAGGTTGTATTCTATGTTTATGATCACATACCCTTATTATAATATTATGAATTCATAAATTAATATATTTCTTTTCCCAATTTTACCATTAGATGATATGAGTGGACCATTTATTATGTTTCCATTCAACATGATATAGTTGACGGTTTTAGGTAAGGTATATATTTGAAGTGAACTAAATGGGGAGTTAATTTTTTGAGATATTTGTGATCATTAATGAAAAATAAATGTAGTGTATCTAGCCTATAAATAAATTAAACCATTATGGTACAGAGATGTGTATTTTAGAATTTAATTAAATATTTATAAAAAATATTGAATATTTATATTTTCAACATTATGGGAAAGATAGTTAGTATTTGGGAAAATATAATTAAAGGGATGTTTCATAATATATAAATACAAAAAAATATGATTTTGTATTTTCTAGCTATTGTTAATTTTTATCATACATTTTTTTATTTCTTATCAATTAATTGAACCAAAAGGAATTCTGTTAGCACAAAATGTGATAGATATTGAAATTATTTCCCATTAGTGAAACCAAAATGTTTGGGGGATGTTATAAAAATTCTTATTGATATTATTATGAAATATTCACAAGATATGAATGGTGATGAGCATAAAAATAAGATATGGTGGAAGAACATTCTCTTTATTCCTTAATGACTCAACACCAACATTCTTTTAGTGGGGTCATTTATCCACTTGTTGATGAGAAATGAATAAGTTCCATTGAAATGATATTTTCCATTTTCTATTAATCTATGCATAAAATAGACATTTTATATTTTTTTGGATTAGAATGTGATATATATCAATGGTTAAATTTTATCAAGAATAAATGGAATAATGAAAAATAATAATCATTTTTGGGATTATTTTATGATATTATTTTGGAATATTTAATTCCCACATATACATTGAATGAAAATGGAGAAAGAATTTGATAAGATAAAGTGGATAGAAGATGAATATTTTGGAACTTATGAGTAAAATATTACAATACATTAGAGTTAAACTTTATGTATTATAAAAAAAGTACTTTTGACTATCATTTCTTTGGAGAAAAATAATGTCTCTAGATGACCTTATCGATAAGGTATTTACATAGCCCGTAAGAATTTATATTATATTCAATAAAGGATTAAGTAGAGAATATATTTTACCATTGTGGGATTGGTTTTCATAAAAAGATAAATATTTATCTCAAAAGAAATTATATAATCCATATGGTAAATAAGATTAAAGTTCTTTTTTTCTCATTCTGTGGATGCAACCATGGATTGAATATTCATAAGGTTATTTATAAATGAATCGTGATTTAAATAGGATTTAAATGGGAAATAAAATGCCAATATGATGGGATAATATAGATAATTTAATGAATTGATAGAAAGATCCACATGATGAACAACAGAAACACACCACTTTATCATAAAAAGGGATTATTAACAATTTACTAACATCTTCCCAAATTGGATGTGTAATGATGATGATTACTATAACTAACCTGTTTGTCTAGTAATGTAACAAGGAATTTTATGTCTTCAATATTTTTAATGATGGGTATACTAACTACATGGTGAATGGTACATATAAAAAAAATTCAAAATAATATAATGCTGCATTGGACTATGGATCTACAGACAATTTTATATATGATATTTTGTTAAGGGTGTAAATATTCCACCCCATAAACTAGATATTGAGTTAACAATGAATACGCATAATTGTATAATGGTTTCATTTCAACTATATAGTTCATATCTGATTAAAATTTATAGTAAATTGAATCTAAAAAAATCAGACTCTCCCATTAGGTGAAATTTAGGTTATTCAATTTCAAAACACGACCCTAACTAAGGATCATTCCAAAACAACCCCTAAATGTCCCCTATAGTAAAATGGGTGGGTACATGCCTCAATATGCATAACCAAAAATGGAGGGATTTTCCTAATCATCCTTTACACATACACATGATCATCTAAAATCATAACTGAACTCGAATAATAATAAAAATATTAAAGGTATAGAATATAATTCAATCCTAAAATACCTATATGCAGTAGAATAATACAACATCAGAAACAGGAATGTAAATGAGAAAAATAAAATCCCAACTTGAAATATGTCCCAACTATATAAAACGTGAATGTAAAAGTTATAATAGATCCCAATTTATGATCTTCGTGCTCTGAGAACCTTATGTAGTTCAATTCACTGTGTATATCTAAGACCTCTATAGTCACCACTTCCATATTCATCATTTTAATAATATGTGGATGATTAAGAAGAATACCATGGAGGGGTGAGTATATAAATACCTAGTAGTTTATCACGAAAATTTAAAAGGGGAGTAGAAAGAGACATGATATGAATAGATAGATTTTAAATAGACATATCAACCCAAAACAAGTGGGTAAACAGAATATTTCATCATAAATAATAAAATTTATATTCTCAAACCCAATAAATCCATATAAGACATTAAGTGTTATGCATCTCACATCATATACCAAGAAAATATTATACAATAGTTATATAAATCTATTGTCGATTCCAATAACATCACGTGTCTAGAAAAGCATAAACAATCCATGTCAAGACACTCCTATACACTATGTTCCACAATCAAGGGGCATCAATATATTGTTAGAGTACCCATTCCCTAGTATAATAGGGGGTTAAAATTTGATGGTCAAGGACACAGGAACATCACAGATGGAGGGTACCACTCTAGGAGTTCGTTGATGACCCATTACCAAACAAGATAGATGGTGCCACTCTATTAGTTAGGGAACCATCCCTACCAAGAAATAGGGTTACATTGTGATGTCTATAGAGGTCATATTCCTCTCTCGGATAGAAGGTTACACTCTATTAGTCAAGGAACCATACACTACCTTGTAGGAGGGTTGTACAGTTATAATCAGTCAAGGATCCATGCCCTTCCCAGTAATAGTTTTCCACTGAACAATTAGATATTTTACCCATTCTGAAGGCCATTTGAGGGTTCCACTATATATATAGAAATAATAACCATGCTTTATACCAATTTTATGGGGGCCACATTAAAATACTCCAGTGATCCTTCTTGATCACTTCCACCATCAATTGTCACCTAAATAAGTGTCAAACCTATTCCATCTCACACCATATCCTATAAGACAGTATGAAGGAAACCATCATGTTTTATGTGTAATAAAACCCATGATAAGAAACTAATTAGCTAGAATCTAAGTCCAAATGAAGGGGATATGGGAGGATGAAGTTTCTATAAAAAGAAAACATGGTTACACTATAACAACCAAAAATTTTATCAATGGAATTTCCCATATTGTAATTATGTTATGTACTATAATACACATCCACCCCATAGATAACCCAATAAATACATTATTCTCATAAAAAAATTATGGAAGTAGTGTTATTTATATAAAATAAGGAGCTTATTTCAATTGAATAGTAACCTGAATATTGGAATATGAATATGACAATTGGAAATAATAATCTATCGAAAAGAATAGTAACCTCACATATAACATTTTAAATAAAAATCAATAATTTTATAAGTGATAATATTATATAATTATATCAATTTAAAAGTTAATGAAAGTTTTAAAAATGATAAATTCTATGTTAATTTTTTTGTAAAACATAAATTCTTATTTAAAATTTTATATTTAATAAAATGATTTAAAATTATATTAAATTTCAAAACATAGAATAAAAAATTAATATTATATTGTATCATAATTATAAAAAAAATTATGAGACCGTTTTTTATTTTTAAAAGGGTCATAAAATCGATTAGAATATTAAAAGTGGCATTTTTTTTAATATTTGATGATTTTACCTATAAATAAATTTATTCAAATATAGAGTATAATTTTTAAAAATTAGAGATAAATTTTGGTTTATGTACTTTGAAACAAATTTCATAGTTATTTGATTTTGGTATTTTTCTAAAATACTTTAAATTTTGTGAATAATAAAAGAAGATAGTTTAAGGTATTTAACAAACACATCAATTAATGTGTCACAGATGATTTCTGGATGAGGTAATAACACATTGGTCTGAACAATCCTAAACCATTTACATTATTTCGTCAAAGTTATCATCACTATTGACATAATTCATCTAAAATAATATCCAAATGAATATATTTATCAAAAAGCACCCATCTCCCACCCTATAAATACCAACCCTCACCACCACATCATTTAACACCTTCTATGAATTGTATATTGTCTAAATTAAACCCAACTTACTTCCCAAGACACTTACCCACATATATGTTCTAGTAATATCATAAAAACACCCGACCCATGTCCATTAAGGATGTTATCAAGGTGAATATACTCAAGATGTAAAATCCTCTATCATTCTCATTTAGTTTCTTTTCTTTTCTTATCCTCTCCTCACTTCTACTATAAAAATTTTCATAATAACTCGTATAATATATATATATTAATAATAATTTTTAATGTAGTATCCATAATAAAATATCTTTTAATAATATTTTATTATAAAAATTATATCATCAACTATGATGTGTCGATTCACCGCCTTCATAGGTGATGAGTTTTCATTTTCCAATACACCCTTCATGAATTGTACTAAAAAACTTAATATAGTTAAATACCATTTCAATATACATAATATAACTTCAATAATGTATTGGAGAAAATTTATAATCATGATAATGAATAAATGATACTAGTTCATGATGGTTATAAATACCTCCAAATTTAAATAAAACATTTTCATCAACAATTTATCTACTGAATCATCCTCATATTAGAACACAAAATTGTATATTAGACCATTTAAAATAATGGATTTATACTTATACAATTTCATTCAATTATTTTTATTTTCATCATTTTTAAAAGAACTCAAATATTTATAATCAAGTTAATCGAACATAAACAATGAAATGAAAACTTTAGGAATGATTAAAATAAACTCCATAACACATAAAAATGTCCATAATTGAACTCAATATAACTATAATAATATAAATAAATATAGAACAGATTTTGGATTTAGAAACTAATAAATAAATTTTTATTATTCATGATATTATGTTCAAGTACAGTAGGCATTCAAAGATAAGGAAAGGGGATTGTCGAACCAAAATCCATTTCCTTGAGATATTCCTATTTCACATCAATTTAAGTGTGGATAATATTTTCATATTATTGAATGATAATATCCTTATTAACACCTCTTATTTTTGGGATATAAATGTATCAAATCTGATTTTCTGTTAAATATAATTTTTACCCCAAACTAAAGCTTTTTTTTTTCAAAACACATTTTCACACCTCTTAAGTTACTTCTTCTTCGATCAAAATAGTTATTATTATACCAAATATTTTATTTTCCATTCTCTATTTGGGTGAAGAACTTTTATTCCTGAAGTATTGATTGAGTACATACTTATGAAACACATTATTTTATATATATTAATTTAAAATTTTGATATATATATATATATATATCTGTGTGTGTGTTATTTGTGGAATAGATGATTATGTAATTTCAATGATGTGATGGGTGGGCTTGAAATTATATATCCTACTGATTTCATGGGTAATGTGATGTAGCCCATGAGATACAATGTATTTTTCCTGAACATGATTTTATCATTGTTCAAAATAATGATGTTACTATTATGAACATACATTATTCATGAACATGTGGCAGATTTCTTCACAACAATGTGTGGTATTCGGCCACTAAGTCATAATGGTTAATTTTTAGGCATTTACTAATTACATTAATTTATCTAATTACTCTTATCATGACTATGAGGATGATCATATTCTTATTTTATTATGATGATGATTGTGATCACCCGTGTTATTTTGATTCATGTCCTTATTAATCCTCTTAATATGTCTTTATCTTATGACTTTATTTGATGTATATCCTCTAGTGAATACTTGTACTAAAAATAAAATGGGGACCACAATGAATATACAAAATAAGGAATTAAATAATTTCTATTTTATAATATGTAAAAGTTATGTATTCCCCTAAATTTCTAAAGACAGTAAACCATTGGATTCCTATTTTGTAACACTATTTTTTTTATTAACATATAAATGATAATATAGTTATGTAATGAAATACATGGTCTCCATAGTTTTTATTATAGAATGGTATAGTTAAATTGGGAATTATGATTAGATAAAATTGTTGAAAACCCTTGTTATGAGAATAACAATGTATAAGCATCCAAGATGCTATTATTTAGAAAATTTGTTAACATATAGATCCCATAAGATATTCCAATTGAGTTAATTTCACCAATAAATAAATGATCTATTCATTAATATTTTAATCATGTTATGTTAAAAAAAATTCAATTTTATAAAATTGTGGAAACCAAGAGAATCAAAGGAAAAAAACCGTGTGAATTACAATGAAAAAGTTTCCAAAATGAAATACCCAATGCCTAAGGTGGTGGAGTTCAAAAAAACCTAGAAAGGAATAAAAACGTGTTTAAGACTATGGATACTATATTGAACTATGTATAACATCCACCATAACCAAAGAAGTAGAAAATATCAATTGAGTCCTCTATATGTAAGGGGGCACCGACAATTGTTTGATCTTCATATACACTTGTTGTGGAATGGTGGGATTACTCAATGGATAATAAATTTTAAGTTACCAATTATTATATGAAGGATAAGGTTAACTTATCCATTAGTTGTTTCGAGGGATTAGAATGTCAATGTTAAGAATTCAAAAGGAACACCAAGATGATGGATGAAATAGAAGAGATGTATTGGGAAGAATTGAAGAAATGATTTCATAACAATAATTTCCCAACAACTCTTCATAAAAATGTAGAGGGAATGTATAGATGTGAAGAAAATTGATGGTGAAAATTTCCCAGAATATTAAAGATACATAAAAAGGATTTCAAGGTATGGAATGGGTTTTTTATCAATAATTCTTGTGAAATATTTTGATTTTATTGTGGCTAAAGAATAAAACATCAGAATTTTTTAGCTATATGATAATTTTGGAGTCATCAATAGGAGTATCCATGTACTATAAATGTGTATATGTAGTATGGATATGGGCCCATGGTTCTAGAGATATGAAGATAAGAATGGATTTTCATGTTTGTGGATAAAATTGTTAATAGGAAAAGAGGATTCAACCACCCATGTTTCAATCATGTGGGAAAAATAATTATGATAAATGGTTCTAATTAATTGGTAAATTCATAATGTGTGGGAGAAAATTCCATAATGATAATTAATGTCATAGTGAAGTGAAGAAGATGGCCAACAAGATGGAGTAACATTGGGTACATCCTAAGGCACAACCTATAGTTCATTGCTTCACTTATTGGGAGAAAGGGTCCCATGCTATCTAGTGAACTGAAACATGAGTCCATAAGGGTAATCAGAGTTAGTATTACAAAAAAGGTAAAATGGAATTCTTATTCCATCGATATTATGGATGTGAATCAACACGGGTTTCACTAGTACTCATCTAAGGGTTGATGAATTGTTCGATAAATATCTGTGAGCTCAGTAGTTATCACAATACAAATTTTATTCAGGTTTTCATCAATTAGAGGTGAGGAAAGAATATGTTAAGAAGATATCCTTCCCTAAAATGTGTGGTAACTATGAAGTCATATTGATTCCATTTAGACTGACAAATTCCCATCATTTATCAATGATTTAATGGGTAGATTATTTTGAGACTATATTGACAATTTTTTTGTAGTTTTTATCAATTATATTATCATTTACTCCATGATCAAGTAGGAACATTATAATCATCTATGGTTTTGGTAAGTAATATTAAGGAATTATAAATTGTACACCATGTTCATAAAGTGTGACTTCTGGAAGTAGAAAAAACATTCATGGGTAAATTTATCAGAAGCAATAGAATGAATATGGATCCTTCAAAAACAATGGAAATTGATTAATGGCCCTAAACCACTAGTTTCATAGAAATTCATAATTCTTGGACTTATAATAGTATTCCAAATTCTTTTTCATAAATTTATAATGTTGTTTATCCCCAGAACTATGTTAACACCGAAATGGTTGATGTATTTTTGGATAGATGAATGTGAGGAAAACATTAAGGACCTCACGAAGAGGATAATCACAACACATATACTCAAAAAACATAAGTTGATATAGTTTTTGGACCTACATTGTTGCATCCAAAAAGATTATTTGTTTTATACTCGTGAATATTGATAAATATATACAATAATCCTCTCAAAAGTTGAATATCCCTGAGAAAAATCACTCGATGCATGATCCAGAGCTAGAAGATATGATTTCTTCATTGAAAATATAGATACACTACCACTATGGTGATAACTTATATATATATATTGATCAAAAGATCATAATGTGTATATTAAAAAAACATATAAAAACATGAATCAACAGAGATGGTTAGAGTTAATTAAGGACTATGATTTTTTATTCACAATAATCCTATAATAGTAATCACATATATTTATGTTCTTAGTAGAAAAGAACCGGATACACTATCCATGATGTGGATTAAGAAAGTCCCAATATTCATAGAAATGTAAATTATTCATTTGGAAATCATAATGGAAAGTAATGCATCTTATCTTGAAATTTTTTCCCTAACAATGTATCTACGAGAATATTAAGGTGGAACAATGGGATGATCTAGAGAATTAAATAAAGGTGAATGTGACATACATTGGAATTTTACATGAGTTCCATATCAATGGTGATAGTGTGACTTAGTGTGGAACTAGGATTTCGGTGATTTCATCACTAGAGATAATGAAAGATCTAATGGATAAGGAAAATAAATCATCTTTATCCATCCATCTTTGATTTAGCACGATGTACCGTGATCTACACAAATAATTGTGTTGGTGCAACATGAAGAAGGATATTGAAGACAGTATCTCATTGGGTTTGGTATCTTAGCATGATAATTTAGAGTTAAAAATTTCCAAATGGATGATGAAACCATTTCCAATATCTTCAATAAAATGGGATAATCCAAATATGGTATTTTCTACTAGTCTACCAAAAAACCAAGGGAAATAATTCAAAATGTGTTGTGGTGGATCAAAAAAACAAGACTTACTACTTCATTTCCATGCATGAAGATTTATTTCTCGATCAAATTACCATGTAATATGTGAATAATTTTTTGAGACTACATGGAGATCCACAATATATTGTATCTGACCTTGATCCGAGATTCACATATAAATTTTGTAGAAGTTTCCAACATGCTTTGCATAAAGAGTTGAATTTCAGTATGGCCTATCACCCTCAAACTGATTCCCAATCTGAAAGGACTATTCAGATTCCCTAGTACAAGCTAAGATCCTTCTCAATGGAATTCAAAGGTGTATAAGATCAACATATAACATTGGTTTATTTATCATACAACAATAACTTCCACTATAGTATTTAGATATCTCCTTATGAATATCAATATGGTAAATTATTTAGAACTCCAAAAAATTGGTATGATGTTAGTGAACAAAAACTATATTAATCCAATCATATACAATAGATGAACGATACAGTATAATCCATCCAATAATTTATAAATGATACGCATATTTTGGAGAAAAATATGTAAACAACCATCGATGGAATGTAGATTTTGATGTTGTAGACCATTAATTCCATTGAATATCACCATTAATGCGATACATATGGTTTGGAATGAAATAGAAGGATATCCCTAGGTATATCGGCCACTTTGAAATCTATGACTGCATAGAGAAGTGTCATATTGGATTTCCCTTCCTCCAAATATGTCACAAGTCCCTAATTGGTTCAATGTATCTCTCTATAAAATTTAAATTATTGAACCCTCACATATAGTGAATCTAGAGGTGGTACAGCAAGAGATTGACCTCTCATATGAAAATAATTTGATTAAGATTGTGGACCACATATAATATTCCCTATGTAATAGAATGATTAACCATGTAAAAGTTTTCTAGAGGAACCATAAGTATGAAGAGGCAACCTGTGAATTGGAATAAGTGTTGAAGGATAAATACACTAACAGTTTTTCAGCATCGTATAAAAAAGGAAATTTCAATGGTGAAATTTCAATATGTGGATGAATATAACGATTGGAAATTTTATCAATTAATTTTTCCCCCCTTATAATTATTTAATATAGTTTATGACAAATAAACATCATAGAGAAAAAAGTAACAATATTATTCTCCTAAATAAATTATGAAATAATTATTATTTATAAAAACTAAGGAACCTATACAGATTCAATAATAATCAAAATTTTGGAATAGTAATATCACTATTAAGAATTTAAATCTTTCTAATGTAATAGAACCCTCTCCTATGAAAGTATGAAAAAAATTTAATCGAAATATATTTATTGAATGTTTTTTAAAAAAGAAATATTTATTTATAGTTTTATAATTAATATAATGACATAAAATAAAATTTATTTTCACAAAATATATTAATAAATTATTTTTATTTTGTATCACGA
The DNA here is from genome assembly GCA_963277665.1 of Viscum album. Taxonomy (NCBI): domain Eukaryota; kingdom Viridiplantae; phylum Streptophyta; class Magnoliopsida; order Santalales; family Viscaceae; genus Viscum; species Viscum album. The sequence goes on from OY728127.1 coordinate 807,089,610, forward strand.
CTAAAAATTAAATTTATGAGACCATAATTAAATTATCAAATGGACATTAAATAGATTAATATATTAATATCAATTTTTTATTGAATTAATGATCAATTTATTTAGAAAATAAATTTCTCATATTTTGAAAAAAATTAATAAAATAGTAAAAAAATTTCAAATCTGCACATCAAAAAATTATTTGGGTTAATTTTTTGGATTTTTCAAAAATTGTTTATTTTTTGTGAATAGTGAAATAAGCTATATTACAGTATTAACCAAATACAAGAATTACTGAGTCATGGATGATGTATGGATGAGTTAAGCATTAATTGGATATAAAAACATAATAAATTGAATATTTTTATTCATATAAATTATAAATATTTTTTAGTCTTGATCAAAAATAATAATAACATTAGTTATATATTAAACAAACACCTATCTCTTACACTATAAATAGAACCGCTCACTCCCTCTTCCTCTCAAACATTCAATTCCATTTTTATTTTTATTATTATTCCCAATTAACATCCCATGCCTCTTCCCCTCACCAAATAGTTTCTAGTATCAACAAAATACCAAACCCATGTGCCTTAATGAGGTTCCCAAAGAGAGGATACTGAAGAGGGGATAACCTCCTTCTTTCTCTTTTAATTTCATTTATTTTCTTACCCTATCCTCAACAACACTATTTAAAGTGGAATGATAACTCAATTATCATATATATATTTGAATTATATTTTTTTAATTTAATATTAATCATCAATTATCTTCTCTTTTTATTTTTAAAAAAATGATAACATCATCTGTGATGTGTCGATTTACCACCTAAGTGGATAAAGAGTTATAGTTTTTTGTTACCGCCTTCAAGGATGGTAATAAAACAATTATTTTGGATAAATCGGATATTAATATACATATTATAAAATTATTCTTTTAATGAACCCAATATAGAAATATGATATTAAATGACGTTATACCATTACAAGATGGCTGTAAAAATGGCCAGAAAAATTAATACATTTTTATCAATGTTTTATATAATGGATCATCCTCACATCCAAAAAAATTATATATGAGAACATTTAAAATTATTAAAACATATTAATAACATTTAATTTCACTTATGGTTTTTTATAAAATTTTAAAACAACTCCCTTTTTTACATTCATGAGAATTTACCATAATCCATGAAATAAACACTTCATGTATGAAGAAATTTCACTCTATAGCTCATCAAAATTACTATAAAAACAAAACCAAAATGTAATTAATCTAATAAATGTATAATTGGTTGTATATTTATTAATTAATGAATCGTATTTGATTATGTATGATATAATATTCATGTGAAAATGGAATTCAAACATAAGGTAAGGGGATTAGAGACCCCGACTCTTTTCATTAGGTTATTATTATTTCCTAACAGATTTGAGAGTGGATATTATTATAGTCTTCCTCAAAAAATATAATTTTTCATAAAATTTATTCCTGGAATATTCATGTTTCCAATTTGAATATAGAAAAAATATAGTGATTTCTATAAAAAAATTACCTTCCAAAATACATCTTGACTCCCCTTGAGTTAATTATTTTTCACAAAATATGATGATTATTATACCAAATATTTTATTTTTCCTTTTACATTTGGAAATCATTAATTTTATTTATGAAACCATGATTTACGAAATCCTTATAATAACATTGAATTAATATGGGTCACATTTTCACATTGATTGATATATATTCTACATGGAATTCAAGATTCTAAAAATTTTATGATTTGATGGGTGGCCATGATAATATATAACCCTCCAACTAATTTGTTAATGTGATTTATCTCATGATATAATGTATATTATGTGTATACATGATGTGGAATTTGTTCACAATAATTATGTTATGACTATAAACATTTTTTATGAGTGAATATGATTCTTTCATTGTTCACAACAATGTGTGTTATTTGACAACTATGATATGTTGTTTCATTATTATGGATTTCCACATTCTATACCATTTTCTATTTCATCATATAATTATTATGATGCTGATTATAATTTTATTATGTTAGGATGATAATGACTATTCTCACGAATTTTATATTGATTCATTTCCTTATATATCCACTTATATGGAATTTAATTCACCATTGGGGATGTATAAACCCATTCTCCTACAAATCCTCTAGCTAATTCTTGAGATCAAGTAGCTCTACTAAATCCATACTTTAATGTAGAATGGACAGAAGTGTGGATCATACCACTGGATAAATGGAGAACTCCACCTCTATCTTAGGAGGTAAACAAAAATATTCATCAGGGAACATATCCCTGAAGCCCTCAACGATTGGAGGAAATTTTTTCCAACAAACTCTCTATTATTCTAAAAACAAACTAGTGATTTGGGTTGTTATTCCACCCATCCCATGATTCTAGACTCCCAATCAGAATCCCAAGACATCCCATTCACCCATATGATTAAACATTGTACCCCCATGTGATGTAAAAGCCACCCTTCAACTATAGAAGACTGTGTATAACCCATAAACTACTATCTAGTCTATCTTGTGAATAATGGTAAACCCAATCATATAAAGTGTATATAGATCCTATAAAATGTGAAAAAAAATCCAATCTCTATATTTCACTCCCTACACTATCGAACATCTCCCATTTTTATTGGCATGGTGTGTCTAGTGGTAGAACACCCTCAGAATGAAAATCCAGAATCCCATGTCGTTTAACCAAATGTGAAGATATTAAACTATGTGATTCTACTATATCCAAAAGAGATGATATAATATTTGAGGCTACTAAGATCTTACCTCTCATCATATACTATCTGGGATCCTAATCCTGTTGGGACTCTTGCATATCATAAGTCTATAAAGTACCATGATCTTAGGAGAATGTTTGTATACCCTAAGCTGATCCACCATGTTGTTTCTAATAAACATGTTTCTAGATACCACAACCATTACCAACACTCCCTTGGCCTGAATAGACAACCTTTCTCCAGCTCCCACCCAGACATGGACCTGAAGAACTTACTCCTGAACCCAATGTCAGAGATAACCCCCAACCACTCGTGAATGGAGGAAAGGTTATGAAAAATCATTGCATGTTCCCCATACTAACACTTGTACAACACTCGATTGGGTCACAGTTACATTGATTAGTCATGTGAACTCAACTACCATTCTAATGGAAAGACACCAAGCTTCCTATACCCAGAGCCTGACTAGCACTCATATAACAGGAATCCACAAAATGATGCTTCCTACCAGACAACGTAGATCCAATCGGGCGAGAAATTACACTACAATGTTTTGTAACCCCATCTTTCCTCATGTGACTCTCATTTATAAGTACTTGATTCAAAATATAAGTGATAGGATTCATCCTAAACACATTGATATAATACATGATAGAATGTCTGTCACCTTCCTCGAAGCGCTACTCTCTCGAAATCTCATCAGTATGATACATTAGGTTAAAACTATACATCTCTATAAAGCATGTCATCTATTCCATTACTATCTTCACATCCTACTCTAGATGCATGAACTCGCTATCCCACATTTCTCACAAAGTGTAGGGGAAAAGATAGTCAAATAATCATGTTTTTAATTCATCCCAACCCATCTATCGCATCCTATCATCCTGGATCAAAACATCCCACCATCAAATTGATGCTTCACATATCATATAAGTAGTGATCTTTACCCTCCACATAAGAGGAATCTCCAGACAAATAAAATTATTTATCATGGTATCAAGCCATAGCTCTATAGCCTATCGACTCCCATCCTCCTAAATGTTGGAGGATGCTACTGTAGGAACAACCCTGTCAGATCATCCATAGTCAAAAAAGAATGTGGTTCTCCCTGGAAATTCTTCGTATCATGAATTAATCCCTCATGGAATTTTTCCTCATCACCTATGTATATAACAACATATAGTGTCATAAATGGAACTAAGGGAGGATCAACCGATAGCCCATGGACCACAGTCTCTAGTGTATGTTCATCGCCACCCTCCAAGAAAACCACTGGAGGATATCATGGTACCATGCCTCTACAATTCAAATCACATGCCTCTGAAATGAACATCATCAAATCTCACAGATTGAATGTGTGGTATAGGTCAAAACCATCCATGGAAACAAGTCATCCCATATCCTACTCCTAAAGTCATGATTTTATTAGGAATATCCACAAAACCACTAGAAACTGTACCTATTTCCCACTAAAAATTATGGTATAGTTCACGTCTATATCCATCATTTCATTTTTCTAATTCATTTTCAAATTTCAATTATTCAACAAATTCCACCAAGTATTTAGAATTTTTGAATCTATGAGGGAAAATATAACCACATAAACCCATAAATTGGTTCCCATTCTAATACACACATATAAAAAATTCATTTTTTAATTTTAATTTCATTGGGGCATCATTTTCCAATCAGTTAGAGCCCATTCAGCTTATGAATTGAACGATGATGTCACACCTCTATTTATTACATTGAAACTATCCAAACAACAAGAATAACTACAAAACCTTGTATAATAATAGCATGAATTAGATAATGAATCATAAATGGAATGGAATAATGCATGGAAAGTGATTTCAATCTTATGTCTATATGATGCATGAGATGGTACACCATCATCTCATCAGGATGAAATGGAAATATAACCCAAAGTTTCATCAACAGTAGCAGCATAAACCAAATGCGCTATAAAATAGTGAAATCAATAAATTGTAATAGATAATATCTAAAGGATGAGAATTTCATTTGTCTATTCACTATATATTGGTTAGTTACACCTGATAAAACCTCATATCCAAATTTTATTCCATCATATCCATGTCTATTATTTCTAAATAGTATGTCTAATGTGAAAATAAATTACACTAATACAACTTTGTAATGTCCCAGACCAGGATGCCACTCAAGGGTGACCATAGCCCGGTTGGTCACAAGGCCGCAAGCACATCTCCCAAGTCTCCAGAGGTTGACAACTAGAAATGAGGACCTAGGTGAGCCAGTGGGGATACTATGAACTCATTAATAGATTATGTCATATTGGAAGTTGAATATATACAATGAAAGAAGAGAATAAATAAGTAGTAAATTGAAAAGTATGAAAATATAGGAATACATATATAATCAATAAACATCATTTATATAATGACATATTTGATACATTTATCTAGAATGCATCCAAAATAGTAAACGAAAATACAATACAATATAATTCTCAAAATAAAAAAGATAAAAATAATTTCCAGTATCATCGCAAGCCTTATCTTGGTCCCATGCTATCCTGCTCTATGGGAACTATCAACAACCTCTACTGGGGCTCTTTCCCTTACCATGACCTACAACCATATAATCTGTTTTTTTTACAAGGAGTACCTAAGAGGGTATGAGATAATCATCCCAGTAGGTAACCACCAAGATTTCTATATAGTTCTAAAGTAATATGAAATGTGATTGCAGTAGAATGTATAGTAGTAACGCAAAAGTGAATTCCCATGGAATAAGTCTTTGGAGACATGTAATACCAAAAAGCCTCTCAACGCCCCTAGTAGAAAGGGTCCACTCCTAATAAAGAAGCTATATGCAATGTAATATTTTACACAACCTCTCCGTACATCCATCCATATCTAGTCACCCACAGCCACAGGGTATAATAATGTCAAATTTCCCACTACCACATAGTATAACTAAGTGTGAACCACAATGGTCAGATACATTGTTTTTTGTGCCATGGCATACATGTATGATGTGTAGACCACTAAGGGACAGATCAAAGGTGAAACAATCCATGGAATCCACATCGACTACCATGGTAATCCCTGTCTAAACTCACTCCAAACACTAGTTGGATTCCTAGGAACATGTGTAGCAACATATCCTACATGAGTCCAATATAGCCGGATCCACTGGGTTGAAAGGAACAAGGATTCTAATGGAATAATGAGCCAAGGGGTAGAGTCAACAAAAGGAATCCACTATCAAGTTAAATATTCATGGAGATGATTCCATAGAATAAATAAAAACAGTCATTCAATTTAATTAATTTAAACAATTAAACAAATGTGAGTATACCCACTCTCATAAACAAGTATAATACATGAGTATACCCACTCATACATTCCTTTTATCATTCACAAATAATATGGTGCTACCCTTCCATATTATCGCTTTAACATTATAATTTTCAATTCATATATGTATAGCCACCCATAACATCAGATTGTCAACTTAATCCATTGAATATATATAATCATGGTATAACATGATTTCACAAATAATGGAGACAAAACATCTCGTAGGCATTTATTCAAAACTATCAAGGCATTAAATTACTTCCTCTAACTAGGGAAGCACTACAACACACCCATTAGGTAGTTTAAACATGAAAAAATAGGCTATTTATTTAATGAACACCCCATTTGTGACCTTGATTTGATAAAATGGTGATAACACACCTAAATGAAACCTACAATCATCCTCACTAGGTCCGCCTATATCAACTAAAAGAATGTTTCTAAAAAATGAGTCCATGCCAATAAGTCTGAGAAGAACCATATCAGCCAAATGCTCGAAAATCACAATAAAATGAAAATAAAAAAAATAAACACACCTCTTTATGTATTTATTAGAGATCTTGTCCTGTATGATGTCTCGATTCTTCCCTGTTTAGGAGAAATCTAAATAATGGAATAAGAACAATAAATTAGGGCATACTGGCCTATATACAAATTGCATAATTGTTGTTCTGAAGAATCAAGAATTCCTATAAAGTAATCAATTACTTAACTATGTGGTTAAAACATGACCGACATTGGAATAAATAGTTTTTGAAAGTATTCTAGATATGAAAACCCATTTTAGATGGATTTAGGTTCTCAAAATGGAAGAAAATCTATTATGTTTGAAAGATTAGAGGCTACTGCCTCTATTTTAAAAAAAACCTCGATGGGACATTACACAATGTGTATCACCGTTACACAATGTGTAATTTCATATTTACATTATTTTGATGAAAATTGCATACACATCGTGAAGGGTCACAAATAGACCATTACACATCGTTTCCTAGGATTACACGACATGTATCCCCCATTCATGGCATGTAATAGAACTATAGTCATCCTTCACTACCTTTTCCCCTTCCTTCCAAAGTAAAACCCATCCAAATCATGGAACGTGTTAGGTTATATGATAACAAGTAATGTAAAAAGAGTTTAAATTCGAAAAGAGATGATCCATACCTCAATAAAAAATAGTGATCTTATAACAAATTCATATGGTTTGGGTGACTAATTTGTCTCTTGAGACCACTCGAGGAATCAAGTATATTTCTATAAATATTCCCCACCAATAAGATCATGTCTATATAATTAAACATATATTAAATGATCAATTAAATTCATAAAGAATATTCATTGTCACAAAAATATGTGTATTGATTAAAATATACTGAGTTATTATTATTTCCCTAGAAAATCCAATATCTATAAAAGTAATAAAAAATATTTATTGATGATATATTTTTATTAAAATTAACAATTACATGATAAATAATAATGAAATTTAGGTGATATCTAATGTCTACATGAATGTGAATAATTGAAGGTAAATTTATTGGAAAAAAAGATAATCAATGAAGTGAATGTCAATAATTTTTATAGAAAAAATTATCATTAACCTCTCAAGTGAATAATAAATATGGTATCAATAAATGATATACCTATTGGGGTACGAATATTGGGTTTTTTCATTGATGAGTTGAAATAAAATTAAAAGTTCGTTAAATAATTACATGAGGAAAATAACCTTTTCATTTTTAAAATCACCTTTCTATAAAACATAAAACATTTTGAAAAGAAATTTCCTTGAAAATAAATTTTAAAAAATATGAATTTCTAGTTCATTAATGAAAAAATGATTATTTATAAAAATATATACATGGAATTGAAGCATCTAATAAATTACAGTCATGAAGGTTCATAATTCAATTTTTTATGTACATGTTATTATGAACATTCCATTTTCACTATAACAAGGATAAGAATTCTCCTTGTTTGGAAAATGATAAAAAAATTCCTTTCACATTTTTAGTAAATGGCTAAAATTAAATATTGTGAAAATTTCATTAGATTAAATTAAAATTTAAATATAATTTAAAAATCTATAAAGAGTAATTTATTAATTTTTATTTAATTTTTCTAATATTGTTAATTTTTTATAAATCATTACATTGGAAGAAAACAGATTTCCTACAAAAGAGAGGAATAATGTCCAACTGTCTTAAATATAATTTCAAAAATAATGTATGTATAAAAGAGTAAGAAAATTTAATTTTACTTGAAAATATAATGAAAACTATATTATAATAAAATTGATTTGGTTTATTAGGATATGGTCACATAATTTCATTCAATTGATATTCATGAATAAACAATCTCAATTAGAATGAGATTTTAAAATAAACCATTAAAATGATCATATTATTGAAGTGAGAAATAATAAATAAATCAATTATTTTTTCAATTTTAAATTCGTATATAAGGAACTGAATTACAACATAATGTAATAAAAATTAGTTATACACATAATATTAAAATGAAATAGTCAATGAAATTTATTTTTATCCCAATGAATATAATGGGTGTTATGAAATCCCCTTCCTCACACATCATTTTCATTGAATGTTCATTAACATCATGTATACTGGTTTCAAACATGTCATTAACATAGAAAAAAACTATATTAATATTTATAATAAAATATATTACCCTTTTATAACATATTATCACTCGTTAATTAATAATCATTCATTATTTTGAATATTTTGGGTGTTAATTTCCATGTCTTGTTATGCAGGTTTTATCATTAAAGATATTGTACATAAAAATATTAAATAGTTATTTTTTCTTAATAGTAATAATGAAAAAATAAATACCAAATTTTTACATCAATTATTAATTTAAAACTATTACTGAATGTTGATTATGAATATAGATATGGTATGATGTAAGTACACATGAATTATATTTCCATATTTCAATGATCCTTATGGAATTAAGGTAAGTAATATATTATATTTATATAATTATAAAAATATAATATATAATGTATTTTCCTTTAAATATACATATATATATATATATATATATTATTTGTGTTGTGTGATTATGAAAATCGGTCACATCTCTTTGATGTGGCGGTTGTCCACATGTACACGAACAACATTCAAATTTTTATGTTATAGAAAAGGTAATAATGAATATTATTCATTAATAATGATAATAATTTAATTAATATAACAATTAGTAAATATATATATATATAACATACACTAGTTAACATTATCCTCATTCCATTCTATGTGCCACATTAGGGAAAGATGAATCATATTGTTTCCCGAGGTGGTAGTATATCATACTAACTAGTAACATTATTGTATCCCTAGTAGAATGTAAACCAAAATATATATACATATATTTATGATATAATTAATTCATGGATGTAAATTTTTATAAAAATTACATTTATAGTTTTGACGTATCATCATAAATACCAGTAAATTATGTTAATGGAGGAACAAACGACATTGATTTATGAGTCGGTAGTCCTCAATACACATGAATGATGATTTTGTAACCCATTTGATAAATGGTTAGATGGATAAAAGTCATTACCTTATTATAAAGAACATTTATATATAGTATAATGTGTATATCTTATCTATATTGTTATGATGTATTTTAAGGAGGTGGATAATGGAATAAAATAAATATGCTCATTGATGAACATTATCTATTCCCATTGTATCCTCCTTATAATTTCACAAAGTCAATACTAGGATAGATTTAGAAAAAAAATATGGATTATAAGATGATATAATAGATTATGAGAAGTTATTTGGTTAGGTATTCATCAATCCAATTTGGTTTGAATGTGTGATTAAGGGAGGATTGCGTGTGTCCTTTTATTAGTTATATAATTGTCACACTTCTAATTTTTTGAAAAGATTTAATCATAAAAATGTTTTTTGTAATTATAAAAGAATCCAAATTGGGAAATTATTTAGCCATGACGTCATAATATGATGATACATATTACAAATGGGTCTGGATATGATTTTAGGTCAATTATAATCTTAATATTCATGGTTTAACCCAAGGTAATTATATTTTTACCTTAAATATGAAAATTATTTTTTCTATTTTAATTTCACTGAAAACTTAATTTTTATGTATTAAAAATAAATAATTATGATTGTTAAAAATATGCAATCAGATTTTACATGTTCTATACAAAAAAAGTAAGAAAAAGGTATTTAATGTTAATCTCACAGATTTGATGAGAATGCAGGTTTTCATTGTGAAAATGCTCTAAAGATTCTAATTTTGTTGTATAAAAATTAAATATTATTATTATTTAAATTACCTTATTTGGATTAATTGATAAACAATTTAACAACTATTACTTTAAAAATTTAAATTTATAATTTAAATTTTCTAATTATTTAATCCAAAATGCAACTTCAATTACAAGTACATATTTTTCAATATTCATAAAAAAAAATGATACATTTTGGAAAAATAGACAACAATAATCCATAAGATTATTTTTTTACATAGATTTTAAAATTTATAATTAGTTTTTCAAATAATTTTTTGACAAATTTTAAAAATTAGTGTTAAATTGCTTGTTCACAACACCTTTAAACTGACCTTTAAAAAATAGAGTTTTCCAAAAAAACATTTCATTTCATTTTAATTGATTCATCATTTATTTTTAATAAATAAATAAATAATACCATGTCAAAACTATATATATTCATAATTTAGTTAATCATTTTCATACCCTCCATTATAACCAAAAATTTATAATTATCGATATTAAATAATAATATTTTTATAATATGTTACATTTTTTAAATTCAGTGATGTGTGTAACACAATATAAACTCATTATTGAGTGATATTAAATATAAAAAATTGATTAATGTAATGATAAGAATGATCTAATTTCCTATAATTAATGAAATTAGAGAGTACTAATTTATTTACAAATAATTTTTTATCCTAGTCCAGGGGTGTTATATTTTCTTATAATCATTGTGCGGAATATAATATAGTTTACTGAATATAGTGTTCTTATTTTTATGTTTAAATGGGTTGCATTATCCCCTACATGAATAAATTTCATCCTCAAAATTTAGACATTATCTCATTATTCAAGGGCTTTACATTTGGAAGTACCATTTTTAAAAAATCCTTATCATAAAAGGGTCAACAAAAAATTGTATTAATAAGACAAAAGGGGATGTACATTGGTTATATACAAGAACACATTACTAGGTTTTTATATAGGGTAAAGTTGGTTCCATTATGATATATTTACATAGACGAAAATAATAAATAATTATAAAGTGTGACAAATGTCATTGATAAAAAGAATTTGAATTATCAATGTAAATATATGGTCCCCCAAAACTATAATATATGATGATTTAAGATATCATCTTATTCATTAGAATTGAAGGTAATTGGATATATTTGTTATTTCATGATTTTTTTTCTAATGTTGAGAAATTATATTACATTTTGTGGATATAATGAAGGATACAGAATTGATATGTTTCAACTTTATAATAATAATTGCATCCTTTAGTTTCTCTTTGATAAATTATCAATCCATCCCTTACTCCAAAAAATGAATATCCAAATGTCAATATTTTATACCGATATAACTAAAATTAAATTTTAACATGTCATAATATTCATGAAAAATTTCATGTAATTCAATTTATATCTAGTTAATATAATTCAAAAATGGTTAATATTTTCCATCCAAGATGCATAATTACCCATATGGTGATTAAATATATTAATCTGTAAAATCCTTTCAAAAATTATATATAATCCATTTCATAAATAGTTAAAATTTTAACCATTATAAGTGATTAACATCCCATAATAATGAAACGTGTTCACTAAATTTTTGAAAGAAACATAACAATAATCCCTGAATCAATATGAAGTTCAACTTAACCATAACATTCCCAACACCTTCATTATGTATTCCTATGAAACATTGTAATAACTTGAATTAACATTAAAACCTGAAAAAATAATTTCCCATTATTTCATAAACAAAACATGTATAATTATATATATTCATTAAATAAAATGATACATTAAACTCCATCAATTAAAGTATAAACCAATTTGTAAAAAAATTATTAATTGATCATTAAGAAGTCAATACTGTAGACTTTATATTATCCATTTCAATTATCACTTTTTCCCAACATAATTATCTCAACATTATGAAAATATTAAGGGTCCTAAATTACGTGTATTCTATGAAGATAAAATTACTAATGAATCCTTTTTCTTGTCTATTTGTAATAATCAACAAAAACACTCAAATCCATAAGTAAAAAATACTACAATACAGTCCATATAAAGGTCATAATTAATAAAACCATAATATCGTTGGTAATGTATTAAAATGACATAATTCCTGAATCTAAACTCAAGAACATTAATCATTCCACTTATTTTATTATAATAATATAATCTTGAGCATGATCCATTACCCTCTATTAAGGTATATTCCGTTGATTCTTGAAATATTGATTCGTATATTGTGTCATCTCTTCATAGATGAATCATTGTACATTTTAAATGTTTTTATAAAATTTCAAATAGAAATCATTGTGAAATTTATATCCAATATTATATAAAACTATCATTCCATTTATTTAATCACTGCATTTTATGTCTAGAATATTATAACATCTTAGAAAATACATCATTCCCTTATTCCGTTTATTTGATGCTTTCTCTTCCTTCCTATTATTCAATTTCTTTATTCAACTATATAATACATATATAATTATTTATATATCCTTTTACAACATGATACATTGTCCTCATATGATGAGATTTTTTGGGATATTAGTTCCTCCTGAAATATTAGAATAATATAATTAATGAAATGATATTTCTTAGCCTTTTAATTATGTAAATTGATGTGGTTCTCATTAAATCTTCTAGTGTCCATATCTTAATCATGGAAGACTGTAGATTAAATCATATAATTGTAAAATATATATAATCCCAATACTAGTGAAATAAAAAATATTAGTTGTTAATATTTATGCATAGGTAATCTCACAATAATAAATAATTTTGTTTTAGATATATTTATTTTCAAATAATTGATAATGTTTTGTATTGAATATGAGAATTATTCTATAAATATCCATTGGGAGGGTCAATCCATGTATCTAGTAATGAATGATTTAAAAATGCAAGTGATGATCGGATAAGCCCCAATGTTCACTTTTTTTAGATATAACCCCTTATTAAAATTATTCTAGAAAAGCATAAACATGTAATATCCAAATATGGAGGTATTTCCACAACAAACTAGATAGAATCTACCATGAAGAAACATTATGAAATTTTTCAATACAAATCCTATATTTTATCAAAGGGTTATAATCCCTAATACAAGTTTTAAAAAATCTAGTTCTTTAGGTTTCTTTTAAACATAATATGTTTCAAATTGAATCAACCATGGCACTAGAAGCCTATAGTCGGTGTCTTCTTTATTACATTGAAATACCATATATGAAATCACATAACAAATTAATCCATAGTTTAATAGAATTTTTTAACTAGATACATACATGAGTCATGTTTTACATTTCAATATAAAATGTTCAACATACATTTTTTGAAATATTATCAATACAGACTCTATCAAATCATTTCGTGTAAATCAAGGTAAACTTAATGGATTCATAGGAAATAAATTAAAATAAGGGTCTTATCAACTCTTGATAAGGGTTATGAACATCTGATGATGAAATTTATCAATCATGAATAACCAATATGGAATGGTAATTATCTTAACACACATTCCATATAAATATAGTATATACAATAATAGATATGGTGTATACAAAATTTAATGTTAAATAACTAAGAAATCGTTATATTTAGTTATGAAACTGAGAATGAAATACATCAATGGATAATAAAATTATGAGATACTCATGGAAAATAATAAATTATTTCTTAATTATGGAAAATATTAATTGATAGTTTTAATTCCTCAAGAACATGACACCTCTTTCATCATAACACTCACTATTATATTTAAAACTATTGTGTACAAAATGATCTGGTCTGGCCAAATAAAATCGACTATCTAGACCATTCATAAATTATTTTAAAACTAAAGGGTAAAAACTCATTGGATTGGTACATCTGATTTGTCTAATGAGAACTTTCAAAACATCAACGGTATTTCTACAAACGGTTCCAACTCTTAACAACACGACCGAGGAGATCCATATATATCAAAAAATCAATATAATTCATGAAAACTATATCTCAATAAAACATCTATATTGAGTAAAATGATTAGATTTATTGATATTTCTTCAATAAATCAAATAACTAATAATGTAAAACACTATATGTAGAAATAATATACCCTTTAAAAATAGAAATTTCCATGATAAATAATATAGAAATATAATGGAAATTTAATGTCCCTAAAAAAGTTAATAATTAACTATAATGTTAATTAATATAAAAATAAATCAACTAAGTCAATATGAATACATTCCTAGGCCAAAATGATCATAAACCATCTAATGGAAGAATAAATATTATATGATAACTATATATACCCACTGAAGATTGAATAAATGGTTGTTTTAATTGATGTATATAAATTCCATAAAAATATATTTAAAATTAATATTTCATAAAATATACTTCTCGTTTTTAAAATAATCTTTTTCCAAACATTTATAAGTTTTAAAATCCCCTTATATTGAAAACTCTATTGAAAACTAAGAATTTATTGAATTTAAGAGAGATAACATACTCTTTAAAAAGATTCATGTATACATGAAAAGGAAGATCCAATGAAATGATGTCCATAATGGGGGAAAATTGTGTAAATTCCATACTATTTAAAATGAATATTCCATTTTGACTCAAAATAGGTTTGTAATGTTCTTTGGTTGGTTAATAAAAAGTTGATTTTGTACCGATTTATGGTAAAATAGAAATGTTTTTTTTAAAAAAGGCATAAGATTACGTTGAAAAAATATTTTAAAATGTAAATTTGTGTTAAATAAATATTTATAATATATAATTTTAAAATGATAAAAAATATGAAAACATTTTTAGAAATTTTTTTGAATAATACATACATTCATAAAAATTGAGAAATGATGTCAGGTGTTCTTATGAAATATTTTAACAATTAATTTGAGTTAGAAATACTTAAAATTGTAATATTAATTAAATTATCATGAATAAATAGATGATATGAAAATGATTTTTTTATTATGAATTCATAAAATACATTCCTTAAACTAATATTCATGAAAAGTCCATCTTAATTAGAATGATATTGTGAAATAAAGCAATAAAATGATCATAATTTTAATGTATGAATTAATCAATAAATAAAATATTTGTTTCAGTTTTAGAACCAAATAAAAAAAATTTAAATAATATATAATGTAATTAAAATTAATTATACATATAATAATTTACTCAACTAATCAGTGAAGTGTAAATTTAACCATACGAATGAAAATTGGGTTATGAAATCCCTTACTTCATGCTCCCATTTAATTTAGAGATAGTTACCCATATTTATAGTGGTTATAAAGAATTTATTATCTAAGATATGCAACATATTAATATTTTAAATAACATATATAATCCTTTTTTTACATATTATTACCAATTAATCAATAATTATTCATTATTTTCATTTTTTGGGGATAATTATCTTGTTTTTATGTGTGTTTTATCCATAATGATCATGTCATTTCACATATTACATAGATATTGTTTCACCAAACTAAAAAATTTGTCATAATTAATATATTATTGAATAAATTGATAATTTAAAACTAATAATGAATGGTGGTTTCAAAGAATGATGTAAATTACAATCACGGATTTCATATGTCATATGTATGAATAATTAGCATTTAGATTTTTCAATGATCATTATAGAATGTAGATAATTAATATTTTATCATTATAAAATTATTATAATATGATATATATGATATTATTTATGTAAATATACTTATATACATCATTTATGTGGTGTAGTGATGAAAAGTGATCCATATGGATTTATGAAAGATGTTTTCCATAGAAACATGAATAATGTTATCATATTTATGTGAGTGGAAATTTAAGAAATAATATTATATTTTTAAAATTAATAATATTTCATGAATGAAGTAAATATTTCATGTATATAAAAAATATTTATTAACATTAACCTCATAATATTTTGTGTAATTTGATAGTGAAAGACATATCACATCTCTTGATGGGATGATAATCAGTCTTTCACATGACCAACATTATCATATCCCGTGTGCAAAAGAAAATAATATATATATATATATATATATGATATAGTAACATAATATGTATATATGTGGTATAAATATCATATATATAATTTATTTGTAACATAATACCAACTGTTATTAGTGGTAATGGAAGAATAAATGACATCACTTCAAAAGGTGGTAGTCTATAATACACATGAACAATGATTTCCTAACCCATTTTATGTAACTGTTGATTTTTTCTTCATGAAATTATTATTAAAACATCCCATCATATGGAGGATACATAGGCTATTATATCATAATGGTTTAATAATAATTTACTTTTGTGTATAATGATATAAACATAAGATTCTCATTGAAAAACATTGCATCTTCTTCGCATATCCTCATTAAGTATTCAGAAAATCTATCTATGTTTAATTTAATATAAAAATTAGTATTATGGGTTGATTAGAGGGATTTTAGTAATTCAAATTTTTTGGTATTTTATGAATCATATTTTTTTTATGGTGTGAATAATAGAGGAGAGGGGGTACTCGTTAACAAGTGAGGATAGTGGAACACCTGAAATTTTATGAAAGGATTCCAAGATACCAACAACTTTTTCATTTAATAAACTTAATAATTTGAATATTATAGAACCAAAAAATAGATACCATGGATATATTCCCTGATGATGGGTGTGTGAAGAGTTTTTAGGTCATTTAACCCTTATCTAATTAGATTAACCCCATACTAAATACATTATTAGCTTAACTGATGTAATTAATTTTTAATATTTTCAATATTAATTTCTATCATAAAATAAGTTTATAATATTATAAATTATAATTTTTTTTAATTCCAAATATGGAATTGATTATTTGAAATTCAGTCTAATATGTGGTAATTATTATATTAAAATTAATCATATATATGTGACGAGGAAGAGATTTTTTAAAGAGAAAATGGTATTTAGTTTATAATGTTTTTATATCAAAATTAAAAATGAATAATATTTGATGGGCCAAAAATAAATTAATTGATATATTTCTGAACCAATTTTATTTTAAAACCAATTTAAAATATAAAATTTGTTTTAATAAATTTAAACAAAAAAGTTTTTTCCAATTTAAACACAATATTTTCCTTTATTCATAAAAAATGAATTTTTAAATCACCAAACTCTCCCTATGAACATTTTGGTTTTTTAATTTTAAAAATAAATTTTATTTTTTCAAATATTTTTTCTAAAATAGGAAAAATTTATTTGCAATTATATATGGAAAAAAACACTAAATAGTCATTTAAAAAAATTACATTTTATAGAAACCATTTTTTATTCATTTAAATGATTGTTATTTTTTTATAATATATAAATAAATAATAATAATTTTTAGAATATTTATTTTCATAATTTTTTTAATCTTATTTTTAACATTAATTGTATTGAATAATTGATAATTATCACCTTAAATAATAATATTTCACTAATATGGAACATTTTATTTAAACACGGTGTTTCATGTAATGCATGATAAACTATGTTTTTTATTTGTTGAAAGTTATACTCATCATTTTGAGTGATGAAAATGTATCTTAGTGTTAGGTGTGATTTAAAATATTAAATAAATTTAATTTATAAAACAATAGTTACCTCATGAAGTCTCATTGTGTTATATTTTCTTCCATGTTCTTTTTTTTTTGTAATGACTTAGAAATTATATATATTTTTTGGGATGATATATAAATTATTTTCATAACCATGAATTGAGACATTGTGTGATTCTGAGGTACAATGTGCCCAAAATAAATTTTTGAAATATAATAATATATAAAATAGTACACATATAAATTTCCCTTGAAAATGTGGAATAACTTTTTTATCAGGGCCTAGATCCAATAATTCAAGGTCACAATAGAGTTTAGAACAAATGTTTTACCCTATATGAGACAACATATTTTACAGCCCATGTTGTTTTTGTAAAAACCATTATAAGCATAACATTAATAAAATAAATACAACAAATATTTAAATTGATTTTTTTGTTTCAGAGATATATCAACTTTTCCCTTTCTTTAAATACACATGTATGGAAAATTTGAAATGTTATACTCATAAACATGAAACTCATTAGAGATCCATTGGATAGTGTAGAATGTGAATTAATCTTATAGGTGATGAATGAATTAGAGATCGATGACAAGTATGAGATGAAATAAAAGGATTTACCCAATTATCATGGAACAACTCCATTTTCTGACAGAAATCGATCTGAATCATGGAAATAATTTTATTTAGATTGGATTATTTACATGTATTTAATTTCTATAATGGATTTGAATCAATCAATGAAAATATTTATCGGCATTTTAGCTGTCTTGATAAATGTTTAAGATAATCAGGTTTCTAGAAATTACTTTTTAATTCTTGGTTTCATAATTATTATTCTCAAAAAAAATATCTTGAGGCCAACACAAACATTGATTGAGTTCTATTCCAATTATTTATTCTTTATATTTTCTCCCATGATTCATTGTTATTCATTGGCATTCATTGTTAGGACTATAGTTTGAAAAATCTTGATGGACAGGTCATTGTGAGTATCATCCCGACCCGGATCACCCCTGAACCGGTGGCCAGACCGATCACCACATGTCACTAGTGCAGAAAACATTTTTTACGTCGGTTATTTTTCATTATTTACGTCGGTTTTTAGGCGATGTTAATACGGACGACGTTATAAATAACGTTTTTTTACGTCGGTTATTTAAAACCCGACGTAACATCCCTAACATCACGGTGTTTATCACGTCGGTTCATTAATAACCGATGTGATAAATATGCGCGGGGGAGGTTTATCACGTTGGTTA
This sequence comes from Viscum album, assembly GCA_963277665.1. Lineage (NCBI taxonomy): Eukaryota > Viridiplantae > Streptophyta > Magnoliopsida > Santalales > Viscaceae > Viscum > Viscum album. Next base: position 807,108,898 of record OY728127.1, read on the forward strand.
TTTTCTAAACTGACGTGATAAAACGCCTGGGATATCGTTTATCACGTCGGTTATGACATAACCGACGTGATTAACCCTCCCCCGGGCCTATTATCACGTCGGTTATATTAAGAACCGACGTGATAAAAGGCCCGGGAACGGTTTATCACGTCGGTTCTCAAAAAAACCGACGTGATAAACCCCTACTGATTTATTTACCACGTCGGTTATTTTATAATCGACGTGAAAGCGATATTTTTTTTTAAATAATTGCACTGCTCTCAACAAAAAGCAACCAGAAACCAAACAATAAAAATAACCATGCCAGCCCTCCCCCAAGCCCCAACTGAACCCCACCCTCATATATACCCACCTAACAACCTGGCCAGCCCTCCCCCACCACATTGGAGCCCCACCACAACCCTTGGACACCCCCCACCCCTTGGACAGCCCCCCCACCCTCATTTACACCCCCACGACCCCTAGTACAGCCTCAAACACCCATTGGACACCCCCACCCCTTGGACACCCCCCACCCCTTGGACAGCCCCCCCACCCTCATTTACACCCCCAAGACCCCTAGTACAGCCTCAAACACCCATTGGACACCCCCCCCCACACCTTGACATCCCTCCCAGACCCCTTGGACACCCCCCCCCCCCCGACCCCTGGACACCCCCCCGAGCCCTTGGACAGCCCCAAACACCCCTTGGACACCCCTCCCATATCCCTTGGACACCCCCCCCCCACCCCTTGGACACCCCCCCATCCCTTGGACAGCCCCCCACCCTCATTTACACCCAACCGGCCCCTTGGACAGAACTCCCAGACACCTTGGACACCACTCCCATATCCCTTGGACACCCCCCCCACCCCTTGGACACCCCCCACCCCTTCGACAGCCCCCCCCCTCATTTACACCCCCCCCCCGAACAATAGGACAGCCCCAAACACCCCTTGGACACCCCTCCCATATCCCTTGGACACCCCCCACCCCTTGGACACCCCCCACCCCTTGAACAGCCCCCCACCCCCTGGACACCCCCCCCCCCCCGACCCCTTGGAACCCCCCCCCCCCATCCCCTTGGACAGCCCCAAACACCCCTCCTATATCACTTGGACACCCCCCCCCACCACTTGGACACCCCCCACCCCTTGGACAGTCCCCCCCCCCACCCTCATTTACACCCAACCGACTCCTTGGACAGCCCTAAACACACCTTGGACACCCCTCCCATATACCTTGGACACCCCCCACCCCTTGGACACCCCCCCCACCCTCATTTACACCCCTACCCCTAGGACAGCCCCAAACACACCTTGGACACCCCCCAAACACCCACCCACCCCCTTGGAACCTCTCCCCCCATACCAAAATCCAGACCAGAAAAACCATCAACAGTAGACCAAAACAAGAAGTAGAGAAAAATTAAACATTCACTTATATAACATTCAAAACTTACACTGTCAACTTCAAAAAAAATAAATCCATCCTAAACGACTACGAAATACACAATTACATTGGCAATATTCAAAATTACATTTTACATTACAAACAACTAAAAGTCAATCAAACCTGTAAAATAATTTGACCACTCCACTTGTAAGTGTTTGATATCTTCAGCAGTAAAGGGTTGAGGGTCATCAAAAAGCTACAAAGGAAAAGGATAGTAGTCAACGTGTATAATGAATAAATCAAATTTAAATATTATGAGAAAGAGGAAATCTTACCAGGTCAAAACTCAGAACTGTCCCAGTTGTTATTATTTCATACATAAATCTTAACATGTAATATCCGCATTCGATGATGCCTTGTTGCTCATGACATTTCTGTTTGAATGAGTGTAAATTCAATATATTATTTTTATGTAATAAATCAAAATGTACAAATTATAAATGGATATTTACCTTCGCATGTACATATTTGATCTTGAGATTCCTTTTCTTTGCGCTTTTTCGAAAGTGGACCCATGCCCTGTTAGAAAATAATACGAATGGGGTAAATTTAAAATTCATTATAATATATAAAACTATTGTGAAATTGAAACTTACGTTTCCAATATATTCTTAAAACTTTCTCGCACATCATCATGGAGAGAGCATATCCAATAAAGTGTTTTCTCCCTAGGGCAAAAAATCCCTAACATCCAATGATCCCTGATAAAAGGAAATTTAACATTAGTGGTTTTTTATGTTAAAAGATAATTAACTCATTGATAGGTATGTGTTTCATACCTCTCACAAAAAGGCATCATCCAACACTGTGTGATTCCATTCTTTTCAAATCTATCAGCAATATAAAGCATTCTTTGTTCCTCATCCAATGCACATGCTTCAGGGGAAATCAATTGTGGGTCCATGAATCCATATACATCTGTCAGCTCATTCCTCTCAAAAATTTTATACAGATACCTAATACAAAGCAGACATAAGTATACATTTTTCATAAATATAACGCAAGGAAAAGGTGTTAAGACTTACATGATAAAAAATTTCACCACGTTGATGGCCAACTTATCTCCAGTGACAAACTCCATGATATCAGTTTTCATAATCCCCACACTTAGTTCACGTCCACAGACATGAGCTTCCATTGTAAAGTCATAATGATCCGCCAACAAATTTGAATATCTTGACAATTTGTCAAGACTGCTAGTATCTGCATCTGATGTCATAGCTATCTGTCTTTGTTGTTGTCTATACAGTATTTCATTACCTTTGAAGTATTCCTGTAAAAATAAATTGAAAAATATATTAGTTTTCAAATGATAAAACATTAATAAAAATATAAAATAAAAGATATAACATCCATACCTCTATGGTAATGAGTCGAAGAAGTCTGGATGGACAAAGTAAAAAATGGCTGATACTATGTCCAACTATCGTCACCTCATCTGTAGGTAATGGTATCCGAGCTGATCTATCTATAATATCATGTACAGTGACCCTCTGATTCTCTACCTCTAACTGTTGATGATGAACTGTGTCTCCTATACAATATACCATCCCATATGAAACTATATGATGTTGAGGATCATCAACATACAACTCACAATAAGTAGGTAGCTGCAGCGGAGGAGGAGGATCAAAAATGGGGTCCGTAGGCTGAGGTGGGGGAGTGGGAGCTACTGGGAGAGGTGGAGTGGGAGCTGCACCCTGAAATTGTCTTTGCAAGTCTGCAAACATAAACTGCACCGATGCTCTAATCTTTTCCTCCATTGTCGCATTAATATTATGGACTTCAGCCTCCAAGGATTCTATTTTTTTTATAAACTCCCTCAACGTTAGAAGTTGAGGAACGTGGCAACACTTTTCTTACCGATACACTTGCCGGATATCCTCTTACACGGCCAGGATGTTCGGGCTTTCCCAATGCCACAGATAAAATATCTTCCATCCCAGATGGTGTAAATGTCCCCTGTGAACTCTACTCCTCAAGAGAGTCCTGTAATAATTAATTGAACATTTCTATAATGATTGGAAATATATGACGAAAATAGTAAACTTAAATAAATAAAATAGATATCTTACAATCCTCTCAACTAAAAGTCTCGATTCTTCCGAAAGATATTGTCCTTTTTTGCCCTTCCGAGCTCTTTTCCATTTCTCATGTCTAGATGGAGGGGAAGGAGGGGCCACCTCTCCAGAGCTTGAAGACTCAGCTCTTAGTTGTTGAAATTTTTCTGCCATCATTTGTTCTTCCAATAATGCATACCCTCCCCGAGATAAACTATGAGGGTATACATTTTTAGATTGGTTCTCTTGATGAGATTTCCTTGTTTGCTATAAATTAAGAATAAGTAATCATTAACAAAACAATAATAAGATCATTTATATAAGAATGCTTATAAAAGTTTACATTGCCCTTACCAAAAAATGATTCTTTTCTTCTACTTTCAAAAAATTGTCTCCATGTGTCTTCATCTATAAAAGGATATATACGACATGGATTCTCACGACTCCTATGACCATAAATGAAATCAGATGAGAGGGTTGATTTGAAATCCCTCCATCTCCTAGCAGCCAACGATAAGCATTTCTTCCTGACTCCTCCAGTGTCAGGAATATCAAATGTCATCTGATAAAAAAGAGGTTAAAAATATTATATATACTAGAAACATTTAAAGAACAGTCAAACAATAGCAAAAGATCTTACCAAAATGGTCTCCCACAGCTGAGAAATTATCGCCTTATCCACACTTCTCCAATCATCATAGAGAATGCTTACTTTTCTCTTAGCCTGAGTTGCTACAAAACCCTTAAAATCTTTAGCATTTGGACCTATAGGAAGATCATCATCCTCAAACTCCACGACTATCCTCTCCTCCTTCGTACGGGCAAGTGATAATTTTGGTAAACGTGTGCACCCACGCTTACCAACCTTTGAACTCTTTTTCGTAATAGGAGCATGTGAATGTTCCTCCCCAGATGTATGACCAATATGCTCATCTCCAGAATCATGTGGTTGATCAACTGATTGATCTGTCATTTTCCTTCAAATCAAAAAAACAAACATTAGTTCACAAATATACAAATTCAAATATTGTAATACTACTTAATCAGAAAATAGAAAAGTGTACTAAATTACAAAATAGTAAACATTGATAATATGGTAAGCATGTTAAACAATGATAAACATGGTAAACACAGTCTGTTGTACCCCTCTCTCTTGGATTTTAATGATCACAATCTCTCTTATTATGTTCTAACTTGTTTTCAAGTGTTTTTGTTGATAGGCAAAAGGTTGCCAAGGAGTTGGCCCAAGAAAGCTCAAAAGTGGACTCACTGAGACCACCGGTTAGCCGGTGTGAGCTCACTGGCCAGCCGGAGGACCCTGGCAGTAGACTTGCCCACTGCCTGGGGTCACCGGCCGGCCGCTGGCTCACCACCGGCCGGCCGGTGGACCAGACAGAGCTTTGCTGTCTGGACCACCGGCCAACCGGTGATCCACCACCGGCCAGTCGGTGCGCCCAGGACTTCTCCTCTTTACGGTTTTTATTGTTTTATCATTTTGGTTTGATACATGTTTTAATAAGTAAAAAATTTACAATATCTAACATTATATGAAAAAACTAAATGTAAACAAGAAATAAACATGTGTTACCTGTAATTTTAGGAATGTACAGTTGGATTGTTTTCCCAAATTCCTTCGTCGTGATCGTTCCTTATGGCACAAACCATGTCTTCAACATACTCATCATTATGTTCTGTTAATCTTTACATGGAAGTAGGGATCTCACATAAATCAGCATCTTCATCAAATTCATCCTCACCAACATATTGTTTTTTCCCTTGTAAAACAACAGCCCACTGCATATCTGATTGATCTACTACATAGAAAATTTGTTTGGCATGTGTTGCCATTATAAAAGAATCAGATGTGTCTTCCAATCTATTCAGATTAACAAGTGTCATTCCAAATTCATCGTGTCTGACACTGTTGTTACCGATAAACCATTTACAGTTAAAAACAGGAACTTTAATTTTAAAGTAATCAGCCTCCCATATGTCTTCAATCACTCCATAATATGCACTTGATGCCGAAATTGGGTTTCTTTCCTTAGCACTCGAAAAATGCATTGCTTCTGCAAACACCAATACACCACTATTCTGAACTGCACTTCGGTTGTCCTAAGCTTTCGTATGAAATGTATAGCCATTAATGTCATAAGCGGACCATGTTATCACATTTAAAGATGGACCACCCACTATCCATTTTAATGTCTCTGATACATCTGATCTACCAAGCAAGGTCTTTTTAAACCATGGAAAAAAAGTTTTGTTGTGCTCATTCAAAATCCACATTTCTTTCTTCTTTGGATGACATTGTTTCAACTCATTAATATGCAATGTGATATACGGTTGAACATCAGCTATGTTATTCAAGATGTATGATTCTAACTTCTTCATCTGTTCAGCTGACAGTGATTTGACTTTCAAGCCACGAATCCCCTTTCACTCATTATTAACCCGTTCATGGCGAGATGGAGGCAAACCTATGTGTTGCGCCGTAGCCAAGTAGCTCGTAAAAAACTCTGCTACCTCCTCAGAAATATACTTTTCAATAATGGAGGCTTCAGGTCGATATGGATTTTTAACATATCCCTTTAATATTTTCATATACCTTTCAAAAGGATACATCCAACGAAGATATACAGGTCCACAAAGCTTTATTTCTCGAACCCGATGAATCATTAAATGCACCATCATATCAAAAAAAGTTGGAGGAAAATACATTTCCAAATGACAAAGTATAAAAATTGCATCCTTTTCCAAAATGTTCAAAGCATTCACATCAATCGCCTTGTTACAAATTGAATTGAAAAAATAACACAACCTCATTATAGTCTTTCTGACACGGATGGGCAATATTCCACGCAGTGCAACTGGTAGAATTTGTTGCATCATGACGTGACAATCATGTGATTTCATACCTATCAACTTCAAGTCTTTCAATGCGATAAAATTTTTTACATTTGAAGAATAACCTTGAGGCACTTTGATATCATGAAGACACTGACAGAAGCTACTTTTCTCCCTCTTCGATAATGTATGACAAGCCGGGGGAAGAAATGTTTGTCTTCCTTTAGGAGTGGGAGCTAACTCCAAACGTATTCCCATTGATATTAGGTCTAACCTTGCATTCAACCCATCTTTTGTCTTTCCTTTATTATCTAGAAATGTTCCGATCAAAGAATCACAGATATTCTTCTCCACGTGCATGACATCAATATTATGTTTGACTTCATGATACCTCCAATATGGTAGCTCAAAAAATATTGACCTTTTCTTCCAAATATGTCTATCATTACCAGATTTCTATGTCTTTCTCAATGTCACATCAAGGTTTTTCACCCTCTCAAAATACAAATCTGGGGATAAAGGTTTTGGAGCAGTATCAAATTCTTGTGAGCCATTGAATGCCTTTTTTAGTCTTCTATAAGGGTGATCCATAGGCAAAAACTTTCGATGACCCATGTACACTGTTTTCCTCCCATGATGCAATTGACAATATGACGTCTGTTGTTCGCAAATTGTACATGCTTTATGCCCTTTAACATTGTATCCAGACAAATTTCCATATGCTGGGAAGTCATTTATAGTGAATAGAAGCACTGCATGCAGTTGAAAATATTCCATTTTATAAGAATCATACACCCTAATACCATCAGCCCATAACAGTTTCAAATCATCAATCAGCGGTGACAAGTATACATCAATATCATTGCCGGGTTGCTTTGGACCAGAGATCATGATACTCAACATGACATATTTGAGCTTCATACAAACTTCAGGAGAGAGGATGTAAATTACCAATAAAACAGGCCATGAACTATGTGTGCTACTGAGGGTTCGGTATGGATTCATTCCATCTGTGCACAAGCCTAGTCTCAGATTTCTAATTTCATTTCCAAATGTAGGGTACTGGGCATCAATTTTCTTCCATTGTGGACAATCAGCTGGATGACATATTTTTCCATCACATACCCGCTCATCAGCATTCCATCTTAACCTTTTTGCATCATGTGAATTAGCAAATAAACGTTTGAAACGAGGAATTATAGAAAGATACCAAAATACCTTTGAAGGGAGCTTTATAATCTCTACATCAGCTTGTGATTTTTCTTTCACCTTATACCGTGATGTCCCACATTTAGGACACTATTTCAGAAATTCATATTCCTTCCTATATATAATGAAGTCATTCGGACAGGCATGTATTTTCCTGTATCCCAATCCCATCGGGCATAATATTTTTTTGGCCTTATAATGTGAATCTGGAAGATCGTTATCTTTTGGAAAATGTCTTTCATCAATTGTAGCAGCTCTGTAAAACTTATGTCACTCCATCCATGTTTCGCCTTCAGGTTAATCAATCTTAACACCGCCGACAAAACCGTAAAATCTGTACAACCAGGATATAATGGTTTTTCGGCATCACTATATAGACGTGCAACTGTCAGTTCTATCTCAATTTGTTCTGCTACAATATCGCGAATCATTTCTTCAATTCCATCGAAGTTACCATCTTGCGATTCATTATCATCAGTGACATTCTGTCTAGTTTCTCCATGCCAAATCCAAGGGTTGTAACTCGGATTGAAAACATGACAAATCAGATGATCTTTTATCTCTCTACTTTTCAACTTCTTCATATTCAGACATTTCAGGCATGGACAGAAAAAAATGTCACTACTTGGAACATTTCGTTTAGAAAATTCCAAAAAGGCATCAACACCTTCCTCATACTCATTGCTCATTCGATGTGCCGTAATCCAACTTCGACTCATTATTACCTATAACAAATAGCAAAAATATATATATTTTTTAGATAAGACAAATATATGTTTATATGAAAAAAAATCATAATTTGAATGTAAACAATTTTGAAATATAAAACAAATCGATGTGTATTTAAAAAAATATGCTTGAATATTATTTTTTAAACAAAATATAGTAAGATATAACACCCCCACTGGACACCCCCCGACCCCTCTGGACAGCCCCCCACCCCTCCTGGACACCACCCCCACCCCCTACCCCCTTGGACACCCCCTAGACATCCCCCAACCCTCTGGGCAGCCCCCCACCCACCCGGACAACCCCAAATACCCTCTGGAGAGGCCGCCACCCACTTGGACAGCCCCCCACACCCATCCACCCCCTTGGACACCCCCCTGGACACCCCACCGACCCCTTTGGACAGGCCGCCACCCCCTTGGACAGCCCCCCACACCCACCCATCCCCTTGGACACCACCCTGGACACCCCCCGACCCCTCTGGACAGCCCCCGACCCCTCTAGAAAGCACCCCCACCCCTCATGGACACAACCCCCCACCCCCGACCTGCTTGGACACCCCCCGGGACACCCCCCAACCCTCTGGACAGCCCCCCCCCACCCCTCCTAAACACCACCCCCCCACCCCCTACCCCCTTGGACACCCCCCTGGACACCCCCCAACACCCACCCACACCCTTGGACAGCCCCCCACACCCACCCACCCCCTTGTAAACCCCCTGGACACCCCCCGACCCCTCTGGACAGCCCCCCGCACCTCCTGGACACCACCCCCCACCCCCTACCCCCTTGGACACCCCCCTGGACATCCCCCAACCCTCTGGACAGCCCCCCCAGCCACCCGGACAACCCCAAATACCCTCTGGAGAGGCCGCCACCCACTTGGACAGCCCCCCACACCCATCCAACCCCTTGGACACCCCCCTGGACACCCCACCGACCCCTCTGGACAGGCCGCCACCCCCTTGGACAGCCCCCCACACCCACCCATCCCCTTGGACACCACCCTGGACACCCCCCGACCCCTCTGGACAGCCCTCGACCCCTCTAGAAAGCACCCCCACCCCTCCTGGACACAACCCCCCACCCCCGACCTGCTTGGACACCCCCCTGGACACCCCCCAACCCTCTGGACAGCCCCCCCACCCCTCCTAAACACCACCCCCACCCCCTACCCCCTTGGACACCCCCCTAGACACCCCCCAACACCCACCCACACCCTTGGACAGCCCCCCACACCCACCCACCCCCTTGTAAACCCCCCTGGACACCCCCCCCCCCCCCCGACCCCTCTGGACAGCCCCCCGCCCCTCCTGGACACCACCCCCCACCCCCTACCCCCTTGGACACCCCCCTGGACATCCCCCAACCCTCTGGGCAGCCCCCCCCCCCACCCACCTGGACAACCCCAAATACCCTCTGGAGAGGCCGCCACCCACTTGGACAGCCCCCCACACCCATCCACCCCCTTGGACACCCCCCTGGACACCCCACCGACCCCTCTGGACAGGCCGCCACCCCCTTGGACAGCCCCCCACACCCACCCATCCCCTTGGACACCACCCTGGACACCCCCCGACCCCTCTGGATAGCCCTCGACCCCTCTAGAAAGCACCCCCACCCCTCCTGGACACAACCCCCACCCCCGACCTACTTGGACACCCCCCAACCCTCTGGACAGCCCCCCCACCCCTCCTAAACACCACCCCCACCCCCTACCCCCTTGGACACCCCCTGGACACCCCCCAACACCCACCCACACCCTTGGACAACCCCCCACACCCACCCACCCCCTTGTAAACCCTCCTGGACACCCCCCGACCCCTCTGGACAGCCCCCCGCCCCTCCTGGACACCACCCCCCACCCCCTACCCCCTTGGACACCCCCTGGACATCCCCCAACCCTCTGGACAGCCCCCCACCCACCTGGACAACCCCAAATACCCTCTGGAGAGGCCGCCACCCACTTGGACAACCCCCCTCACCCATCCAACCCCTTGGACACCCCCCTGGACACCCCACCGACCCCTCTGGACAGGCCGCCACCCCCTTGGACAGCCCCCCACACCCACCCATCCCCTTGGACACCACCCTGGACACCCCCCGACCCCTCTGGACAGCCCCCGACCCCTCTAGAAATCACCCCCACCCCTCTTGGACACAACCCCCCACCCCCGGCCTTCTTGGACACCCCCCTGGACACCCCCAACCCTCTGGACAGCCCCCCCACCCCTCCTAAACACCACCCCCCCACCCCCTACCCCCCTTGGACACCCCCCTGGACACCCCCCAACACCCACCCACACCCTTGGACAGCCCCCCACACCCACCCACCCCCTTGTAAACCCCCCTGGACACCCCCCGACCCCTCTGGACAGCCCCCCGCCCCGCCTGGACACCACCCCCCACCCCTACCCCCTTGGACACCCCCTGGACATCCCCCAACCCTCTGGACAGCCCCCCCCCACCCACCCGGACAACCCCAAATACCCTCTAGAGAGGCCGCCACCCACTTGGACAGCCCCCCACACCCATCCAACCCCTTGGACACCCCCCTGGACACCCCACCGACCCCTCTGGACAGGCCGCCACCCCCTTGGACAGCCCCCCACACCCACCCATCCCCTTGGACACCACCCTGGACACCCCCCGACCCCTCTGGACAGCCCCCGACCCCTCTAGAAAGCACCCCCACCCCTCCTGGACACAACCCCCCACCCCCGACCTACTTGGTGGGGTTTGACTTTTAAATGGAGAGCTTAGCAGACCATCATATTTTCTATAGATCAGTAAAGGATGTTATCATCGAACATAAGGCTTAAGGGATGCTTTCAGATCCAAATATGTATGTTGATGGATGCAATGGATCTAGTAGAGGTTCTAGAAAGAATGGTGGTTTTATTTGTTTAGGATAAGTAGTGAAGAAAACACTAGTTAATTTTTTACTTGCTGAAAAGAGGGTATCTAAAATTTTTAACATGCCGAGGGGAAATCTGGCGAGTCCTCCTCGTGAAACTTTGTTTGCAGGGGGTGAAAATGGTGATGTGATCCCAAATCCATGCACCTATTCCATGGTTGTGTGTGAATAAAGTAGTAACAACTGTAAAAGGGCAACCCATCCAAATGGACACGCCCCAACCCTCTCGGGGATTTATAGAAAACGATGAAAAATTAGTGAAATCATAAAATTAATCAATATTGCAAGTCGAACTAATAGATCTAGGGATGATAAATAAGATTATGGTGCCAAAACGAGTTAAAAGGGTTCGCAATCGAAGAATCTTAGCTAGTTTCAACAAAAAAATCACAACACATATATATATATTATCCGCGAAAAAAAAAACGAACGAGTGGGAGGATTACCTGAGTGCTGCGAGTTTAGATGATTGATCCGAGGAGATTAAATATTAGAAACGATGATCGCAAAACGAATCTAAACCAACGAAATGGACGAGCCGATTCGGGTTTATGCGCGAGAGAGACGAGTCGCGACTGTCGAAGGTAAACTCGTGAATGACAATCCACGGGTCTGGGTAAATTTTTAAATGAGTTATCACGTCGGTTATTCAATAACCGACGTTATAATTTTTTTGAAAACATTTATAACGTCAGTTATTCAATAACCGACGTAAAAACCTTCCTCTGATTCTTTTTTTACGTCGGTTATTTTATAACCGACGTTATAAAGGGCTCAAAATCCGCGTTTTATTACGTCGGTTATTCCATAACCGACGTCAAAAACATCTGCGGATTCTTTTTTTACGTCGGTTATAAAATAACCGACGTAAAAAGGCCTTCAAAAACTACGTTTGTTACGTCGGTTATTGAATAACTGACTTAACAAACTCCCCCCGCTTCTGTTTTTTACGGCGGTTAATGTATAACTGACGTAAAAAATGAAGCCGCGCGATTAATAACGTCGGTTATAAAAATAACCGACGTTAAAGGTGTACTAAACACAGGTTTTTACGTCGGTTATTAAATAACCGACGTAAATAACCTCGTTTTACATATTATGACGTCGGTTTTATATAACCGACGTAAAAAATGGTGACGTAAAAAACGTTTTCTGCACTAGTGTGTCCTCACATGTGTTGCCACATACGCTAGATGTTGCAGACTAGAAGTGAGGGTCCATGGATACTCAGTGGGGATTCGATAACCTCATATCAGAGTTGAAGAAGATAAAATGAAAATAAATAGCAAAATTAGCCTAATAAATGATAAAATAGTGGAAGAAAAATAGTTCTCAATTTATAAATGTGACCAATTCTAATTATAGTGCAGATGAATGCATGACATGGTAATGATACAAAATGGAAAACAATGAACAAAAATAACATTAATTACATTCAAATATAGATATAGATAAACAATGACTCAAAGTCCCATGGGAGGTCTTCTCGAGCATTACGAGCTTCCTCTTGGACCTCTTCTAATTTCACCCATGTATATACAAACAACACAATCCTGCAACCAAATAGAAACTACGTGGGTTCCATAGTGAAGTGGCGGCCAGAGTAGGGTGTGAAATATAAATCTCAGTAGGCTAGGACCACCGGTGTCTACCCAAAATCCAAACATTTAATAAGTAATTTAAATAGTGTGGAAGCATACAAAAAAAATTAAGCAGTACGATGTAACTATATACCCAAGTACCTACTTCAGCCCCAAACTGGTGTCTAAACCAGTATTATTCAATTATTCTGCATAAAAAATATTCATTAAACAATAATTTTCATTTATCAATTGTTCAAACCTCACTAAATTATGAAAGTATCGACATTCGGCATACACCCGACATCCCCTGTATAAGTCACTCACCGTAGATATCTCAAAAGACAATCTAAGTAAATGAATTAAATACCAATTACAAGATTGTGATTTGTCTTGAATAACACATCATTAAATAGTCAATTTAATCTTGCATATACAATATCCCATCTCATCCACTAAAAATAGTGATTCTCTCTTAGGTCAATCTCTAACAATGATTCAACCAATTCATTGATAAGTATGAACCCTTTCTTATATTAAATTCACAAATCATAATTTCACATGATTTTTCATTATACAATTAATTCATTTCATGTTTGACCAATTGAACCCACATTCCAATGTCAATTAATGGGTGTAGAACATCATGTCCAGCACCCTCGTGAGTATTTGGAGCATCATTCCATGTCTCATAACCCATGGGTATTTAGAGCATCATTTCATGTCCCATAAAAGAATGTTTTCATGTAATATGGGTGTAGAACGCCTTGTTTAGCACCCCATGAGTATTTGGAGCTTCAGTCCCTATCTCACAACCCACTTATCATTCATACATACATATTTTTCATTTTTTTAGAATTCCATGTCTTACATCCCAAAACCATCCATTCATTAATTCATAAATTAACTAATCCAATCGGTTAATTAATTCGACTACTAATTAACAATATAAATCTCCCGTCAAATAATACTACAATCAATTAACCATTCAACATATCAATAGTTAATAATTTTTTTATCAATTAATTATTCTTAATTAATTATCCCAAATCATAACAAGTTTGAACCCTTCCACTGAAACAGTGTTTCTTCTAGGACATTAACAAATAACTTTCATGTCGTAAACATGTCAAGTCAAAGATAATGAACAAGGCAAACATACTTAGAATCCATATCACATAAAATATAATATTTTTAAACAACTCCATCCTAAACATCTTATGGAAGGGAAAATAATCACATATCCAAAGGTATTATTGTCCAGCAGTTATATAAATAAATCGTTTCACAATCTTAAATTAATGCATGAAAATTAATTAATTCAACAATTAATTAATTTAATCATATATCTTTAACCAATTCATCAATTAAATAACCATTTAAAATTTCTCATGTAATAATTAATTGATCAATTAATTATTACCATATTCCAATTTATATTCTGAATATTTAGAAATATTCAACATTCTCAATATTTAGTATATGCAACAATTTTTACAACTCATGACATTATTATTAATTCATCAATTAATTACCCTATTACCCATCCTTCCCAATTCAATTATTTATTTTTCCAAATGATATATCCTCATTTCCATTATTAAAATACCATGAAATGGGTTAAAAGGAACACCTATGGTTTTCCAAGTCCATCTCCATTTAAGTTTAATTTACAAGGAAGACCCATGGGTGTTCATGACTAACAATTTTACATTCATGGAATAAGCGCAATATATTTTCAATTTCCAAAAATAAATGCTTCACACAAACATATATTAATTTCCTCATTTGTCACATGTGGAAACAATCATTCAATGGCATCAAAAGACTTGCATCAACATATCATGTATCATCTCATCAGGGATAGATACAGAAGCATAACCACAAGAAAACATGATACAAAATTACCATAAACCAACAACTTATCTTTAGTCGTCATTTAAAGAAAATTTTGTCATTCCATAATCAAGGAAACTCATATTATCAAATTATTTAAAGAATCATATAATCCTAAAATAAGGTAATAGAGAATTTGGGACCCTACCTCGGGTGGAACCAAATCAATCCGCAATTCATCACACACCAGAAACCAATTCAGATTTGGTCTGCTGTCGCACACGTGCACACCTTCATGTGTGTCTGTGTGTGGAAGCGTGTTGTATACATTGATAAAAAAATTAAACATATTAAACTAGTAACCAAATTAAAATTATTAATGATAAAAGAACCTCTACCCTGGTACCGGGGACTCATAAAAAATTAATAGACCATAATTTAATAAGTGCAAAACAAAACAGTGGGTTTTAGATGCTAACCCAAACAACCATATTCAAAGTGAATCAAGCTCATCCACCTCTCCCTTATGGGTGTATGCCGTAACATGGACCAATGAGTCCCTAAAAATCAATTGCATATCCTATGGGAGGAAGAACATTGTAAGCAGGTATTATCTGAAAACCCTAAAACCAGACAAAACCATATCAGGTACCGAAACAATGTCAAATTGCATAACTGAGGATGGTGAAAATGAGATAAGACCTCAAGTCATGTAATAGGACCCTAACCGTGAAGAAAATAGGAGGAATAATCCATGGACAGAGGACCTGGATAAAAAGGGGTGTTGCGCACTGTAGGATCTCCTCCTAGGGTGTTGTGATGCTATTGCAGATTGTCTGGGGGTCCTGCAAGCCTGGTGCTCATCGTGCCACAAGGTGGAGGAGGTCTGGAGGAGTTTGGTCTTGCCATAGAGTATAGGGGAGGCTGGTTCGCACACAAAAAGTGGTAAAAGGCTCTTGTGTGCTGCTATTGTAGCCAAGAGTAGGTCACTCTATGGAGGTCTGTAGGAAGGTTATCTTAGGGATATGATCATGCCGTAGGGAGGAGGTCCAGTAATGGAGTAAGGGAAATGCATGCTGGTTGATGTTGCATAGAAGAGGAATAGGGGGTCAAGCCTCCAAGGTCCTCTCGTCTCTTTTATTTTCTCATAAAAAACATAATAAAACACTCTTAATTAAATTGCATTTAATTTATTCAAAATCATTTATGATAATTATAAAAGATATTATAATTACTACACCATTCAACATTTATTCATTTACAACCACAACACCCAAAATATATTATTATTATTATTAATTATTAAGTTACTATAATAAGTTCATAATAATAATGAATTCATCCAAAATAATATTAATAATAATAATAATCATAAATCATTATTATTATTTCCATAAACATTCATTTATTAAGACTAGAACACCTAATTAACAATACATAATGGAAAACTTTTATTTGAAAAGATAAAAAACCACATTACAATTTTTAACATTTATTTAATTAAATAAACACAATAATAATAATAATAACATCATCATTATTATTATTCCAACATTTATTTAATTTATACCAAAAACCCCCAATTTATTACAATATAATTAATATGATATTAATGATAAATACTCCCAACACATAACCACCATTTAATAATAAATGGTCATTTAATAATTAAGAAACTCTTCATTTAATTAAAAAGGTTATTCGATAAACCCAAAATCTAAATTAATTTCTTCAACCGTCATTTAATTAATTCTTAATCATTTATTTAATTAAACAACTAGAATAATAATAATAATAACATCATTATTATTATTATTAAAGAATTATTTTAAATAATAAACATCTCTCATATATTCTTATTTAATTAAATTAAATAATTTATTAAATAGGTAAAACTGCACGGGTTGGACCACAACAAATCACTGGCCGTGAAAATCCATTAAACTGAACATTTCTAGATCTAGTGCTCCCGAGACTAATCGGGACACCCTCTAAAATTATAAGATAAATACGCAAGTCCAAAAATGACACCTTTAGGTGTTCCAAAACTAGGAATAAAATTCTTGAGCTCGGTTTAAAAACTGACCCAAAGATAAACCGGAAAAAAATTCAAAAACCTCTGTATCTTAACCTAGTTAAAAAAACCCAAGACATTATAATTTACCCACCTTAAAAACTTCTCATCCCCGAGAAGACATCAGGAACCCCTACTAAAACAACAAACCTACCAAGGTCATTTATTATCGTTAGAACTGGCATGTTGTGTTCCTAATTCCAAACACACATTTAAGAATTCACAAGCCTAACAGTTAAGCCTTCAAAACTAGATCTAAATCTCACTTTATAACTTAAACATCGAAACAAATATTATATATCAGGTTATTATAGGGACCTCATCAAATAAAATGGTTGAATATCGATCAACCAACATAATAGGTTACACATGCTTCCCTTGAAAGTCGTCGTAGGCCCAAAACCCACATCCGCCCTTTATCTAATGATGGGCCTTTAAAACTATTCCAAAACCCCAAACATGTATAAACAAGTCCTTAACCATCCTCTAGTGAAATTTACAAGTCAATGCATCACAAGGATATTTTAAAAACAGGTGTGCCCCAACACGAATAAATGAGTAGCCCGAAGAAACCACAAGTACCACTTACTATCCAGATAACAACCACTCATCAAAACCAAAAAAATTTAAACTATAACATGATGTAAGACCAACACTATATTAGTGTCTCCATGATGAGGTCAAGATAGGGGACACACTCGTCATATTCAGAAGATCACACTAAGAGAAAAACCAAGGTCATTAAGAAGATTAGTCGAGATACTACCAGATAATTATGTTATAAAATCACGACATCTCATGCAGACATGTTTACAGAAAACGATGTGACTATACCCACCTTTGGACAGTCCATGATGTTCAAATAAAAAATCAACTTCTCACTGGCGCGCTATTTCAGAATAATTAACGCATGCATGTGGCATTCCTTGAACCACAATCACCACATCAACCATTGATCGTCAAATCAGTGGAATAAACCTATTAGCGTGCATTAACACCCATTTTCGAATATTTCCTCCCTAGCACATGGATAAAAATACCTTAACTACAAACAACTTATAAGGGTACAACCTACCATGGGGTAGCCCCTTACAAAACATCAACATCAAATCTCTCTCGTGGTCATGCAAAATTGAAGACACGGGGTTCAAAAGCCCTTTTTTTATTTTACCCATTTATATTAATTCACTCAAACATTCTAACATTTCCAAGAATTTCAATAAACACACAAGTACTTCCTCACAAATATTCACTTTGTTTTCAAATCAATTCCCTATGAAAAAATATCCATTATATCACAAACATCATCTTTAATCATTTCCCATATAGTGTTATCAAAATATTAATATGATACTTAGCATCTAAATTCCTTTTACAAAAAATGTGACCTCCAAGGGTAAACGTTATTCTATCCGGGTTCTCCAAAATGCAACCCAACCACAATTAATTTCAATCCAAACTCACCAGTTTTACATTCAAACCCATTTTCCAACATACTATACTTATATAGTTCAGTCACATGGATGTCCATATACAAGTCGATAAGGCGCCCACACACCATACCACTGGCATTCAGATACCATTTAAGATATGAAATTTTCATCTATCATTTTAAATTTATCATCCCTTTTTAAATGTTTGAATACATGGGTTACCCTATTTCACAGTTATAAGTAGCATATACACCATGCAACTAAAAACTAGTTCCATTTTAATTAAAACAAAATAAATTTATCCAAATAAACACATCATTTATCACCATGCTAGAATGTCACTACAATTAGATAACACGTATCATCATGCTGAAATCACTAAAACATGCTATAACACAAAATCATGACATATAAGCATTGTATATTATTACTCAAGCATATTAACAGTATCATCAAAACATACATATGAATGCATGAAAAGATAATGATACAAAATAGAAAATAATGAACAAATAATGAATTATTTACATTCCAATACTTAAATAAATAAACATTTACTCAAAGCCCTGAGGGCAGTCTCCTTGAGCATTCTGAGCTTCCTCTCAGACCTCTGCTCATATCCCCTAAGTATATACAAACAACACAATCCTGCATCCAAATAGAATCTACTCAGGTACCCAGTGAATTAGTGGCCGGATTAAGGTGTGAAATATTAATATCAGTAGGCCGGGACAACTAGTGAATACCCCAAATCGAAAAATTAAAAAAATAATTTAAATCATGTCAAAGAATGCATAAATATGATGAAAATTACAATGTAACTATATAACCAAGTACCAACTTCAGCCATAAGATGGTGTCTGAATGTGTATTATAATTTTTTTATGCATGCACCATAGTCATTACATTATCATTTTCATTTATAAATTATTCAAACAAAATTAAATTATGAAAGTCTCGAGATTTGGCCTAATCCCGACATCACCCATATAATTCACTCACCATGGTTGTCTTTAAAGACCATCTATATAATCAAAGTAAATATTGAATCAAATCTTGTACTTTGACTTGGATAACGCATCATAAGATATTCAATTTAATATTTAAAATATTATATCTAATCCTATCCACTAAGAATAGTTATTTTCTCTTGGGTTCGTCCACTAACAGTGATTCATCCAATTCATTGATATGTCTGAACCCTTTCTCATATTCAATTCCCAAATCATAATGTCACAACGTTTTTAAATAACCAATTAATTCATTTCATTTTTGACCAATTGGACCCATAGTCCAATGTAAATTAATGGGTGTAGAACATCATATCTAGCACCCTCATGAGTATTTAGAGTGTCAGTCCTTCTCTCAAAACCCATGGGTATTTGGAGTATCATTCCATGTCCCATAAAAGAATGTTTGCACGGAAGATGGGTATAGAACACCATGTCTATTACCTAGTGAGTATTTGGAGCTCCATTCCATGTCTCACAACCATTTTTATCAATCATACATATATATTTATCATTGGTGTAAAATTCCATGTCTAACATCCAAAAAACATCAATTAATTATTTCATAAATTTATTAATCCAATCCGTTCATTAATTCAACAACTAATTAACAACATAAATCTTCTGTAAAATAATTCAATAATCAATTAACCATTCAACATCTCAATACATTATAATTAATTAACAATTAATCATTCTCAATTAATTATCCCAAATCATAACAAGTATGAACCCATATACTAAAACAGTGTTTTTTCCAGGACATTAACAATTAACATGCACGTTGTAAAAATCTCAAGTCAAACATGGTAAACAAGGCCCACATATTTAACAACCATCTCACATAGAATATCATAATTTTAAACAACTACATCCTAAACAACTTAATGAATGGAAAATTGACATGTATCCAATGGTATTATTGTCCAACATTCATGACAATCAATCAATTCCCAATCAGAAATTAATTCATTCAAAGTAATTAATTAAA
The DNA here is from genome assembly GCA_963277665.1 of Viscum album. Classification (NCBI taxonomy): domain Eukaryota; kingdom Viridiplantae; phylum Streptophyta; class Magnoliopsida; order Santalales; family Viscaceae; genus Viscum; species Viscum album. Next base: position 807,129,019 of record OY728127.1, read on the forward strand.
AAATTTGTTAATTTAGTGATATCTCATTAACCAGTTCATAAATTAATTAACCATTTACTATTTATAATGTAATAATTAATCTATACATTAATTATTACTAGTTTCCAACTTAAATTCTGAACTTGTCAAAATATTCAATATTCTCAATATTCAGAACATGCCACAATTTTTCCAACTCGTGAATTGAAAATTAATTACTCAATTAATTACCCTATTACCCATCCTACCCCACTCAATTATTTAATTCTAAAAATAATATATCATCATTTGTGTAATAAAAATTTTGTGACATTGGTTAAAAATGCACACCTAAGATTTTCCACATCCATCGCAATTTCAGTCTCATTTACATGGAATAACCATGGGTGCTTCCAGTTTAACCATTTAATATTTAGGGAATAAGATAAATATATTTTCAATAGTGAGCAACACATGATTTACACAAATCCATGGAAATTTCCTCATTGATCACTCATGTAAATAATTATTGAATAACATCAAAATTATTGCATCAAAATAACATGTATCTACATCATCAGGGATACATACAAATTCCCATCCATAAGAAAACATGATATGACAGTACCAAACACCAAAATTTTATCTTTAATCATCATTTAAATAATATTTATCTATTCCATAATCAAATAAACTCATATTATAAAATTATTTAAATAATACTATAATCCTTAAATAAGGTGACATAGATTTTGGGACCCTACCTAGAGGTGGAACAAAAACATGCCGCACATCGGCACACATTAGCAACCAATCCAGAACTGGTCCGCAATCGCACGTGCACACACATTCATATATATATATATATATATATATACATGTGCATTGACAACATTGATCAAAAAAATTAAATATATTAAACTGGTACCTAGAATCAACACACCTCTAACTTGGTACCAGGGACACATAAAAAATTAATAGACCTTAATTTAATTGGAGAAAAACCAAACAACAGGGTTTTCAAGCTTACCTAAACCAAAATATTCAAATCGGATTGATCTCATACACCTCTCCCTTAGAGGAAAATTCCGGAACATGGAACAATGATCCCCTATGCATCAATTACATATCCTATTGGAGGAAGAACCCAATAAACATGTATTATCCCCAAACCCTAAAATTGGAAATAACCAAATTGGGTGATGAAACAGTGTCAAATCACAATATCGATGATGTAGAACATGAGGGAAGACCTCGCCTTGATTAATTGGAACCTAACCCTGATAAAAATAAGAGGAATAATCCGTAGAAGGAGGACCTGGAAAAAATGGGGGGTCATGCCACGGGGGTCACATGCTGCAAGAGCTCCGCCCGGGGTGTCGCGCTACTATTACAGGTCGTCTGGTGGTCCTGCACACCTAGTGCTAGAATCTCCATAAGGTAGAAGAGGTCCTGAGGAGTGTGTTCCTTCCATAGAGAAGAGTGGAGGCTAGGTCAGCCACCAAGTGGGGGAAGAGGCCCTCGGGTGCTGCTGTTGTGGCCAAGATTAGGTCACGACATGGAGGTCTGTAGGGAGATCGTCTGAGGGAGAAGATCACACCACAAGGTGCAGGTCCGGTTATGGAATAGGGGAGAATCCAATTGTTTCATGTAGCATGGAGGAGGAACAGGTGGGGCCACACCTCCAAGGTCCTCTCTTATCTTTTATTTTCACTCAAAAAATAAACTATTTAAATCCCTCTTAATTAAATTGCATTTAATTTATTGAAAATCAATTATGATAATAATAAAAGAAATTATTATTACCACCACTTTAAACATTTATTCCTTTCCAACCAAAACCCACAAAATATATTATTATAATTAATATTACTTTTTAATCAAACATAATATGTTGATAATAATAATAAATATAACCATAATAATATGAAAAGTAATAAGTATCATAAATCATTATTATCATTTCAATAAAACTTCAATTATTATGACCAAAACTTCTAATTATCCCTTTTTAAAGGAAAAAATTTCATCGAATAAATCAAAATACACATTAAATTCTTTTGACATTTATTTAATTAAATAAACACAATAATAATAATAACATCATTATTATGTTTATTCCAACATTCATATAATTAAAACCAAAACTGATAATTTATTACAACATCATTAAGATGACATTAATGATAAAAATACACACCCAAAACCTCTACTTAATAATAAATCGTCCTTTAAAAATTAATAAACTCTTCATTTAATTAAAATTGTTCTTCGATAAACCCAAAAGAAACATTAATTTCTTCAACCGTCATTTAATTAATTCTTTATCATTCATTTAATTAAACAACCACAATAATAATAATAATAAATTATTTATTATTTTTATTAAAAATTTCTTTTAATTAGTCAAAATTTCTCTTATAATCTTATTTAATTAAATTAAGTAATTTATAAAACATGGTAAATTGCACAGGTTGGACCGCAACAGTGTGCTTCCCATGCAGATCAATTAAAGTGAACTTTTCTGGATCCGGTGCTCCTGAGACTTGTCTGGACACCAACTAAAATTATTTTATATATTCGGAAGTCCAAAAAATGACACCTTTAGGTGTTCTAACACTTGGAATAAAATTTCAAAGTTCGCTTGTAAAACAGAACCATCGACAATCCAAAACAAAATTCAAAAACAATGATATTTTAACTTTTTTTCAAAAAAACAACACATTACATTATGTATCGATTTCATAGTACAATGGTATAATTTTTTAGATTTTGGATCAAAAATACAAGGTTGATTTGTGTTGATAGAAGCATTGGATAATCGGATGATTTTTGATACACAGGTTTATATTCCTCGATGAGAAAAAATAAATAAAGAATGATCACATTTTCCAAATGAATTTTATGGATAAAAAATGTTGAATTTCGGTGGATTGGTTCACAAGTGGATCGATTCACATTTTCCTATGATGGATATCATTGGATTGGGGGATGGTGGTTTAGAATCAGATGTAAAACTAGATATGTGCTTCTTTAAAAGTCTAAAATACATGACATGTGTTTTGAACCCACTAGTCCTGTGGGGCCCCCTATATAGTGGATTGATCGTTAGTGGAAATTATTTAGAACATTCCATGTAACCCTTGTAACAAGGTTTTCTATCTATTCATGAAGACATGTTGTGTACCTAAAAGGGTTAATAGACATATGTGGGTGTACAGGGTTTTGAACACTCCAAGTACTCCCTTACATAGTCATGGGCTGGACACGTACATGGGCTAGGCCATGTACTAGAACACAGGATGGTTAATTCATATTTAGGTGTTGGTATACACCATGGATTAAGGATTCATCCTCATCTATGTATCATATCTCTTCATACCTTTACTGTATACTTATAATAGTGACTTCCAAAAAGAATTACCTCTTTGATTGATGTTATCAATTCTATTCTGACTAATGAGTTTGTTATTTTAGATGAGTTACCTATGGATAATTTGATAAGGAATAATAGGATAAAATTTTACTATTTTTAATTACCTCTAGAATAAGTGACTTTTTGGGGTATACCCTGATATTTTTTTTAAAAGTAATATATACATATTGTTGGGTAAAACTATCTGTATTTCCATTATTGTATTCTTTTTTGTTACATGGTTCCCTACAAGCTATGAATATACTCAAACATGAACTAGAATTTCCCAAAATTTTCATGTCTTCTATAGATGATAAATCTTTTGGACGATTCCATGATGGGACAAGAGAAAGTAGTTCTCTGTGAGACTAGACAGACTAAGGTTTGATCCTACGATATTCTGAAAAAAAAAGTTTAACATTGAGTTTAGAGGTTTTTTTCAATTATGATTTCTGGTAATTGATTTGGATCTATTTATATTGATTTACATCCAATTGTTTTCTGATTGGAGGATCTATATGTATATATACATGGTTTTTTATTTTTTATTTCAATTCAGAATTATAAAGTCTTAGAGATGTGTATGTGATTATATGTACATAGGTTAACACCTCTAATATCAGTGATACGACCACTCAGCTCTATTTTCAAACACCATGTATATTGTAAGTGGGCATAAGGTTTTAGGGATTTGGACCCATTGGGAAGGGTTTTGAAATTGTTGTATGAGAGCCATTCAGTTCTATCATAGGATCGAGAGTCTATGATATTTGTTAGGGGAAATAGTTTTAAGTGTTTCAAATCAATATCACAGGTGACAAACACTAGTGATGGTGTCGAAGATGATTTATCCATACACTAGGACTCAGGTGAGCTGCTTTTTGACTTGGAACATGAGAATAATATTTTCATTGAAATTAATTGAACAATCATCATATAAAAATTGGTTATTGTTTCCATGTCCTTCTTCGGTTAGCACTCTAAATATTCTCATTGACTATGGTACATCTTTTTTTATGCCTCTTTGAGGTATGGAAACATGGATTCATCATCTTGATCATGAGGTTTATCCCATTAGGGATGAGGCAATGATACAAGAAACCATCCTAGAGGTTATACTTCAATGTGATGAAAGAAACTATACTACCACATATTTAGCAGTTTAGTGTACCCGCAATTATAGTGGGGGAGGTCCTCCAGATGAGCGCAATTCATGACTTTTAGCAGTAGAGACCCCTCTAGTTTTGAGATGTTCCTAACCCACTGGAGGATGAGGATTAAAAAGAAGTAGGGACATACTTTTTTCTTCTAGTTAGGAAACTATTATATCAGATGTTTCAACTAGAGAATTACATTCTTCTCGGATCAATACGGAAATAGTGGGGGTTAGTGACCGAGTCTTATGATGATGAAATTCTACCAGGGTAAGAATTTTAATTCCTTTTCAAATATTATTTCACCAAATCTATGATGTGGGTTTTATGTATCCTGGATCTTCTGTAGCTCTAGCAGAGTAGCAGGATAGTAACTATGTATTCATTGAGGTTTACGAAACCTATCGAAGAACTCGTTATATATGGTCCATGACTAGTTCTTCAGGAATATAATTTTAGAGAGAGGTATCTATATAGATATCTAATATAGTGTTATATGTATATGAATTTCTACCAATGATTGGGTGCTAGGGTATGTTGTGGTGTTTGTGAGTTTCTTGGATGACCAAACACATTCAATGGTTTCTTGTAGAATGAAAGAATGAGAATAGACCTGAACAGTAGAGACCTGGGTGACCTAAACCTGAGATAAAATTAATAAAGAGGTCCCATTATATAGGTTTGTTGTTTTAGGGATCATAAAATGGGTATATTATACTGAAGGAAAAATTATGAAAATCATGTGAATTCAGAGGACATCATGCTAGAGAATTTTCAAACCACCATATAGATGATAAAGTGATTATGGATGGCCCACCAAGGTAGATTCAATGGTATGAGAATTCAGTTTTCCTATGAGGTGAATGTGGAAGGGGGTCTAGGATAGTAGAAGGAGGTGGTAGATTCTTGGACTTGTAACCAGCACCACACCCAGGTGGTCTATTCCATACACATGGAATGGGAGGATAACGGTGGAAATCTATAGGATGTCTAATATTATGACCCAGAGGATATGGGACTGGTATTATGTATGATTTATGTTTTTATACCATATATTTAGTACTGATTGATACAAGTTCGAGTAATTCCTTAAATAAAACATCTCTTGTTCGAGACCTAGTTATTCTGAATAAGCCATTGTCTTGACCCTTGTTCTTGGAGACTTAAACTAGAGAAGACATAATGATCACACAATGGTGCAAAAAGTTTAACCTCACTCTTGATCCAAAGAGTTATATTGGGATATATTAGTAATATAATTATTCCATATGATGTCATCTTATGTATGGATTGGTTATCAATGGTTAATGTGCATGTTGATTTTATCATGTGGATGATGCACTTTGTCTATAGCAATGGAACCATCTTTTCCTTTGTCGGTTGAATAGAAACCCAAATTGTGTATGACAGACCAATGAATAGGATGGTGGAATTGATTAATCATTATTTGGATAGATTAACCCTCAATGTGGTGGATGATATGAGTTCCATGATTCTGCAAATGGTGGTGGTGTTCGATGATGTCTTCCTTGAGGATGTTACCTCCCAACGGATTGATAGACATCTTCATTGATATATACCTCAAAATGACATTGAAATATTCCTCAGTATATTAGATGTCTCTTGCACTAGTTAATCAGATGAGGGTGATGATGGTGGAATAATAAGGGAATCAATTACTTGGTCCTAAGTTTCACTATGGTCTACCCCAATTCTGTTCAGCAATAAGAAGGATTAGAGATAGAGGTTATGTGTGCCCAATTGGTTCTTGAATTATGTGACCATTAAGAACACACATGCAAAAACTATGATGGTTGAACTCTATGATCAGTTGAGAAGGGTTCAATGGATCTCTATGTTTGACCTCGTGTCAGGTTATCACTAGTTATGATTACGATATTAGGACATATCGAAGATGATATTCATATTTCTCTATGGTCACTATGAGTACATGATGATTTTCTTTTGAATGAAGAGCACCCCAATAGTGCTCATGGGAGTCATCAACCATATCCTTCATCCCTTCATAGGTTGGTTTTTGTTAGTCTTCATAGAATATATCCTAGATTACTCAATGTTTGAGGAGAACCTTCTGATACACATGGTGATGGTTTTAGATGTAATTCTACAACACAATCTATCTATAAATATCATGAAGTTACATTATAGATTCACAAATTCTACATTCTAGGACATGTTATCTCATTTTATTGAGTGTTTTTGTACCCAAAAATGGTTAATACTATGTTAGAAAGGGATCCAACCAATAGCATGATTGAAGTACAAAACACATTCAGGTTAGCAAGATATTACAAGAGACTCGTTTTGGATTTATCCATTACATAAAAACCAATGATTACTTAGAATCGAAAGGGGAAACCATTATTTTGGAAAATGAGGTGATAGTATGATTTTTAGTATTTGAGGAAGAGCCCTATAAGTGATCCCATATTAATATTTCCCACAGATGGTGTCGATTTAATTATGTTATAAGATGAATTTGGAACCGTGCAATGTTGTGTTTAGATTCAGAGGTATGTGGTGATGGCCTATGGTTTATGCTAGTTGAGACCACATGAGATGAACTATGCAACCCATGATCATGGGTTATCAGCAGCAGTCTCTACACTAGATATGCAAAGATACTACCTAATGGGTGGGAGATTTATCTTCAATTATGATCACAATAGACTTAATTATATATTCCCATAGAAGGATAACATCTTTTAAAGGAGTTGATTGATGATTTTTATCCATGTTTATCACATAGATGTTTTTTACACTCATGGGATGGGGAACATTGTAACAAATACCATAGCAAGAGAACCAATTTGTAGTTGTTGAATGACATGTCAGATCAGTTTTCCTCATTGTTGTTATCCATTATGGATGAGGAAGGAGAAGCATACCTCTAGTCAATGGTTTTTAACCCTTTACTCCTATATCTAGTTAGGGAGGAATAACTTGGAGATGTTGATTGATAGACCCTTAGTACTTAGATACCTATTGGACATGCACTGGATGGAATTTCTAATGGGGAAGCATGACATTATTTTCATAAGACACTTGATGTTACTAGTGACATTTCCAGAAGTAGATCTAATATAGTTTAACATGTCTCTATATTTGTTAAATCCATGTGTGAGAATGATGTAAAAATGCCTTTGAAATTATTTTTGGTGTCCATGAATGAATATATGTGTTTCATATTTTTGTCTCTCAATGAAAATATTGTTAGAAATTGAATGAATAGAACCATGTTCTAGTGTGTTTTGATCATCCCATTTAGTAACTAGATTGGATTTGGTATGGCATATCCATGTACATCATTATGGTCTTACCGTGAACCTCTATGGGCTATGATTCCATCTGGGTGATTGTATAATGACTCAAAAAGTCATCCCACTTCATAGCTATTTGGGAGAATAGTTCAATATAGAGCATGGGATTCCACTACATGAAGTATATATTCTGGCACCAATGAGTTCCATCGATGATAAATTATGATTGTGATTCTCTATTCATATTCCGGTAGTGGAAGGGATTACATGTGTATTTTGGGAATCAGTTACTCTTAAGAACAGTGCTCCATGACCAAACTAATGGCCAAACTGAGCAGATTATTCAGGATAAGGTCGACATGCTCCAAATATTAATATTGTACTTTTGAAGTAGTTGGGAGGATCAACTAACACATGTTTTGTTTTCTAACAACATGAACTACCATTCCACCATCGATATAGTATCATTGGAGGCTTTATACGGGATACCCTACATGTCACCACATTTATGGATTGACCCACTAGAGATATCACACATGGGTATAGTGATGGTGTGGGAATCTTCCAATCAGTATTAGATCATATATGAGTAGATGATGACTACAAAAATCCATCATAAATCTTAGGAGGACAGAAAAAAGAGGCATTAGGTGTTATAGGAAAAAGACTATGTTTTTTAGTAGGTTTCACATCGATGTGTATGACATATTTTTGGGTAGGTTAGAAATATTTCACTAGGATTAATTATCTCATTCTATAAACATCATATAGTTTGTGATTTTTCAAACCACATAGCTCTACCTATATATTTAAACGGGGTACACGACATCTTCCATGAGTTATAGTTGAGGAGTTAACTGCATGACACATCTTATGTTACCAAATAGGGATTTATGGGCATCAAGGATATAAATACCTTTAATGAGTAGCTATTAATTATCAATGATAATAAATATAAGATCCATTTTGGGTGATTTATTCTTACAGTATGTGTCCAGTGGAAGCACCTGAATCTTCAAGAGATAACATTGGAGTTGGGGGTCATATTTTTTCTTAGTACCCACATCTCTTTGGGAAACCCTTGTTTTGGATTTTTCAGAAGGAAGTCCCCTTGTTTGGGAGAAAGTAATGAAAAATATTTTCATGTACTATTATATGATATTATATAGAATATTTTCAAGACTAGATGCTAAAGAGGAATCCAATTATATGGCCCGGTGTTCCTAGAATAATGGTTTCAAATATATCAAATATATCTAATAGAAAGTATTCACATTTTTTATGAAAAATTGTGATAAAATCTAAAAATTGGTTCATATATGATATTTGAGGAATTTATTTAATTCAAAATGTGTTTATTACCCTATGAATGACATAATATTTATCAGGTTAAGGCGTTTGTTGAAAATCATTCATGATCATAAAATGAATAAAATAAATATTTGTTTTTTTTGTTTTTTTTCAATTACTGAAGAACCTAGCCCTGTCATTAAATACACTCTTATGGAATATTTTTAGGGATTACCACATAACACATAAAATCATTGGAGAGCAATTGGAAGATGTGTAATGGAATTATAGTGGTAGATGATTACCAAATCAAAGAATAATGACCGTTGTGATATGGAATCAAATTATCTCACCAATAATCATGTCTCGTCTCTTTTATTTGGGAATGGTTAATCATAGTAGATGTAAGATGTTTTTTTAGATTAGATTCATTACTATATCCTAAATTATATGATTATCATCAATAAATCAATGAATTTTATGATATGTGGCTAAATATTATTGTGGGATGGGTTAGATTGATTAGGTACTGGGAGAATTTATTTTAAAAATATTATCTATTCATTTTTAATCTCATAATAATGAATTGAGGGTGAAACAAAAATCAAAGAAGGTTGATTCTTCTTGTTTCATATTGTGATTTTATCCATTAATTCTTCATTCATCGATGTAATTCATTATTTTTGCTTTAATTCATCATATCGGAATGAATCAATCATTTCTGTAACCACTCGGGTATTTATAGAATAATGTTTATTAGTATTCCGGAAATTAAATTTTAATATTCATAATGTTATGTTATTATTACATTAAATAATTTATTATATTGTTATTTATTTAAAAAAAATCAATTATAGAATTTTATGTTTGGAATAATAATCACATTTTTTAGTTCATAATGGTGAATGTATCATAGTATAAATTTTTGATAATATTCTAAAAAATGATTTTCATAGTGAATAGTAAAAATAAATTTGTTCTATAATATACAGTATTTTTTAACATCATGAAGATAAAATTATGATAAAAAAATTAATAAAATTTATTAAATAAATTAATTATTATCTTATGAGAGTAATATTTTATATAAATAAATAAGAACATAAATATTATAATTTATTTTATTATAGTTATGAAAATTATTATCAGTTCTCATGTTGTGCATGAACAACATTGACAATGTCAAATTTTGTTACTTATAAATTATAATTGTGTGCTAAAAATACTTTCATTGCTTTTTATTATTAATTATAAGATTTTATTGATTTTTTATCTATTAAATTCGAAATTTATAAATATATTACATTATTCAGATCCAATTTCATATAAAATTCTTTCACATGGAAAAAAATACAAAATAATAAATTTAAGAAGTTTTATTGACCGGTATATTAGTGATTATACATAATGAAAGAGTCTTTAATTTTATTTTGAGATTAATTTATTTATTTGAATGATATTATTTTATATTTAATTTTTATATGAAATAATGAACATTATTTATTGTGAAACACTGATGTAGTGCTTGTTGAACCCTAAGAAAAATAAATAAATTGATTTTAATTAAAATGATATGAATTATTAAATAACTCATATATTGGAATATTATTTTTAAATGACTAATTCTGAACCATTATCAATTTTTTATTCAATTTTGGGACATTTTGGACCCACAAGAAGTACAATTAGAGCTTTACGATATTTTATTCAAAAGTAAATAAGGTGTTCACACAATAAACAATAGTTTGTATATCATTTTTTTATCATTTTAAAAAATTAATTTTTGTTAATAAATAGTGTTTCAAAAGATAAAACTATTTCATTTTAATGAAATTTTATTTTTTATTTGAGGGAAAAATAAAAACATTATTGACTAGAATGGTTATGGAGCCATAATTATTAAATTAATGAATAAATTAAATTAATGGTATTAAAAATAATTAAATAAATTTAATTTTATATTTATATGTTAAATAAATAATTCCATATATGTATTTGACATTAATATGACATATTAAAAAAATTTACACTAATTTGATACATTTTTTTGATGTGTTTAAATGAATAATTATGAGTAGTTTTTATTTTGGAAAAAATTATTTCTCATGAATAATATATATTATTATATTATTTAAAAATGAAAAAAATAAGACAAAAAATGAATATATTTCATTTAAAATTTAATACCCATTAGATTTAGTATTTTTTTAATTATTAAAACCCAAAAAAAATCATTATATTTTAATAGTTTAATTAATTGATAGGTTACCTCTAACCTTTGTTATCAAATGAGGCTCCCTCCTTCACAAATTTTCATAACCTTAAACCATTTTGTTCAGAATGTATTTAAAAATAAACCTCCTCCTCATACCATAAAACATTCCTATGCTTTTGTTCCCATAAATAGGTTACTTCCAAGATCCTTGAAGATCTTATCAAGGGGATTATTTTAACAAGTTATGTCTTTTTCTCTTTTAAATTATTTCCCTTCGTATACCTTGTCCATACCTTTTATCATATATTTCAGGAAAATAAGAGTTTAACATATATACTTGATTTTTTTGGTGTTTATAGTATATTCATTCTTAAATCAATCATCTTCTCTATTTATTCTTAAATAATGAAATCACCGTTCATGGTACGTCAATTCAAAACCTTAGTGGAAGATGATTTTTCATTTCCATTTTACTAAAATCGTGTATAGATAAAATTTACATGTAATTGTTTAATATGATCTAAATATATATATTTTATCACTTATGGAGTTTCTCTTCCATTCAATAAGAAATTACTTGACTAACTAACCATGAAAACCATCTAAAGTGCAAACCCCAAACTATGGAAATAATAATATATTATTAATAAATGGGTGGAGTGAAATTATAAAATGAAAACATAAGGTGTTATAAAATATAATATGTTTCTATAAAATATTAATTAAATTATTATAACTATTATATATGTGTTTTAAACATATTTTATGTAAGAATAACCCCATGTAAGATATTTCATAACCCAAATTGCATTCTTTTGGATAACACTCTATTTCATTAATTATTTGGTAGTAAGATTATAGATTTAATGAATTTGGATTATATTATATTCTATAATGTCAATTTATAGTGTATACACATATTACAGTCATAATATTAATTATAATATCAGTTATAGGATATTTTTAATGGTCTTTTCTTTTAATATCCTCATTTAAACTTCTATTTTTAAAAAATAAAAAATGGAAGTTTTGATGAAAATATTCTTATCTTATGATTGTGGTATTATTATTGGGAATTGTTTATGATGAATGGTGGGACCTATATATCCCTCTAATGCATTTTATGTGTGAAACTTGGAGGTTATCCCTATGATTTCTACAAGTATAACTACGATGGTTACCCCATAATATAGAAATTAGAATTATGTTGTTAGGTATCTGTGAGGGTTAATAATTTTAACATAGGTGTAATGGTAACAATATTAAATAAGTAATCCGTAAAGATAAATTTATGGTTTTATTTATGTTTAACATGTTTTATTTAAATCTTATTTCTCAGAATGTATGTATATAATACATTATGGATGAAAATTCTGTCATTGTAAAAATGATTTCATATGATTGTAAGTATTCATGGAATAAAAGTTTATTTCCTCCTTTTTATATCACTTGCTGATATTTTGTGCTCATCCCATGTTTTAAAATGTTATTGACTAGGTGTAATTATGTATAATAGAAAAGTAGAATCTCTGATGAATGTTGTGATGACTTTTCATGAAAATGGTTTCATGATTTTAATTTAAAAAAATTTCATTATGAATGAAATAGATACTATATTAGTTATATGTATTGTTTGTGATTGTTGGTAGATATCTATTAATTGTGTCCTAAAATTATGAAAATTTAAACTAAAATGATCTTTAGGAATGTAATTAATTGATTTCTAATGTAATTTACAAGATAATGTAATGTTTATGGGTAGGTTATTATAATTGGTATCAGAAAAGGGTTTCGATAATTTGTGTGGTCCGGATGATGTTAATAGAATGTAATAATTTATTTTTACATTAAGTTTATAGTTAAATGATTTTGAATTTTTTGATAACCATGTTTCTTTATTTATGATTTGTTTTTTCAGAATGTTTTTCCATTGAAGAAAGAGTAATTCTGATGTTGGAAAGCACTGAGAGGATGATATTTTTCTGAATCCACAGCCTAGAATTGTGGGAATTAGAACCAAACAATTTGTTATAGAAATGAATATGTTGATGTTTTCTATAAAACAATTATCCATGAAATAGAATAACTAGAGCTACCACAATGTAACATGATGATAGTTGAACATTTAATGAGGGAACACCAACCTACTTTTAGTGGATATTTTGACCTAGTGGGACCTTAAGGATGGATTAAAGACCTTGATATGATACTCATTGTCATGATGTGTTCATATAATAAAACTTTTATCCTTTACATTTATCATTTTTAATGTTAATGAGTATGACTTCATGAAAATAAATTTTTGTACAAGATATGGAAATTATGATTTTGTTATTATGCCCTTCAGTTTGAAAATTACCCCTCTTATATTCATAGATCATATGAATATAATAATCTATTAATATTTTGATTTGTTTTTTTATTTTTATTGATTATATTTTTGTATTATTAAAAATTTATTAGGATCATGAAAATAATTTAAGGATTTTCAAGGAAAAACTGAAAGAAAATAAATTATAAAGAAAATTTAGAAATTGATATTTTTTGTTGCAACTAATTTATCTTCTTGGGAACATTGTATATAAGGATGTAATACCAATTTTGCCTTTCAAAAAATTGGTTGATGAATTTATGAGGCATACAAATGTTACAGATATTTTATAGTTTTCTTGAATTAGTAGGTTTTTTACCACTAGTTTGTTAAAAATATTACATGTTTAACAATAATGATAACTAATAAAATATGAAAAGGGGTAACATTTACATGGATAAAAGAATGTGATGTTTTCTTAGGGACTAATGACGAAATTTCCAAGTGTTCTAGATTTTCCCCTACCTTACAAAAATGGTTAATGTTTCATCCATATGTATGTTTCATTAATGGTACATGGTTTTGTTCTGATGCAGAAGGATCGAGTAATTTATTATAAATAATGACAATAAAAACCTCATAAGTTAAATTACCCAACACATTAATTTAATTTAGTACAAATGTTTTCTTCTTTGAAAATTTAGAGCAACCATTTATATGGAATGAAATGTGGAATATATACTTACCATAAATGTATGAAGTATTTATTTAGTCAGAAATAATTAAATATTAAGAAATGAAGATTGATTTAATGGATAATGTATTATGATTTCACGAACTATTACTATCCTATAAAATAAAATAATGTGTCTAATTCCATGAGTCAAAAACTTAAGGAATTAATAACCATGTTATGCTTATAACATCACCCATTTATTAAGGATTCAATGAATTTTTTATTTGAAGTAGTTGGAAAATAAAATCTCTCTATTTGGTTTTAGGTGTCAGTAATGTCATCTCAATCAAACAGAATTAAGCATGCAAAGAAGAAAGACCCTAGGTTATTTAAAAAGGTAAAATTGGTTTAAATGGGAATGTTTCTAGAATTTAACATTGATAAGTATTGTGTTTAAATATTTTGAAATAGATTATACAATCCTTGTAACTCGGAAATGATGAAATAATTGTTGTGTGGTTCTCATAGTTTTTCTAGTTCTTCTAGGATGTACTAACATGTATAGAGTCCTTCAGAAGTATTACTAGTGAGATGGAATGGAAAGAGATATTTCATATTTTACTCTTAAATGTTTGACATGTCAATAGGTTGAATAATAGTGAAAGTAAACAAAGGTTATTCTTTATCCTTTTCCAGTTTTAGACTGGAAATGGGAAAATGTATCCATGGACATTGTGGTGGGACTACCAAAGTCATCTCAACGAAACAATGTAGTTTGGGATATTTCTTGATCAGATAAATAAATCTTCTCATTTCAGTATTATTTGAGATATTATGTCATTGGGTATTCTTTCTACAATGTACCTCAATGATATTTTCCGGATACATGGAATTCCTATTTCTGTTGTATTTGACTATGATCCCATGTTCTCATATATCTTTGGGAATGGGATTTAGAAGCTGTTGGTCACATAGTTACATTTCAAAACTTCTTTTCATCCTCAATGTGATGGAAAAGGTGAGAGAAAAATTCAAACATTTGAAGGTATATTTATTTCTAGTTCAATGTACAACTACGGAAGTTGGGATTAGTCTCTTTTTAATTGACATTTCTAATAAGAACAGTTTCCATTCTAGTGTATACATAGAATCTTATGACGCATTATATGGAATGCATTGTCAAACTCTACAATTTTGGTATTAATTTTGGGGAAGGAAGTTGATGTGTCAATAATTTGTATAGGAAGTGGATTTGAAAGTAAATATTATCCAGAAATACATGAGGATAGAATAGAGGAGGCATAAATGTTATGCAGATAACATGACGAAAGATATTTCATTTGAGTTAGGTGATCATGTTTTTCTTAAAATCTCACCATGGAAAACTATTAAGTGTTTTGGTAAGTAATTAAATATAATTATATGGTTCATTTTACCATATGAAAACATAGAGAAATTTGGACAACTTTCTTACTGATAAACCTTTCCTCTGATTTATTCTCATTTAAAAATGTTTTTCAGGTTTCAATATTGTTAAAGAATGTGCCAGATTAATCTCATGGTTTGAACCCAAAATTGCTTTAGTTGGAAGAGAACCTTTCTTATGAATATAACCATTTTAATATTCATGATCATAAAGATAAATTATTGTGGAATAAGCTAATCCATCAAGTTAAGGTTTTGTGGAGAAACCACATGGTTGATGAAGCAAGATGTGGATCTAAAAATTCTATAAGGGAATGGTACCCTCAATTGTTTAATAAGTAAATAAAAACATGATGAGGATGAAATTTCCAGATGGAGGGGATAATTTAATAGCATAGGTATTTATATAATCATATTTATTTGTATTCTGGAAATTAATAAAGTTATATTTGTTATGTTTAATTAATTCATAAGATAAATAATTTAATATATGGTTATTTATATAAAACATTGTTTTTTTATTATAGTATTTTAATGTGGAAAAACTAATCTCATTTTGAGTTAATCGTTAATAAAATATCATAGAATGCATTTTTTATATTTTTCTATAAATTTTTAATTTTTAAAATAATAGAAAAAATATAGTCCTTTTAGAAAATACAGAATTTTTTTAGGCCATAATGAAGACATAGATATGAAATAATATTATCAAATTTATTAAATAAATAAATTATGATTTTAAAAGATTAATATTGTATAGAAATAAATAATAAAAATAATTTTCTATGTTATTTTATGGTAGATATAAAAATTATTATCAGTGTCGGCACAATGCATGCCAAGTAATGGAAATGTCAAAATTGATTCCTTATAAATATTAATTTAGTGAAAAAAATTATTTTCACGACTTTTTATTTTTAATAATTATGTATTATTTATGAATTATCTGTTACATTCAAAATTTAATGTCATGTAATTTTAATCTTATTTTAATTCATGTGAATTGGTTGAATAGAGAATGAAAAAGAAAAATTACCAATATTTGATGTTTTCTTGACATGTATATAAGTGAATATAGATAATGAACGAATCTAGAAATTTATATTGAAAATAATTTATTTATTTTAATGATAATATATAGTTTTTAATTTTAATGTGAAATAATTAAAATTAATATATGTGCAACATTGATGTAGTACTTGTGGAATTAATAGGAAAATAAATAAAATGTACTTTTATTAAAATAATAAGAATTATTAAATAACTCATATTTTTTTATAAATGGTTTTATAAAATTAATTTCATAATGTTATCTATTTTTTTTTAAATTTTGTAACATTATGGACCCATAAGAATCAAATTAATACCATTAGGATATTTTATTCCATAGCAATTAATGGTGTTAAGACAATAAACTATAGATTTTTAAAAAATCTTATGTATGGTTTTCTAAAAATGGTTTTAGAAGTAAATTATGTATAAAAATAAATTAAAATTATATATTTCCTATTTTTAAAATTTTTAGGGAATAAATTAATTAATTAATTTATAGAACAATTATGATGTTGTAATTTTTTATTTAATGAATAAATCAAATTAATGTTACTAAAAATAATAATATAAATAAAATTTGATATTTCTAATGTAATTAACAAATTCCCTAGATGAATATGACATTTCAATGATATAATATGAAAATATTCGAATTTTAACCTTTGTTTTGTTTTTATTATTATTATAATTATAAATATTTTTTATTTTGACTAAAAAAATTTTCCTGAAAAAATATATTTTATTATATTGTTTTGAAAAAAGAATTAAAAATAATAAATGGTGATATTATTATGAAAATATAATGTTATTTAGTTTTAGGTAATTTGGGATTCGTAAACATTGTAATAAATTTATTATATTTTAATACTTTAAGTAATTTTTATGTCACCCAGCAACTAAATTATAAAAGGATGATCCCCCCATCACCAATTCTCATAACCTTAATCCTTCTTGTTCAGACAACATATTCCAAATTCCCTCCTCCTAATCCTTTAACACATTCTTTTGTGTCAATTCACCACCTTTTTTAATGAAGATTTTTCATTTATCTTTTACAAAAAACATGGAGGGTTTAAATTCACAAGTAATTATTTAAAATGGAATAAATATATTTTTTTTATCACTTCTGGAGTTTCAATTCCATTTGGAAAGAAAATACATCACGAACCAACCATGGAATCCTGGTAAATCACATATCCTAAAAAATCCTAATAACAAAATACTATTAACAAATAAATGGAATTATGTTATAAAATGATCTTGTAAAGTGTTATAAAAATGAATTTTTTTTCTATAAAATTTTAATAACACTCTTTCAAGAATTATAAATTAGGATTGAACACATTATCTAGAAGAACAACCTGATATAAGGGAATTCTTAACCCAATATCCCTTAATTGTGTTTACCTTCTATTTCATTAATTATGTGGTACTAAAATTATTTTTTTATTTAATATTGTTTATATAATTTTTTATAATGTGTATTTTCAATTTATATACATACTTCTTTCATGTTATTAATTTTCATATTAATTATATGAAATTTTAAAAATGAATATTATGTTAAATTCATCTTTTGAAACTCCATTTTTTCAAAATTCCAATGGGATGTTTTATTAAGAATAATCATATTATGTATTTGAGTTTTGGTTTTTGGGAATTATTTATGGTTAATGGTGGAACCTATATCTCCCTCCAATGCGTTGGTTATACGAAATTTTGAGGTTGGTGTATAGTTACACAATGTGTAACTTTGATGGTTACACCATAAGGTAGCTGTGGGGGTTATATTATAAGGTATTGATGAGGGTTACAATTCATAAGTTATCCACTAGGGTTATAATATTAAGTAAGTATTTCACCCAAGATAAATTTGCAGTTTTATTTATGTTTTATATGTTTTATTGAAATTTCATGTGTTAAAATTTATATATATGATACTTTATGGTTGATATGTATGACTTTGAGAAAATTATTTCATATAATTATAATTATTAATAGACTAAATCTTTCTCTCCTTATTTTTATATCCCTTACAAAAGATATTATGCACATTAAATTTTATAAATTGTATTCCAAGGGATCTATGTATTGGTAAGAGAAAATTAGGATCCCAAAGGATTGTTTTGAATACTTTTCATGAAAATAAAATCATCATTTTAATTTAAAAAATATTTATTATGAAATAAATTGATCTTGTTTTAGTAGTTTCCCTTTTATATTCTTATTAGTTCATATGTATGAATTATGTCATAACATTATAAAAATATAAACTGTAATGTTCTTTGGGAATTTAAATAATTTAATTCTAAAATAATTTATGAGATTATATAATGTTTATGGTTTAGTCCTTATAGTTGTGCAACAATTTCATGGAGAAATGATACGACATTATAAATATAGGATGATTACGACATGATGATAGTGTGATGAAGGAAGGAGTGACGAATCAACTAGATTTGGATACCCAACTTCATGTTTTTTAGTTTGAAATGAAGAAAGAAGAATGATCCCATTTTCTGAATGGATTTGATGGAAATGACATCTTGTTCAATAATACTGAGTCTCAAATGGCGAAAAATTGATGTTTTCCTAGAAATACAGCAACCAGGTTGGAGGAAAAAGTCTTAGAAACAAATGCTGAACTATAACTGTGTTTCAATAAAAATCCACACTTCATTTCATGTAATGTGGATTCATAAGCCATGGGTTCCCCCTTATAAGAATGTAGTGTTTCATATAATTTTATGTACCACTAGGATTGTGACCCCTATCACACAGCATGTGGTAACTCCCTGATTATGTGGAATATACCTTTGCGGATAGACATACGGGTTGGGGTGCATGGGTTGCGGCATGCCATGAACTCCCCTACAGAGAGATGGAATAAACATGTGAATGGGAAAAGTCTTGTACTAGAATACAACTAGAGTTCATAGGATGTTTAGAGTCCAAGTACTCTAGTATGAAGACATGACATGAGACACTTGTTGTTTAAATGGGTAGGACCCAGGGTCATGGGACACAACATGTTACCCCTTGTATACTCTATGTATTATATTAAACATTTCGTGGATCTATTTCCCTGTGTATCTTAGGAATGTTTCATTATGGTTCATTTCCCATATCCTTTCCCCTAGGGGTTAGTATGGAATTTTCTCCGTCACATAGGAAAATAATACCTTTAGTATGAATTATAGGATTGAGTCTTTAGAATCTCTATTTGAGGATAATTGCGAGATACTCTATTCAACTTTATTCCCTTGTAATAGTTCTTAGTATCTTCATGACAAAAAATAGATTTGAATCTATACTTTACATATAAGGTTAATACACATTGTGTTTTTTGTGTTCCCTCTATCCATGGGACTGATCCTTATATGTGTATTGTGTCTCTTCAGACCTTTAGTATGTCCTTATAATTGAGGGACCTGACAAGAATTATTTATTGATCAAATTTCATTATTTCTATTTAGACTATGGACATTGTTCTCTTATATGGGTGCTTTATGGATCTTTTGATCCAGAATCTTAGGATGGAATATTATGTTTGTTTCTTACCTATAGACTATGTGACTATATTGAGTTTATCTAGTTTTTATTGTTATATGGTCTATATACATATAACTCTATATCGTTGAATTTATTTCCTTTTTTGTACGATTTTAGGTTTCAGGATACCTTACTATGTATTTTTATACTCAGCCCTACGTGATATTTTCCCACATGTGTTATTTCTTGTGAATATGATCAATCTTTTGATGGATTCATTAACAAAATAAGACCATATTGTGCTTAGTGAGGTTGTACATATTGAATTTAGTTTCGGTGGTATTCTGATAGCATTCCCTGTTTTGCCTTCTAGATAGAATTTTTTTTAGAATAACTGTGGTTGGATTCAACTTGGCACTATTTAATTTCCTTTACATCATGTCGTACTAAGGTTGTTGGATTTATATGTATGCATTCATGGGTTGTTAGTTGTTTTTTCATTTCATCATTGCATAGTCTTGGAGATGTGTTTTTTTTGTACATGAACTTATACAAAGGCCATATATGTTATTGATATGTCTACTCAGTGCTAGTCGTCAGCCCCCGTCCTATTGATGGTTGGATTAGGGAGTCATGGAATACACCATAATTGGATGGGTAAGGATTTTTTGGATCTCATATACCCTATAAAATACAATATTCTTATTTTATAATTTATAGTTATTTATAAAATTTAATTTTTTATATAGGAAAATATCATTCCACACCGTAAAAATCCTATGATATTCTAGTGGGGCATAGTTAATTATTAGTTCCCAATAAAAATCACTCTAATTTTTTGAGTATAATTATGAGGAGAGAATTTCTTTATTGTGGAAAATTTAATAGCATAAATTTATAATATATAATTAGATTAAAATAATATAACTTTTTATAGCATTATCCACATAAAATACCAAAGGTTAAAAAACCCTAGATATAGTTATATAAAATATAAATATTTTTTCAAAATGATAAATGATTATTCATTGAATTATTGGGAATGAGTACACCAAAACAAATCTATGAATTATATTTATATTTTAAACAATTTCTAAATTTTGTGTTAGTGAAGTTAGATTAGTTTACATAGGGTTATATAAACAATTATTAGAAAAGTTAATTTTTAAAAAAATTGTATATATGATACAAACATATATTTTAAAAATAATATTAATAATTATATGATTTATTTTATATTAGTAATTGAATGAAAATAAATTATCTAATTATTGATATGAAATATGAATGAAAATATTTGAAAATAATATATATCCATGATAATAAATTAAAATGTCGATACAAATAATATGGATATCTTAATGATGGAATGCATAATTTTAGAGAACAATAACTCATTTCAAAGGCCATATTCTGGGACACAATACATTTCATTAAAAATTTAATCAATATATCTTATTAAATTTTATAGGGATACGAAAAATACCCAATCCTATTTTTCCACATAATACAGGTCGATTCACTAAGTGTATATACCTTTATCAATCTCACATTTCACCCAGTTATGTCAAATGAATTTACTATGATAGTCATCATGAAAATTAATATTATTTGATTGGGATTATCTTAAATGATTCAACATGGCTATATGTATAAAAAATGTGGATATATTTTCAAAATCATCATCTATAAGTAGTCTATAATCACCAAGAATGTTGATACATTTTCCCATGCCAATAAATGGTTTAACATGATCATAAATAATCTAGATGAACACAGTGGATGATTAATAAATAAATAAACAACATCCCAATAGTCATCCATTTTATAAAAATAATATGCATTATTATCATAATACATATTGAGTAATATGGTTGGTAGTACAATAAATACATAGTAAAAATTATAATAATCACTTGTATTGGAATAATAACATACCCAATGCCAATAAATTATCTAATGTTAACTAAAAAAATGAATTATTGATGAACATCACATGAATTTATTTATTTTAAGTGGTATTTATAGATAATATATTGAAATTAGTATACAGCTATGTATATAAATTTAATAAAATGATAATCATCCATCCATGGGGAGAAGTGGGACTATGTTAATAGAACACATCACTGGTGTGACAAAAGAAACCTATAGGTATGTTACATAGATGAAAAACATTCTTGAAAAAGAATTCATAAACATAACCAACTGACATGGGACTATGAATCAAATTGTATTATAACTTGATTTCATTCTTTTATAGGATATATTTATATATTGTTGAATAAATGGTGATATAAAAAACCAATTAGGGAAATTCATTTTGAAAATGAAAAAATAACTATTTTATAAATAATATACGGTATTGTCTTAAATGTGGATTTGATGGATAAAAAAGACCTTTTCAATAGAATAACATAACACTCATTGAAAAGATTAACTTTCATAATAAGGACCAATTATATATCATTGAAAATTATTTAGTTTTTCTCTACGGAATGAGAACCCAAAAAAATTATTGTTAAATTATGATTTTAAATACATTAATATAATTATTTTTGAATACACACATTATTAAACGTGTGATAAAACCTTCATTGTAGTAAAAAATAATTTTATCATGGAGGAACATGAAATACAATATAATATTTTAGAGAGATCCCAGACATCGTAGAAATTAATTAATGATAATAATTAGAAATCAAAATGTATATTTTAGTTACTAATTTCCCATATGAGAAACATATCTCATTAGGTGATAAAAACATGTTATGAATATATGTGGTCGGAATGTGAAACCCCAAAAAAATTACAAAATACCTCAAAATAAAATTAAAGCACCAAACTTTTACATTCAATAGAATAGTAATAACTCAATTAATGAACGTTTTTCTTATGATAATCAATATAATATATGAAATAAATTAATCAATAGAAACCTGAGTTTGATGAAATTCTTTGAATTCTACATAATATTAAATATAATGATAATGTTAAATATAGATCAAATGGGTTGGAAATACACCACACTATGTGTATCACCCCTAATTTGAGTCATGTAACCCTTCTTTATACCTTTTTTCTGTTGTTAAACTTCTTGGGTAACATTTAGGAGTGTTTGGGAAAGTTTCAGAATGGTTTTGGGGATTTCCTAATAGAGCATGATTTGGTCATGGTTAGGGAAAACCATGCATGACCTCTAAAAACCCATCCATGTGGAGATATTGGGATTTACATGGTTTCTACATAGTTTCTCTAACCATGAATGTTAACCATGTGGGATCTATGTTTGATATAGTATAATAAAAATGGTTATCACACAGTTTGACTAACCATGCCAGCTAACTATGTGAGGCACAAAAAGTTGGATGTTTTAATCCAGGTTCAAATATTATTTTACGAAAACCACTAATTTATTATCCTATACGAACCCTACTTAGGATTTCTTGTTTCCAAGGGTTATAAGAGCTCTCCCACTCATTCCAGAAGCTACGCTAAGGGGTTTCAAGGTGTAGTGAAGGTGATTCTCTTTCGGTAAGCCTCCTCCATAGTTTCCTTAATGGGGTTTCTGTAGATATCTCTCTATCTCTCTCTAGGTTTTCTATATCTACATCCTTCTCATGTATATAGAGAGTTATTATTTCCTATATTTGTGCTATTTTGGATTTTTGATGATAGGGAAGGGGGTCTCTTGTGGTTCCGTGGAGTTTTATCTCCTTAATTTGTGCTGAGGTAGGCATTTATTAATTTCACCAAAACACTAATATAGGTGGATTCTCTCTCCATACAATATTTTCAAACTATAATCCTTTATTTCAATTAATTTAATTTGTATAAATTTAATTGTAACTATGATGTTTGAAGCTTGATGAAAATTCCCTTTGTGATGTTTTAGGAATTTTTGGTGAAAATGGTGTATTGTAGTGAAATGTTCGTGATGTTGGATTTTAAAATGTAAATTTTATAATTTTTTTCTTAGGTTGATTTATGAAAACTGATTATAAAAATTATTTTCAATAAAACTGGGGTTTCACTATTGAAGTGTATTTTGGATTGGATGATTTCCTAAGGGATTATTGGTTATGAAATAGTGTTTTACATCATGTTGTGGCCTTTGTGTTCTATATAATTTATTATTAACATAAGTGATTTATGGTTTCAATGGATTGATGAGAATTAGGAGGGGAGTACCATTATAAAAAGTGGATGGATAGTGGATGGAAGGGACACCATCAAGGATTAGTGGGCACGAAGTACCACTAGAATAGACAGGTAGTAAATGGTTTGGATGGGAAGTTCCACCTTGATTTTTTGTCAATTTGGATATGAGGAACTCTATATATATTCTTCATTTTTCTCTGGTTATTCATGGTATAAATTATTATTCTAATATGTGACTATAAACAGATTATGGCATGGTTCATGGATTTCCCTTTTGTTGTGTGGGTTTATGTGAAAAAATGGCTTGGTAAGGGTTTGTTTGTCTTGTTGGTAATTGTTTCACTATTTGATGTTTTATATAAATTTTCTTATATAAATGAGATAATTTTTTTTATCCTGGTGTAATGGGTATGTAATTGATTTGGGGAAAACCTAATGAGTATTTTTACTCACCCCCTTCATTGTCACTTTGGTGATTTTGATGATGTCATTTTATGAGACACATGTAAAGGTAAAGTTCTCATTTTTCTAGTGGTTCATCATGATTCTTGGATGGTTTTATGGTTTTTGGGTCATGGATCATGGATTGGAGTAGTGGGGTTGTGTCATGTAATTTTGGATCTTGTTTTTTAGTCTTCCTATTGGTACTTTTATTATGGATTCTTGTTTCTTGGTAGTATAGATCTTTTGGTTTATTGAGTTGTAAACCTTGTTGACATGCATCAGCAGTTTTTATTGTAATGACTCAATGGTTTGGTTGCTTTTATTATAAGGTAAAATCATCCCCCAATCATTCTTGAATCCCTCGACATTTATTTCTAGCCTTTTTCACCTTAGGAATGTCACCTAAGGTCATGAAGCATCTTACTGCCTTCTCAAGCCAATAGGAAATGGGGCATTATGTTATAATTGGTATCAGTTTTTTCAGTCCTTAACATACATGTAATGTTTTTCTTGTTCGATTTTTACATCATCTGTTAGTTTCGGGGATGACATTTGTTCATGGCATATTCCTCGAGTTGGAATGGTATCATGGAGTAGGATTTTCATAACATGAAATTAACAGAATGAAAGGACGTAGTTAACCCTTTTATGATGAACATCATGTTACTATGTAGTTTGTTATGTAAGTGTTTTGGAGACTCTTATAAGCAGTTGAGATCTCATTATTTTGGGTGTATCCAATAAGATGATCATGGCATGCATTGTAAAAATAACATCCAACTAGGATTTCATATTTCATTTGGTACAATAATTTATGATTCGATATGAATATATGGACCTATAAAAAATATTGAAATTATATCCAAATGTATGAATTTGATATGCGGTTAGTGGTGGTATTTTGAAAATTGGAAAATTTTCTAAACCTAGTGGATTTTTTTTCTTTTAAAATGGTAAATTAGTGGAAATGTGAACTTATAAAAATTTAGGTTCTAATGGATGAAATGCAATATGATTTCAATTTTAATCCTTTTCTTTTTTAGGGAGTGAGACATATAGTTGTTTTTTGTTTTGATACAGATGGAACCAGGTAAGCGTCATAGAGACCAACCAGAGGGGGATGCTAAAAATTTGGTTTCACCTGAGCCCCAGGTGAACCTGTAGTAAGTGTAGAGTATAGTGGAATTATTCCAATAAGTGGAATGTGGGAATAAATTGGATGATCCAAAGCATGTGGAATATGTGGTTCAGTTCCAAAATTAGGATTCACCCATCTTTAGGGTGATTTAGAGATATAAAGGGAAAACGAGTGGTTGAATTGAATGAATAGGATAGTTGAGTTCCAGGGAACACCAGTGGAGATGAAAGCGAAGCTAGGAACATACATGTTAGAAGATCATTCCCTTTAGCATTGGGAGATAGCAGTCCATGATGGAACAGAAAATGTTATGATATGGGAGGCTTTTGAGGAATTTTTTAATAAACAATTCTACCCTCATATGATCATAATTCATTGCAAAATAGGATTTATTAGGCTAAAGGAAGACAAACTCTTTGTAATGCAATATGAAGCTAATTTTATGAATGTTGTGAGGTTTTCACCTAAGGTGGAGGGTAGTAAATTGTTTAAGGAAAATATATTTAAAGATGTATTGAGGTATGAATTTAATTTAAAAATAGTGGTGTTTTGTATAAGGGATTACATAGAAATGTTAAATAGAGAAATGATACTTGAACGAGATATCAGGGGATCTATATGTGTGGGAGGCATGTTGGTTCCCATGGGAAATTATGACAACCCTGATCTTTTATTACATAATTAACCATGATTTATTACATAAACGTCACTTTATATAACAAAGAAGATTGATAGGTCTAGTGTATTTTGGGTTTAGATAATTACATAACAACTTAGAACATAAAACATGCAACATCTTTATTGAAAACATCCTTTACATGACCACTACATTCCCTCATACGTATCATTGCATGGGATAACCTGAGGACATGCATAAAAAAGGGGTGAGATATAAAGCTTAGTAAGGGAATAATCATGTAATAACATGAGGAATATAATACGTGTTAGAAAATAGGCATATCAATATAGAACAAGAGAAGAATAAACATAAAGGAATTATAAAGCATGATAATCATAACATGGGAATGTGACAACACCACTTAACATGGAATTAGCATGAACCAAGGCTATTTGCACCTAGAGCATGAGTAAATCCTCATTGCACATGGAGCATGAGTAAAACCTTGTTTCATGTGAATTAGAATGAGTAAACACCCATTGTACATGATGTATCATGATACTATACTTTACCCAAATGCATTGGAGCGCTATCAGGATGCACCCTTCCTAAACATCTCATTTCATGCATAAGTGTGCCACTTGGATCATAAAACATTGAATCATTAATCATAATAAATTATTATATGATAAAATAATGTGTAATACATACATTAAACACTTTAAAAAATAAGTAAATGTGCATAAAGGTGAATACCCTTGATAGAGAAATGTGCATGGTATTCACGACACAATGACTTTGGCTTGGAAAAATGCGATGCAATTTCGGCAGCATAACGGCGTCACATAAGAACTTATAAAAATGGTTGATGGAAGAGAAAGGGGTGTCTCATAATATTAAAATTACATGGAAATTAAGGGGTCATATAGATAAATTTCCCAACAAATTTAATGGAATTTATATTAATGATACAAAAGAATTGCTTCAATGTAAATGAGGAGAGAGAAATTCCTTTCGGAATTTTGGAATAGTAATGGATGTACATGGGAGGCATTTAATGACAGAAAAAGGGGACTCCTATCATTAAAACAGATATAGGCCAGTATGGGGGATGTGTGAAACCATACCCCAACATTTATAATTGAAATTAAAATGGGATAACAACTTAAAGAATATTGGACAAAAATGAGAAAGGAAGAAAAACCCTTACTTGGAAGTGTGTTTCCAAAGGCTTGAGAGAGGATTGAGAGAGGCTACATGGGATCTTGGGGCACCATGGGAGGATTCTAGAGAGTGGATGGAATAGGTTGGATGAAATACAAAGGCTTTTAGTGAGGATGAAGTGGGATCTTGCGTGGGTTTATATAGGAAAGAGAGGTAATTATTTATTATTTAGGTTTGGGACACCTCACATTAAAGTAATCAAAACCACAAATGGTTTTTGCCCATGGTATCTTCCAAAAGGGAGTTTAAAACAATATTTTATAAGTCCAAATTTAGAACTTCTTAAAATAAAGGGTTTGCTTATATAGAGGTGAGTCACATTCCCAAGGAAAACAATTTAAAAAGACATGATGTTTAATATGTCTTGAAGGGTCCATTAATGATTTGTAAAATAAGTAAAACAAACCCAAAATCACATTATTTTAATGGTAAAACATATATTGGCCAAAAAAAGCTAATATTATTTTATTACATCACTATTGGGTCATTATGATGTCATAAAATACATTATATATTTAAAGGGTATTTAATTTTTACCCAAAAATTTCACTGTCTCCGAAAATTATAAAAAATTCACCATTGGATAATTTCGACATCCTAATTCCAGAAGTAATTTTTTTTATCTAAGTAATTTTCTAAGTATGTTAATTTTCACTTTTAAAATAAAAACCAACATTTATCGAAAATTCACAGGATTTGACACAAATGGCTTTCAAACATTAATAAAAATTATGATTGCATTCAAAAAATTATACAATCATTTATATTTAATAAAAATTAATTTAATAACAATAATAATATTTTATTAAAATGTTATTTAATTAAAAAATCCATTAATTCATCAAAATATATTTCTTACTTGAACATTAACTTAGAATACAATTTGTACTTTAAAAAAACAATTTATAAGGTAACAATAATAAAATGAAAGTATATTCATTATTATATACAAAAATAATGTACATAACCATAGTACTGGTATCTTGTTACATAACCCCTTATAAAACCCACATAAGACCGAAGAGTAAGGTGTGTGATGGTGACAGACTCTTGGGGTGGCTCGAATAACATTTCTCAGGTGGTAATCTCTATCAACTTCCATTTCTCTCGTAGGTGGTCCCACTCGAGCTTAAAATATTCATGCTCGGCTTGGGCATGGTCAAGAGAGAAGCCCAATGAAGCCACCTCATTTCTGAGCTCTGAAAAATGGGCTTCATATGGGTAACGTCTACTGGATGAGGCCATAGCTTCCTTTTTCTGAGTAAATTGGATTTGTTAAAGCCCTATATTTATACTAATCATGTTATCACTGTTCGACGACTATATTAGCAACAGTCATAATTCTTAACATAAAACCAACGAAGTTTACATTTTATACAATCATTTTACATAAAGATACATTTAATTAGATCAAGAGGGATTTCCATTAATGAAATATTGGGTTGTTACAATCTTCCCCCCTTAAGAAATTTCACCCTCAAAATTTCCTTTTCCCAAACTAAAACAGACGTGGGTAACTCTGATTCATCATTTCCTCTGATTCCCATGTCACTTCTTCAAACCTTTGGTTTCACCACAACACCTTGACCTGGGGAATTGTCTTATTTAGTAGAACTTTTTCTCTATGATATAAGATCTTCACTAGTTGCTCCTTATAAGAAAGGTCATCCTCTAATTGTACCACCTCTGAAGAGAGTACAAGTGAAGGGTTCGGTATGTACTTCCTTAAGAGGTATACATGAAAGACATCATGTGCCTTGGCCATGGTAGGTAGAAGTGTTGTCGATAGGCCATAGCCCCGACATGATGAAGAATCTCAAAGGGGCCAATATACCTTGGACTTAACTTCCCTTTCTTTCCAAACCTCGTGACCTTCTTCCATGTAGATATGCATAGAAATACCTTGTCTCCAACTTCAAACTCATGGTCTCGCGAACGGTTATCTGCGTAACTCTTCTATCAACTCTAGGCTACCTTGGTATGTTGTTGAATGGTTTTCACCTTCTCCTCCATTTCTTCAACCATTTCTAGTCCATGTAGCTTACGCTCACTAACCTCATCCCAACACGCCAGTGTTCTTCACCTTTTCCCATAAAGGGCTTCATATGGTTCCATTTGGATGCTCGAGTGGAAACTATTATTATCAGAGAACTCAACCAGAGGAAGATGTTGATCCCATCCTCCTTTAAAGTCGATTGAGCACACTCTCAACATGTCCTTAAGTGTTTGGATAGTTCACTTGGATTGGCCATCAGTTTGAGGATTATAGGTTGTACTGAAGTTCAGTTCAGTATTCAGAGCATGTTGACGACTCTTCCAAAACATAGAGGTGAATCTTGTATCTCAATCGGACACAGTTGATAGTGGTACTCCATGAAGCCTTTCCACTTCCCGGATATATATCTGTGTCAGTTGATCCAATGATAAATCTTCCCAAATAGCAATGAAGTGTGCAGCCTTTGTAAGACGATCCACAACAACCCAGATTTCATTGTTGGCTTCGGATGTCTTCAGAAGTCTAGTGACAAAGTCCATGGTGATTTTCTCTCATTTCCATTCTGGTATGTGCAATGGTTGCATCATCCCCTTACATTTCATCCTCTCTACCTTCACTTGCTGACACACCAATCACTTTTATGTATATTCAGAGATCTCCTTCTTCATATTATCCCAACAATAATGCTCTCAGAGATCTTGATACATCTTTGGGATTCCTAGGAGAATAGAGAAGTTCAAACTATGTGCATCATCCAAAAGTTCCTTCTTCAGCACCAGACTTCAAGGAACGCATAGTCTTTTCCAAAATCTCACAATTCCTTCTTCATTAACAATAAACTCTGAGGATTCCCCTTTTTCGATAGCTTCCACTTTTCCCTGAATTCCCACATCATCCTTTTTAGCATCCTTTATCCTTTCCAAAAGTGATGGTTAAGCAATCATTTGTGAAAGGATTGAGTATGTTCCCTTCATTATGATTCCCATGTCCATCTTCATTAAATCTAAGATGATTAGATCCTTCTAAATTCTCATCAATGGTAGATTTGCTGGGTCCTTTCTATTTAGTGCATCTACCACCTTGTTTTATTTCCCATGGTGGTAATGGATTGAGCAGTCATAGTCTTTGATCAACTCGAACCATCTTCATTGGAACATGTTCAACTCTTTCTATGTGAATATATACTTGAGGCTTTTGTGGTCCGTATATATTTCACACTTCTCCCCAAAAAGATAATGTCACCAAATTTTCAAATCAATGATCACTACAGCCAACTCGAGGTCATGTGTTGGATAATTCTATTCATGAACATTCAATTGCCTTGAAGCATAGGCAATGACTTTTTCATTTTGCATCAACACACATCCCAGACCCTTCTTCGAAGCATTACTAAATACAACAAAACGTTATCCACTTGTTGGTAAAGTGAACATAGGTGTAGTGATAAGACTCCTTTTTAACTCCATGAATCTTTTTCGCATTCATCACTCCAAGAAAACTTTACTCCCTTCCGAGTTAGCTTGGTAAGAGGGTTGGACAATCGTGATAAGTTTCTCATAAATCGTCGATAATATCCAGATAACCCCAAGAAGCTACAGATATCCGTTACTTATGTTGGTCTCATCCATCCCTCTATTGCATTTGCCTTTGAGGGATACACAGATATCTCATTGCTTGTGATGATATGGCCCAAGAATGAGACCTCCTTCATCCAGAACTCACACTTTATATACTTTTCATAGAGCTTATCCTTTATCAAGGTTTCTAGTACAATTCTTAGATGCTCCTCATGATCCTCCTTGGTTTGGGATTATATCATAATATCATCTATAAATACTACCAAAAATTTGTCTAGGTAATATCTAAAAACTCTATTCATCATGTCTATTAAGATTTCTGGAGAATTAGTGAGTCCAAAAGGCATTACTATGAATTCATAGTGCCTGTATCTTGTATGAAAAGCAGTCTTGGGGATATCTTCCTTCTTAACCCTTTCTTGATAATATCCTAACCACAAATCTACCTTGGAGAAGTATTGTGCTCCACGCAGCTAATCGAACAAGTCATCAATTCATGGGAGAGGATACCTATTCGTTATCGTGATTTTATTGAGCTCACGATAATCGATGCAAATGCACATTGACCCATCCTTATTCGTGACGAAGAGGACTGGCGCACCCCATGGTGAAGCACTTGGGCATATAAACCCTTTATCTATATTCTCCTGTAGTTTTTTCTTCATCTCCTCAAGCTCCACAATAGCTATTCTATATGGAGTCTTGGATATTGGCAACTCCCAAGGTATAAGTTCAATTGATAATTCAACATATCTTCTATGAGGAAGACCATGAAATTCTTCAAGAAACACTTCAGTGAATTCCCTCAAAATAGGCACGTCTTGTAGGATGGTTGCCTCCTTAGACTCAATCATCTGAGCTAGATGCGCATGCTAAGAGGGTAGAAATATCCACGCTTGGGATTATGGAGCTAGAGAAGATTCATCTTCCTCCCTGCACTTGTAAAGAATAAGGGGTCAATTATCTACATGGAGAGTGACCCTCTCATGGAAATTTATGTTGGATTTATATAAGGAAATTAAATACATGCTAAGAATTACATCAAATTCAGCCAGAGGGAGTACGACGAGGTTTGTCAGGAAGTTAAATCCCCAGATTATGACACGGGAGGAGCTATATTCATGGGATGCAATGATTTTCCCATTTTCCGTACTCACCAATATATTCACTTCTATGATTTGTGGTGGTTCTGGGATTTTTATAATAAACTTTTGAGATACAATAGAATGCATAAAACCTAAATCAAAAAGTATGTTCGCTGTTATTGAATTAATAACTAGCGTACTTGTCACCACTTCGTTGTTGGGGCTCACTTTGGCAGTAGTGATTGAAAAATCTCTCCCTTTCTACCTTGGAGGTTGTTGGTTTCATCTAAAAACCCTTGTCTTAGGACACTGATTTTCAATATGCCCTGTAATTTGTAGTTGTAGCAAAGAACAATGCGTTGAGGTTTGAACAGAGCGTTCCTATCCTCTATTGCAGTCAAGGGTTTTTCTTGTCATTAGTTAATAGTTAGGTTCCCTTCTCTTCCACACCTAAAGCATTTCCTCATCCCCTTCAGGTAATTTACAGGGTGCTTCTTTCCACACATTTGGAAAGTGGGGTGTTGGATCTTCTTTTCACCGTTGGATTTATCCATTGGACCACCAGCATTGAATTCCACCTTTCGCTTATTATCCCCATTATACCCCTGAGATTCTCCTATCTCCATTTCAACCTTGAGGGCACATCAGAAAATTTCCTCATAGCTTCTGTTGTCATGGATCTCTTGCACTTTCCGTAGGCTAGGTTTAAACCCACCAAAGAAGTGGTCAACCTTGCATTTGGGGGTAACGACAAAACCGGAAGCGTATCGTGAAAGCCTTGTGAATTTTTCCTCATATGATCCAATAGATTCATCATATTTTTTCTTGAGGTTAAGTAGGTCCCTTTCCATGTTAATCCGGAGGGTGTGCGGAAAATATTTATTGAAAAACATCTTCTGGAAATCCTTTAATTCCAATGCCTTGATCTCCTCCTCAAGCTTCGTATTTTTGATGAATGTCCACCATGGACCAGCTTCACCCTTCATATGATAAGAATCCAGGAGAACCTTCTCTTGTTCAAAACTTTGAAGGATGGAGAAGATCATTCCAATGGAGTTGATCCATTGTTCAACGATTGAGGGATCGGATGATCCATTAAAAGTAGGAGGCCTTTGTCTCATGAAGCTCTCGACAGTGACTAGTTCTTTCTTGGGGGGGGGGGGGGTTGAACCTTCCTCTTGACCTGTGTTTCTATTAAAATATTGACTTATCTAAGAGAGAAGTAAGAAAATGTTCGTGATTCGCACTCCCATTGGATTAGGTATCTCATTAGTACAGTCATCACATTGATCTTCACATCGGTTGTTAGCCCGAGTCCTCCTATTACCGGCCATTGGCTAGAATAAAATGAAAGTTTGGGGTAACACATAAAGGGTAATACAAGGAAAAAACTGACAACATATAAATATATTTTATATCCTTTACATATGAATCTATTAGCTTCAGTCTATGTTATCCATGATCAACTTTCCAAAATATATTCTTAGGGCATTTTTTTGTCCCTTAATAATGGTTCAAACTAAGCTTGTGAATTTACCAAATCATATCCCCTGTGAGTGTCGTAACCAATATTTATAAAGTCCCATTTTCATGCACTAGTTCCCATTTGAGTCTATCTCAAAGCAGTGTTTTCGGGTTTTACCCCTAGCATACATCTGCGCCAGAGCCGCTTTTACCTGCTCGTATCCAGACAGGGATGTATTTGCTTGATAAACCACTTACTCAATACTCACCAAAACTTTGGGATGTTTTTCTTATACTTATTCGTGACTCTAATGATTTACTAAGGTTTTCTAATACTAATCCAAAAAATAACTAAACCTTTCCTTTGATACCAACTATGGCAACCCTGATAATTTTTTAAACAATTAAACATGATTTACTTGGATGTGTGCTTCCAAAGGCTTAAGAGAGGCTTGAGAGAGGCTTCTTGGAAGCTTGGGGAACCTTGGGAGGATTCTAGAGAGGGGAGGGTAGAGGTTGGAAGAAATCCAAATGCTTTTACTGAGGAAGAAGTGGGATCTTGGGTGGGTTTATATAGGAAATGAGAGAGACTTGTTTATTATTTAGGTTTTGGATTCCTCAAATTAATGTAATCAAAACCACAAACCAGACCATGGCTTTTGCCCATGGTTTTTTCCAAAAGGGAGTGGAAAACAATATTTTATAAGGCCAAAGTCTGAAATTCTTAAAATAATGGGTTTTCTTATGTGGAGGGGAGTCATACTCCCAAGGAAAACAATTTAAAAAGAAAAAATGTTTAATAAGTCTTTAAGGGTCCATTAATGCTTTGTAAAATAAGTCAAAAAAACCCAAAATCACATTATTTTAATGTTAAAACATATATTGGCCGAAAATAAAGCGTATATTATTTTATTAAATCTCTATTGGGTCATTATGATGTCATAAAACACATTATATATTTAAACGGTATTTAATTTTTACCCAAAAAATTGACTATCACAGAAAATTATGAAAAATTCACCGTTGGATAATTTTGACATCCTGATTCCAGAAATAATAATTACATTATCTAAATAATTTTCTAAATATGTTAATTTTCACTTTTAAAATAAAAACTGACATTTATCAAATATTTACGGGTTTTGACAAAATGGCTTTCAAACCATAATAAAAATTATGATTTCATTCATAAAATTATATGATCATTTATATTTAAAAAAATTAATTTAATAACAATAATAATATTTTATTAAAATATTATTTAATTCAAAAATACATTAATTCATCAAAATATATTTCTCAGTTGAACATTAACTAAAAATACTATTTGTTCTTTAAAAAATGATTTACAAGGTAATAATAATAAAATGAAAGTATATTCATTATTATATACAAAAATAATGTACATAACTATAGTACTAGGGTCTTGTTACATATCCCCTTATAACACCCGCATAAGACCGAAGAGTAAGGTGGGCGATTGTGACAGACTCTTGGGGTGGCTCAGATAACATTATTGGGTGGTAATCTCTATCAACTTCCATTTCTCTCGTAGGCATTCCCGCTCGAGATTAACATATTAAAGCTCATTTGGGCTTGGTCAAGAGTGAAGCCCAATGATGCCACATCCTTTCCGAGATCTGACAAGTGGGCTTCGTATGTGGCAAGTCTACTGGATGAGGATATCGCTTCCTTTGTCTGAGTAAATTGGATTTGTTAAAGCCCTATATTTATACTAATCATGTGACCACTGTTTAATGACTATATTAGAAACGGTCACAATTATTAACATAAAGCCAAATAAGTTGACATTTTATATAAACATTTTACATAAAGATACATTTAATTAGATCAAGAGGTATTTCCCTTAATTAAATCATGGGTCGTTACAGAAATGGTGGGAACTCTAATGATGGGTTTGAGCATAAGAGGGACACTTACTTCCACGGTGGAAGTATGGTTCAAGATCTGATTGTTGGATGGGTGAATATTCCTCAGAATCCTCGGAGTAGGCCCAAGTTTTTTCGACGTGTCTATATGGGTTACATCAATTGGTATTGTACGCAACAACCTCGAGTATTCCATAACTATAAGCATATCGGGAAACTTCATCATTATTTTCAGAATGCATTTAGGTTGGGTGTCTGTGACACTCCTCAGGGGTTGCAGGTTTCATATGCCTCAATAAGGCAATGGTAGAAGCATACCACACATCAGTAGAGTAAATTCAGTAAGGGTGAATCAAGGAACACAACGAATCCTTAGTAGAGAAATAAATATTAGTGTTGAGAAATAAAGAAATTGACTGGATCTTAGCAGGTTGTGTTGGATGATCAATCATTACAATCCACGGTGAGAGGTATGATTCCATGAAACTATACCATCATAAATGTGCAGTTTTATATGGTTTATTCCCATTATTTTGTTTCCTCTCGTGTTTCTAGTTCAATGGTTTTAACTTTTAAAATGATGCCCTCATCTTTAAAACGTCAAACTCTTCTAGGTCATAGAGAGTTTTGTTTCGTCCTCTGTATGGCATGTTGTATAGTATTTAATGGTATTTAATAGATATGGGATTTCATAGTGGATGATATGGATTGTTAGGATATAATCCTAGGAATGGATTTTTGGTAAATGTTTAAGGACCACATTGACTATTATGCATGAACGGTTAGTTTCATGATGGATGATGGAATCAAACATCAATTTAGGGGGGAGAAGAATGGGATGTTGGGTGCAATAGGATTTTTGGAACCAGCTATTGGCATAATATCTTATAATTTAGCCAAATTTTCGTTGGAATCAATGGAAGCAATTCAACAAATCATTTTTCATGGGTTTTTTTTATCATTTTTGGTGTCGTTTCTGAATAATTCTTAGGGATTCCACCCATGATTTAAATGGAGTTTTTGATGGTTCTCTTCCTGTGAACAAGTATTATCTCAATTTTATTTTATTAAATGGCACCAATATAATTTAATGAATTGAATATATTGTTTGAGGAGTTATAAAACAAAGGGTTCATCCATCCTCACACATGTCAGTGGGAAGTGTCGATTTTGTATTTAAAAATGGCATATGGAACTCTTCATTTGTGTATTGATTATCGTAGTCGTAATGATGTCGTGATAATGAACCGATATCCACATATGTTTATTGATGATTTTTTTGATCAGTTATGGGGATCTCATTTGTTCCCCATGATTGAATTGCAGTAAGGATATGATCAATTGTGAATTCATAAGGAATATATTCTGAAAACAACCATCAGGAGTATATATGGAAATTATGAGAATGTGGTTATTCCCTTTGGATTGAAAAATTAAACATCGGTTTTCATGGAATTGGTGAATCAAATATTCTAGAGATATCTTGAATCATTCATGGTATTAATTTTTTATGCTATTTTAGTGTATTCCACAACAAGGGTGAATCATGAGAAGGACTTAGTTATAGTACTAGGGATCTTGAGAAATCATCAGTTGTATGCCAAATTTTCTATGTGTGATTTCTAGAAAAATAATTTCCTTTTTATATCCATTTGATTTTAGATATGGGTGTTTTTGTTGATCTGGACATGATTGGGGCTATTATTTTATAGAAACTAGCATAGAATGTTTTTCAGATATAGAGATTTATTGATCAATCTTGTTAATATCATAGTTTTATTGATGAATTATCAGAATTGGACTCACCAATGACATCATTGACAAGGATGAATATTCCATTTTAATGGGATGAAAAATGTTATAAATATTTTTAAGAGATTAAGGGTCTCCTTACATCAGCACCAATCTTGTTTTTTCCAAATATAGAAAAAAGATACATGTTGTATTGTGATGCAGCGGGATCTGGTTTGGGTTGTGTTCTCATGAAAGGGGGACATGTGGTCACATATGGCTAACGGAAGATAAGGTTTCATGGGTGGAACTACCCAACACATGATTTCGAGTTTGTAATAGTTTTTTATGCTTTGAATATGTGGTGTCATTACCCCATCGGAGAGAAATTCATGGTGTTTACTGATCATAAGGTCTTAAAAGATATTTTCTCACATAGAGACATGAATATGAGGAAAATGATATGGATGAAATATTTAATGATGTATGACTTTTATTTGATGTACACATTGGTTAATGAAATTTTTTTGGTGGATGAATTAAGTAGGAAGTAGTATTCTCAGGTAGAGAAACATGCATTGGATCAATGGTTGTTGATATCAATCAATGTCGACATGTAGTTCGAATGTGAGTAATTTATTAATATAGAGGTTTTATTTATTTTTTTACTCCAATCATTGTTTGTTTTCAAAAAGTGTCATAGGTGTTATATTTTGAGTGTTTTTAGACGAGGTATAAAGTTAATAGTGGGGAGACTATTGAGGGATGGGATCAGAATTGGAATTAATTTTTGTTTTTTTGAAATAATATGGTTGTAAGAGTGTATTATCTAAATTAATTTATTAGGTATTATTAGCATTCCAATTGAGTTTTCTATCATAAAATCCCAAAAATGTATAAAGCATTGAAGACACGATTTTGGTGGGATCATATGAAAAGGAATGTGGTCATGTTTTTTTCGACATACATGACTTGTTTGCATGTCAAGGGAGAGAATCAGAGGCTAGAATGTATGTTTTAATTTATACCTATCCATGTATCAATGTGGGAATATATATAAATTGATTTTGTCATAGGTCTCCCAAGAATGGTCAGAAGGCACGATGTTGTATGGGTGATAGTGGATCGGATCACAATGTCTTCCCATGTCCTCCCTATTTCTGAATCCCATACAGTGAAGGATCTATCCAAAATATATATCTTTGAAGTTGTAAAGAATCATAGTGGTATAATTTTTATTGTATCTTATAGAGATATATAGTTTACATCCATTTTTTGGAAATCCTTATAGCAAGACCTTGGGACGCAGTTGATGTTGAGTATGGAATATCATCTACAGAAAAACGGTCAATAAGAGAGGAAAATACAAACATTATAATATATGTTAGGGGTATATGTGACATATTTTTGTGGCTCCTGGTGGTATTAGATTCCATTGGTGGAGTTCGGAAATAATAATAGTTATCATGAGTCGATACATATGGATCTGTTTGAAACATTTCATGGGAGTCTATGTTGTTCTCCACTTTGTTAGGTGGAAATATGAGATACATTGATGGCGGCGCAGAGCCCTGTACAAGGAACTATATAGAGGATCATGTCTATTAGGAAGAGAATTGATATAGCATAGAGTTTTTATAAATCATATAAATACCATCATCAATGAACATTTTCATTTGAGGTGGGTGATCTTGTGTTTTTTAGAATCTCTCACACACAAGGACATCGTTGTTTTTAATGCAAGGAATGTTATTTCTATGGTATATTGGGCCTATTTAGGTACTTGAGAGGGTTGGATAGGTGGAATATCAGATGGCATTTCCACCCTAGATTAGTATAGTGGAAAATGTGTTTCATGTTTCCTTATTAAAGAATTATTAGCCAGATCTTGAACATGTGATTAGTTGGGATCATGTTAAACTAGAGCCAAATTATTCCTTGGTAAACGTGATAATAAAAACTGTGAATAGGAAAGAGAATGTCCTGTGCAGTAAAATCATCAGTCTAGTTTGGATTTTTAGGAAGCATGTTACGATTTTGGAGGAGACATTGTAGTGGGAGAAATATATTTTTGAGCTATGGCTTGAGCACTTTCAGAAAAGTGATGGTTATCTACTTTTTGGGGATTGAAATTCCAATGGTTGGGAGAATGTAGAACCCCAGGTTTGAGGTGTGTAACCATTATTTATGTATTTTTATGTGGTTAAAATTCTTGGTTAATGTTTTCAAGAGTTTTGGAATGATTCATAATTTCTTTGGTACATTTTTATGGGATCACAGTTTGAGCCCGATTATGGTATATCATGCAGGATATCTAGGAAACCATTCATGTAGAGGTAGTGAGTTTCAAACAATTTGTGCAAACTTTGTCTAACCATCTGATGAAACCATATGGGATACCTATTTGAGTTAGTATAATGCTCGCCTTTAAATCCCAAATTGAC
Organism: Viscum album; assembly: GCA_963277665.1. Lineage (NCBI taxonomy): Eukaryota > Viridiplantae > Streptophyta > Magnoliopsida > Santalales > Viscaceae > Viscum > Viscum album. The sequence goes on from OY728127.1 coordinate 807,169,061, forward strand.
TAACATTGCGATCAAACCATGTGTGGCCTTAAAAGTTGATTTTTTTAAATCCCGGTTCACTTGGGATTTCCCAGAAACCTCATGTTTGTTCTCCCATATGAAACCAACTCATTATTACTTATTAACATGGATTATTTTATCTCTCCACTCATTAGATAAGTTATTTTAAGGGTTTTCAAGGTGTGTTGAAACAAATTCTCTTTCGATAAGGCTTCTCTCTTGTTTCATTCATGGTTTTTACTTAGATCTAGTTCTCTATTTCTCTCTCTTAGTTTTCTAGATTTACATATGTATCATGTAAATAAATGGTTTTTGTTTCATAAAGTGTTTATATTTGGTATTTCTATGACAAGAGAGGTGATCTAAGGTGTTTTGGGGGAGTTCTTCACTCGAATTGGTTGTGTGGTTGGGCGTTGGCCAATTTCATCAAAACCCTAAGGTAAGTGGATTATCTCTCTACTCCATTTTTCTAAAACATGATGCTTATTTCAATTAACTGGTTTTTCTTCAAGTTAATTGTTTTTTATGATGTGAAAATCTTGATGGAAGTTTACTTTGTGAATTGTTTTTGGATTTTTGGGAAAATAGGGTATTACGTTGAAATGTTCTTTATGTTGTATTTTAAAATATAGATTCTAAAATTGGTTCCTTGTGTTGATTTATGTAAATGGAATGTAATTTTCTTAGTAAAATGGGTGTTTCTTTATTGAAGTTTAATTTGGTGTGGATGATTTCTTAAAAAATTAGTGGTTATGAAATAGTGGTTTGCATCATGTTGTGGCCTTATTCTGCTATTTAGTTGTTTATTGTCTTTAGTGTTTTATGAATTTTATGGTTTGATGATAAGCGGGTGGGGTGAACCAATATAAAAAGGGGGTTTATAATTGATGGAAGCTCCGCGAGTGGCATGTGTATGGATGTTATTTAGGGAAAAACATATGAGACTCTTTTTTTAGACCCTTATTTGGAACATTTGTTCCTTTCTAGATGCCATTATCCGGGACCTAGGTAAATATAATGCATATAATTTTGATAGTTGTTCATTGTGATGCTTGGATGGTTTTGTGGTGCTTGGAGATTTGAGTTTGTCTTGGAGCAGTGGAGTTGTGTCATGGATTTTTATGTCACGTTTTACAATCTTCTATTTTGAAATATGATTATGGATTTTTATGGCTTATTTATATTTTTTTTTTATTTAGTATTAAAACATTTTAAAACACATAATTTAGTTTGTATTTTTATGAATCATTGTCTTGGTAGCTTTTATTCTAATGGAAATTCATTCCCCATTTGTTCATGAAGCCCTCGACATTTATTTCCATCCTATGGGACGTTGGGAATGTCACCTGAGGCCATATATCATCTCACCACCTCCTGAAGCCAATGATGAAGAGGTATGACTTTACACTTTTTAATTAGGGTGCACAAAATTTAGTATATCTCAATGAATGAGTATTAAGTCTATGAAAAACTCTTTCATCATGACTAAAACCATAACAAAAAAATCATGAATAAGAGGGATTATAATTGGAAAGAAAATAATTTAAAAAAATTAAATAATTTATGATATTATATATATATATATAACACATAAATAAATCTATGTTCATGATTATAAACATGCCTCAAAAAGAATAATTTTAGATGGAAACCCTTAAATCAATCTTGATTCATTCTACCCAAACACAAAAACCTATGAATAATTAAATTTTTCTTATTAAAACACATGTTATGATATTATTATAAAATTCCATCATTTATACTCCTCATTTATAATTATTATATAAATATTTGGTATTCTTTCATATTTTCAAAATGGATTGTATGTAATATTTATCTCTTTGAAAATGTTTGGTAAAAAAAATTATGTATTATCTTTCATGAGGCTAATCATTGCAGGATAATTTAAATAAATGGAATTGAAATTTAATTGTTTTTAATATTTTATTTAATTTATAAAAAGGTATTTTTTTTACAAAGAAAAATGATAAAATGAGCGGTGATCATGATTTGTTGATTCATAAGTAACAAAACGTGTTTTCAAAATAATGGAATAAATTTTTGATATAATTGTACCAAAACCTAATAATAAACATTATTTAAAATTTATATAGAAATATTCTAGAAATTAATTTTTCATAACGATGAATGAGATAAATTATTAATATTTTTTAACAAGGTAATAAATTCAACACAAACATGAACACACATTAACTATATTGGTGGATATAGTAAAGGAAGTAATTTAATTGACATTTTATATATATAAAATGTATAATTATATATTTTTTATGTTTTTATTTTGTTTAAATATTATTTAGGTTTTTTGGAAAATGATTATAATAAAATATTATAACACTATAAGATTTAGGAACATGAACATCAGGTCTGATTTTTTATATGACAAGAAAAAACAATATTATATTATAATGTGTCACTATATTACTTTAAAATATATTTCATTTTAAATAAATTCAATTTCATTGATATCTTTTATTTCACATAACACCTGGATTAAATAATATATGATACGCTATTATAATATTACTATATAAACATTCCCTCTATAACCTAGCCCTTAAATTTGTGTGTATGAGATGGTCTGAATAAATTAAAAATGAAATTAAAATAAATTTACTATTTATATATTTATTTGAAATAAAATATGAACCATTTTAATGGGATATAAATGTTTTATGAGAAAAATTATTTTTCTGAATGGAATATTGGTAATGTTTTGCGCACATAATTAAAAAAACTAATGATAAAAATATTAGTAAATTTATTTTGAATTATAACATTTATTTTTTGAAATATAATTTTCATATTTATATTTGGGTGATATTTTTGAAATTTATTTGAAAATATTTATTATTTTTAATGAATATTTCAAGAATAATAATTTTTATTGAAAATAATTTTTTTTATTTTAGTTATTTACTAATAAAATTTAGTTTTGAAATTAGATGTAAAGTAAAATTAGTTCAATTAAATTAAAAATAAACTAATTCCTTTCATAGGAATCAATTTCATACTTAATTCTTATATTAAAACAATATAAAATGTTGAATGGTTTTTGTTGGATGTAACAATTTTTCCCACCCCTATATGGGTTTATTCATTAATGTAATTATGATACAACCAAGTGATTATTTTATAAAAATGCCTTTAATATTTTGATTAAGTATAATTTAAATAATATAATATGTTAAAAATTATTTTTAAAGAAACTAATAGTGAATATTGTAAAAATAATTTACGACTATTAATGTAAAACCTGGTTTGCTTAGAGGTTAAAATAAATTATATGGGTTAAAAATGACCAAAAATATGTCTAATTCATATTTTATGCTAATATATATAACCTATATATTATAATGATCTAAAATTATATATTTATATCATTTTCTTATGAAAAAAACACTTTGTGTAATTATTTCATTTCAAAAAATCCATGTTTGTCCTCTCCCCCACTTATAAATGGTCAACCCATATCCTCCCCATTCCACACTAATAACACCATTTTTCCGAAAAAATTTCAGGAACTGTATCCTACGGCCATTGTTGTGACTACCCCAATCTCGTCTTCCATAGGATAGGGGATAGTGACTAGAATCGGAAAGTCATATCCAAAAAATGAAGGCATTTCCTTTAAACCTGTATACAAACAGATAGGTAATATGTGTAAACAGTATGTAATGGGGCCGAAATACAAGACCAACTAAATATATTATAGAAAAATATCTACAAACTCTGGAGGTCATCCACCAAGGATTCTTCCTAAAGTGTAGGTATAGATATCTGTCGGATGTCACTATAGCACACCATGTATATTGATCGACCTCCAAGAAATATATAGCCAAGGGTCCCCAAAGTCCTAGTCAAAGATATTCATCTTCTACAGAAGGTATGACATAAGTATAGAAATAAATATGATTAATCGTATTTTTAGATCATGTTATTATATTGAAATGATTTATTACTAATCCACATTGAGTTTCTAGGTGCTAATACACATAGGGTCTCTAGGTGTTGATCCACACAAGGTCTCTAGGAACTAATCCACATAGGGTCCCAAGGTGCTGATCCACAACGTTTTTGTAGGTGCTGATCATTACAGAGTCTTTAGGTGCTGACCCACACAGTGTCTCTAGGAGGTTATCCACATAGGGATGCTATATTTTGATCTACACAAGCTCTCTAGGTGTTGATCCATATAGGGTCGCTAGGTGCGGATCCACAATGGGAAGATATTAATTCTTTATGTCACAACCGGCCAAGGGATTCCCTCACATATCACGCTTGGTTTCAAAGAGAATATTATCTCAATCCATCATAAAATCCTTAACAAACATGATTTCCCATAGATAATAACCCAAAATAATTTCTCATCATAAGGGTCCCAACTCAACAGAAGGCTTGTCGAATAGACGCCTGATCTATAAGATCTCAGCATTTTTGTAAAAAGGGCATGGTTAGCTGTGAGTCTAATCCATCTTGTATGTATTCCAACCTTAACCAAAAACCACATAGTGTATCTGAGAAATACTTCCTTGTCTCAAGGGTACCAAATCCACTGAAATCTTTTCAATCGGAAACTCAGTGTGAGATATACAGTCATTTTAGTGAAACAAGGCATGGTGGGGTCTGGGTCAGGTGTGGGTCGACCTGACCCGGCCCAAGGTGACCTGACCCAACCCAGATCAGATCCATCCTAGGTTTGACCTGTTGGTTCACAAATTCGGCATGCTAGGGAGGGTCTGGTCAATCGGTTATTCCTGGCCCTCCATAGGTGGTCGACTCCCCCATCCAGATGCGGCACAAAAGTGTTATGTGTTTAAAACATGTGGCTGATTTCATCGGTCGCTCTCTCCACATCACCTATGGACCGAGTATATGGGTTGAACCGGTCAACACGGCACTACCGTGGCGCTTTGGTTCTCCAATGTTATGGTTGTGGTGGTTGTGGCCTTTATCGGTTTCCCGGGAAGCCTGGACGGGGGCCGCCGACTCCCCACAACGACGGTCAGCACCACACCACCTCGTCGCTGCTGCACGCTGACGATTTATTATGTGGGCCACTGGAGTTGATCCTGTGGTATTTTTTTCAATCCACCTATGCCTATGGGATCATAAGGCTCCAACCTTTACTACGAAGATCTCGATCTCTCCTTTCCCACATTTCGAGAATTTATCAATAACGAATGCACATGCGGAGGGGCTCAGGCCTTGTTTGTGTCGGCCTATGCCATCCGTGTTAAAAGTTTAAAAACATGGGGCGGTCCAAGGATTGTAGTTCAATAAATACAGGTTATTTTTTAATCCCAAGTAGAGAAATCCCAAAACAAGTTACCCTCCCGCAAGAACGCATGATCCATATATTAACTTGTTCGTGGGTTAATGCATGTTCATCATTTCGAATAAGAACATGGAATCATTAAATAAATTGAACCCCTACCATGTTTGACATTTTTTCTCTATAGCATCCTGTACTAGAGAGTTCAAGAGGTTGACTCCATTCATCGCATCATAGATTCATTCCTCGAGGTACGTCAAATTCAATGTCATTCTGCTAGCATTAGACATTCTTCACTAAAGAGGAATCTCACCAGAGGTCTATCAGATATTTTACCACAGTTTAATTCTCATCTCTCTAATAAGATTCTTTAATAAATAGAAACATTTTTCAGTATTTCTATTATGTTGTGATGTTGAGTCATTACACTCACACAAAAATCCATTTTTGATCCACATTTAATGTTCCTCAACGTCACCTCGTTGCATCACCACAGCGCCACTTCCACCTCTCAATTGTGAGAAAATTTAAAATTCAAATTAGTTTTTATGTTATTTTATTATTATCCAAAAAGTCTGAAAGCTATCTCTTCCATCTGACCCTTTTCGGTCGATGTTAAGTCCTTTCAAGTAAAATCTTAGCGTTTCGAGTTAAATGGTGCCCACATATTTTTTGATCTGAGATCTACTTCCAATGTTATAAAAACATTTTCAAATTTTGACTGAACATATGTAAATAAATGATTATAATTCCATTCCGAGTTCTCCACACCTCAGAATCATGTTCCGTTAGAGCATGTGGTCTCGAATAATATCACACAATTTAAAAATATATATACATTCAAATTTCAGGAAATTACATTCTCTATTCCTTAGGTATTTATTTCCTATAAATTTAAAACAAAGTCTAATTAAACAAATGGGGGTAATGAGCACAAATCTAAGCCTCCCACTCCCATACACTCTCCTAGAGGTTCCCGTGCTGCCACCAAATGCACAAAAGGGGAATCAAGCTTCCAAAAAGGACCCACTCATGTTGATCCTCTATATCCATTGGAAACTCCTCAAAAGTCTCCCCATTTTCAATGTCAGGATCACCCTAGTCGATGAAATGTGACGGATCGTGAATGTATATCTTCAATTGTGACACGTGGAAAACATCGTGCACTCGATGCATCTATGGGGGAAGATCTAGGCTACACACCACCTCTCCAACTCTACAGAGGATCTAAAAAGGTCTGATGAACCTCAAAGATAACATTCCACCATGGCCAAAACTTTGAAATCCTCATCAGGGAGAGACCTTAAAGAAAACATGGTCTCTCCCCTTGAAATCCAAGGGTATCTATCTTTTGTCCTCACAAGAATTCTTCTTTATTTTCACAATCCCCATCTGTTTATGGATGGTCTACACCTTCTCAGTGGTATCTTGTACGAACTATGGCTCCATGAATGCTGACTACCTTTGGTTCTATGAAGGATATAGGTGATCTGCATGGTCACTCATACAATGCCTCAAACAGTGACATGATAATGGTGGAGTGATATCTATTGTTGTAAAAAAAACTCCAACATTGGTAGGTGGTCCTCCCAACTGCAACCAAAATTCAAGACATGGGCAAGAAGCATGTCCTCCAAGGTCTATATGGTCTGCTCCTCCTAACAATCTCTCTGGGGGTAAAAATCTATGCTTAAGTGCAGCTGGGTCCCAAACACCTCATGTAATCCCTTCCACAACTGGGATGTAAAGCATGAATCATGATCTAAGATGATCGTCAAATTAACCTCGTGAAGCTTCACTATCATCTGGATGTTGAGGCTTCCCAATCCCTCTACCGATCTCTTCTCCCAGATGGGTATAATGTGAGGCGACTTGGTGAGTCAGTCAATGATCAACCAGATAAGATCATGGCCCCTATATGTGCATGGTAACACTGTCATGAATTTTATAGAGATACCATCCCACTTCCACTTTGGTACCTCAAGTGGTTGTGTAAATCATGCTGGGACCTGATGCTCAGACTTCACATTCTAAAAGTGAGGAATCGTGAAATGAATTCTGCCACCTCTTTCTTCATCCCTGGCCACCAATACTGAATTCACCATTCCAAGTTCATTTTTTCCAATCCAGGACATACCGCCAAAGGGGATGTATGAAACTCCCTCAACACCACATTTTGTAACATCACTGGTACTATGGTGCATCCTCTAAAAAGGATGATGTTCTCTCCACCTATCAAAAATATTTCATGAGCCTCTCCTAAGGATATCTGAGAATGTCGGGTGTTGCAGTCAACATCCACAAGTTGTGCCTACCTATCACAATAAGGAGTGGGGGATTGATAGTCAAAGATTGGGTGTAAGCTGCTCTATCAAGCTCCATGAAGGATATCTGCATCGTGGCTAACTACTCTATCACCTCACCTAGCAGTTTTAAACCAGACCTCCTGTTGAGCGCATCTGCCACCAAATTCCTCTTCATAGGAGTATAGACAATATCAAATTCCTAGTTCTAGATGACCTATAACCACTAATGTTGTATAAATTTAATTTCCTTCTATGAGAATATATACAAGAGACTCCTATAGTCTGATTAGATGGTAAATTGTTCCCCCAACAACTAGGGCCTCCACATCTTCAAGGAGAAGACAACTATTTCTAACTCCATGTCATGGTTTTCTTAGTTCTTATAATTCTTCCTCAGCATACATGATCCATATGAGATCAATTCCTTCACTAGTGCTTAATCATCTAATCCCCTCCTATAGGAGTCTCTAGTTGTAAGGATAGAGCCAAAGGCTCCACCAAAATATATGTGCCTCGAACAAGGTCTGTGATAAGGAAAGAGTGACGGGTACTTGTCTCTATAATGACAAATTATTTGATGGAGTAGACACATTTTATACCCTTATTCATCTCTAAAGCACTATGGTCATATGCCCCCATCACCTAAACTTGGCCCCTCCACTGTCAACCAACTCTCAGAGCTCATGGTGGATAACCTACGGGTGGTGGAGGTAGATCCTTGAACCTTCATCCACCGCATTCCACTCGAAATACTCCCCTTCCATGTACACCAACGTGAATAAATCCTCACATGATCCTCTATCGTTGTCTTGGAGGTCCCTCAACTTCATGTTGATCATTCGTGCTGGGATTCAGACAGTCACGAGCCATGTTCCCCTGTCTGCTAAAGGTGTAACAAACAATGTCCCTCATATGACCTCCTATGCCTTGTGATCTTGGCACCTCAGAACCTGTGCCCTGGGGTTTTCCTCTGAAAGGCTTGGCCCATTTGGTCCTCTACATCATCTACCTACTTCCTGGTGTAGATGATTTGGAAACATGTTGTATGGTGGTGGCTCTCACTGTCGGTGCCTTCTCAGCAAGGAATCTCTCCACCAGTAGATCTCACTCTAGCACTCCAGCCTAGATCGGGATGCTGAGAGAAATAATTGATGCCTAGAACTCAAGTCTGGGTAAATTTTTAAAGTCCTTATCCATAATGAATGGGTCTCGTACCATGTCAGTGGAGTAGCAAGACACGTCGGTAAACCTCGCCAATTACTAGTCCAGAGTCGTGCTTCCCTACTATAAGTGATATATCTCTTGAATACACACTGAGCATAGTGTCCCAGGTATGAAATCTACCCTAAATAGGATCTCTATGTTTATCCAGGAATTGGTTGCCTCCTTGTGGGTCTATTGTTTCAAGCTTAACCATCTACTTGTTGTGCCCTGAAAAAAAGGCTAGTGGATAGGACCACCATCTGGTCTGCTGGTGTCTCTACCAGGAGGAAATACCACGTAACTGCCTCCATCCAATCCTTAGATACTTGAGGATCTCTCATAAATTGAATACTCGGATTCCACTATCTCTATAACTTGTTCATCGCGCTCAGTCAGTGTGCATTGTCTTCTAGTGGGGCTGGTAGAAACTACTACTCTCATGGTGGTGGTTATACTAGTACACCACCTAAATGTTCTACCATTGTAAGTGGTCCCAACACTAATGCCTCATTACTAATTAGTCCATACTCATGGTCTCTCACAGGAATCCTGTATGGCTTCCTTCATGGTGGAATCCTATAGGGAAAATAGATGATCCACAGTAAATATGTTATACCTGGTGAGATGACTCCAAAGAGATCAAGAGAAAAACATTACCAAAACCCATGCAACTCATGTTTTCATGTACGGAGTCAGAAAACAGAATTTAGGGTCCTCGTGTATGGATACTTCAGTCACTACACAAAAACTAGACTCTATGGACTGAATACCAAACTCAATACACTTTGCATTATTGCCACATCAATAACAAAGACTCTTAGTTCTTATAGTAGAACCATCCACCTTTTGATACCAATTTTTCACGACCCATCCTCCGGGGCCCATACCATAACTACCCCAAGCCCACCTTTGATAGGCAAGGGCTAGTGACTGCACCAGAAAGGTATATCCCAAAAAGGTAAGGCATTTCCTTAGAACATGTATACAATCAAACATGGAAATTTTCACAAGCAAACCAAAAATGAATGATATATAGTATAACCACCACAATGTACTGTAACTGAGAGTAAAAAAGTGTAAAATAAAATTAAAGGGTCTGGAATACAAGACCAACTGAATGGAATTTACAATAAAATAAGTAAAAGATCTGAAGTCCATCCCCCATGGATCCTCCTAGAAGGGTAGGTATAGATCTCTATTGGATATCGTTGCATCATACCACATCTATCATTCCACCTTAGAGGACATTCTAGAACTTTATTCCCAAAGTCCCAGTAAAATCTATTTATCATGTGTACAAGACACAACAGGTGTGGGTATATCTAGTGCATGGGTGTGTATAATAATACTCAATAGGTACCTAGATAACATCATAGGTATCTCAAAAATCATCAAAGGAAAACACCACAAAAGAAAATACAACATAGGAAAACACCATAAAGGAAATACCATAGAGGTAATACCACCAAGAAAGATATTGAACACATAGCACAAAACTAAAATACTGCTCACATCATGTATAATTTATGTACAGAAGTAAAGATGATTAGTTGTAAATCTAGATCATTTTATTCTATTGAGATGCTCTATTTCGGATACAGATAGTGTTTCTAGATGAATATCCAAACAGGGTCTCTAGGTTTTGATCCATATAGGGTCACTAGAGGATGATCCACATAGGGTCTCTAGGTGTTGATCCACATAGGATCACTAGGTGATGATCCAGACAAAGTCATTGGGTAATGATACACACAGGGTCTCTAGGATCTGATCATCATAGGTTCTCATGGTACTAATCCAAAATGGGTCGCTAGATAATGATCCACACATGGTTTCTAGGTGGTGTTCCACAGAGTTTCTCTAGGTTCTAATCCACATAGGTTCACTATGTGCTGATCCACACATGGTTTCTATTCATTCTTCACATCACAACTAGTAATTGGATTCATCCACTTAGCATGATCGATTTTCAGGAGAATCATATTCTCAACCCATCAGTCATACATCAACCTCCACTAATTCCCACATTCAGTACCCCAAAGGACCATATCATCGTAAATGTCCCAACGCAACAGACGGTGCATCAAACAGACACATGGTCTGTAAGATATCAAAAAATTTGTAAAAAGTGACCAGTTGGATGTGAGTCTGATCCAACCCAGTCATACACCAACATCTGATAAAACAAATTTAGAGTATCTCATAATGAACTCCTTGTCTCAAGGGTCATAACGATTTGGATGACTCATCAATCGGACACCCGATTTGAGAGACACAAGCATTTTAGTGAATCTAGGGCCGGTGAAGTCTGGGTTCGGCCCGACCCGGTCAGACTGACAGGACCCGAAATTGGTCCAGCCCAACAGCATGAGTCCGGAACACCAGTGTGGGCCCATCTTTTCTTAGTGTCTTGGATCCCCAATCTTTACACAACCCAGCTGCGTCTGGTCATTAGCACACATGACCAGTTTCACTAGTTGCACCCTCCACGTCACCTGTGGACCGAGTCTGCGGGTTAAACCGGTCAACCCAATGCCATCATGGAATTTCTATTATTCATTGTGGTGCAACATTTATACATTGTGGTTCCACAGTTCTCTAGTGTCACAGTCACATTGTCCATGACCTCCATTGTTCGCCCGGGCAGCCGGTATGTGGGCGGCCCAATCCACGTGGCACCAATTGATGTCGCACCTCCCCACTGTTGTGGCTGCAAGATGTAGCCCTCTACATCTATGGGATACCATTAGTGCACTAAGGGTATATTTTTTCAGGTCACTAGAGATATTTTTGTGTCATGTTTCTCGATCCTTCTAATCCAATAGTATCGTATGGCGATAACCTTTACTGCGATGGCCTTGAACTCGCCTTTCCGACAATTCGAGAATTTATTCAAGGAGAAACCAAATTTTTAAGGGATTGGTTTTTGTTCATGTCAACCCACACCCTCCTCATTAGATGCTTAAAAACATGGGGAGGTTTGGGTATTATTGTAAAATCAACACAAATGATAATTTAATCCCGGGTAAATAAATCACAAATGAAGTCACCATCTTGTAATAATGCATGATCCGTAGATTAACCTGTTAGTGGGTTAATCCACATTAGTTGTTTGGAATAATAATGGGGAAATGATAAATAGTTTTAACCCCTAACGTTTTTGATGTACATTGTTGTATTTTCCTATCCTTGAGTGTTCACGTGGTCAACGTCGTTCGTCACTTCCCGGTTTCATTATTGGAGGTACGTCAAAGTCGATGTGGTTCTTTCAGTGTTCTTCATTATTCATTAGAGAGGAATCTCATTGGTGTTTTGTCTGATATTTTCCTTTCGTTTAATTCCCATATCTCCAACATGTTCACTTAATAAACAAACATGTCGTAGTATTTCTCTTATGCTGCGATGTTGTGTCATTACGCTTTCACAACCAACCATTAAAATCCTTATTTAATGAGCCATGTTGTCTTATCGTCTCCACACTGTAGCGCTGACGTCTGCCTCTCAATGGCAATAAAAAATAAAATAAAACATCTTTTTAAGTTATTTTATTATTTTATGAAATGTCTGAAAATTAACTATTCTGTCCGACCCTTGTTGGTCAATGTTAATCCCTTTCTTTGAAAATCCTGGCATTCTGAGTTCAATGGTGACCTCATATTTTTATTCCGAGATCCAGTTCAAATGTTAGAAAAACTCATTTTCATGTTTACCAAATATAATAAAAAAGGTCAAAAATCTATTATGGGCTCTCCGGGACAGAGAATCACATTCCGTCGGAGTGCGTGGTCTCGAATAATTCAATATATTATTTTAAAAAAATACATAGAAATTTCGGGACATCACCTTCTCCCCACCTTAGGAATTTATGTTCTCTAATGCTAGAAAGGGGGAATTAAATAAATGGGGGTAATGAGCACAAATCTAAGCCTCCTGCTCCGATGCACTCTCCTAGAGGTTCTCGTGCTGCCACTGAACATGAACCAGAGTAAACGATCATCCACGAAGGACCCAACCCTGTCAATCATCTATCTCTACTAGTATCATTGAAAATGGTGCCCCATCATCAATTTCTAGATCTCCCCAGTCGATGACATGCAATAGATCATGCACATACCTCATCAGCTGCGACATGTGGTAAACATCATGAACCTTGTGCATATTTTGGGGAAGATATAGGTGGTATTCCACCTCACCAACTTTTTTGATGATCTAGAATGTTCATATAAACCTCATAGATAACTTTTCTCCCTAGCCAAAACTAAAAAATACTCATCGGGGTGAGACCCGAAGGAAAACATGGTCTCCATCCTCAAACTCCAAGGGTCTCCATCTCCTATAAATATAATACATATTCAATAATTGTGTATTCTTCATACACTCCTGAATGATCTACACCTTCTATGTGGTAGCCCATACCAACTCTGGACCCATGAGTGTTGACTCACCTAGGTCGGTCCAACATAGAGGTGATCTCCATGGTCGCCCGTACATGGCGTCAAACGGTGTCATGCTAATGGTGCAGTGATAGCTATTTTTGTACAAAAACTTCACCAGTGGTAGGTGGTCCTCCCAGTTGCGACCGAAATCTAGGACATAAGCATGAATCATGTCCTCTATGGTCTGTGTGGTCCACTCCATCTAACCATCCATCTAGATTGAAAGGCTATGTGCAAGCGCAGCTGGGTCCCAATCACCTCATGTAATCCCTTCCACAACCAGGATGTAAAGCATGAATCATGGTCTGAGATGATTGTCGAAGGAACCCCGTGAAGCCATATTATCTCCTAGACATGGAGGTTTCCCAAACATTCTACTAATCCCTACTTCTATATGGTTATAAAGTGATCTGACATGGTGATTTGGTCAACAATCACCAAGATAGAATCGTGTCCCATGGATGTTTTTGGTAACCTCGTCATGAAGTCCATGGAGATACTATCACAATTCCACTCCATTACATCATGTGGCTATGTCAAGACAGCTAGGACATGATGCTCATTATTCTCTTGCTGACATGTGAGGCATTGTGACATGAACTTTGCAACTACTTTCGCCATCCCTATCCACCAGTTATGAAGTTTGAGGTCCTGGTCCATCTTCACCACTCCATTATGTACCACCTAAGGAGATGTATGTAAATCTCTCAACACCTCCTCCTGTAACATCATGTGTACTATGGTTCATCCTATGGAAAGGATGACATGCTCCCCACCTATTGAAAATCCATCAGGAGCATGTCCTAAGGATATCTAAGCATGTTAGGCCTCATAGTCAACATATAAACGTTTTTCCTCCCTAACTTGCTGAAGGAGATGGGGAGTGACAATCATAGACTAGAGTTAAACTGCTCCACCATCATCCATTATGGATATCTGCATCATGGCTAGCTACTCTAGCGCCTCACCCAGAAGATGTAAAGTATACCTCCTGTTGTACGTGTCTTCCACCATGTTCCCCTTCCCAGGAGTATATACTATCTAAATTCCATAGTCCTAGAGGAACTCCAACAATCGTCGTTGTCTCATGTTCAGGTTCTTCTGATAGAATATATACCTGAGACTCTTGTGGTCGGTGTAGACAATAAATATTTCACCCACCAAGTAGTGTTTCCATATATTCAATGTAAAGACCACTACATCAAACTCTAGGTCATCGGTCACATTATTCTTCTCGAGCTTCCTCAGCTTCCGTGAGCTATAGGCGATCAATTTTATCACCTCCATTAGGGCACAATATAGTCTGGTTCCTAAGGTATCATAGTAGACCGCATACCCAATGACCTCTAGTGGTGGTCTTATGATGGGGGAACCCGTCTGTCTCTACCTCATCCCCTAGAAACTCATTTGGAAAACTACACTTTGGATGCCCATGGAGAAACACCGGGCCTTACAAAAATCGTTCTCTACAAGACCTCCAACTTTACACTCAATTCACGAAGCTTCATGGGAGAAATATGATATGCAGGTGTAGATATTGGTGTCGTCCCTGGGTACAATTCAATACATAAGTCTATCTCTCTATGAGGAGGTAGTCCTCATACATCATTTGGAAATACAAACTCATACTCATCCACCATTATAGGAATACTCTGACTCCACTCTTCCACCACACCGAGGGGAGGCTAGCAAACTGTTGAGTGATTGGATGCACCCTCCACTGAGAATGTCCATCTTGTGATGAAATGGTTCCCTTCTCATCAATGAAGGAAAACTTGGTCCCATCCTCAAAGACACCCCACAGTATGAACTTAAAACATTTGATATGAGCATGGACTATAGATAACCAATCTATAACCAAGATGATTTTGTAATGCCTTGACGCTGCTACAAGGATATCCCAGCCAAATATCTCTCCTCCAAAAGTAATCTCATAGTGCCCTCACTAGTGTGTTATCATTGAATCACATCTCATAGGATTCTCTAATTATAAGGATCGATCCAATAGATCCATAGGAATATCTGAGCATCAAACAAGGTCTGTGGAAAGGAAACTGTGACTAGAACATATGTCTATAAGAACTATAACTAATGTGGAGAAGACAAAGGTCATACCTCTAGTCATATATGGAAATTCATGTTCATAAGCCTCCATCACCTGATGTTAGTCCCACCTCTGTCCACCTACTCATGAAGCTCATAGAGGACCACCTAGGGGTGGTGGTGGTGGTAGTACCTCAAATCGTCATCCACCACCTACTGCTCGGCCTGATCCCTTTCCATGCCTTTCGACTTGCGGACCTCATATATTGAACAACATTTGTTGACTTCACGGTTCCTCGACCGCCTACTAATCATTCGTTCGGTGATTCATACATTCATGGGACATGTGCCTCTTTCCACCGCATGAGTAACAAACATTGGCCCTCATATGAATTCCTCTACCTCACAATCTCCACACCTTCGACCCTACATCCTAGGGTTGTCCTCTGGATGGTCTGGCTTGTTTGGGCCTCTGTTTTCTCTACCTACTTCATGCTGCATATGACTTGACCACCTATAGTTTGATGATGGTTCTCATCGTCAGTTCCTTCTCATCTAAGATGCTCTCCACCAATAGAGGTTGCTCTAGTACTTCAACCTGTGTCAGGATTCTAAGAAAAATCAATGACGCCTTGATCACCCATCGAAGTCCCTTCTCAATTTTATGGGCCCTAAATAATGGGTCTCATATCATGTAATTATATGAGTGGGAGAGGTCGGTAAATCGCACTGAATACTAAGCCAAAGTCAGACTACCCTGCTGTAGGTACAGTATCTCCTGAATATTCACTGAGCATAGTTTCTCTAGTACATACTCCACCCTGAAGGGGCTCTAGAAGTCCAACCAGGTAAGGGTCACCTCTTATGGTTCTAGAGTATCAAGGTCCACCATCTCCATGATGTGCTCAGAAAAAGGACAGTGGATGTGACCACCATCAGGTTTATAGGTGTCTCTACCATGCGAAAAAAACCCATGTAACTTCCTCCATCCAATACTTAGATTCATGAGGATGTGTCTCACATTAAAAACTTGGAGGAATCTATCTCTATATCTCGTGAATCATGCTCAGTCGGCATTCATTGTCTATTGGTGGGGTTGGTAGCAATTGCTGCTCTCTGTGTGGTGGTGCTTCTAGTACACCACCTGAAGGTACTTTCGCTATAAGTGGTCCCAACAAAGACACCTCATCGCTCGGGGGAATCATCATGATCACTCACTGGAACACTACATGGATTTCATTATGTGGGCATCATGTAGGGAAAAAAGATATTCTATAGTTAATAAGTTATACCTAGAGAGTTGACTCAAATGAGATCAAGAGGAAAAAATTTCCACAACACATGCAACCAATGTTTTTATGAAATGAGTTGTAAAATAGGATATAGGGTCTTAGTGTATTGATAATTTAGCCGCCACACCAACACTTGGCTCCTAGGATCGACAGTCGAACTCAGGACACATAAAACTATTTCCTCATCAAAAACACAAACTCTTAGTTCTCTTGGTAGAACACACTGCCATTTGATACCACTTGGTCATGACCCGTCCCTCAGGACCTGTGTTGTGACTAACCAAATCCCACCTTCTATAGGCTAGGGGCTGGTGACTAGCACCTGAAATGAATATCCCAGAATTGGAAGGTATTTTATTTAAACTTGTATACACACAGACAGGGATGTTGTACAAGAATACCAAAATGGAAAGAAAAATAGCACAACCACCATAAAGTACCACCACTAATAGTAAAAGGTGTAAAATGATAAAAAAGGGGCCATAATTCAAGACCAACTTAAAGGAATGTACATCAAATGAAGTATATGTTCTAGAGGTCTTCTGCCAAGGATCCTACCTAAAGGGTTGGGACAACTCTCTCTTGAATGTAACTGTAACACACAACTTCTAACGATCCACCTCTCAGCACCATCTATCCATGGCTCCCCAATGTCCCAGTTAAAGATTTCTATCGGCTGAAAAACACACAATAGGTGTGGGTGAAACCCTTGAAGGGGTGACTATAACAATAATCATTAGGGACCCCAGTACCCCAAAAGGTCTCTCAGAAATCCATAAAAAACATCACAATGGAAAATTCCATAATGGAAAATACAAAAAAAAAGGAAATACCACAGAGGAAATACCACAATGAATGATCTCAAACACATAGAACAAAATTAAAATACATCTCAGACCATGTATAACATAAGTACATAATTAAAGATGATTAGTCATAATTCTAGATCATATTATTCTATTGGGAGTCTCTATTACTTATCCAGATAGGGTCTCTAGGTGATGATCCACAGAGGGTCACTAGGTGATGATCCACAATGGTCGCTAGGAGATGATCCACACATGGCCTCTAAGTGCTGACCCACACACGGTCTCTAGGTGCTGATCCACACATGGTCGTTAAGTGTAGATCCCCACAAGTTTGATATAAGATAATCCATATATTGTCACTAGGTGTTGATCCACCAAGGGTCATTAGGTGTTGGTCTACACAGGGTCTCTAGGTGTTGATCCAGATAGGGTCTCTAGGTGCTTATCCATTGAGGGTTTCTAGGTGTTGATCCACAAAGGGCCTTTATTCATTCTTCACATCACATATAGCCACTAGTTTCCCACACTAAGAATGATAGATTTCTAGGTTAATCTGCTCCTCATGTCATCATTAATATCTCAGCCTCCACAAAGTCCCATATAGATTAACCGAAATGACTATAGCGTTATATGTGTCCCAACTCAAAAAACGGTGCGTCGAAAGGGTGCCATGTCTGTATGATATAGGAATTTTTTGTAAAAAGGTTCAAGTTCGATGTGAGTAAAATCAAACCTGGATGTACACCAACCTTCCCAAAAACTCAAATAGAGTATATCAAGTGTAATACATCGTCGCAAGGATCCCAACACCGTTGAAGGTGCATCAATTAGACACATGGTTTGAGAGATACATGTTTTTAGTGAAACAGGGGCTGGTTGGGTGTATGTGTGGCCCGACATGATTGAACCGACGTGACCCAACTCGTTATGGGTCAACGTGAACTATTCCAGGTCAACCTCAATCTGGTCCGGCCTGGTAATGGCCTAACAGTGTCACTCCAGCCCACTGGGGCAGGTACGACCTACTGGTGCAGGTCTAGAGGATCGTAGAGGGCCAGCTCCCCTATCAGGATGTAGCATACCCATGTTAGGTCTTCCGCGCATGCAGTCAGTTTCACTAGTCGTGCCCTCCATATCACCCGCAGACCATGTATGCTGTTTGAACCAATCAACACAGTGCCAGTGTGGATCCACAGTTCTCTAGAACCATGTCCACAATGCTCGAGCCATCCGTCATTCTTCCAAGACACCTGGATGTGGGCCACCGACTCCATGAGGTGTCGTTCGGTGTCACACCTCCCCACTGCCATGATTCTCTGACAGGCATGACGCCTCTCTCCACCTGCTGTCGCCGCCTCCAGTAACTCCATGCACCAGTGCACCATAAGTTTCTTCTGCAGGACACCGATGCTTCTAAAGTGGTCTATTTCTCGATCCGTTTGTGCCTATGTGATCGAAGGACTATTACCTTTATTGTGACAAACATGAATGTGGACATTTAGAGAATTCATCCATTAAGAATGCACATGATGAGGGGCTCGGGCCTTGTTCTTTTCAGCTCGTTCCCTCCGACATAGATGTTTAAAAATATGGTGAGGGTCAAGGATTTTTTTTAAATAAATACAAGTTATAATTTAATCCCATGTATAGAAATCCAAAAATAAGTCACCCTCTACAAGAACGCATGATCTACGGATTAACATGTTCGTTGGATAATCCACATTAAATATTTGGAATATGAACGGGGATAGGTTAAATAGTTTTAACCCCTACCTCATTTGAAGTTCATTTTCATAGAGTCGTGTCCATGAGGGTTCAAGAGGTCGACGTCATTTGTTTCTTCCCATAATCGTTCTTTAAGGTACGTCGAATTTTATGTCATTCTGCCAGCATTTGTCATTCTTCGTTAGAGGGGAATATCACTGGAGCTTCGCCAGAGATTTTCATGCAGTTAAATTACCATCACTCCAACAAATTTTTTATTAAAAGAAACACGTGTCAGAATTTTTGTTATGTTGTGATGTCGCATCATTACACTTCCACAAAAATCTATTAAGTATTCCCATTTAATGTACCTCGTCGTTGCCTCATCACTGAACTGTAGTGCCTCCATGCGCCGCTCAATGATGAGAAAAATAATATAAAATAACTTTTTATGTTATTTTATTATTTTCCTAAAAGGCTAAAAATTATCTTTTCTGACATAACATTTCCAGTTGATGTTAAAAGAATGTTCATAATTCTGTTTCGGGCTCTTTGGGGCTCTGAATCACGTGCCGTTAGAGCGTGTGTTATCGAAAAATTCAATATAATTTAAAACAAATACATGAAAATATCAATACATTACAAAAATAATACCCAATAACCCTAAAAAAATACCTCCCCTAATCATTCAATACTTATTTTATCCATAAATATATCATAGGAAGGATATTGGTGTCAACCAAAAAAGTCCAGAAAGATTGGTATAGATTATTATCGATAGTTATATTTTATTTCTGCCTCAAACACCTTTAAATATTATTAAAAATGATGATATAATATCCTCAATATCTTAAATTAACATTTTATCTTTATTTTAAAGGGTTTCTCCTAAAACCATATCATCCTTTATCTAATGGGAAATGAAACTATTGATTGAGTATATGCCCGACTACCGCCTCATGAACTAGCGTAACTATGTTTCCACCATCAATTTTGATGGTTTGATGTTATTATGAATATATTGATTACATATGATATTATGATATATGTATACATATTTATTGATAATATTGTATATAATTTCTTAATTTCTATTCCATATATAATATGAAAATGTTGGTCGTCTGTATATTGATTTACATCCTCAAGAAGAGAAGTGATTCATTATTCACTTTAACATTACATTTTAATGTATTAAGGAAAAATTTAATATTAATATATCATATTCATGAAAAAAGAATTATTATGTAAAATAAATATATAATATAATGATATACCTTATAATAGATTGAATAAATGATAATTTTTATCGTGTGTACGACAGACTACAACCGTAGAAAGTGATGTGATTTGTTTGTCACAAAATATTTACCGAGAAGGTAAAAGGATAAATGAATTGAATATATGATTTATATATATAAAATTATATAGAAATTTTAAAACAAATACACAATACATTTCCTTACCCTTTCACCCAATTTGAAAATGATAATGATTCATGTGTTTATGTATGATCTACCGTCTAAAAAATAAAATATGGTTCAATCTCCATGATAAAAAATAAAAAATTATTATATATATATATATAATAAATTAAAAATTATATTTATATAATTATTAAAAATATATATATTATGTTCATATATCCAATTATCATTATATGGATCATCCATTAGGAAATCTATAGGAGGAACATGGAAACTGACACTCGAAACATTTGTGATAATGAATTTTTTTAGCGAATGTGTTATCAGATTTTATAATGTGATTATATATGAAATTATAAATATAAATATGATTCATTTATAAGTAGATAACATATATAAAACCATGATACAAGAGATTTAATATTTCTCAAATAAAATTAAGCATGAGGTTAGGGGTTTCATAAATCAATTTCCATCCATTGGGTTATAAGACGATATCTTTAATTATAAAATAACAAAAAATATTATAAGATGAATTTTGATCGATTTATGTTATATCTATTTTTTTACATGTGTGAGTTCATTTTTTATCATTTAATAACATAATTTATTATGTTTTACTTCAATAATATAAAATTTGTATGGGATTCATCTCATTCATTCTTCATTGAGAAACATGTTCTTTTATTAGCCTATTTTATTTTCAATGATGTATATAATGGAATTTTATATACTATATCATCAATACATTTTATATCCTGATATTTTATGTTATCATTATCCTACTTCATTTAGGGGAATATTTTATTGAAACTACTATAATTCTTTGAGCGATTATGCACCAATCTTATTGTAGTCAGATTCATTATGAATGAATTTTTGTTAATATAAATTATTTGATAATGGTCTAATAAACCAATTTAATTTTATTATAATCTATTTATCTAATATTTTTTCAATTAATATTATAATATTCCTTTATTTTTTACTCAAAATTATGGATAATATATTTTTTATAAATTTGAGTTTATTTTCCCTCTTTTGTAGAAAATCCTTATTCATCTATATTCATATTTTCTAAATAAAATTTGATAAATATATTAATATAATTGAATAAATTATTTTTTACCCTTAATTGGATTTTTATAAAATGTTTCTTCTAACTCATCCTATCATTCTCCAAACAAGTTACATTTGTTTTTTCCTTCAAAAAAATTAAAGGAATATTTTATTTTCTAACATATTTAGTATTAATAGAACTATTATTTTTTCATGACCTCACAATGTCTTAAACCTACCTTTTTATGTTTTAGTGCTTATCTTCTTAAAAAATTATCTAATTCTTTAGAAGTTTTTTTAATTAAGATAACTTTTTCCCAAATTTACTTGTTGTGTTTTTCAAGGACTGTTCAATGTAGTATTTTAAATTAATTTTCATTCTAATACCATGTCCTATTATGTAACTCAATTTGAAAAAGTTAAAACCTCATGAATTTTTTAAATCATTTTAAATTTATCTAAAAAAATGAAAACAACCTTTAGAGTTATATAATGAATCCAAATTCTATATATATGACTTATTAATATATTCATTTATTATTATATCATCATTTTATGGAATAATACTTGACATATGTATATCTCTCAGAATACCTCCTTAGGGAATAAATTTTTATTTTGTTATGTAGTAAGAATTATGAAACATAGTTTTTATAAGGAATGTTCATATATTTATTCTTTAGTAATGATATCATTATTTGGTATGAATATGAATTTAAATTATATGAATGTGATGAGTTTTCCAAGAATTATATATCACTCTAATGCATTGGGTAATGATTTATTCTCTTAAAATGTTATGTACATGGATCGGGAGTGATCATAATCAGTTATGGGAATTTTTCCACCATGAAATTTTTCCTTCGTAGTTTTATATGTCTTAGTATTATTTCATGATTTATGTTTCTTCCA
This sequence comes from Viscum album, assembly GCA_963277665.1. Classification (NCBI taxonomy): domain Eukaryota; kingdom Viridiplantae; phylum Streptophyta; class Magnoliopsida; order Santalales; family Viscaceae; genus Viscum; species Viscum album. The sequence goes on from OY728127.1 coordinate 807,191,548, forward strand.
CATTCCATTTGGTTACATTATCATATGATATAGTGTTCCTTATATTATGATTCTATGTGATTACACATGTTTCTTATCTTTTATGATATCATGTTATACATTAGAATCACATGTTATGTTTCATTATCATGTTTATTCCCTTAATTTAATTTTTTGACTAATTTATTTATATAAACCCTATGTTGTCATATATTGATTTTGATATATAATTTATTTTTAGGGATCAAAATGGAAAATAAAATACAGATTCCATATTTTATGTATTATGAATATAACCTAGTAATGAACATAAGACATTGTGATCCTTGGGTAATATTAATGTTTATTTATTGTTAATAATCTTGTAATAATATGTGTAACAGTATTATGTCAGCCTAGTTTTTATAACATGAATGTTTTAGATAACCAATTTCTCTATGATGAGAAATAATTAGTGATAACCATGGGTTTAAGTATAATGATAATACTTAATGTAGATTGATATAATATCAAATTCACGAAGTATAGTTTCAGTGGATTTCATAAAATTACATACTTGCTTAGACACTAGATATAGAAGTGGTTCTGAAGCATTAATAAATAGGGGTAATAACTCCAAAAAGGAGCATCATGATTGACTTGTTCGTTAACCGGTATAAACCTATGGGTTTAACTTGGAACCTAGTTTCACCCTCCTTGGGGATTTGTTCTAGAAATTGGCATTATTAGTATGGACCATCATGATGGAATTGTGTAGATAATAGTCTTGGATGACCTTGGATAATCCAAACATTTATTGGGATGATAATTCGAAGGTTTATCATATTTATAATGGGAAAAATACCACTAATATGTTTGTTGTTATTAATGTATAATATTATTAAGAGTATTTTTAGAGATAATAATATTAACATAACCATATGGTTTATTTTGGGTTTTAGTAAAAATGGTTTATTGAGGAAGAATGTCGTTATATTTTTTATGATAACATTAAAGGTTCTGTTAAAAATTATGATCTATCCTATTAAGATTATTTTATTTTCCTATTAAAATAAGCTGTATAGAAAACCTTTGAAGTAAAAAACTGATTAAAATATCAATGAAATTTTGGGGATGTTGGTCATATTTTTTTTGAAAATTTAATATAGATTTTAGATGTATATACAATATTGGTTTAACATAATTCATCATTTTATAATAATTATACTATGTTTTTTCAAATATTACATAAATGGTATAAGATAAACACTAACGATAAGACATTTCATATTATATTAATGAGGTTATAAGGGAGATAAGGATATTTTTTAAAATAATGATCTTTGTAGTAGGTTTGGATTTGATATTTAATTTTTTATCATAATATAATCATATTCATTTTGGGTATTATATTAATTTTTTATAACCATTTTTGTTTTAATATTTATAGGTGGAATATCATGTTAATTTTTTATGAATCATAGGTTCATTGAAAATATAATATTACTGCCTTTGGCATACGAAATACATATCTGATATTTATTCATTATATTAAGGGATTAAGTGTAAATGAATCTAATCACAAAAAAAATTATTAAATTATGTTTATTTTATAAAAATATATTACGAACTTTTTTTCCTAGTGTTTCATATCATAATAGTAAAATAATACATCATCTCTTGAAAATAGAAAATCGAAAGTTGTTATCTTGTTTCCTTAATATCTAAACAAATAATGTTCTTTTAATTAATTAAATATTTATGGATTTTAGCTGTTTAATTTTTCTTAAATGTTCAATTTCATGAGATCAGTGATATTTTCCACTCCCCATAATTTTTTACACTTTTCAACAATGGCCATATTTTCATATCCCATTAATGATCCCCATTATGTAACAATAGTTATCTATTTTTTCAGATGACATTAAGAATTTCATTTCCCCTATTTTATGTGGTATTTTTATTAACCCTTTTAACTATGTTGGGTTTTCCCCAATGAAATGTTCATATTTTTTAATTATGATATCATGATTTAATTTCCAAGACGCAGTTAATTTATGGGTGGACTAAAATGTAACACCAAAATATTTTGAAAGATGGGAATTATTTCTTATAGAATACATGGCATGAAAAACCAATCATAATAGAGAATGTAACACCATACGAATTTGGGATTTATTTCTTTTTTATATAAATTTCATCTATAATGTATATTTAGAAGCAGAAAAAAAGGGATTAAATGAAACATGATAATCTATTAAAATATTATTATTTAAACATGACCACTAAAACCCATCAATTATATTTGAGGGTGTGAATAATAATAAATAAATTATGAAAAATGAATTTCTCACATGAAAATGTTATATTCATTATAATCTATTAATTAAAATAAAATAAGAACCATTTTAAATGGAATGAATTGTTTTCTAGAAATTTTTTTTATGAAGGTCATATTAGTCATGTTATTCACACATATTTTAAAATCATTTATTTCAAATTTTATAAGTAAAATGAAATAAAAAAACTCATTTTAATTATACATGTTAATATTATATTTTTAAAAACAATTAATTCTTTGAAATGATTTATTTTTTAGTGAATAGGAAAATATAAATATTTCTAATAAAAAATATATTTTTATTATGTTTCCTAAAAGGGAAAATTATTTTATAAATTGTATTTAAAGTAATAATATTTAAAAAATATGAATATTTGACCAATATTGGTCATATTATTAAATTTATTATTGAATTATTATATGAATTAATTTAATCTCTTGAACTTTTTCTATGAAAAATAATTCTTTTTAACATATCTACTAGTATAATTTTAAATTAAATTCATATAATTCTGTATTATGAATATGGTTTATTGGATTATATATTTGGAATTAAAATTATTCATATCATCTATTAAATTAATTTATGTTTTTAACCGTAATTTGGAGTGAAATAGTAAAATTTATTTAACACATTTAAGGATAAACGAGTTTATAGAGTGTTAAAGTAATAATAAAAGTGTAAAAATTTACAAACACCCTTTCCAAATTATATTTTATTTCAATATAATGAAATTATCTATTTTAAGGTTTCAAAATGTACCATTTTGTATCCTATTATAATTTAAAAGGAAAGGGTTGAATTCTTTCATTCCAAAATATCCATTGTGTCATGTCCCCCACATATAAATGGCCACCCTCTCACTACTCCACTAAAAACTTACAAAAATATTAGTTCAAATAAGGCATGAAAAAATTACATAAATAATTTCCTAACCACATCCTGGTATTACATTATTTTTGGGTAGAATTACATACCAAATAATCCTTTTTGAAATTCATTATAAGTTTCCAAAGTAAGAGGTAACATCCTTAACAATGCATTTTATATTATTTCATCTTCCATGTCCTTCAAATATTATTACTCAATGATGATATAATAAAAATATGTAAAAATGACATTTATTTTGTTATCCTAGTGTTATTAATGAAAATTTCATGAAATATTATGCTTTTCAACCATTTTCTAAATAAAAATATGGAGAAAATGTTTTTAAAGAAAATCTGACTTCATTTATCTTAAATGTGGAATTTGTTTTATTCAAAATAATTATTTTAAAAAAATTTATCTTTTTTCAAATAATTGTTTATTTTCTTTTTGACCCTTATTTATATTTACAAAAATCAAAATGGTTCTTCGAATATTTTAAATATGAAGTTACTTTGAAAATTTTCAAACAAAAATGTGATGGGAATCATTATTTTTTAAAGTATTCTTCATAAATGAAACTCATCCTCTGTTATGACCACTAAATGTCATAATAAACTAATTTTTACGTTTAAAGTGTTATTTTATAAAACATTACTATTTAAAAAAAATTACGATTTTAAATATGAGTTTTTTAAATGGAAATAATCCATTCCTCTTGAAATGTTTAATGTATTCCTCCAAAATAGTTTTATATCTGAAAATACATCCTTTGATGTCACTCAAATTGAATATATAATTTTCAAAAATAATGTATATAATATTTTTAAATGTAACATCATGAACATAAAAAAAGCTATATTATACAATTATTCTAAATAATATATATATTTATCTTTCATATATACTCACCTTAGTATCCCCTTATCTCATTAAGAAATATATTCTTTGTGACCATTTCTCAAATGCATTCTTTATGGAATCTCTTTTTATTATTTAATTAGAGTATATTATGAACCCAATTATTTTTTTAGGAAATTCGTCTGTTAATTCATTATTAGTGACATCCTTAGAGGGAACTAATATTCCTGTACATGAAATGAATGTGATGTTTGGGCCTATATTTATATTTCCCTCCAATGAATGGGGTATTATTTTAATCTAATGAAATTTAATGTATGGGATATTGGAGAAAACCAAATTCATTATGGTGATTTTTCCACTATGTGATATTTTATTCATAGTTTTCTTTGAAAAATTATTGTACCATACCTTATTTTACAACCACATTTCCTTTGATTCCATTATCTTACGATCACATGATCACTACATTGTTCTTCCATGTGATTATTATGTATTCTCTTAAATGATATCATGTGAAACATTTTACTCACATGTTATGATTATTCTATTTTTATTCCCTTACTGGGATTTTTGAAACTTCATTTTCCTTATATAGTCACTCTTTTATCTCGTGTAGATTTAGGAGCTTGAATGAATTTTACGATCTTCCTAAGGAAAATAAAATAATGATTCCATTTTTTATATATTAAAAAAATATTTTCCAATGTAACGAGGACATTATCATACTATTGTGGTATTACTTGTTATTTATTTCTTAGATTATATTATAACATGTGTTAAATCCATATCAATTAATATATTTCAAAAAAAACAATGATTGTTCATCAAGGTGATAGTTCGAACACTTTTATGATTGATCCTAAATTAATATTTTATTTGGTTGGGAATGAATAAATATAGAGGGTACCATTAAAATGAAAACATAAATGCATATTAATGATACTTATTTAATCATATATTAATGGTGATATTATATTTTTTTGTGTATGATTAAAAAAAATAATGGACAGATAATACTTAAATTGGAGACTTTATATTTCCATAGAAGTAACTATGAAATTGATGTTAATATGATGAATATGTTTAAAAATGGATTATGTTTTAGAATTTAGTTATTGTTGTATTAAAAATTTTAGATATTCAATTTATAATTTTATGGTGATGTGTATCATTGAATGATTGAAGTGGTATGTTTTTATAAGTAAATATATTTTTTTAAACTACACATATCAATATAATACAATGTAATTTTGATGGATCTATATGTGAAAAATTATAAACAAATTAGATGAAACATTTATAGGTAGATAAAAATATGATAAATTAAAATTAATTAAATATTAATAATTATTCAGGATATTCATACAAGTTTGAATTTAATTAACACCTTTTACATTTACCGTGATGATTATTTTTTAATAATAGTAATTGTTTTTATTGAAAATTAAAATGCCTTTTCTTTTTATCAGATTTTATAAATCTAATTTAAAATTCCAATACAATTTTATAATTATAATTTTCAAAAATAGATGATATTTAATTTAAAAATAAAAACACTTAATCACATAATAATATTTTTTTAGAAATTATGTTTTGTAGAATTTCGTTTATATATTTGACAAAAATATGGTGGGTAAAAAATTTATGGAATTAAATTTATTTGATAAAAAACTTGTATATTATGATTTTATTTCAAAATTATTCAGAAATTACCTTTAAAATACATGATTAAATGAAAATAATGATACTAGTTATTAAATAAATTTATATTTTAATTAGTTGAGAAAATTATTCTTAAAGTATTTTTTATGTTAAAATAATATTTTAAAATGTAAAACATTATTATCAAATTCATATTTTATAAATAAAATATTTTTTAAATTTATTGGTCTTTCTCATATAATGGTAATGTATTTAAATTATATTTGGGTGAAAACAATAATTTTAAACTACAAATAGACGTTTTTAGTAAACAATCAAAATGACATACTAATTCAATTTTGTTATGATTATTAAAAAAATTATGTTAGTTTTTTTTAATTTTAGCTTCTAATGACTTTGAAATATTTTTTTGAATAAATTTATAAAATATATTTTAATTGTAAAATTTGAATTTTAATTATTAAAAGTTATTATTCATTTTTATATCATTTCAATACTAAATAGGATTAACATAATTATTAGTATCAAAAATAATATCTCCCAAATAAGATACCATTGAAATAGAAATGTCTACCGTATACAATTATTTTTTTTAGGAAATAATTTTTTAAAATTTATCTTACAATTATTTGGAGGTGAATTTTTTATATTTAATTCAAAAAATGTTCCATTTTTCATCATAAATATAATTCATAATGTATTTACATTTATTCATTATGTTTATTTCAAATCGTAGTTTCATAATAATTGTAGTTAAGAATTTAAATTTTATATAAAAATAAAATGTTTTCTTTTAATTTTGATGTTTCATGTGGAGTAATGTATCAAAAAAATGATTATTTTTCATGTGTTTATATATTAGAATTAATGATATTATAATATAATTAGCCATAAATTTCAATATTATATATTTAAGTAGTTAATCAATTTTGTGGAGATTTATAATAATATAATGATCATGGAGACCTTTGTTTGAGAATGTATTGAAAAAAATTGAATAAAACTTATACTATTTTTTATGAGAGGACTATTTTTCAGAATATAGTTATAAATTATCATCAAAAAATTAAATGTATTTGAAATAAATTGAATTCACATCATGGAGAAAATGAAAGAAGAACCGTGTACGAGTCATGAAAAAAATTACTAGAAAATCATTCGAAAAGGGAACTCACATTAGCAAGTGTTTTTATTTTTTATTATGTAAAACATTTGAAGTTACCATGTATATGATAATAATGATTAAATATACAAGAACTTATATAAATAATAAATGATTATTTTTTCATGTTTATATTAATTTATATATAACATTTATCAATGAATATATTTTTAATGAGTTTTGTGTGTAAATGATATTTTTTATTGATATTATGAATATAGATTAAAATTGATAAACTATTAATTTATATAATGAATTTAATTTCTAGAACCAAATGAATAAAAATTATAGTGAGATCCTAATATTTTTAATTATAAAGGTGAAAAGGAAGATAACTAATTAAATAAGGGGCATATTTTGGAAATATCATTGTGTAATTTTATCTGAATCAAACAAGATAATACATATTGAACTAGCAATGATATACAAGGGAATTGAATTTTCTTGTATTTATTTATAGAACATATTTTCAAAGAGAGTTGGAATCATTACCTAAACTATTTAAAATGTAGGAAATTATAGTAAAGACCTAATATTTATATTAATAATTGATATGTTTATTAAAATAAATGTTTTATATAATAAAAAAAATTATATTGGAAAGGTAGAAAATATAAAATTGTAATATATTAATATTTCTATGATATTTATTATTTTTCAGAGATATATCATATTATTTGATATTATATATCTTATATAAGGGTTTCTAATGGGATGAATTTTTAAAATACTTACTTATGATGTTTATGATCATATGTAATATTTATAATGGTACTATGACTTATTTTGAATGATTTTTCCATGGGGAAAATAACCTCATACCCAAATATAATTTTTTTGAATGGTTAAATAAATCCAAAAAACTCATTAAAAAATCCATGGATATCATATCATAGAGAAAATAAGATGATATATATAGTTGTACGTAGCTGTGGAACTCCAAATGACATGTGCTCAAACGATTTAGGGATGAATGAATATGGTATGATAGTTATCAAAAAAATAGAGCAAAAAATTAAAAGATACATATTTTAAGGAATGTTGAAATATTAAAAGAGTTGTGCCAAAAAAAAATAGAGGATATAATATCTGAATTCTCAATGCCGCATGAAAGAATCACATTGATGAATGATGAAATCATATAACCCACCAAAATGTGAATGTCGAATCCTACTGAAGCTGCTACCTATTTATATTATTTTTATCCTCACTTGTAAAAATAGTTTGAAAATGATTCCAATTATTTGGGGATATTTTTGTAAATGATTATTTTATTATTTATACATTTTTTCTACAATTCATTGAATATAATTTTATATCTATTTTTCATTTTATATCACTTCAAAAGTTTCTATATTGTCCTAAATTTTCATATTGGAAAATAATTGACCAATAGTTTTCCAACGGGGAAAATATAATAGAAATCAGTGTCCTTTATTTCACACATAATAATTCTTATTATAAATATTTATTTTTTTAATGATAATCCAATTTTTGGAATTTTAATAGTTATATCTCTATACAGATTTCATATGAGGTAATTTCTATTATGGAACTTTTTGCATCCCAAAACATCATCATTAACTAATATAATGAATCCATAATGGTTGAGTTTTTAATGGGTGTGATTTTATGTGATGTACATCATGAACCAACCTAGAATAGCCCTAAAAATTAATCCTGATCTGATTTGTGGAAGATTAAAAGGGAGATCTCAATCCTCGTGTGATGGCACCTTGAACACATTTATCAACAATGATTGGAGATAATGATTCCACCCAACATAATTCCAAAAAATAATATATAAAAACATATCATAAATATGAATATGAAGAAAATATAGAAGATATATATTCTATAACTGAAAGACAAGAGAATAGATAATAAAACTCAAGAAGTAAGAACAGACCTAATGTACATGTATAACTGTAATGGAATATAATAAAATTTAAAGAAAATAAGATATGGTAATCAACATAAAATTTTTCTATATAAAGGATTTATAAAAATTGTCATTTTTTCACATCTCTAAATAATCAATGTAAATAGTTTCAAAGTATATCACATATATAAAAAAGGTATTCAAAGGAAAATATTAGGAACCCGTTAATAGTTATATCATTCCATGTATTACTATATGTTATTATATCTATAACACATATAAAAAATAAAAGAAAATTACATAAATCAAGACCCTAGACATATGCTTTGACTCTAGGGAGTAGAGGACACCCAATAATGGGAAACTCCCATAATTTTCTAATAGGCCCCTTGAATACATATCCTAGTGATAAGTGAAAACCCCTTGAATAAACCTACTAATAGTAACAACAGGTCAATATTAATACATAAATTTCCAAATATGTACCCAAGTATTCCCATGGGTAATATTTTCTAGATCATTCCACTAAAATATTAAATTCAAAACAATTTTATAAACCAATATTACAATTCATTGAAGAATACCATTCTTTTAACCAAAAATAGAAAACGCAAAATTTCCCAACAACCCATATATATATATATACTAATAATTATTATTAGTATTAAATACGATTTACAAAATCGAATAATGAGGTTCCTCCAATTTTGTCTTGGTAAGAAACCTCTAAACTCATCTCGAGTCACAAATCACATCCAAGAAAACCACCAAAATGAGAGGGTACACAATGAAGTCAATGGAGGCCCTAGTATTTATTCCCACAAAATAGAATCAATTTAACAGGTAATAAGGTCGTATCAGAAGTTAAAACAACACATACCACAAATAACAAACATGCCACAAATAACAGACATAATGGTAAGCCTTCGGTAGATGATCACATACTGTATGTTGAAAGGATAAAAAAATGTCTCCACATGCTTCAAGAATCTAAAAATGATGTTCCACGACACTAAAATGTCCTATTAAAATGAATAAACCTAAAGTATTTTTACCAGGTAGAATTAATGTGGACTCTAAAAATACTAATTGCAAAACAGATAGATCATGAAGGAGAGGAGACAACAAAAATCAAATAGGAGATCATAGGGTATAAGTTGTGGTGGAAAAAGAGATAATGAATTATTAATTCATCTTATAGAAGCTAAAACCTCTATAATGTGAAAAAATCACATAATGAATCTTATATTCACAATGTTAAACCAATTAAATTCAGGAAAACCCAAAAAGGAATCGCATCGATTTAAAATTTTTAATTTAATATTAAAGGGTGTAATCCAATTAAAAATATTTTAAATATTTTATATTTTAAACAAGATCACTGACTCTACCAATCAATTGATTCATGTTGTGTAATGATTTCTAAATTTTAATGTCTCCAGAAGATGGTACATAATCTAGGATCGATAGAAATTTCTAAAACCAACACAAATTATATTAAATCCTAAAAATAGAATCTTAAATAAATGAATTTAACTGAAATATATAAGTTAAGAGCTCCCCAATATAATAAAAACATTCCCCATGAATTGATGGAGAGAAAGGGTGATATAATAATATTTGAGGCCACTACTCCCTCATTGACGATCCATTCTCATAACCCTTATGAGAATTAGATTCCTTCCACTATACTAATCTTATCATTGTATTAGAATATCTACACATGAAATGAACCTATTAATTGACGATTTGTAGTGGTTTTTGAAATACTAATATATTACTCTCTAACTAGATATCTTCCCTACTAAAAATTCGACTTTGGTTAGGATGATACTTCATAATCTAAGATATGTGGAATACATCATTTATACCCATTAAATGATCTCGAAATGTAAACTGATAAGAAACATTCCCAGGAAAAACTATGATCTCCAAATATAAAATATATATCATAATTTGATTACCCTTTTTTACAATATTTTTATTACCCTTCTGAGGATATACATCCAAGAAAACCCAATCACCAATGGAAAAAACCAAAGGATGAAATAGAAGTTCTACATACGATATGTCTCCAACATTGTGAAACAACTAGAAATCAATATATATACTATATCCAAAATAAAAACTCATTAACTAGTCATATTCTCAAAAGAGTGACATATCCCACATATTCTGAAGAAAGATGGTATTTTAATGGTATAACATAAAATGTATCAAGTGGAACTATATTTATCAAGGAATATTAGATGTTTCTTAATGAAAACTCCTCTAATAATAGATATATATCCTATAATCAATAGAAATTATTGATTTTGGAATTGGGAAAATCCTCTATAATATGAATTTATCTCTCCTCCTAACCATCATTCTATGGAAGATACACTTCCCAAAATCTAACATGAGTCCCCATTTCCTTTTGCTGACTCCACTAGAATCAGAAAGCAACCCTAAGATCCTTATCATAATCATCGAAGGAGGGTTCCAAATGAAACATCCTAATATCCCACATAAGGTTTACTCAAATAATTAAATATGGAAGTGTCAATGATCGTAATGATATGTGATTATTTCATTAACCATTTATCCAATCCAAATAAAAAAAATTAATCCCTCATGATGTCCCCTTTTATCTGAAATTAATTATCAATCGGAACCACATCCCATGTCAAAACCGACATCAAAAGACAATAGAGATAACCAGTATTTTTTATATTTTCTTATATTATCTCTTAAAGGGTTAAACTATGGGGCATGTATTATTTTATTTCACACTTTATACCTGGATAATTGAATCATTGTTTCATTTCATAATACATCTTTTTAGTGATTCGATGAATATCATATGAAAAAATATGATAGTAAAAAAATGAAACTACCCATAAGTGATGGATGATAATTTGATCCCCAAAATAAAGAATATTGTTATATGTGAGAGACTGTCCATAGAAAGTCTCCACACAATATAGGGTTTCATGAATACCCCTGAATCTATCATCCCACCACTGACCCTGTATAACATACTCGGGGATATAAGATTATAACTGAGAATTGGTCGTAACCATACATTAATCATCAATATATGTAAATATAATAAAAATAACTATATAATTAGGTTACACTCATCATTTGATTCTAATACAGACCATGATGGTATGTTCCTACTGAAGGAACATGCATTGATAGTTAACTTCCTAAAGTTAGATGAGATATTGAATTAGAACATATAAAGGTATTCCATGTACCTCCCCTATATAGGATTTATTCCATTGTAAGAAAATATATTTCCAAATTTCATAATGAATGATACTTCTATAAATATATCCATAAAAAATTTTGATTCCCATATTTTAGTGCATTCTTAATAACAGAGGATCCAAATCATAATGTTCACAATTTTTATCTGGTGGCCAAAGATGAAGATATATATAAGACACACCATTATATTCCTACATTATAACACAACCCAAACCATCATAAAAATTATCAAAAATTAAAAGATTACCCTTATATATCTCATTATAATTGAAATATGAGTTAATGTTATATGTCATATCAAATCATCAAATAGAAGTTTGACACCTTTCATCACATTTGAATTTCACCATTTTCATGGTATGTGGGGTAAATATTAACACAATCATCATGAAATAATAAAAAAACTCATATTATCCACCAAGAAAATGGATGTATTGTATCATAAAGTTGTATTGGGGATCTCAAACTAAAAATTAAAAAAATCATCTTAGTATCAATTATTAATACCCACATAGATATTTAATTCTCTATTTAAAGCACTTTATTGATACATAAAATACATATAAAAATAATTCTATAAATATGATTAAAATTATGAATTTAGAGACTTGATTCATATGGTGTTTGTTCTTAGTCTTGAATATTGAGTAATATAGAATATCATCCATGATCACTAACAAAAAAAATAATGAGGTAATTATAGAATGTTGGCTTCATTAGATCCATAAAAAAGAAATAAAATTTTTCATACAATTTTTTTAAAAAAAATATTTATAAAGGTCATAACATCCCTTTAAAGTCATATTTGGAATATCATACTCCTAAAATCAGAGCTGAAAATAACCCAACAAATAATTAATCTTTAAAAACAACTTTACCCTTATTAAATAATCATAAAAATCATTTTCATGGGTAAAAGGAAAATTATTCTTATCATTATAGATATTAGATAATTATATTGAACATAAAATATAACAAATCAATTTTCCTTCTTGGAAAAATGACCTAAATATTTCAATTATTAATCTCTAGAAAGAAATTATCCATTCTCTATCAGATCATCCAACTGAATCTTCACCTCTTTCAACTAATGTGGGGAATACAATAAGAAGGTGTTTTGATTGTCTTTTTTCCTCACATGAATTCAATTATAAAATATACCTCCCCAATTGATGGGAGACCAAAATATATATATAGAATTATATCTCATAAATACCTAATGACCCAGGTAAGATCACCAATATAAGAATTTTTGTCACGATCAACATTAGTACCATAAACTATACACCATAAATCTTGATGGGGAGATACATCACAACCTTACCATGAATAAAACACTCCCTAATACGCCTAAATTCTCCCGTCAGTTGTATGCAATGTGAAAATTATAAGACAATAATCCATATCATCTTGATATAAAAAAATTCAATCTTTATAGATGATGACATCAATCTGATCTAGACTGAGAATGATGAAATCCTAAAAAAACACCACGTAATATATTGATAGAGAACAAGGACACGAAATACCATAGTCATTCCAATTTAAATGTTGTGTTTCTAACTCTATTGAAATGGTCATGAGAACCATATGAGGTAAATGAATTTCATCAAAATCAGTAGATATAAATGTATTTTTTAAACCTGTATTAAATGAATTTGTCAGTAAAGAAGATATAATAAAGACAATACATATCACTGTCACTGGCCCCGTGTTAACCTTCACAAAAAACTCATGGAATTATTAAGTGTGCTTCACTCCTAAATACAATGCCTATAACCATGTATATATTAAGGAATATGATTTATTTATAGAAAATTTTGGGGATAATGATCCAAGAAAATAATGATACATGTAAAAACTCCTAAAAGAATCACTATTGATGGTTCTAGTGGTCACAAAACTTTATCATATATTTTGAGGTGGAACAAAGATAATAATTGTGCACAACCATTACAAAATGATAGAAATTTTAGTAGATACTACCCAATATAATTATTTCTATATTAATTTCATGTTACTATGAATCTCCTTTCCCACTCGTGTGGTGCGGATGAGACAACCTCCTCATTATATGCATGACAAAAAATGTTCCACTCAATGGGAGAGAGGGGGAGTAATTGCCTTTAATTCCTTCCATATCAATTTCCACCATCATATAATTATCTAGTTGATAACAATTTATATAATTTTTATCCGATGAGAGGTCAATATTCAAGACTTATGAAAAAATACCACCACAATATGATTATTATACATTTATACCGAAATATATCCCTACCTATAATGTTCTATGTTTTTGAACTAGGTTAAATTACGAAAGTTTTTAAACTTTCTTGTTTTAATGTATGGTTTGGTTTTAAAACCAAGATTCGGGATAATGATTCTATATTTAGGATATTTTAAAGTGTTTATATTGGGATCGGGTAAAGGCTATAAGAGTTTCATGGGTGTCTCGATGGGTTTCAGGAGCACCAGAATCGGAAACTTGATTTTTATAAGGGGTTGTAGAGGTATTTGAATGGGCTGTGAATAGTTAGCTAAATAGATCATGTCAACATTTAGGATTTCTGGGGGTGAGACGGAGAGGTTCACTTGGGCTTCACAAGTTTAGGTTAACCATTTGGGTCAGATGTGGGGGATACCCAGGTTATCCAGTGGCATCTGCATGGTCTGCACACAGTCTGTCAGACTATGCGAGTCATACCGTGCTACTTTCCCATTTTTTGGTTTAATTATTATTATCATAAATTCATATAATTATAATTAGGATTATTAGAGGGAGAAAATTAAGTGTTTGAGGTGCAAAATAGGTGAGGATGGACCCCCTTGGCTCTCTCATGGTGCGGCACACCCCCACCCCTTTATCGGCTCCTCTTCACGCACGTTGTTCCTTCAAGTTCCTTCACAAATGATTTCCATATTGGGGAGGTAATCCCTTATAAATACATTTAGGTCTTCGAATTGGATGTTTTATCTCTCTGTTGCATGTTCTCTATTAGGAAAAAACCCTATGATTTGGGATTATTTCATTTTATTAATTTGTTTTTGATTTTAGGTGGTGTGGATTATGTCTCGGGGCCTGTGGGTCTATATTCTAATGACCTCCGCCAAAGGCGAAGTGATTCGTCTTGATACAGTTCACTTCCATAATATTCAATTAATGTTATTTACCTAATAATTTGGTTCACATCCCTTTAATTATGTTCTTATGGTGTAACTAAGTTGTGATTGATTAATTTAGTGTATGTTGGTCCCTACCGCATGAATATTGGGAGGTAGTTGTTGTTTTTGTTAAGATTCAGTGATAATCTCTGAGTGCATGTGCATTTTTGTGGATATTCATGTACATGAAAAGGTTTTGGTTTGAGTTAGAAAGATTTGGATTTGTCGATTCCTTGAGGTGCATTCCTCAATATTACTCAATTAATAAAATATAGTATTTGTTTAATTAGTATTGATGATGGATTTGACAACAAATAATGAATAATTTGGTTATTGGTATAAAAAGGTTTGTTAGATTGGAAAATCTTGTTTTTGTAACAAAATATTTCAATCATGGTGCGATTCCATTAATCTAAAACCATCATTATTATATTTTTATGTTATGTTAGCTTGCTACTCTGTGTTTTTCTATTACTGCCCTTTAATGTTGGCGTTCTTGGGATAAGTTGTAATAAAGAGTATTGAGCGTGATAAGGTGATATAATTAATTGGGGAATTAATTATGAGAAATTAATTAGATAAGTTATGATAATTAATTTAGGAATTAATTATGTTCCCTGACATTGAAATAGAGATAATTAATCAAGGGATTAATTATCGGTATTGACAAGGATATGTATAGATAATTAATTTGCGAATATATTATGTGCGTTGGGATTGGAATATTGATAATTAACAGGGGAATTAATTATAAGATACTTAATTGTATAATTGTGATAATTAATTGGTGGATTAATTGTGATATGTTTCTCTGGATAAATAAAGATAATTAATGGAATATTAATTATGTAATTTTTCAGAAATGTTTTGGATTATTAATTGTGGAAATTAATTATTGAACGTTGATATTTAGATTGAGATAATTAATTTTGGATTAATTATATTCTTCAGGTCATGTGGCGATTGGTCCAGCTACCAGTTCAGGTTAAGCTAGGTCAGAATGTTAAACAGCTGAAAATAGAGTAACTCGATAAACATTTCCATTATTAGAGACTCAAGAGATAAATACTAGAATATTAGTGTATTTAAAACCTTATAATATAATAACATGTTCTTATATACCTATAAAATGATATTTTACCATTTATTTCTATGAAACTTAGTTTTTAAATCCTTACACTTCACCTTGATATTTTAATTTTTGTCACATAATTTTATGATTTAAACAATATTTTCAAATCCATCCCACTTCCAATTTGGGTTTATTAAAACCATATATAGTTGGTGGATTCTAACATAATAACTGAATTTATCATTTTTATTTACCACAATAACATGGATGTATTACAAAAAGTTATTTTGTAGAAATTCAGTACACTATGGTCAATGACATGAGCTACTCCAACAATAGGCTCTATAAAATTCTAAAAAATAAGGGATTACCTTTAGGAGAATCAATTACACCCTTCTTTAGTTACCATGGATGATGAAACTAAGGTATAATACTACACACTTATAAGGGGAGATATGATATGAAAATAGAATAATCTTAGTTAAAACCTGAAATCAATAAGTAGAAACTAAATCTAAGATTACGAATAGTTCATAAGACATAGATATCCCAAAATAATATGTTATGTTTCTTTATCATCATGTAATAATATATAAAGGGTATAAATTAATGAGAACTATAATGCCACAAAATCCAACCTCTAGAATAATATATGATCGTAGGAAATAACTATTCATAAAAAACCATTCTCTAATACCAATTATTTCAAAAATCAACCTATATTACCCAAAAAGTCAGTACCAATATACATTTCCAACATTCATTATGTATATTCTAAACACCCATGGTTTTGATAATTTCACTTGAGTGTCAAAACACTATGGAAAATGATTTCTTCCATCATAAAGAAGTCTTCATTGAATATACGTACATTGTAGAAAGTGACTGTTCATAATAAACCAAAAGAAATAATTTATATATCTTAAAGGAAAAACCAGGAGAGATACAACTCAATTAGTTCGAACAAAACCATTTTACAATTCAAATATAAAAAACACTAAAATATAAACTTACTACTACATGTTATAATGTGGAAAACATCCCCATTATCCCATTATAATCTTCTCATACCCAGATGAAAAAAAACATCATCACTTAATGAAAATTCATTTCCTTTTCTTACATCAACATACATAATAATGTATATTCACCGATGAAGGGTTCATAAGGGTGATATAAAAGAAATATTAATAGGATCCCACTTAGGTCTTCCATATCTAATATCTAGGAATCATTCCTATAATTATTTTCTTTAATGAAAGATTTTCATGATAATTAGTTAAAATGTTATTATATCCAAATCCTGGTAAAACATTTCAAGATTACAAATATTTTATATATTATAGGTAACAAAAATTGAAATAAAATCACATATATCCATGCAGATAATCAATTTTATATATTAAAAATCACATCAGAGGTAAATCACATCGTGGTTAACTATACTTGAGGGTCCATAAAACAGTCATACCAAAAAATTTATAGTAACTATAATCTTTCCCCAAGATAAATCCATTAAATATATCGAATATAGGTACACCCAAGAATTTGAACATCCAAATAGTGTCTAAAAAGTCCCTAGGACCATTGGTCAATGGATTCGAGGAACACCCTATGAATTAATCCCTGGTAGTATCAATGGATGAGGAATATTATAAACCTAACAATATAATTACCAAATGTTTCCCATATTCCACATTTTCTAAAACATTTCATTAAAACCATGCTTTGTAAAAAAATTATAAACTCATTACAAAATTCAGTGAAATACATTTTCCATTACTAATATAATGGAAAAACTAAAATTTCCTCAAATTTTTTCTAACACTAAAAAATCAGTATGTAATCCAATTAAATTTATAAAAAAAGTATACAAGTAGATAAATATTTTTTATCAAACAAATTCTTGAGTAATAAACCCCAACTAATCATCGGATGGACATACCCAAGATGGAAAACTTAAAAAGGGATTGAGTGAAAAATCAAGAATAATTTCCCTATAACTAATTACCACATAATAGAATCAATTTAACATAATAATTAGATGGTATATTATAAAAAAATTACTTCAAGGAACTCCCATGCTGCAACGAGACAAACAGAACTATTAAAAACATGGATATTTTAACATACTTAATCTTGAATAGATACAAAAGTTCCACTATAGGTTCAAAAAAATAAAAAAAAATTATTCTAAAACACTATTATGGTCAATTTAGAGGACTAAATTATTCATTCATATAAATTGGATGAATATAGTGTAGGTAAGTATAATGGAAAATAATGTGTCTATATGCTGGGTAATAATAAGATATTAGTATTTTTTATAAGTGCTAATGTGATTCTAATCATGAAAATAGTTTCATGTTATAATTAATATAAAAATAAATATTTCTTATTATATTATCCAAAAAATCATTGATAAATGATAAATATCAATGTACGGTACTAGTCATTTCTATGGAATATAACAGTCAAGGATGTCAATCCTTAACCATTCCATATAGGAAGCATTTTTCATACACATAATCAGAGAGAGGAACAGACAGAAAGGAAAATATGTGTGTGTGTGTGTGTGTGTTTGTGTGTACATATGTTTCATTTTGTGACAATATATATTTTAGATAATCGTCATCCCAAAGGACCACTCTCTTCTTTTGTGGAGTAACTCCATAAACATATATAGAACCCTAACCTATTTCCCATATATTTTATCTTAAGATGATTTATATATATATACAGAAACATATGTCTAACTATATCAATTTGTTCCCCACTCCTCTCTGTGAGGAATCTCTTCCCTTATCTATGGAAATATAATTACAATTTAGAAAGATTCCATGAGAAAACTGTACAAATTAATTTCTCTAAAATTTCCATGATAAAGAAAAAATATTTTCATATAAAATATAGATATACAAATGTATATCGATATACAATTTGATCAAATAAAAAATTAAGAAATATGACCTTATCAATATCATATTAAAGAAACATGAAAATGAATTCAAAACTCATGAATCAAATAATAATATCTCATGAGTGTTATCTAACCACATAAGTGTTTATAAAATCATTTAGGGTGACACCAAAATGTTTTCAATGAAATAAACCTACACGTAACATAAAAATTTCATATAATATGAATAAATTTTATAATTGATAAGGTGAATGATCCCAATACATGAAATAATTATAGTATTCTATTACACATTTTATAAATCCATTTATATATTATAGGTAATTTATTTCATTACATACTTATCAATAATGTTTATGATCACAATAATTTGAGTATGATCTTAGAAAAATGTCCCATGGATAAGTAGGTGCCACACTAATAAACTATGGATAATAAATGAAGCATTTTAGTAAGTTTTTTTTATAAAAATTCGTTAATTTAATATCCCTTACATTACCAAATTCTCTCACAATAACCATATTATGATGGTGTGGGGGAAAGAATTGTGGATCAGACACAAAAACATATTTATATAAAAATTATGATACCCATAAGAGTATTTATACACCAACATATGGATATCAAAATTTTATATAAATGATATTGTATTTTAGAACACATATATTACTAGAGGATGAAAAATATCTACAAAAGTGGATTACATAACTCAAAATAACACAATGAAATCTTCGAAAGGCACCCAATATAAGACTAACTATTGTGGTTCTTCAGTCCTACATCGTAATATAAGTATATGATTGATATATTTGAATACTCTAATAATTCAAAACAAAAACATGAGATTTGGGAGATCCTATAATATAAAAATAATATATGGAATATCACAAAAATATATGACCATTTCTTGTTGAATATCCAAGCTAAGAATGAAGTAGATACAAGGGTGATGAGTGAGAATCAACTAATTAATGAAAATTACTGAATTAATAGTTGAAAATTTTTATTGATAATTAATGGATTTAATTTTTTTTGACACACAATATCACCATATGAAACTAAAAAGATTATATTTTTCACTAAAAATGGTACCTTATAAAACAATGTATGTACACGATAAGGATTACAGAGATTATATATCATACCTGGGACATTTTGATACTCAGTACTAGAATACTATGATATTTATTCTTCCGTTACACCTAGGGCACATCATTTTTTCTTCACCTATATATTATGATCTCATAATATCCATTTATCCAAGAGTATAAACAAAAATGATACAACATGTAAAAAATTTAAATAGGAATATATCTGAAAAGCTTCTATTTATTTAACACATCCACACTATTATATTATCATCCCGATGAATATTGAACATGTTTCCTAAGTGGATAGAATCACTCATTGACCTATTATCTAATATTCATTTTATTAATTTTATTTAAATTTGAAAAATGCTAGTTTCATACTCTTATAATGGTAATTATATTTCCCATTATGAAATTATCACTTGTAGAAAATTTGAAAACTTTTTTATATTAATGTACCATTTGATTTTAATAATATATAATTATACCAAAACTCATGAGTTGGGATACTAATATATTTCAACCACTATGAGACAAGGAAAAATTTATGCATTTTATTTCACTAAGTAGGAAATGTTACCATGAAATCCAAACCCCTAACAAGATCATGGTCCGCAAATGGACTATATATATTTGAATAAATCATTCCATGATTTTCCATTAATATTTTATGAAATATTTCTTGAGAGTTGGAGAAACAAAAGATAGATGATATGATATTCCAATGGTCGTCACATGTATTTTTATCATAATTCAGAATACATTTCATAATTGATAACAACATATGGTATAATTCTGACAAATGTACTATCTCTTTATAAATATTAGGACATACTAATTTTAAATATATAATATCTGTGTAGTTTAGAAAAAATATATATTGACTTACATATAGTGACTCAATTGGATCCATTTAAAAAGTGTTATGGTAACTATTATATTTAGTAAACATTATAAGTGGTAAATAGAAATAAAAATAGCAACCAAAGTAAATATTTCATGTTTATAGTAAATCCTATAGAATATATCGAACCCTATATGTTTTAAAATCCAATTTTTTGTGATATGTTGTACACAACATTGCCTATGATTTAAGGTAATTTTTAAATCATTTCAAAATTGATATTCCAATATCAGGCCATGTTATTGTATAATATTAGTTGGCATATAATGTAATTTCAAAATGAATGAGAAATAGATATTTAAAAATTTATAGAATATGTATTTCTCTTATGTTTTCATAATATGGGTATTCATCACTAGTAAATTAAATAATAAATATACTACATAATTAAACATTAAAAAAAGTATAATCCCATAAAATATACAATGGTAAATTTATCCCATTTCAAAATATCATTAAAAAGAGGTTCCTGCCTACATATAGTTTCCAATGTTATAATTTAAAATACTATTTTTTTGGAAGTAATGAAACATATCACATCAGTTTTTATTTTATTTCAAACAAATGGAACATCCTATGTATATATTGATACATCATGTAAGTTATATAGATTAAAACCCATGTATAGGAATAATACTCCCTTATAACCTCTGATAAATCATCCAAGGACACCCCTACACATGGAAACTTTTTATTTCATTGACATTATCCTAATCCAATTATTAATAGTTATGGGATGGAAAGAATCAATACATAATCATGATTACACAACTAAGAATGATTCCATCCTTTGGATAATATTTTCTTAATGGATTCCTCTTATGAATCTATCATGGAACTTATGAATATCAGACACCCATTTTATAAATAATAAACATAATAATAATAAAATAATATAAAACATTACATTTAACAAATAAATAAATCCATATATAAACTGGTAATCAAAAAAATTCATCATTTAAACAAACCAAAACGGATCATGGGCTTCAATGAAGTGAAAAAAGAATAATAAAATGAAATCCATTATCAAGCATGTAATGCCCCGACCCTAGTTACCCAGAGTCGGTGCATTATTACTTATCATTGGCATGATCACAAGTGTTAATGTCCTGAAAGACCAATTAGTTTAGTAGCCTTGTAAGTTCAAGATATATACATAAGTTTAACATTACATCATGAAATAAATAAAAACTACATTGTGTCTCCTCTGAACACACTCACGTCCCTTAGCTTATTCCTACAATTTAATCATGATATACTTATTCAAATCCTGGGAAAAATAAAACATAGAAATGGATGAGCTCTGATACTCAGTAAGGATAACAATATAACATAAACTTTGACAAATAAGCATAAACATTTTAGGAAATGTATAAGACTAAAACAAAATCCTTTTAAACATAAATTTCATTATAATATGGGAAATATAAATCAAAAATTATATTTACTAATTCACATGAATATTCTACCTGCCAAATAATCGCATGTAATATCAATAGCTAATTTCATAATGATGGAATGGATAATGTTGGACATTATAACCACGTATTCAAGGCCTTGTTACATGACTACAAATAACATTTTTTCAAGGCCTTGTGCCAATACATTAGTTTTCCTCATGAGACCTACTGATGCGTCGAGGAGATATCAAGCTTATAACGCCCCGACCATAGTTACACAGAGTTGGTGCATTATTATATATCATTGGCATGATCACAAAAGATCATTTCTTGAAAGACCGATTAGTTATGTACCCTTGGAAGTACTGGATACATACATAATTTTTACATTACATCATGAAACAACGAAAAACAACATTATCTCCCATTTGAACACACTCGTATCTCTTAGCCTATTCTTGCAGATTAATCATGATATAATTCTTCATATCCTATGAAAAATAAAAAAATATAAATGGATTAGCTCAGATGGTCGGTAAGGAAAACAATATAGCCAAAACTTTCGTAAATAATAAATAACATTTAAGGCAATGTATAAGACTAAAACACAAGCCCTTTAAACTTAAATTTCAGCATAATATGGAAAATATTAATCAAATAATGCCCTTTACTTATTCACATGGATATTCTACTAGTAAAATAATTACATGTATTATCAATATCTAATTTCATAATGATGGAATTCATAATTCTAGACATCATAACCACATAGTCAAGGCCACATGCCTATACTACAAATAACATTTTTTCAAGCCCTAGTTACAGGATACTAGTTTGTCTCATGAGACTGACCGATGTATAGAGGAGCTATAGCGTGCTCCACCCATCACTTACTAAGTCCAATGAATTCTGCTTATGAAATGGGTGAAACATAATCAAAACATTTGTATTAAAACAAGCATACAAAATGTCAATACTTTAACCACAAACCATGAATGGCATATAAATTGCACATCTACAGTCAAACATAACTCACTAAATACAATTTGGAGGATTGTATCATAATAAATCAACCTCAATATAGAATAAAATATAATAAAGTATATTGACATAGATTAAAATAGCTACATAAACTGTTTTATAGAAATATTCCATTTTCCTGAAAACATTTAGAAGTCTCACTATTTATCAAGAAGTCGTTTAAATGAGATTTTTTAATCAATGTTTCCAATACAACTTTGAATTTTTTTAAAGGAATTTAAATTTCAAAACATTCATGTACATATAAATAAATACTTAAAACCATTTTTATAACATGGAAATTAATGAGAAGGATTTAGAAGAATAAATCTATAAAACATTTGAAATAGTATTTTAGTTAGAGAGTTCCTAACCAAATGAGAGACGCATGAATAAAAGTAATTAAAAAATAAATTTAATCAAAACATTTTAATATCAAGAGAATAAATGGAATATTGATATAATATGTCAACGGATATTATATACACCATATAAAAGTGAATTTGTTCATAACGACAAAGAGGTCTCAATCGAATATAAATTTAGACGAAATCCCTTATACAGACTATATCCTTAAATTAAGGATAAATCAATGAAATAGTTTTGTGTGAAAAATATAAATACAATCAAAATAATTTGAAATTATGTATAAATAAATAAGATTACATTCACACATATTCTTGTAAAAAACAAAAGCAATGACTTGGTTGTTTAACTCAATTAATGGAAATTGAGTTAAGATTACCCTTAACAAGTTCATATCAATGGAATGAGAATTTACCAATGGAGTGAGTATGTGTATAGAATGAATATCCACAAAAAGGGGAGTTTAAATTACTAGATAAATAATAAATTGTTATTCCACACATAATCTTGGAGTAAAATAATCAATGAAGTATGTGTAAAACCCAATGAGTGGAAATTGAAATTTTAAATTCCCTTAACTAGTTCGTAACTTACGAAACATACACCCCATGAAATACGGATCATAAAATGAAGATGTAAATACCCATATATTAATGTATTTTACACCAATAATATAATCATGGGAAGTATATATACCACACAAAAGGAAATAGTGTCCAATATAGCATGAATCTCACCTGAATAAAAAGTGAGATGAAAACCCCTTAACTTGAACTTTCATTAGTTGAGGATATTTTAACCTCCTTTATACTGGAGAAATAATTTTTATTAAATCATACAAGAACCATATATATAAATATGTTATCATATATGATCTTTTAATGTTTCTTTGTTAATAATACTTTAGTAGTGTCATTGTTTCGGGTGCTAACTGATTTGTTTTTCTTTATATATTTTGTAACATAAGTCATGTTTGTTTGGTATAATATGTATTTTATTCATATAAATAATGATATTATGTTAATAAACAATATTTTTAATCATAAAATGATATTTATTCTTGAATGGTTACGACGGGGAATGAATCTCATCGCATTCATGGAAATGGTAATTTGTACGTATGCAAGGGCGAAAATACCATTATATTGATCATGAAATCAGATGTAATTAGATGGTATATCATATATTAAGAATAATTAACTTTTTATATTTATTATTTATGTCAATTATACTCATTATTATACCCATTCAAAATAATTAAGTGTGGAATAACAAACTACACCACGACGTGGAGACGGTAAGTCGTACGTAAGTACGTATGGTGACTTTGTCATTTATAGGATGGATATAATAATGAATATGGTAGTACCATATTTATAATAACATCAAATTATGTAGAAGGTACTGGATTTATTATTTTGGTATGGAAACAACAAATAAATAGGAAGTGGAAGAAGAAAAGAACTTTGAAAGAGGTGATGAAATTATTACCTCTTCTCTGGGTGCTTCCTTTTGATTTGATCAAAAGGGATCCATATGTTGCCTTTAGTATCATTGTAAGGACTCCATAATGATGATAGGGTAGTTGGGAGGATATTTGGGAATGTTTTTTATAATCAAAATGGCTTTGGAGGTGTGATATTGAGATAAGGGGAAGTACCCTTTTATAAGAGAGTCGGGTAACTTTAGGAAAATCTTGAAATTTAATTTTATTATACAATCATATTTGGTTTATAATTTCTCAAAAAGTATTGCTTTATAGGATAAGGTTGAGATTGGTCATAAATCTTTCAACCAATAGGTTTTAGATAGGTTTAATTCACCATAATAACCTTATATTTTAGAATTAACTCTTGGTTAAATAGTTTAACATTAAACATGTCTCCTTCTATTTTTATATTATATGGTTAATAATCATACTATAAAATTCCAAGAGAACACCAAGTGATTCATTAATGACATATATATTATTATATATTCCCCTTGTGTGAACCATATATTTTTAGGACTATTATATCATTTAATAATATAGTATTTGTTTTAAAATCTCTTTTAGGTCAATTTTGACATTATTTTGTATTTGGTTTTTGTGAAAGTCATAAAAATATGATTTTTCAAAAAAAATAAATAGTGTAAACCCTAACATGAAATATTAACCTAAAATTTTTTTGGGACGCATCAAAAGATTAAATTTACATTTAATTTAATATTTATAATATCAATTATTTTAATATTTTATTAATAATGTAATTATTGCATCATTATTATTACATAAATAAATATAATTATCTAATTTCTTAAAATTATAAATAAAATACCATGATTTAGGAAATATTATTACCTTTCTAAAGAATATTTATAGATGAAATTATATTATTTATAATCCTATATTAAAAAAAATTTGTTATTAAAAGTTGAATTTAAATTTTTTAACTCTTCTTTAAATAAAATAATAATAACTGTCCTAATCTTAACCAAGTGGACCAAAAGGATATTATTAATTAATAAGGTTAATTTTGGTCGAAATACACTTATCAAATAGAATTATTATATGTTTTAGGGTAATTATAATATCATTTTTACCTTTACCCACCCTAACCACTTTTAACCGTGGTAAATAAAATTCAAAAGTTATTATTCACCGAAAATTATTTTCATCATATTGAACAACATTTTACACACTGATGTCAACACTGTCTCTTGTATTTTTCAAATTCAATTCATATAAGTAGTAAAATTACATTTTATTCAAATTTTCTAACGTTCTTAGAAGGTCATTAAATGATGTTAAAAAATTCAATAAAATTTTATAAATCTAATTTTATTATAAAATAATTCCAATTAATTATATTGACCTAATATAGGTATTATGTATAAATTTTAACTTAAAATAAATTTAATTAAAATAAATAATTATTTAAATAAAATGTTGGTTTTTAAAAAATAACGTAGTGTTTTGCACTATTCATCAAAAATTGAATGTTTTCAAAAAATATAAAAAAATCACCCAATGATAATTTTGATATTATGAATCCAAAAATGATGTCTATTTAAAGAAATTCAAAACATAGAAATTCATTATTTTATTTAAATTTAATTCTCATTATCATAACCAGAAAGCAGGTTTTTGTGAAGTAAAAACTATCAAAAGATTGACATGTGTTTATGTCCGGTTTAAAAGTGAAATTACATACAATGACCCACATTTGATTAAATGATAAAAATAGAATCCAACTAAACTTTAAAACCATTCAAATTTATAATTTAGCACTATAAATTATTTTTATTAAAAATGTTGACTTCAATTAAAATTTAGTAACTTTCACTATTCATCAAAATATGAAAGTTATCAGAAATAAACCAAACAATTATCCAAACTAAATATTTATGTCCAGATTCTAATGAAGAATTTAATTTCAGAAAATTGAATATATAAAAGTTTCAAATATTGGATTTAGAAAGAGTTCACCATTAAAAGGTGGAAAACTGCATTTTTTAAAAAAAATATTTCTTTTATATGAAAAATTGAATTTTTCCTTATATTTTTTCTAAGAAACACAAAATATGAATGTTAAAATTATATGAGATA
The DNA here is from genome assembly GCA_963277665.1 of Viscum album. Taxonomy (NCBI): domain Eukaryota; kingdom Viridiplantae; phylum Streptophyta; class Magnoliopsida; order Santalales; family Viscaceae; genus Viscum; species Viscum album. Next base: position 807,219,073 of record OY728127.1, read on the forward strand.
TATATATATATATAATTAATAATTTGGTAATTACTATTCATAAACTCTTTTTAAATGTCTAGTTTGATAGGTCTTTCTTCTCTTGAACTCGGTGTTCCATACATCGCATGCCATTATATTATTCAAAGGGAAACGTAGCATAGAATCTTGGTGTGTTACATTCTTCCCTCCTTCAAAAATTTGAGTCCATGAAATTTGAAATTTTTCTTCGGATATAATAGAAAATACCTTTATGTAAAACCCACATCAAAAATAGGGTTCATAAAATTTAGTCTTAATAAGAGGAAAAGGAAATGAAAAAGTCACCACCAAAATAGGATTTTGAATAGGAGAACATTGGTGGAAATTATAATTTGAGGAAACATAAATATTTATAGGGAGTTATTGAGGTCATTAATCACAAATAAGTGAATGGAAAATTGAGGGCCTCAAAGCCATAAATCTTTGATGAATAACGTATGGTGTTAGGATAACACATTATTGGGTTTAAGATCATTTCCCTAAGGTTTAATAATTAATTTCTTCATAGAATAAGAAAAAAAATACTTGATATGTATAGTTCCATACTTTAACTAATTTCTACCACAAGCTCATCTTTCAGCCTACACGATGAGTATTCAAGATGACTTGGTCACACCTGAAGCACTAGAATCAACTTATAGAGAATATCATAATCCACAAAGGATGAACTATACATTTCCCTTGTCTTTAGCGATCAACCAAAACCAAAATTGTTAGTACAAGATCAGATGATTTCCAAAAAGGATAATCGCTTAGAAATTGAAATACTAATCTTAATTTATAAAATTAAACCAACAATACCCACAGTTCAATAAATAGCATTAAATAAAAAAATTTCCTTAAAATCCTTTAATATAATCCAAACTATGATTGAAACCCAAAACTCAGAATAATTTGATTATGTAGTGTTCCATGTTAAATTTTATCTCCAAATAACATCGACTGGTCTTAAATTCACATACATAAAATTAATTAACCAAATCACCTATTTTCTACGATAGGTTAATAATTTCCATAAATAACCCAAATATCTATAAATAAAAAATAAAAAAATAGATAAAAACCACCATTACTACTCAAATGAAATCCTATAGTATTCTATTTTCCTTAGGCATATAGTGTTCTCAACAGAGCAAACGTCTTCCAAAATAATATTTATCAGTTAATCACCAAATTATTTTCCTACACCAGGATATCCATTTGATAAAACATAAGATCCCAAATCAAGTTATTATTGTTCAATAAAATCATTTAACTAAAAATAATTAGTCACACTAACAATAGACTTCACGTAGACCATTGGTAGGCAATAAACCCCAATCACACTTTGGTTGTGGTTTTGATTCCCACATCTTTGTCTGACGCGATGGGTTGTCACATGGTCTGCATGTTTTCCTTTTTCAAATATTATATTTTATAACATTCCAAAAATGAGATAAATTCCTCAAAATAACCATAACATAATTTAACCACAAATTTTATCCCATACCCCACATTTTCATCCCAAAAAATTAATAAGATGTAATTGCCTCAAACTCAAGGATAATGTAAACCCAAATTGTTATTTATAACTATATCCTCAAAAAGAAAGATAATTATTCCTCAAATAACATTTTCATAAAACAAACTACAGGGTTACACATAAAAGAGAAATGTCTTCCAAATTAATCACATCAATAAATATCACTAATAATTTTAAACATTTCGACATACAATTATTTCCACATAGGTTCTTACGTAACCAATAGGTTATCCTATAAAATAGGGAACTGATTTGGGAAATTCCTAGGTCCCGAACATGTATAGAAAATAACTGTAAATGGATTCTTGGGATTATTTTAATTTCCATCCATTGAACTCTTAATTTTTACATGGAAATTATTTACTTTATATACTACTTTCCCACACATAAAGCATTTCTTTCTTCCTATGAGACACTTTTCTGGGTTTCTCCTTTTACATATACTGCATGATGGAAATTGAGCTTTCATTTCTCAATGGTCTCTAATGCTGGAGCTCTTAGCATTCACCACCTTCTTCTTCTTTTTTGAGTCATAAAGTTGGTTAATATATATGTTTTTGATCATATTTTTGGAAAACTGATTCGGTATAAGCACGATATCTTTTATGCCTATCAACAATCCATTTAGTTTCTCATTTCCACCACCGCTCCCACCTTGTACATCATGTTAAATGTTACTATGTATTTCATGGATTCCAGCTATTAACTAAAACCTGAATGCAATGTGTGAGTTACAATAGTCATAAAAAAAATTAAATAATTTCATGACACCTTATTTTAAATCTAAGACACCTTAGGATTGACCGAGGTTATTTATTCTCATCTTATATTAAAAACTGTCAAATCAGTTTTTTAAGAAAATGGGAATTATCCTAAGAATATCCCACAATAGTGTCATAACCAAGAGTGTAGTAAGGCCTGTTGTCGTTCACCATTTCTCGTTCGAGTCTAGCTCAAAGCGGTGTTTTTGGGTTTTACCCCAAGGTACATCTGTGCCAAAGAAGCGTCTACGTGCTCATATCCAGACAGGGATTTTTTTCTTCAAAAACCCACATAATATTTACATTACCAAAAATATTGGATGTTCTTCTATACTAATCCACAATGTCAATATTAGGGTAATGTTCTCTAATTAGAGTTTTTTTAATCTAGTTTCCATGGTTTGTACTAAAATTCCTATGATTCCAACTGTAATGCCCCAACCCTAGTTACCTTGAGTCGGTGCGTTATTATACATCATTAGCATGATCACAAACGATCATGTACCAAAAACCAATTAGTAAAGTATCCTTGGAAGTACTATATACATACACAATTTTTACATTACATCATGAAACAAAGAAAAAAAAACAGTGTGTCCCCTTTGAACAAACTTATATACCTTAGCCTATTCCCACAGGTTAATCATGATATACTTATTCATATCCTGGGAAAATAAAACATAGAAATGGATTAGCTCAGATTCTCAGTAAGGATAACAATATAGTAGAAACATTCATAAATAGGAAATAACATTTAAGGCAATGCATAAGACTAAAACACAAGCATTTTAATCATAAATTACAGCATTATATGGAAAATATAAATCAAATAATGTCATTTACCTTTTCACATGGATATTCTACTAGTAAAATAATTTCATTTAATATCAATATCTAATATCATAATGATGTAACGCATAATGCCGGACATCATAACCACATTGTGAAGGCCTCATTCCAAGACTACAAATCACATTTTGTCAAGCCCTAGTGCCAAGACACTAGTTTGTATAATAAGACTGACTGATGCATCGAGGAGCTATAGCATGATCCACCCATCACATACAAAGGCCAATTCATTCTGTTTATGAAATGGGTGAAACATAATCTAAACATTTGTATTAATACTAGTATACCAAATGTCAATACTTTAACCACAAACCATGAATGGCATAAAAATTGCACATCCATAGTCAAACATAACTCATTCATTACAATATGGAAGATTTTATTATAATAAATCAACATCAATAAAGAATAAAATATAATGAATGATATTGACATAGATTAAAATAGTCAATAAAACTATTTCAAAGAAATATTCCCTTTAATGAAAACATTTTTGAAGTCTCACTATTTATCAAGAAGTCGTTTAAAAGAAATTTTTGAATCAAGGTGTCCCATACCACATTGAATTTTTTTTGAAAGGAATTTCAATTTCAAAACATTCATGTCAATATAAATAAACACTTAAAACATTTTTAAAACATGGAAATTAATTAGAAGGATTTAGAATGATAAATTTTTAAAACATTTAAAATTATAATTCAGTTAAAGAGTTCCTCACCAAATGAGAGACGCTTGAATAAAAGTAATTGAGGAATAAAATTAATCAACACATTATAATATCATGAGTATAAAGGGATTAATTATATAATATTTCAATGGTATATACACCATATAAAATTGAATTGGTGCATAACGACAAAGAGGTCTCAATAGAATGTAAATTGAGACGAAATCACTTATAAAGACAGAATCCTTATATTAAGGATAAATCTATGAAATAATTATGTGTGAAAAATATAAATACAATAAATATAATTGGACATTGTGTATAAATAAATAAGAGTACATTCACACATATTCTACTAAAAAACTAAACCAGTCACTTGGATGTTTATGTAAATGAATGGAAATTGAGTTAAGATTACACTTAACAAGTTCATATCAATGGCATGAGAATTTATCAATGGAGTTATTATGTTTCTCAAATGTATATCCAAAAAAAAGGAGAATATAAATTACTACATATATAATAAATAGTTATTCCACATATAATCTTGGTGTAAACTAATCAATGAAGTATGCGTAAAGCCCAATGAGTGGAAATTGAAATTTGAAATTCCCTTACCCATTTGGTAACATATGAAACAAACACCCATGGAAAGAAGGATCATACAATGAAGATGTCTATAACCATATATCAAAGTAAATTAAACCAATAATAATATCTTGTTAAGTACATACACCACACAAAAAGAAATAGTGGCCAATATAGCATGAATCTTGAAGGAATAAAAAGTGAGATGAAAATCCCTTACCTTGTACTTTCTGTAGTTGAGGGTACATTAACCTCATGTATACTGGTTAAATAATTGTTGTTAAATTATAAAATAACCATATACAAAAATTTGATATCATATATGATCTTTTAAAATTATTTTTTTAATAATATTTCGGTAGTATCATTGTTTTGGGTGTTAACTGATTCGTTTTTCTTTATATGGTAAGTAACGTAAGTCATGTTGGTTATGGATAGGATTTATTTGATTAATATCCAGAATGATATTATATTATTAAATATTATTTTTTAATCATAAAATTATCTCTATTATTTAATGGTTACGATGGGGAATGAATCTCATCGTGTTCATGGAGACGGTAATTTGTACGTACGCACAAGTGAAAATACCATTCCATTGATGGTGAAATTGTTTGTAATTTGATGGTATATCATATATACAGAATAATTAACATGTTATATTTATTATTTACATCAATTATACTCAATATTATACCCATCCAAAATAATTATGTGATGAATTACAAACTACACCATGACGTGGAGATGGTAAGTCGTACGTACGCACATATGGTGACTTTTTCATTCATAGGATGGATAGAATAATGAATATGATTGTACCATATTTATAATAACATCACAGTATGTAGAAGGCACTAGATTTATTATTTTTCTATGGAAAAAATAAATAAAGAGTAATTGGATGAAGAAAGGAACTTTGAAAGAGGTGATGAAATTATTACATCTTCTTTGGGTGCTTCCTTTTGATTTGATCAGAAGGGCTCATTATGATGGATTTATGATCAAAGTAAGTCCTCTAATATTAAGTGAGGGTATTTGGGAGGATATTTGAGCAGGTTTTGAATGAGTTAAATGTCTTTGGTGGTGTGATATTGAGAGAAGGGGATGTACCTTTTTATAAGGGAGGTGAAAGTCACTTTAGGAAAATAGTGAAATATTATTTTATTATACAGTCATATTCGATCTATAATGGCTCTAAAAGGATTTATTTTATGGATATGGTGAGTCTAAGACAGAAAAAATTCAACCATTAAGTTTTATATAGGTTTAGGTCACCATATTAACATTATGTTTTAGATTTAACTGATGGATAAATAGTTTAACATTTACCATGTCTCCTTGTATTTTTATATTATATGTTTAATAATTTACTATAAAATTCCTAGAGAACCCAACGTGGTTAATTAATGAAATATATATTATTATAAAATTCATTTGGATGAACCATTGATTTTTAAGACTATTATATCATTTAATAATATAGTATTTGTTTTAAAAACTTATTTATTAAAATTTTGACATTATTTAGTTTTTGGTTTTTGTGAATGTCATAAAAATCCAATTTCTTAGAAAAAATAAATTTAATGAACCCTATCATGTACTATTAACCTATCAATTTTTTGGAATGCAACAAAAGTCTCAATTTAAATTTATTTTAATATTTATAATATCTATTATTTTAATCATTCATAAATAAGGTAATTACTGCATCATTATTGTATCATTAAAAAATTTAATTATTTAATGTCAGAAAATTATAAATAAAATACCACGATTTAGAAAAAAATTATCTTTCTAAAGAATATTTATAGTCGAAATTATCTTATGTATAACCCTATATTAAAATTGTTTTTGTTATTAAAAGTTGAAGTTTACACTTTTAACACTTCTTTAAGTAAAATAATAATAAATGTTCTATTCTAAACCAAGTGGAAAAAAAGGATCATATTTATTCCTAAGGTTAATAGTTTTTTAAATACACTTATCCAATATAATTATGACATGTGTTAGGGTAATTATAATATCATTTTTACCTTCAATTTCCCTCTTTACTTTTAACCGTGAAAAATAAAATTCAAAAGTTACTATTCACTAAATATCATTTTCATCTTATTGAACCACATTTTACTTACTGATGTCATTTGTGCCTCTTGTATTTTTGAAATTCAATTTTCATAAGCGGTAAAATAACATTTTATGCAAATTTGCTAATGTGCCTAGAAGGTGGGTAAAAGACGTTAAAAAATTAAATAAAATTTTATACTTCTAATTTTATTATAAAATTAATCCAACTAATTAAATTGAAATAATATAGGTATTATGTATCTATTTTTACTTAAAATAAATTTAAATTAAATAATTAATTATTTAAATAAAAATTCAATTTTTAAAAAATAAAGCATTGTTTTTCACTATTCATCAAAAATTGATAGTTTTTAGAACTATACAAAAAATTCCCCCTAAGATAATTTTGATATTAAAAATCCAAAATTTAGGTCTATTTTACAAATTTTAAAACGTAGATGTTGCTTTAATTAATTTAAATTTAATTCCCGTTGACATAACTAGAAAGTGGGGTTTTTAGATGTAAAAACTATCAAAAGATTGATATGTGTTTATGTCTGGTTTAAATGTCAAATTACATCACATTACAATCATTGGATTTAATTATAAAAATATAATCTAATTATACTTAAAAACCATTAAAAATTATAATTTATCACTATAAATTATTTTGATTAAAAAAGTTGTTTTCAATTAAAATTTTAGTATCCTTCACTACTCATCAAAATATGAAAGTTATCAGAAAAATTCCAAAAAATTACCCATAATAAATTTTTATGTCCCCCTTATAAATAAGAATTTAATTTCATTAAAAAAATTATTAAAGTATCAAATATTGGATTTAGAAAGGTTTCTCTATTAAAAGCTGAAAAAATGGATTTTTCTAAAAATACTTATTTTATCTGAAAAATTGAATTTATCCTTATATTATGTTTAATAAAAACAAAAAAATAATTTTAAAATTATATGGGATATATATAAACTTCAAAATTTGGTTATTACTATTTATAACCTCTTTTGAAATGCATATTTTGATAGGTTGTAGTGCCCTTCAACTCAGTGTTGTGTACATCGCACACTATTGTATTATTCAAAGGGAAACATATTGTGGAAGCTTGGGGTGTTAAAAATCCACTCCACACTATATCATTGTGATAACTTGGTCACAATCCATATTATGATTAAAACATCACCCTAAAATCCCAAATTTGGAAGAAAACCAATAACAAGGAACCTAAAAAAGAAACACAAGAGCTACATACAGTGAATGGTGTTTGTAGGATGTGAGAAAAAACTCAATAGGTTCCCACAATGATTTATATATTAGAGCCATCAAACGAAATGTACATAATACTAGTTTAATAAAGTATTAATATATATATATATATATATTATATGATTAAAAAACAAAATTTAAATCAATAATTATTATTTGAACGTCCATATAATTATATGTATATATATATATTAATTAGTGTGATCAAATTGAAATAATTTATTTATTATATAACTCCTTTACTAAAATAACTATTTTAAATTCATTTTTAACGACAAAATTATATGTATGTAGATCAAAATATATTAAAAATATTTATAAAAAATTGATAACTGAATAAATTACACAAAAAATCAGTAATTCATTTTAACAGTTAATTAATAATATTGTAAATATATTGCATAAAATAACTATTCCATAGATACCAATAATCCTAGGGTACATAAGAGAAATAATCACATTATATAGTATCATATAAAATCAGGATAAAAACAACATAACATTTAGAATGAATATTCCTAGGTATTATTACAAACATTAGAGAATATTTTGAAATACATTGTGTTCAAAGCCTCACAAGCCCCCTGATTCCACTCATTACATTTTTCATAGTGGTAAAAATATATCATAGAAAATGTTATAGTAAATTATATAAATTTTGTGGAATGAAATAATGTTGAATAAATCTATCCCACTCACATAGTTTATTCTAATCCTATTGATGGAAGAGTTTTTTAAAAATAAAATAATCCACTACATCAATATAAAGGAAACAATAAATATTACCTAACCTTTATCATATGTGAAGAAAATGGAACCAGTAACATTATCCATATTTTCAATGAAATAAAACATTCCAATTAATTTTTATAATATAGAAAAAAGATCAAAATATCAATGTACTCGCGCGGTATTCTAAATCACCTCTTCACGAGAGATTTAATTCTTTAATTATTAAATTGGAGGAATATTAGGGATGTCCCTTCATAAGTATTAATTAATTTTATCTATATATATAATAATAAAAATAATTCATCATTAACCCATTGAGAATATAACAAATGGTTTTCATGTAAAATCATGATGATTTTAGAAATGTTCATGAAGATATGATCTTTAATAATTTATTAAGCCATGAAAAATGAAGGAGGGTTTAATTTATTTCAATACTAGAATATAATATATAATTTTAAAATATAGGTAAATAACCCTATAAATGAGATATGTTTTTTTAATTATAAAATAAAATAAGGTAATTTTTAAAAATAGGAGGATTTGTTTATTAATTTCCTTAAACACCTCCAAAGTGGTAATTGAAAAAACATGGTCTTGACCATGGTATTTCCCATGGTATTGTAAAAATGGGACATAAATTACATAATTTAATTACAAAATAATCTTCCATAATATTATATTAATTATTTTGGAAATGAAATGTAGTGTTTGTAAAAAAATTCATTTTTTAAGATAATGTTTCCATTTTATGAATTTCAAATTAAATTCTGTATTTTGAAATTTATTAAAATTTATTAAAATAAACTATATTAATAAAATAAAAAAATTTAATAATATTATTATGGTTTACTAATTATTACATCATTATTACATAATTATTATGTCATTAAGCTTACTGAAAACTCAAAATGTATTTTTACTATTCACTAAAACAATTATATAAAATTTTCATATAATCACTCTAACCGAATTTAGAAATTATTATTTAAAAAGTGATTATTATTTTATCAAAATAATTATATAAATGTTATAATATTATCTTTTAAATATAAAATCACTATTTATTAAAAATACCAGTAGATAGAAAATACATAGTGAAATTTCATAGTGAATTTTCTGAAACATGGTCATTTCTATTTAAATAAGAGTTTTTAAACCATAAAATATAATAAAAATAGATAAGACTCATAATATATTATATAATTATAATATTTATATCTTTTGTTAAAAAAATTCTCTCTAAAAAATCAATTTATCAAATTACAAATCTATTTTAAAAAAACTATTCTTAAAATGGAATTGATGAATCTAAAGTTTAATTAATATAATTTCATTACACATTAAGTATTTAGGACCACAAACCACACCCCATTATGACACTTAAATTGGACTTAAGGGTAAGGGGTACGATGGTGATAGATTCCTAGGGTCACTCAGACCACATCACCCCAGTGCTAATTTTCATTAACATGAACTTCCCCCATAGAATATTTTGTTAAAGAATAACATGTTGATGCATGGATTATGATTGGTCAACATAGAATCATAGTGATTCTATCTCCCTCCCATGATCTGAAAAAATGAGCTTTGTATGACATGACCCTACTAGTTGAGGACATCATTTCTCTATTCTACATTAATTAACAATATGTGTACCATTTCCAATGTTCATTTTGGCCAGTGGTATTATAACGGAAGAATCCTAATTGCAAAATTTCAATTTCTACTCACATCATTATTAAACATATATTTTTTTTCTATAAAATAACACAATTTTCATGAATAAATTATCAATCAAATTTTTCAGGAGGTTACAACAAGTATATGATATTCTAATGTGATCCTTCCATAATATATATAGAGATACATAACTTATATAGTTTTTGTTAATAAATATAATGGGGTATTTATACTCTTAACAACATGAAATTATTCAAATAAAAATATGAAATAAATGATTTATGAAAAAAAACATTGTAATCGGAAACCCATGTAGCATGAATATAAAAAATAATTGTAATATATATTATAAAAATACCTCTCATAATAGAAGGTCCCTATATGATGATGGATATAAAATGATCATAGTATAAAAAATTCCAATGTTATTAAGATGAATAAAATACTAATATCTATTCCATATTGATGGTGAAACAAACTATAGTTTATACCATTCAGATATATTACCATTATTAGACCAACCAAATGGGCATAATGTTCATATAGTAGTTTTACTAGTTTAGAAAATGGTTGATTGGATCCATTGGGTTCCTTGAAAAGAACTCTACCAAAAAAACGGGTGGATATTTTTAATCATGGATGTAAATTTATAACCTATAATTCATTCACAACTAGATAGATAGCATCAAACTTGATATCCACTAGAATTTGTTAAATGAGTTCCCCAATAGTAACTACCCTTCCATGATCCTCCATTACATGCCGCTTCCCGAAATAAAATCCAACCATTTGGTAAACTAATAACTCTCATTCATTCACTGGAAAATGAGTTATTCCTCAATAAAACAATTATAATATTAGATAAGGTAGGGATATTAGATAGAAAAACTTGAGTTACCAAAAATTAAATCATTACAATCTAAAAAATCCTAACACTTAATCAACTACCCTACACATATAATAAGTAATCCAATGATAGTAAATAAATTTATAATCATTATACATAAATGAAATGGTTTATTTCATAATAATGGTAAATTTATAATCCTTTACATAATAAGGATTGTCGTGATGTTAATACTTTAAATGAATGTCTTAAAACCCCATTAATTTATTACTCATTTCTACCTCCCCCACAACCACACTACCACACCACTGATAGAAAATATCATGAAACATATAAGTTGAATGATGAACTTAATGATATCCAAATTTGATATTTCTCTCCACAATGTTATGGAATGAATCAATGAACTCCTATGATTCATTAAGTGATAAATCACATTAGATGGTATGAGGATGATAGAACTAGAAATAAAATATAATATAAACTACTGAGTGCTCCAATAATATTGTTTCATTCTCTTTGTAGGAAGAATATGATAGAGACTCGTGTAAATTTTTGGATTAGTACAAGTTATATTATGAATAATATTTACATTATCCCATTAATTCTTATTTACTATTTGGTCTAAATGAAAAATTTTCTAAATTAATTATGATAATAAAATTAGTTTCTCTTCTAAAATATTTAAATTCATGAATTAATCTAAACATAATTCTTATCATAATAGAATAAACATATTCTATATCAGAATACTTCTTATATTTAAATGTTTTAATATTTATAGAATACATTTTAAATGGAATTCTGAGACTAAAATATAAGGTATATAATATAATGTATTAAATGGGAATGTTTTGAAATAAAATTAATCACTATAATGAGTTATAAAAACCTAAATATTATTAATTAATAATAGTATTTAAAAAATATTTGTACCAATGAAATGTAATTTTTTATAGGACCTAAAATTGTTGGTATATCCAATACAAATTTTTTGATGAGTTATTGGGTGTTTTTCCATTAGTAATGGCCAATAATAATGTTTTGAACGAATTATTATCATGAGATGATATACAAATAGTTTTTAGAAAATTAAAAAATCTTATTTTATTGGAAATACATATAACTAATGTTTGATAAATCCCTCAGTGTAGAACCTTGATATAAAAAATATAGTATTGTGTATTAATCATATTTCCTCCCATATATTTTCCTAATATAGTAAAAATATACTACCTAATAATTTATTATTATATATAGAAAAATCATATAAATTTATTTATTGTAACACCCCAAGCTTCCACGGTACGTTTCCCTTTGAATAATATAATAGTGTGGGATGTACGCAATACCGAGTTCCCGCACACCACGACCTATCAAAATAACTATTCAAAAAAAAGTTATAAATGATGATGAGAAAATTTTGAATTTTATATATATCCCATATAATTTTAACATTCATCTTTTGTGTTTCTTATACATAATATGTGGACAAATTCAATTTTTCAGATAAAAGAAGTATTTTTAAAAAAAATACATTTTTTCTGCATTTTAATGGAGAACCCTTTATAAATACAATATTTAACACTTTTATATATTAAATTTTATGAAATTAAATTAATATTTAGAATAGGTACATAAAAATTTAATGTGGATAATTTTTTGGTTTTTTTCTAATAACTTTCATATTTTGAGGAATTGTGAAAGATACTAAATTATAATTGAAAAAAAATAATCAAAATAATTTATATTGTGAAATTATAAATTTGAATGCTTTTGAAGTATAATTTGATTATATTTTTATCATTTAATCCAATTTTGGTCATTGGAAGTAATTTCACTTTTAAATTGCACATAAATACATATCAATGTTTAAATAGTTTTTACTTCTCAAAAAAATTGCCTTCTGGATATGACAACGGGAATTAAATTTAAATTAATTAATGAAACTTCTATGTTTTGAATTTTGTAAAATATATATCATTTTTGGATTCAGAATATGAAAATTTTCTTAGAGTGAATTGTTTTTATTTTTCTGAAAACATTCCTTTTTTGACGAATAGTTAAAAACACAGCGTTATTTTTTTAAACAAATTTTTTATTTAAAAAATTATTTATTTTTTTAATTTTATTAAGTAAAAATAGATACATAATACCTATATTATCTCAATTTAATTCATTGGAGATATTTTATTATAAAATTTTATTTATAAAATTTTATTTAATTTTTTAACATCTTTTACCCACCTTCTAGGCAAGTTAGAAAATTTGCATAAAGTATAATTTTATCACTTCTGTGAATTTAATTTCAAAAATCCAAGAGACATAGTTGACATCAATAATTAAAATATTTCTTAATAAGATTAAAATATTTTTTTATGAATAGTAAAATTTTAATTTTATTTACCATGGTTAAAAGTAAATAGGGTAATTAAAATGTAAAAATGATATTATAATTACCCTAAATCATGTCATAATTCTATTGTATTAGTTTATATATACCAAAATTAACCTTAGGAAAAAATATGATTCTTTTGGTCTACCTGGTTTAGATAAGGACATTTATTATTATTTTATTTAAAGAAGAATTAAAAGTATAAAATTCAACTTTTAATAACTAAATCATTTTTAATATAGGGTTATAAAAAAATAATTTAGACTATAAATATTCTTCAAAAATTTAAAAATATTTACTACATCATGGTATTTTATTTATAATTTTTAGACATTAAATAAATAAATTTATTTATGACACAATAATGATGTAGTAATTACCTTATTAATGATTGTTTAAAATAAATGATATTATAAATAATACAATAAATTTAAATTGAGACTTTTAATGCATTACAAAAAAATTTATAGGTTAATACTACATGTTAGGTTTGATTTAATTTTTTTTTTTTGAGGAAATCATATTTTTAAGTCTTTCAGAAAAACCAGATACTAAATAATGTCAAAATTGACATGAGTTTTTAAAAAAAATACGATATTATTAAATTATATAATAGTACTAAAAATATTTGGATCATCCAAATGACAAATATAATAATATATATGTCATTAATTAACCACTTGGGGATCTCTTGGCATTTTATAGTAAGATTATTAACCATATAATATAAAAATAAAAGCAGACATGGTAAATATTAGACTATTTAACCAATATTTAAATCTAAAATATAAGGCTAATATGGTGATATAATCCTGTATAAAACATATTGGATGAATGTTTTCAAACCCATACCCACTTTATCCTCAAAATAAATCCTTTTTGATCCATTATAAACTGAATATGACTGTATAATACAATAATATTACAAGGTTTTCCTAATGTGACCCTCGCCTCTCTTATAAAAGGATATTTTCCCTTCTCTCAATATCACACATCCAAAGCCATTTGGATCGGCCAAACCCTTCTCAAAATATCCTCCCAACTACTCTCAAATTAACCTATCGGCCTTAATTTGTTCAAAAAGCCAACCTAAGGAGCCATTTTGATAAAATCAAATAGGAGCACCCAAAGAAGAGGTAATAATTCCATCACTTCTTTCAAAGTTATTTTCTTCTTCCACTCCATATTTATTTTTGTTTTCATACCAAAATAATAACTCTAATAACTTATACATACTGTGATGTTATTATAAAAATGGTACAACCATATTCATTATTCTATCCAACCTATTAATGACAAAGTCACCATACGTGCGTGCGTATGGCTTACCGTCTCCACATCATGGTGTATTTTTTTATTCAACACTTAATTGTTTTGGATGGGTATAATAATGAGTATAATTGACGTAAATAATAAATATAACACATTAATGATTCTTTATGTATGATATACCATCCAATTACATACGATTTCACAATCAATAGAATTTTATTTTCACTCATACGTACTTACGGATTACAGTCTCCACAAATTCCATGGGATTCATTCCCCCATCGTAACCATTCAAGAATAAATATTTTTTATGATTAGAAAAAATTAAGAACATAATTTCATTCTGGATATGAATCAAATACATCCTATCCATAAAAAACAAGACTTACATTACAAAACATATAAAGAAAAACAAATCAGTTAACACCCGAAACAATGATACTACTATAGTATTATTAACAAAGTAATATTAAAATATAAAATATGTTATCATATTTATATATATGGTTATTTTATAATTTAATAAAAAAAAATTAACCATTATATAGGAGGTTAATGTACCCTCAACTAAGGAAAGTACAAGGTAATGGGTTTTTTAATCTCACTTTTTATTCTCATGAGATTCATGTTATATTGGCCACTATTTTCTTTTGTGTGGTGTATGTTGTCACGACCCCCACCCCACAAAGTGTACCCCTCCTGGGCCCAAAATGTGAGAAGTGAGATAATGACCCCCGAGTCCCGCCTCCAGTAGGCCCTGGGTTGGCGACTAGCACGGAGGGTATAGTAAATGGACAAATGGGAGGCATTACCATCTAAGAAAACACATGCGGAAGAGAGAGATAAGATAGACCCCAACCAACTACAACTCAGAACTGAAATATAAAATAAAACCCAAGTGAACATATGTAATGTCACAAAAAAATAGTACAACTAGAAGGGTAAAACCGCAAGTACCCAAAAGAAAGTAAAACAGCAGCAACCACAAGCCCGAACAGCTCCTGCAACCACAAGCTAGTAGTAACCAGCCTGGTCTCTAACCAACTCCAAGTGACCTGAAAAATAGTTTTTATATACGTAGTGTGAGTATAACAGTATACACAGTAGGATCTTCCATGAAACCTCTTGTGAAAAAGTAAAGAAAGCATGCTAAAGCACAGTGAACTATAAGTGAAACTAACTTGTCACTTAAATAGTTATACTAAGTTCCCAGCCTCACCATGGCTACTCTCACCAAGTAATGAAAACAAGAAAATATCATATAATAGAGAATATCAAGGGTAAACCGCTACTACTTCCCCACTAGTTTGTCATTTTTCCCCAACATCATACATCCTAAGCATCTCTCTCCAAAAAGGCTTTCCCGCAGACACCTGGGCGAAGCACCACAATATGCACCTCGTGCAACAAAACCACCACGTCCACACACCAATGTAACCAGGTAGTTTCCGAGAGCCACCACAGCTCGCATAACGTGTATCATACATTGGGTATTATACCTCAGGCCATTACAGCCCATACACTGAGTAAGGATCCTCAAGCCATCACAGCCTATACACGTTACACCTATAGTATTCCATAGAAAACTATATCCAGGATATATGTGTGTGAATAACCACAAGCCATTACATCCCTCTACAGACATATATGGGGAAAACTAACTAATGTGCCTGTCATCACAAGTAACTACCAAGAGAAGAGATCAGGGCCAAAGGGGGTAGTCATCCATCCATCCTCCCACTGGAATGTTGGGGAAAACACCCCCCAGGGCTCAGAATCCCTGGGGTGTCAGTTGTCCTTACTGAAAGGGTGGAGTAGCAAATAGAAACACAAAAAGTACAGGATATACTATATCTCACAACCACACTATGGGCATAACCTAGTCTTAGACACAACTGCAGCTAACGTCTCTCAGACTCTGGGATGCTACTTCTAAGACTAGGTATCCTATAAGCACACAACAATTTAAAGAGATTTATTAGATAACTTCATTACCTTTTTATCAGTTCCACTTTACTTTAATTAATTATTTAAACATTAATTAACCATGAACAATTCCACATTAAATTTCATTAGCATCACACCCAAATTCCACTATTCCGTCAAAATTGCATCCTCATCATTATGTTCCAGCAACTCTATCCCCATGGGTTAACACCATTTATTCAATTATTCATTACAGAATTTACATTCCCACATTCCCAGGAATTCTAGAAAAACATTCTATGCTACTAAAATAATGGGGATCAACACGGTGAGTAGATGTACTACCCATAGAGTCATTGTCCCTTATAGAAAGAGAAAATACTCATACTTCCTTGGGAAGATAAATACAGAAAGCATGTGCCATACCCTACGTGTCTTCACCTCTTTCGGAAGAAGGGTAAGTAAGACAAGTTGCCTTGATCAGTGGGGAAAAGTAAAGCAGATAATCAACCAATAAGAATAAGCAAGCATCCAATAATCACATCCATCTCATTCCATCATCCCTGGCGTCCTCCCCAACAACCACATGCATAAACTGATGCATCTCGCCACTCTAGGCATCATCTGATGCCACAACCAAAAGGCCACCAAGCCCCCACATATCACAACACTCATAGAGGATCACATCACAACACAAGAAGCTGGAAAACAAACATCTTAAAAATTGGGCTCTTGGCACTTTTACAAACAACAGGATAACTCAGAACCCATCAAGGAATTATCAAACAAATAATCCATTTTTAATTAACTGATTTATTATACATAGGTTCCACATTCAGGAAACCTAAACAGTAAGATATCATAAATAATTAAACATTTTTACTGCGCCAATTTGATTGACATAAAATTAAAACAAGAACTAGATTCATTTACATGCCTCTTTATCTTTAACCCAACAATTATCAATTAATTCTAGTTTATGTTCATTGCCAATTTCTATCATGAATGAATAGCTATACGAAGCAAGAATAGATAACACACTATCTAGAAAAACAAGAGGCAATAACATATGATCGATATCAATTTATTTATATGGTTAAAATATTTATTATGTCAATTCCATTGTCATCCTGTGGGATTAAACATGCTAACAATATAGTTTCATGTAAAATAAAAGAGAATAAATGAATCCCCTACCTCAAACAATTCTTGACATTCTTTATCCACACTACGGGTCAAGATCTTCCTCTTACGACAACTGCATCCACGCGAGGATGCCACGGTATGACCGCACCAACCAAATCCCAAGAAAACTCTATTAGAAGTATGGAGATTTCATACCATAATATGGAAAGGACAAACAGGAGAAGATGAACCCCAAAATAATGACGATAACACATATCTTATATCTAAGATTCATCGATACTACTTGGTTGCATCAAAACAGAGCGGAACCAATCCGATGGGGAAAGTTTGACTGTCAAACTACTATGAGATGGAATGGGATGTTCGAGAATCTCACACCCTAGAATAAGGAAAAAGAAATAGGGAGGAAGATATCCCTTCCCTTTAGAAGATTTAACTGGGTGACGGTTTAAGATATTCTTAATTTCCCATTAAAAATAGATCGCATTAACCCACGTAGTTTAACCAATTAAAAACATCTTTAGCAATAGGAATAATTAATATAGGAGTTACGGCCTTTGAATCGGCCTTAGAGTCCTTAAAACGAGGCTTTGATTGCATTTTACGTCAACGAAAATGTCAAAGGAGAGAAACTATACGAAGCTGGAAACATTGTTCATGAACCTCACCGATAGAACACTACTCATAAACCTCACCAATAGAACACCATTCACTGAACCTCGCCAATAGAACACAGTTCACTGAACCTCACCAATAGAACACTGTTCATTGAACCTCACCGATAGCACACTATTTACTAAACCTCACCGATAGAACACTGTTCATTGAACCTCACCGTTATAACATTGTTCACTAAACCTCACTGATAGAACACTGTTCACTAAACCTCACCGATAGAACATTGTTCACTGAACCTCACAGATAGAACATTGTTCACTGAACCTCTCCGATAGAACACTATTCACTGAACCTCACTGGTAGAACATTGTTCCCTGATCCTCACCGATATAACACTCTTCATTGAATCTCACCGATAGAAAAATGTTCACAGAACCTCACCGATAGAACACTGTTCACTGAACCTCACTAATAGAACATTGTTCACTAAACCTCACTGATAGAACACTGTTCACTAAACCTCACCAATAGAACATTGTCCACTAATGAAACTGTTCACAGAATTGGAAATTTGGCAAAGGAAAGAGAGGTTACTTATGCTACTATTCACCAAAAGGGAAAAATTGGAAAAATGTTGGGGATGAGTCACCTTGACCTCCCAGAACACCTCAAACACCATATTTTCACAAAGGACTAGACCAGAGAGGTTCGGGCCATTACATCAGATACCTGTCAAAACATTCTCATCCTCGAGAATTCAAAACCCACCTAAAGAAAAAGAAACGGGGTCCAAACAACTACCCATCGAGATACCTCTCAAAAGAGAGAAAACCACAAAAGCAACAAAATAAAATTCATAATAAAAACATGAAAGGTATAACCACAAAGGGGACATCGTTACATGAAAAGAATTAAACATCAAAAAACTCAGGGTACTGAGTAGGTATCTGTGACTCACATTCCCAAGTACTCTCCTCCATGCCACCGTGTTGCCACAAGACACGAACCAAGGGGATAGAACACCCATGAAACACCTTCTCTTTGCGGTCTTGGATCTCCACAAGTCTCTCCTCAAAGGTCGCATTATTATCAACATCGATCTCTCCCCAATTGATGATGTGAGATTCATCATGAAGATAATGACGGATCTGTGATACATGGAAAACATCATGTATCTAACTCATCTACGGGGGAAGTGCAACTCGAAATTCCAGAGCTCCAACATGAGCTAACACCACGAAATGCCTAAAAAACTGGGGAGAAAGATTACTTCCACGACCAAACCTTCGCTACCCATGATGGGGAGACACCTTCAGAAACACATGATCCCCAACATTAAATTTTAAGGTTCTCCTACTTTGATCAACATATTATTTTTGATGATCTTTCATTGTCTTCATCCTCTCACAAATCACCTGGACCATCTCTGTTTAATTCTGCACTACTTCTGGTCTGAGAATTGCTGACTCTCTGAACCCAGTCCAGCGCAACGGAGAACAGCAAGGCCGATCATACAAGGCTTCAAACAACGCCGTACGGATGGAGTGAAAACTATTATTGTATGAGAACTCCACCAAGGGTAATTGTTTCGTCCATGACCCCCCAAAATCAAGAACACAAGAGCGTAACATGTCTTCATGAGTATGGATGGTCCGCTCTTTCTGACTGTCCGTTTGAGGATGAAAAGCACTGCTAAGGCATAGTTGAGAACCGAAGGCATGTTGGAGACCTCTCCACACCCTAGAGGTAAAACGAGGATCTCAATCAGAAATTATCATCTTTGGGACTCCATGATGTCTCACCACCTCCCCTAGATACTACCTCGACCAAACTTCCACTGATCCCGACTCCTTGATTGTTATGAAGTGGGCCGATTTTTTTAAACGATCCACTACCACCCAAATAGAATTATGTCCTCCCGGAGCTTGAGGTAAACAAGTAACAATGTCCATTGAGATGTCCTCCCACTTCCACTGAGGAATCTCTAATGGATGGAGTAGACCACCAGGGACATGATGTTTGGCCTTCACCTTCTGGAAGACAAAACATTGAGACACAAACTCTGCAACTGCATGCTTCAGCCCAGGCCACTATAACTGACTCCTTATGGCTTGGTACATCTTTGTCATGCCAGGATTCACCACTAAAGGAGAACTATGGAACTCTCTGAGAACCATCTCATGCATCTTCAAAGGAACAAAAATTATTCCATGATACAACACACGGTGTTGTTCATCCTCAATCCAACCATCAAGGGCGTCACCAAAAACAACTCGGTCTCTCCAGACCTCCACCTCTAGATCCCCCAACTGGGACTCTTATACCTTCTGCATCAGGGATGATTGTACTGTCATCTAAAAAACAAAACCTCTACCCCAACTTCTCCCATATCAAGATGTAATTATGACAGTTCTTCCATTACTCTCTAGGAATCACCAGATTCATGCACAGCATCACTACGTGACTTTCGACTCAGCGCATCAGCTACAACATTTCTTTTTCCAGGTGTATATGATATTTTGAAGTTTCATTCCTGTAAGAACTCCTTCCACTAACACTGTCGTAAGTTCAAGTCACGTTGGGAGAAAACATACCTCAAACTCTTATGATTGGTGAAAACCACAAAGCGCTCACCAATGAGGTAATGTCTCCACAACTTCAGAGAAAACACCACGGCCGCCAACTCAAGATCATGGGTAGCATATTTAAGTTCATGGGGACGCAACTACCAAGACCCATAAGAAACAATTGACCTCTGCTACATGAGAACATAGCATATACCTAGATGTGAAGTGCCACAGAAAACATCAAACTGAACACACTCAGTTGGAAGACAAAGAACT
The DNA here is from genome assembly GCA_963277665.1 of Viscum album. NCBI lineage: Eukaryota > Viridiplantae > Streptophyta > Magnoliopsida > Santalales > Viscaceae > Viscum > Viscum album. The sequence goes on from OY728127.1 coordinate 807,240,286, forward strand.
GGAGCACTTACTAACTTCTCCATTAGATACTCAAAAGTTTCCTGACACTGATAAGTCCATATGAATGCCTAATCCTTCCTGGTCAAAGCTTTCAGAGGAGTTTCAACTCGTGAGAAATTGGCTACGAACCTCCTATAGTAGCATGCGAGACCAAGGAAACTTCGCACCTCTGACACTATCTTGGGGGTTGACCAAGATACAACTGCTTCTATCTTCGATGGATCCACAGCTACTCCCTATTGGGACACAACATACCCTAAGAAACGGACTTCTCTATCCCAAAACTCACACTTCAACAACTTCCCAAATAGCTGATGTTGACGAAGAACTCCCAAAATGGCTTGTAGATTCTCTACATGCTCCTCCTCAGATGTGGATTACACATGGATGTCGTCGATGAAAACTACCATGAACTTTTCTAGGAACTCATGGAAAACAGCATTCATCAATCCCATTAATACAAATGGAGAATTTGTCATGCTAAATGGCATTACAATGAACTCACAGTGCCCATGATGACAATATAAAGTAGTCTTTGGGATATCCTCATCCTTCACACGCATCTGATGATATCCTGAGAGAAAGTCGATCTTTGAGAACCAACATTCACCCTTCAATTGATCGAATAAATCATCAATCCACAGACAGTGATAGAGATTCTTTATTTTCAATTTGTTTAAGCAATGATAATCGATGCACAACTGCAAACTTCAATCATCCTTATTCATGAACAAAACTGGTGCCCCCCATGGTGACACACTTGTCCGAACAAAACCGCACTGTAACAAACCATCAATCTTTATACGTAGCTCTCGTAACTCAGAATGGGCCATCCTATATGGAGTCATAGAGATAGGATACGCTCCTAGCTGTAGCTTGATTCCAAACTCGATCTCTCGTTGAGGGGGTAATGCTATAACCTCTTCTGGAAAGACATTAGGGTACTCCTCTATGGCCCTAGGAAATGCCAATTGCTGAACCTCTGAAGAACTCAGCATCATCTCAGCCATCATGGATGATAAGTATGGAACACAGCTATGACCCATCTGAGGATCTTGCTCACCAACAAACACCACTGGCTCTCCATCCGTACCAATGAAAACGACCTTCTTCCTGAAGAAATCCACAATAGCCTACAACGAATACAACCAATCCATGCCGAGGTTAACATCATATGGTTGTATTTGTAAAAATAGGAAATCTCTCCAAGATTATTGTTGCCCCAACACTAGCTCACAGTCTATACATACTTCAAACAAATCATCTTGACCTCCAACTGGTGTTGTCAACGCCAAGGGCACTGGAAGCTTCTTTACCTCAAGTCCCAAAGCATGGACAAGGGTAGGTGATATGAAGGAGTGTGTCGCTCCTGAATCAAAAAAGGCATACACCGAGGTAGAAAAAAAAGAAAAGGGTACCTTGAATGATGTTTGTCTCACCTGGAGATGGAAACTCTAGAGCATGAAGCTAACCATGACCTCCTCTACGGCCTCTCTGACCCTGATGATGACCACTACCATGGGCGCGCTCTGCTCTCTGAGGACAAGGAGCATCATGGGGTTGTCCTCTACCTATCCCATCTACCCTCTGTTGATCTAAAGCTGGAGTAACCTGTTGCTGCTGCTTCCTCGGCTGGAACTACCTCAACAGAGGAACCTGGAGCGTAGCACCTGGTGCATAATGACTGCTCTGAAAGGTCGGGCACTCTCGCTATTGATGACCATGACCACCACAAGAAAAACAAGTGCATGATACCTTGGAATATGCCTAAGAGTTGCTGCCTTTGGAGAAACGAGATGTGAAGGGCTGGGACCTACCCCTGACTAAATAGAAACTCTTCTGCCCTAAAAACTAGGAACCCCAGACCACAACTCTACTTCATGAGGGATCATGACAATTCCCCTCTCGTGATGATCTGGTCCTGGCCAAAGTCCTCTTGACAACCTCTGCCCTCACCGGCACCTCAAGATATTTATTTAGCATAAATGGGGTGACTTGGAACTAGATAAATGAATGCAAAGCCTCCTCGAAATGTCTCGCACGGGCCTCCTTATCTAGAAATAGGTCTCAAGCATATCTTAAAAGGTTCCTGAAACGGATTCCAAACTATAAAACACTATAGCTCCTTTGTCGAAGGGTAAGAATCTCCTGGCGACTGGACGCCTTCACGGTCGAAGAAAGAAACTCAACTTGAAACTTGTCTCGGAACTCCTCCCATGAGATCACTGACTCCTCACGATCCTTGATGAACAAGAACCACCATTGCCTCGCTGCTCCACGTAGAATTTTCACAACCAAGGACACCTTGTGCTCCTTCCGATCACGGATCTAACTGAAGTCGATCTCGACCTACTCTAACCAGTATTCTTTGACTGCATATAAAACAGAGACCTCATACTTCTGCAGACTCTGGTGCTGAAACTCTCAGAGTGTCTTCCTCCAAGTGTCATTGTTGTCAACCTCTACCCTGCGGCGATCTACTGGAACAGCCTGCTGGACATTTTCTACGCAAACCTGATGAGGACGTCGACCTGGAGCCATACCTTTAAAATAACAAACCGTTAGAGTTCCTAAACCTGTAATATGGATGACTCAACATTAATTAATTAATTGTTTTCTTTCATCTATTTTAGGCTATTCTGTCCCATGGTCTACCCATTCAAACATACACACAAAGAAGAATGATACATGATCCTTTCCTAGGTCTCTACCCTGCTACTAGTATCACCTTGTTTAGTAGCCATTGTAAACATAAAGGTCCGTACATCATATCATAGGGGCCCTAAATGCCTATGTCTCACCAGTCTCCAATGTTTACCTCACTTTCTAAACAAGAATGACATTGTTTCCCTACCAACCCATGAAACCTCACCTGTGCCAAACTCCAAACTTCATCTTATCCCTCAACCATACCTCTGATACCACTCTGTCACGGCCCCCTCCCCACAAAGTGTACCCCTCCTTGGCCGGAAATGTGAGAAGAGAAATAATGACCCCCCGAGTCTCACCTCAAGTAGGCCCTATATTGATGACTAGCACCGAGGGTATAGTAAATGCACAAATGGGAGGCATTACCCTCTAAGAGAACACATGCGAAAGAAACAGATAAGATAGACACCAACCAAATACAACTCAGAACTGAAATATAAAAGAAAACCCAAGTGAACATATGTAATGTAATTCAAAAGTACTACAAATGGAAGGGGAAAATCCCAATTACCCAAAAGAAAGTAAAATAGTAGCAACCATAAGCCCGAACAGCTCCTGCAACCACAAGCTAGTAGTAACCAGCATGGTCTCCAACCTGCTCCAAGTGACCTGAAAAATAGTTTGTATATACATAGGGTGAGTATAACAGTATACTCAGTAGGATCCTCCCTAAAGCCTATCGTGCAAAAGTAAAGAAATCATGCTAAAGCAAAGTGAACAACAAGTGAAACTAACTCGTCACCTAAATAGGTATACTAAGCTCCCAGCCTCACCATGGCTACTCTCACCATGTAACGCATACATGAATATATCATATAATAAAAAATATCAAGGGTACCCTGCTACTACTTCCCCACTGGTTTGCCGCTTTTCCCCAACGTCGTACATACTAAGCATCTCTCTTCAAAAAGGCTTGCCCGCAGACACCTGGTCAAAGCACCACAATATGCACCCCATGCAACAAAACCACCACGTCCACACACCAAAGTTACCAGGTAGTTTCTGGGATCCACCACAGCTCACATAACATGTATCATATGTCGGTTATTATACCTAAAGCCATTACAGCCCATAGACCGAGTAAGGATCCTCAAGCCATCATAGCTTATACACGTTACACCTATAGTAGTCTATAGAAAACTATATCCAGAATATATGTATGTGAATAACCACAAGCCATTACAGCCCTCTACAAAAATATATGAGGAAAAATAACCAATCACTACTAGAAATTTAAGCTATAGACACGGACCTATAGCCATGGTTTTATAGGTCTGTGGCTATAGTTGGTTTATAGCCACAGTTTATTTTTTAATTTGTGGATACACAATTCCATTCCCTTCTTTTTTCGATTCCCATCGAGCTCCGCCTCCATCCCTGATATGTGTCCCATTTTTTTTATTCCATTCGGGCTCCTCCTCCATCCCTGATACGCGACCCTCTCACCGCGGCGCCCTCCTCCCCCGATGGCCTCTCCTCCTCCCTGATGGCCTCTCTCACAACTCCCTCCTCTCTTCCATCATGGCTTTCCTCTGTCTCCCTTAGTGTTTTCCTCTATCGCTCGTCCTCACCGGCTTCGGTTCCTCCATCCCTCATCACGGTTCATTCATTCACAGTGTGTATTTTCCAATCGCGGCTTGGCTTCTCCATTCGAGTTTGCTCCATCCCTTGAGCGGTACTCCCTTCCCCCATACCATTGTTTGAGCATTCCTCCTCCATTCGGTGCGTCATCAGAAGGGTTCCTTCATACCCTTCTTCGTGCCTTCCTCCTCCATATGGTGCGTTGGCCCAACTAATTTGTATTTTTGAGGAATTTGGGGTTCCACCTAGGTCATTGGACTCACCCAAACTCATATACATGACCTGGGTTTCTATATAAATGAGGAGACCTTCTTGTTTTCTCTTAGGGTAAAATTATTTATTGGAGATGTAAATGTAGTAAATGTCTAGTAAGTTTCAGAGGAGAAGGATTTATTAGGCTGTATTATGTTAGTTGGTCCATATTCTAATTTTATTTTAGTTATCATTTAGCATGTATTGATGATCTTTCCATTTTATTTATATATGATTCCATCTTTTTCTATTATTTCTTCTGAGCTATTTTAATCTTCTAAAATATATAGATTTATTTATTTCTAGTCTAGAATGTGGGGGATTAATTGGATCTCTATTTTGTTTCTACAAGTTTTTGTGATGTCTGTTATATTGACGGGTGATGCCAATTTTTCATTAGATTTGGCCATGACCCTCAGACCTTATATTAGAGAGAGCAATGTCCTAATGAATATTTGGGGACCTCACCACTAGTTAGAAGAATTTTTTGTATGGTTAGGTAAAGTTGAGGTCATGTAGAATCCATGTTTGGGTTCATTTTGGGTGGTCCATATTAGGGTGTAACACACACACACACTCACATAGGAATCCCATAGATATCATCCACATATCCTTGATAATACAATAACAATATGTACTTTACATACTAAATAATCCCAAAGAATACTACAAACCTTTATTAACCCAAATATTGTTTTTAAATAGATAAGGGTATCCCATGCCTCTCCCAAACCATATCTTATAAGTAATAACTAATTTTGTTATGGGTTGTGAAATCCTGATGAAATTCGAATTTTTATTCTATAAGTAGGGGATTCTCCATGAATTGGGATTAAAATTGCAAATATCAGAATTGGGATTAAAAGTGGAAATATCAGAATTGGTATGGACCTTCCATGAGTGGTTGGTCACCATAATATTTTGAATATGTTATATGATGATATTATAGACAATTCTGCCATTATTTGTCTTATGTGAGGAGTATTAGAGGATTAGTCCCCACTGGAATTTAAATCGTGACCAAACTTATGCGATGAGAATAAGGGGACTAGTCCCCACTAGACCTAAAATCATGACTATAATTTTCTGATGAGCACAAGAGGACCCTACCTTTCCATATATGAAAAGTATATGATTTATTATGTGATAAGAATAGGATGATTCACCATTCCTAATGCATCATAATCCCATCCTTCCTCATGCGATGAGCATTGAATTCCTTAGGTTATGAGCATGGAATTTCTTAGTTGATGAGCCTAGAGTTCATTAGGTGATGAGCCTAAAATACCATAGGTGACTAGCCTATGATGACTTTGGTGATGAAGCAAGGATTATATAGGTGATGAGAATAGTATTCCTTAGATTATGAGCTTAAGATGTCTGTATGGCTTGACAGAAGAAGATATAACAGCCTTCCTGTCTAGATCATAACTGAAGATCCATCCTTTACTTATATGTGGCAAGGATAAGATTCCCTCACTTTCAAAAATGAGAAAGATATTTATGGGATTGTCTAAATATACAATGTAATTGAAATTATTGTCAACTTTGATCATTAGCTTGTCACCTTGATAAGGAAGAAAGTGACATTATTAACTGATGTCCACATGGAGATGGAATCAAGAACAAGATTCATGGGCATGTGTTAATTATATTAGAGAAATATGGACTGGGAGGGGGACCGGCAGGGGGTGTCCAGGAGGGTCTGCAGGGGGGGCTGGCAGGGGGGTTGGCAACACTTCCTTATTTTGTTCATTTCTTTGTGACATAATCAATGGTGGTGGTTTAAATCACTTCTAAGATTCAGGATTATTCTTCAAGCCTCATATAAGATTCACATACTAACACCTTTGCTTGGGAACTTCATATTTCTTCTCAATAAGCTTGGGAACTTCCAACTCCCTTCTAAGCTGTCCAGCTCCCAATCGTCCCATCAATATGCTTTGGTACTCCAACTAACATGCAAGTCATTTATCATCTACATATTGGCATGAAACAAATTGTCTTCCTCAATGAAAACTATGATATAAACACAATGTGGATTTAAAAATCTTTCACTTTGTGTTTATTATCAATACCAATCTAGCAATTGGTATGTCAAGATGTTCTTTAATTTTCTTCTCTCCTCTTTTTCTCATTTACTTATATCATTTTATTTTCTCCCCTTATTGAAAATAAATACAATTTTCATGAAATAGGATCATATAACTTCATTCTTAAACAATGTTCCATCATTAATTCTATTCAAAGTCTATGTGATCCATGTTTGGTGTAGAAAATATGAGGGTTTGATTTAGAAAAAAAGTTGTCCCATTAACAAACTGAACATGATACCAACTGATTCTAATTCCCATGACTAATTTAGGGGCTGTTCAGATGTCCTCAGGTTGAAACCAAATGATTCCAATTGATATCTTCATTCTTTTTGGAATTACAATCTGAGATCTTGCACTCATCTCAATACACATGTTGAAAACATTCAAGTACATGTAGCAGGTTTTAGAAATCAGCCTTGAGATCTCAAATTTCCTCAACTTCTTATCATTGATTAATTCAATTTCTCTCCCTTAATATCAGACTTTATTTAGTTATTAACAGGGATGAGAGAAATGCATACCTCATCAATGACTTTTTCAATCACTTTCCAGAAATTCCAGATTTGCATGGAATAAATAAGTCTGGAAACTTCTCAAGGGTCTTCTCCACTCATCTCCCCATTGAGGAGACACACTATCTTTACTCCATAAATGCAGATCTTTCCTTATGATGTTCTTTGGAATACCATTTGATAAATAATACCAAGATGGTGCCTTTTTTTAGATCTGGAATAGTTATTCCAGCTTACTTCCCTTCATTTTCTCTCCTCTTGAGAACTAGTTTCACCTTCAATTCCCTACATTGTATGGCACACTAATAACACAAAAATAATAAGGGAATAAGGTGGATTTCCTTGATCATAAATGTGAGTTGTTGGGTTGAGAAAATTTTCTCAACCAGTTTGTCCTTTCCAATTTAGTTCCAAGTTTAGATGGACTCTTCATGCATGCACTTTTGGATTTTCAAGCAGCCTTGGGCAGCATGGATTTCTTTCTTCCCTCATGTGAGATTTTCTTTTTAACATGATGATAGCACAAGGGCTGATCCAAGACCATGAAAGGTTTATTCTTGGCTTGGGAAGAGGTCAGGGGGCACGGGTCAAGGGGAAGGGGGCAGGGGGGTGTGCAAGGGGCAGTGGAGGCCGGGGGGTGTGCAAGGGGGCAGGGGCTATGCAGACACCATTGGTATTGAAAGTGATTTCACATATGTTAAGATTGTAAGTGAATTTTAATAATTCTCATTGTTTCCTTTCATTCTTGCATGCATTCACTTGAATCTATTTGTGTTTAAAAATTTTTTGGGTTTTATATGTCCAGGTTTCAGCTGAATCAATGATTGGGGTGAGCAGGCCAGTAAATGTGCACAAATTTTCAAGGTTTAAAATCAACTAGGTTTCCATTTGTTTATGATTATTGAATTTTCAACTTGTATAATTAATACTTTTAGCCATTTTTTGCACCTGTTCTTTTCAGGTATTTGAGGATGCCTATAAGTCACAATTAAGATCATAATCCTTGATGACATTGAGAGGTAATTACAATCAATTTCACCACAATACTACTTTTGGTCCTTTCATTCGATAACCACTGTGATGTTCTTTTTAGTACAGGCTTTTGGATTACATGGCCATTCGACCTCGTTTTTTCAATATTATTTCTCAAATGCTGATGGTCTTTTTGAAATGGATTCCTCCCCAGTCATTCTTCTCATCCATTTTATTAGTATAACTCATTCTGAATATATCTTTATGAGGTTTTATTTGTCTCAATGTCTTCACAAGAACTGGATTTCTTTTGTGTATACTTTCGCGTGATAGGTTGTGTCTGTGGATAGGGATGCATGCTATGAAAAGAACCATCAAAAAAACATAGCCCATTCTTATGAATGTGAGCATATATATAAGGATCCTCTTGTGTGTGGCTTGACACCTTTGAGGTAGAGTGAGACATAGCCACAATTATTTTAAAACCGTGGAATTAGATTGAATATAGCCACGGAACAAAGAAACCTATGGCAATAGATCCTCAATTATTTTACCCTCCCTCGGGGCTTTACTCTCCTACCCACAATCCCTTCACTCAAATCTTTCTCCTGCGGCCGATCAGTCCATCCTCTGCCTCCGCCTCTACCTCCAGCCACTCCACCTCGGGCCGCTCCACCTCCAGCAGCTCCTCCTCCAGTCGCTCCACCTCCAGCCACTCCGCCTCAGGCTCCTCTATACTCGCCATCCCGCTCGTGCCTACTTCTTCTCTAGATCCAGACCTTATACCCTAGGGTTCATGCAATATCGTTCTACCCTGGTCTCCTCACTGCTCTCCATTCCATTACTGCTTCTACCTCCAACGGTGATCTCAACTTCTACCATGCAGTTCCTACATTGCGTCACTCCCGATTTCACCCTCACTGCAACCATTCAGAAATGTGAACCTTCTCAGCATGGTAATCTACAGGTATTGCGGTTCTCTTATATCGCACATCATACGAAAATCGTTTGAATCTTTAACCTTAATTATTTGGATTCCATTACTGGTTCAATAGTGGTCTTCACATTATCTTTTATTAGTATATTATGTATTAAAATAGAAGGATTTATTCATTATTTTTTCTAATATAGTATATCCAGTGGATGTATTGTACTTATTTAGTTTGCATCCTAAACTGACTATTTTCTTATTTCATCTCTAATTTAGTTAACCCAATCATAGGTTGTGTCTCATTATCTCCCATATATTCATAATTAAATTTTAGTGGAAATTTATTCAAATAAAATATTGATGGATTATAGTATGATAGTTTCCTAACCAATTTCTCTTCATTCAACTCATCCCTTAAATACCCAAATGTATCTTTGTGATTGTAATCATCATATTGATCATCACACTCTTCAATTTTCTCAGGTTGGTATTTTATACCATTATTGAGTTCATATATTCTAGCTCCTTCAATGTTTAACTAATTTCATAGATCATTTTAAACTTCCTTATCAATCACATCAACTGTTAAATAATCAACCAATTTATGTGGATTTTTCACAACCCACAATACATTTTGTATCTATTTATCTTCTCCATCTTGAGAAGTTAGCATTCCTTGTGGAACATCTATCAAGAAACATCCAGTAGCTAGGAAGGGTCTTCCAAGGATGATGGGTACTTCCCTATCAATTTTCATGTCTGGGAATAGAAAATCACCTAGTAGTATAATCTTTTAAAATATCTCTTGTAAGTATTCAATTACTCCTATCAGGTAAGTGATGGATCTATTTACTAATTGTAAAGCCACTATTATGGGATCAATATCTCCCATATCCAATTTCTTATTAACTACAAAATGGATTAAAATAATGTTCGATACCAAATCTACTTGATAAGTAAATGTTATTTTCCTTTCAAACTCATAGGGAATTATGAAACTATGAGGATACTTAGGCTTTAATGGGATCTTTCAATGAATTAAAACACATTATTTTTCTATAAATGGAAGAATATAAAATTATTAAAGACTCCTATTTGTGATAATGTTCTTATTGAACTTAGTATTTGTGGTAATATTGGAACGTGTTTCTTAAAATGGAATAACAAATTTAACATTTTAAATCATTTCAATAAAACATAAGTAGTATTTATCTCTATTAATATCATGTTCTCTGCCTCTTTTTGAAAATTGTGTAGGTGGCTTATAATACTTGACATCTCTGTTATCTATATTGGAAATAATTCTCCTAGATATTCATTCATTCCAAATTCTTATTTATCAACATCTTCATTAGTTTGTTGCTTTAATTTTTCATTGCTTTCATCTCATTTTTGGATAGTTTTCTTCCTACTATTTAGAATCTAATTTACTTTTTAGTCTCTTTTCATCCTTTCCCTTGACTATTTATCCACCTCTTCTAGTAATTTACATGAATCCATATATTTAATTTTCCCCAATTGTATTAGGAATCTTCCCCTTATATATCATTTTGTTTTTCCATGAAATCCACCCCACTTTCATTTTTAGATTATGGATGCTTGAATGACTACCCTGAATTAACTAATCAGGAATTGAGAAGATTTGGTTTTATGCATTTCATAAAATCATTATTGATTTGATTATTTTCTATCTCGTATATCTTTTTTAATGTATTCTAAGTCCCTAGATCCTCTTGGGATGAATTTCAAGATTGATTCCCTTATATTTTATATTGAATCCTTTATTGGCCTTATTATTTCCCATTGACTACAAAAGGACCAAATTGTTTAAGATCACCTTACTCCCAAAAAAAATTAGATATTTATACCCTCAGGGGTTATAGCTTTTTCAAAATGGGTCATATCTCACTTAATGTGTCATATAGTTACCCTTGTAATATACTTCCTCAATTTGGTCTAGTGGTGAAGTTGTTTATAGAATGTTAATATTCATGAAATTAATGGAACTGTGACTATACATTCCATAGTTGATGAATTCCACATTGTTTCCTTATGAATTTGATATGAGAATTTGAAATTATTTTCATTCAATTCTATAATTTGGGGGCTCAAATCAACTATCACAGAAACTTTATTAGAAATATCACTATACCTACGATTCTATTTTAATGCAAGTTCTTGTATATTATATTGTAAATGTATTGAGTTCCTTTACTGTTTTATCACTATAATAGCCTCCTATAACTGAATCAATAAGGCTATAACCTATTACATTAAATATTTAATTAAGTAATTTCATTAACAGTGAGTGAGAAAATTGAAGAGGGGATTTTTAGTAATTGTCATGGAATCATTCCCAATGCTATTGAAATTTTCTTATTGTTTTTGTACAAAAACTGATATTTTTGTTCACAAGTCAATGGCTAGTTATATAGGGTAAATTCTTCTGGTAAATGCAATGTATATGACTTCTAATGTTTTTAAAGAGTTATATTCCTTTTGAAGCAATGAATTTCTTTCTTATTAGTTCATTTAGTATGGAATACACATTAATATATATAAATCAATTGACACTCCATTGAGTTGGAGATACAAGAAAGTTGTTGTGAAATCTATGATGAATGAGGAAACCCTTAAGTGAATCCCTTTAATAGTAGGAAAGTACTATAAATGATGGTAGTTTAACACATAGTTCCTCTCATTTGGTGAATTTCTAATGCCTTATGGGTTTCAAATGGTTGGTCTCCTCTCCATTATAGAACTCCCTCTCTGTGTTTTTTCTCCTATTTTTTACCTCAGTGTGGTTCTCATTAAATTTGGTGATCACTCCGCATAGTCAAGAGAGTTTATAATTATTAAACTTGTAAAACAACACAAAATCACCCCCTTAAACTCCACTAACCTTGCTCAGATGACTATAATTTCTCAAATCAGGATTTGTTTCCATCTATAAAACTCTTTAATATATTACCTAATTTATTTTGTTTGGAATTATTTTGGGTTCTTTTATAGCCTATGTAGCATAATATCTTAGTCTTTATCCTCCAAGTATAAACTATTTGGATTCCGTTATTGGTTCCATGGGTATAGTGTGTTTTTCTAGTAGTGAAAAAGGTCATTCAATGTAGTTTATGATATCCTACTGTATTCAAAGATTCAAGGGAGTTGGTTAAGAACTGTTACAACTACTTGAGAATAAGAAATATAGGGAGTATATAGGATATTCCATAGTCAAGGATACTAGAAGTCGATATCTTTGGTGTATGGGTCCTGGATTTCATTGGTCCATTTATTAAATCTCATGGGAATGAGTGCATAATTTTTTCAATAGACTGTGTCAATTTGGAATGTATTTATTGAATTACTAGATAGTATGGGTTCATATATAGTGATTGTTTTAGAAAATAAATCTTTTATAGATATGCAGTTCCTATAATCATAATCAATGATAATGGTTTCCAATTTAAAAATGGTCATTTTAGAGAAATAATGAAAAAATGAGGATGTAAACACAGGAATGTGTGGCGATTGCCAGTTCTAGCCATTGCTTCCTATGTGCAAGGTCTTCATGGAGGGGGATGACTTTTGGTATTTTTTTATAAATATTTTTGTTATTTCTTTTAATTTTAATTTCATTTTCTACATACCTATCATAAAATCTGTGTGTCCATTTCCAATCCTATCCATTGCTTCCTGTGCATATTTTATTTAACACGTTATGATCAGTAACAGTCAGATAAATTAACACATGCATGAACGTCCTACCAAGTCACTTCAACATTGTTTTTTGTTTAATATTAAGGATATTGAAGTTGGAAAAGTTGTGCTCCCTCAACTAGCTATGAGAGTTTCCAGTGCAAGTGCTGCATGGAAAAAGGTTTGTTCCAAGTATAAGCATGCCTTAATTTTCATGTTATTTTTTTAAACTCTCTTTATATTTGAAATTTTAATAATTTCACCTTCATGTTTGGTTTTATTCATGTTCTTTATAAAGTGGGATCATTACTATAAAAATGATCTATGCCCACATGCCTATTATTCCATGTTTTCCCCTGCTTGTGGTCTTCAAAGTCCCTTCACATAATAGTTGATTAATTAGGAATATATGTTTCCTGGATTTGAGGACCCACTTCTTGATTTAGTGAGGAATATCCAAAGACATGCACATCTCTCTGTTTAGCCTCTTTAATAAAACGCTCTAATTTCAATTGATCCAGTGCACTGGCTGCTTCTCTTCTGGACGAGGTTCAAGGATTGGTGCATCAACTAGAAACCTGAATACATAATGATAAAGCATCTCTGATTCCAAGTAATTTCTTTCTATTGATCCAATCAACTCTAAAAGCAGAAACTTCCTTGGAAAAACATATTGGCACTTGTTATACTTAATGTTGTTGTCCATATCAGTTCTTCACAAAGTCGAAGATTGATCATCTAGTTTCATATCTATGTTAATAAAATAATAATTAAAAGAGTTTATAGGACATGTCAGTTTAAAAAAAAGAGTTGAAAAGAAGAAAATCACAATTTTTTTCCAATGAATGAATTCCACATAAAACTTTTGTTGAGGACATGTCCCATAAGTTTTATGTGGACTCATGTAAATCATTTGCATAGGAAATGGTTCTGTGTAAGTTTTTATGTAGATACCTAGTGGATTTTGGAATTACATCACAAAAAAATAATATAGAGTGACACTATAAAAAAATTTATGAATAAATAGAGAGAATTTGAGAACCTTATTATGTTAAAAAAGTAGAGAAGGGGACCATCCACACAATATATAGGGGAAAAATAACTATTCATCTTCCACTCTATGAGTTCCATGAAATCATTGTGTATAAGTACCTATTTACCTCAATTTTCAATCCTCTTTATTCTAATCAGATCAAATTATGATTGTGTAATTTTTTTGTTCCTAAAAAAATTTGGAAACACTTTGAGATGAAGATCTGTATAGAATAATTCCAAATTTTTTACTTTTTCATCAAAAGGATCATTCACTATATAAAACAATCAACGAAACTATGATGAAATTTCTTGATGCGTGCATTCCTTCTGGTTATTATAGACCCCTTTTTTTGTTGAAAGGATTCGGGTAGCTCAGGTGTCATTTAAGGGAGAAAGTTAACACCCTCAGGCTATTACCAGTTTTCTTTATGGCCTTTTTTTGTGGCGTTGATGCAGTGACCCACGCTGCTGCACATCAATTTTTTACAGTATCAGTTTCATAAGTCCCAGAATAAACAGATACTAACATTTCTTATAATTACACCCCCAACACACTTTTTGAGAAGTAATTTCATGAGGCATGATGTTTGAGAAATGACAGTATTTATGAGCATCTACTTAGTGAGGATTTCTTTGGAGATTACATCCCTCATGTAGACTTTAATTTAAGTCTAAAGAGAGTGGGAAACCTCTTGAAAAATATCTTTGGGTCCATGGGACACTCATAAAAAATCCTTTTAGGCTGGACCATGTAAAACCATCATGAGACCCCCCACCTCTTCTTACCCCATGCGGCTCCTTCAACCAGTTATCCTAGAATCAACCAAGTTATATGAAGCCACAAACTTGTTAATTCAAACTTTGCAACCAGACATTCTTTCCTCTATAAATTCTAGATTCAACTAGCTCCCCATGAATAATGATATATAAGAAAACACAAGTTACTTTTGTGGCCTTCAACACATTTTAACAATGGGATCTCCATAAATTTTAAAAGTCGGTGGAATCAATTGACCAACTAGACCCACTATAAATAGTTAGGGTGGTAACACTTATGAATTTGTACTTGTAACTATGATTTATCTAATATCAATTGAATTATCCAATTTTTTATTGCAATTTTCCTATTCTTCCATGAGTAAAAGAAGGAAATATTGTTCTCTCATAGATATAAGGCTAAAATTATGAAGCATGTAAATATCTTGTTTTTATTATTTGATTTTGATTCTGTTTGACCAATTCTTTTGGGAGTTTTGAGAATTTGATAGTGAATGATTTGGTGTAGTGGTTAGGGTGTATTATTTATATAACATCATTTTATAAGATCATATGATTATGGTAGTTTTAGAATTTTTTCCATGTGTTGAAGTTCTGATGGTTTTCTTCCAAATTTTTGGTTTCATGGATCCCAAAAAGTGGTATCATATCTTGTTCTTCATCAAGGATCTGTACTCAACATATTATTATGGTAATGTTCTGGCCTCTATGATTTTTAATCTTAGTTTGAGTTAACTTATTCTGATGGAATGGAATTATAAGAAGTAAATGTCCCGATAGACAAGATTGACAGGATGAACTTTGATTTTTGAAGGATGAAGATAGAGGATTATCTATTTTAGGACTTTGAATTTCCATTGAATGGATTAAAACCATAATAAATTGATAAAGTGGAATGGGAATGTCTTTATAGGATGGAACTTGTAGTGATACATATATCTTTAGAGAAAAAAGTTTCATATAACATATTGGAGGTGAAAACCATAGTAGAGTTAATGAAGGCTATAGTGGATATGTTTGAGATTCCAACGAAAATGAAAAACAATGCATGATACAAAGGTTATTTGGTATGATATATCATAAGTAATACTAGTGTCTAATCATGTAAATGAATTCAAAATGATTTAGAGTCATCTCAAATCTATTAAAGTGAAATTTTGATATGTTTTTTAGTAATTTCTACTACTTTCATTACTTATTTAATAATGGGATATGATGTTGAATTATATAAGAAATTATTATAGAAATTTTGACTATGTGTTTGAATATTCTTGTGATCTTATCCCAAATGAAGAGATTAGGTATAGGGAAGTCCTAGAATTTTCTAGAACCATGCTGAATGCAAAATAAAGATGGTATTTTATTCAATGGAAAGCTCAGAGAGAAAAAAGTTAAATCAATGGAGGGGATTCAGGGTAAATTTGTTGGTATTGTACTTTTATGTTGGCATTTTGGGAAGAAAGGGAATCCAATGAAAGATTATAGAGATCACATGGTGAATTTAGGAAGGGATGCTTCAAGAATTTCAATTTTTACAGAGCTTATGCATATGCTTCTTAAAATACTAAAATACATACACATTATCATATACTGTAACATAATTTTTTTAACACTATGCATATGTGTTACATTATAATAAAATTCTTAACATGAAAATTATAAATAGTTGTGTATGAAACAATCACCATGATATTTGTATATGGATAATTTCTAAAATTGAATCATGTTTTATCTATTAATTACATTATTTTCTTCTTGCAGAGAGATTTGTTTCTAGACTTCGATGAAGATTCAGTACAAGTTACCCATCAGAGTAATTTATTTTTAACATGTCAACCATGTTCTCATATTTTTTTAGTTATGTTACATGCATGAATTATATATTCATCACAACTCTGAATCATTATTGACTTATTAAAAAATAGGATTTGTTCAAGAGATGACATTCCAATAAATTTTCTAGCATCATGCTTCAATGATAAATTGTAGTGACCTGTATTCATCACACTACAACAGTCCATAATTCATAGAAGCCTTCAATAATAAAATTTCTTGGCACTGCTTCTATACATTGGGATATGTGGGATAGTGTTTTTGATGGGGTTCATTTGGATCGTTGTGCTAAGAGCTTCTAATTAAGTGTGTTTGTTTTACTCTATTTTATTTTTCTGGCTTGGTTTTGGTTTCCAAAACTAGTGATGTATTTCATCATTTGATATAGTGTCCAGAGCTATAAATATCATTGTATCTATTAACTACAATCATGCCTTGGTGTGGTTGTGAATGAGTCTTTCTTAGTAATCTTCAAATGGATGTTTTTTTTTCTGCATCTGTTGTAATTCAGGGTATTAGTGCAACAAGAGTATTGTTATGAGTAGATTCATTGATGGTTATGAAATCTTTAAGACCAAGGTGGAGGATCAAATGATGATGCTGAAAGGGCAGGGATGCAGGGAGAAGGGCGGAGGCTGGAAGGGAGCAGGGCAGTGGCAGAGGTAGGGAGGCATGGAGCTGGGAGGAGGCTGGAAGGGAGCAGGGTAGCGGCAAAGGAAGGGAGGCAGGGAGCAGGGCAGAGGCTGGAAGGGAGTAGGGTGGAGGCTGGAAGGGAGAAGAGAGCAGGGCAGAGGCTGGAAGGGAGCAGGGCAGCGGCAAAGTCAGGGAGCAGGGAGCAGGGGTTGAGAAGGGAGGTAGGGCGCAAGAGGCAGGGAGCAGGGAGGAGGGCAGAGGTAGGGAAGAGGTAGGGAGGTAGGGAGGCTGGGAGGAGGCAGGGATCAGGGAGTAGCGGGCTGGGAGTAGGGAGTAGTAGCAGTTGAATAGAGGTGCAGTAGAGCTGTTTTTTTCTAGAATCGGATTGCAGAGCTGATTTTTTTTACTACGAAATCAAGGATACCGTTGCATTATATCTGATTTTTTTCTGGTTATGGCCACGGTTTAAATCTATGTCTATAGACCTATATCCACAGTCTGAACCATGGATATAGGTCTATTTCCACGGCCTGAATCGTGGCTATAGGTCTATAGCCATAGTTTTGAACTGTGGCTATAGGTTTTTCCCTATAGCCACGCTAATATGAGCCACAGTTGGTGAAACCATGGCTATTACTTATAGCCACAGTTTTGTACTCTATAGCCACGGTTATAAACCGTGGCTATAACCTTTTTTTCTAGTAGTGAATGTTCCTTCCAGCATAAGTAACTACCAAGAGAAGATAGAAAGGCCAAAGGGGGTAGTCAGCTATCCATCCTCCCACTAGAGTGTTGGAAAAAACACCCCCCCAGGGCTCAGAATCCCTGGGGTGTCAGTTTCCCTTACTGACAGGGTGGAGTATCATATAGAAACAAAAAAAAGTATATGATATATTATATCTCACAACCACACTATGGGCATAACCTAGTCTTAGACACAATCGCAGCAAACATCTCTCAGACTCTGGGCTACTACTTCTAAGACTAGGTATCTTATAAGCACACAACCATTTAAAGTGATTTATTAGATTACTTCATTCCCTTTTTATCAGTTCCACTTTATGTTAATTAATTCTTTAAACATTAGTTAACCATGAACAATTCCATATTAAATTTCATTAGCATCACACCCAAAGTCAACTGTTCCTTCAAAATTACAACCTCATCATTATGATACAACAACTCTATCTCCATGGGTTAACACCATTTATTCAATTATTCATTACAGAATTACTTTCCCACATTCTCAGGCATTCTAGAAAAACATTCTATGCTACTAAACACTAGGGGGCTCAACACGGTGAGTAGATGTACTAACAATCGAGTCTTTTCCACTTATAGCAAGAGAATATACCCATCCTCCCTTGAGAAGCTAAACATGGAAAGCAGGTGGCATACCTCATGTGTCTTCGCCTCTTTCAGAAGAAGGGTAAGTAATAAAAGCTTCCTTGAGCAGTGGGGAAAAGTAAAGAAGAGAAACAACCAATAAGAATCAGCAAGCATCCAAAAATCACATCCATCACATTCCATCATCCATGGTGTCCTCCCTGACACCCACATGCATAAACCGATGCATCTCGGCACTCTAGGTGTCATCTTCTGCCACAACCAAAAGGCTTTCAAGCCCCCACATATCACAAAACCCATCCAGGATCACATCACAATACAAGAAGTAGGAAAACAAACATCTTAACAATTGGTCTCTTAGCGCTTTTACAAACAATAGGATAACTCAGAACCCATAATGGAATTATCAAAAAAATAATCCATTTTGAATTAACTCATTTATTATACGTCGGATTCACATTCGGGAAACCTAAACAGTAAGCTATCATAAATAATTAAATATGCTTACTACACCAATTTGATTAACATAAAATTACAACAACAACCAGATTCATTTACATGCCACTTTATCTTTAACCCAATAATTATAAATTAATTCCGGCTTACATTAATTACCAATTTCTGTCATGAACGAACAACTACACGAAGCAAGCATAGATAAAACACTATCTAGAAAAACAAGAGGCAATAACATACGATCGATATCAATTTATTTATCCATTTAAAATATTTATTATGTCAATTCCATTGACATCAAGTGGGGTTAAACATGAAAATAATACAGTTGCACATAAAATAAAAGAGAAGCAACGAATCCCCACCCTCAAATAGTTCTTGACGTTATTTATCCACACAACAGGTCATGATCCTCCTCTCGTGACAACTGCATCCACCCGAGGATGCCACGGTACGACCTCACTAACCAAAACCCAAGAAAACTCTCTTATAAGTATGGATATTTCATGCCATAATATAGAAAGGATAAACAGGTGAATATGAACCCCAAAAGAACGATGATAACACATACCTTATATCGATGATTGATCGATACTGCTTGGTTGCATCAAAATAGAGCAGAACCAATCTGAGGAGGAAATTTTGACTGTGAAACTACTATGAGATGGAATGGGATGTTCGAGAATCTCACACTCAAGAAAAAGGAGAAAGAAATAGGGAGGAAGATATCCCTTCCCTTTTGAAGATTCAATGGGGCTACGTTTTAAGATACGCTTAGTTTCTTATTAAAAATAGATCACATTAACCCACGCGGTTTGACAAAGTAAAAAAATCCCAATCCCTAGGAATAATTAATATAGGAGTTATGTCCTTTGAATCGGTCTTAGAGTCCTTAAAACGAGGCATTAAATTCATTTTACGCCAAAGGAAATGTCAAATGGGAGAAACTGTAGGAAGCTGGAACATTGTTTATGAACCTCACCGATAGAACAGTGTTCATGAACCTCACCGATAGAATTGTGTTCACTGAACCTCACTGATAGAACATTGTTCAATGAACCTCACCGATAGAACATTGTTCACTGAACCTCAACGATAGAACATTTTTTACTGAACCTCACCGATAGAACAGTGTTCACTGAACCTCACCGATAGAACACAGTTCATTGAACCTCACCGATAGAACACAGTTCACTAAACCTCACCGATAGAACACAGTTCACTGAACCTCACCGATAGAACACTATTCACTGAACCTCACCGATAGAGCACTGTTCACTGAACCTCACCGATAGAACATTGTTCACTGAACCTCACCGATAGAACACTGTTCACTGAACCTCACTGATAGAACACTGTTCACTGATGGAACTGTTCACAGAAATTGGAAATTTGGAAAAGGAAATAGAGGTTACTGATGCTACTATTCGCCGAAAGGTAAAAATTGGCAAAGTGTTGGGGATGAGTCATCTTGACCTCTCGGAACACCTCAAACACCACATTTTCACAATGGAATGGACCATAGAGGTCCAGGACATTACATATGTACTGCCCATTATTGTATTCTTGGTGTAATATACTTTAATTTATGGGTATTTAGATCTTCATTGTATGATCCTTCTTTAATGTGTTGTATATTTTGTAAGTTACCAAATCGTTAAGGGAATTTCAAATTTCAGTTTCCACACATTGGGTTTTACTCATACTTCATTGATTATTTTACTCCAAGATTATGTGTGGAATCACTATTTATTATTTATGTAATAATTTAATCTCCACATTGTGTTGATATACATTGGATACACATAATTACTCCATTGATAAATTCTCATGCCATTAATATGAACTTGTTAAGGGTAATCTTAAGTCAATTTCTATGCATTGAGTTAAAAATCCAAGTCATTGGTTTTGTTTTTTTACAAGAATATGTGGGAATGTACTCTTATTGATATATAAATAATTTCCAATTATAATTACCCGAAAATATTAGTCAGAGGCAAGCCCCTGACCTTTTATTAAAAGAAATAAAAGTGCAGCAAGCAGTTACAATAAGGTAAAAGAAACAACTACATATCATAAAAGTCAGATCCATCACCACATCCATAATGAAGTGCTTCCTCCATCGTAGCCGATTCCCACTCTGAACTATCATACTGCTTCAAAATCTTGGCATACTTCCTTCTGAGATTCAATTCTTCCAAGGCAAGATACTCCGTAGAAGAATTCGCTGCCCAAGTTTCCTTCCCAATGGAGGACCTGGTGGACATTGGCTTTGGCAGGGGAGAATAGTCTTTCCTCATCTTCCTTTGTGTTGGGGTAGTAATCACTTCATCATGCACAGACACCTTCTTTTTTTCACCCTGCAGAGCATCACTGTATGAAGTCCGAGGCATGACACCAGCATTTTCTTTATCACTATCAGTGTAATCCCCCCAGTTCCTAGCAATGTTCACAGCACGATAGCCCTCTGTCACCTCCCCTTCCTTTTGAGGCCGACTATTAGTGTCAATCACTGCAAGACAATGTGTATGATCCACAACCTTATGACCAACATTTATCCCATTCAGCACAGCCTCCTCACAGGCTACAACATTTTCATTCTCTACTACTTTTGTGCAATTTTCGGTCAAAGCAGTTGCAGGAGCTCCATCTGCAGCATCCTGTTCTTGCAAGCCATCAAAATACCCCAGAACCGCAGCACCTTTATCCTCAAGAGTAGTGTCTCTTGAAGGCATACCCCCAGCATGATCCGTATCCGAAGCACCATCAACCAATCCAGCAAACCGGTTACTAAGGGCAACTCCAGCTGCCTGTTTCACAGAAGCTGTGTTCATCCCATCATACCTTCTAACCTGTACACCATCTTCACTGACCACCTGCTTCAGAGGGATGGTAGGCGCCTCCTGAATCAGTCTAAAGGATCTTCCATCATCATCTTTCCCAGCCGAATCCAAATCTGTAACTGCAGCTTGGTCCGTAGGTTCGGTGTAATTGTGAAGTTGTATCATGGAGGAACCCTCAACAGCAGAAGGCTCATCAGAGCCCCCTACAACCATAGGAGAAGTATCAAGAGCAGCATGCTCTTTTCCACTCATAGAAACTGCCTCCCCCAAATCCTACAATAGTCTATTGAATACATCCTTGAACCTCGGCCCAGGAGGCACCACACTTGGCTTCAAACCTCCCTCACCACTGACCCCAGCATCCTCCCTCACAGTTTGAGTTTTCAGCCCACCATCCGACGAAGTCATCCCCTACAATTTCAGAGACGCCCCAACAGAACCATCACAGACAACAGCAGCATCTGATCTCCATCTGCGCATCTGCCTGCTCAAGGAACCATTTCGGCACGACGCAGTACCATGACCCAACCTATAACATGAGCCACAAAATGCTGTCCATGACTCAAACTTTACGGATTGCCTCCACCAAAAATCTTTCCCATCAGTGATCCACACCCACTCAACTGGGGGCTTTGAAGCATCATCCTCCACGCATATCCAAGGGCAGATTGGGTGGAAAACAGAATTAGTTTTTGAATCTGAACACAAGTAACGACCAATCAAATTTCCAAGGAGAGGCAGAATGGAAGGGTTCTGAAAGGGAAGTGGGAGACCGGGAAAGCATAATCATATGGCCGTGCTTGGGTTATCCCTCTGCATATGAAATTCAAAGTTCCACCAAAGGAGATGGAAAAATGAACCGCAGCATCTTCGGGGGGATTTAGACCACGCAGTGACAAGATCCTCTGTCGACACAAACCGGATCATGATATGCCTTCGATCAAAGAGTCCAATAACCACACGATATTAAAGATCCCATGATTCAAAGACAAATCGGTCGAACGCATCAACCAAGGGCCTCCGCTGATGAAACCGAGCCACCAATTTCAGCTTGAATAGATCCAAGGCAGAGTTGAACTCTGAAGGCTCTATGGAGAGCTGAGGCTCCCCACAGTACAGATCTGTAACTTTTGGGAAAATCGGGATCCACGGGAGTGAGGGCAGAAACTTGGAGTTTGAGAAAGGAATAAAAGCGGGAGGGGGCATCTGTGGAAATGGTCGAGAAGGAGCTCCCCCCTCCAATGAGGATGGGGGAGACGAGATCCCCATCGCCGGAGCAAGGTTATCATCGTGAGCTTAGGTCGGGATCCCCGTCGCCGGCCAGATACCCCCACCCTTTCCAATTATAATTAGTGTATTTATATTTTTCACAAATAATTATTTCATTGATTTATCTTTAATATAAGGATACAGTCTTTATAAGGGATTTCATCTCAATTTACATTCCATTGAGACCACTTTTTCATTATGCACAAATTCACTTTTATATGGTGTATATAGTATCCCTTGACATATTATATCATGAATACCTATATTCTCATGATATTATAATGTTTTGATTAATTTTATTCCTTAATTACTTGTATTCAAGCATCTCTCCATTGGTTAGGATCTCTTTAACTAAAATATTGTTTTAAATTTATTAATTATTTATTCTTCTAAATCCTTCTCATTAATATCCATGTTTTAAAATTGGTTTTAAGGTTTTATTTATATGGACATGAATGTATTGAAATTAAAATTCCTTTAAAAAAATTTTAATGTGGTATGTAACAATTTGATTCAAAAATATCTTTTAAATGACTTTTTCACAAATAGTGAGACTTAAAATGTTTTCAAGAAACATGGAATATTTCTCTAAAATAGGATTACTAACTATTTTCATCTATGTTAATATCCTTCATTATATTTTATTCATTATTGAGGTTGATTTATTAAAATAAAATCTAACATATTGTGTTGAACAAGTTATGTTTTACTATGGCTGTTCTATTTTTATTTAATTCATGGTTTGTGGTTAAAAGTATTGACATTTCATATGCTAGTTTTAATACAAATGTTTAGATAATGTTTCACCCATTTCATAATCAAAATGCATTGGACATATTCAGTGATGGGTGGCACCCGCTATATCTCCTCAATGCATCAGTAGGTCTCATTAGAAAAACTAGTGTCTTGACATAAGGCCTTGACAAAATTTTGTTTTTAGTCATCTAATGAGGCCTTGACTATGTGGTAATGATGTTTGGAATTCTTCATTCCATCGTTATGAAATTAGATATTGATATTACATGTTATTATTTGACTAGTAGAATATTCATGTGATTAATTAAATGGAATTATTTGATTTCTATTTTCCATATTATGCTGAAATTTATGTTTAAAAGGATTTTGTTTTAGTCTTATACATTGCCTTAATTATTTATGCTTATTTATGAAAGTTTATACTCTATTTTTATCCTTACTGAGCATCTATGTGCATCCCTTTCTATGTTTTATTTTTTCCATTATGTGAAGAAGTGTATGATGATTAACCTGCAAGAATAGGCTATGGGATATGAGTGTGTTCAAAGGGGACACAATGTTGTTTTTCTTTGTTTCATGATGTAATGTAAAACTTATGTATATATCTAGTACTTCCAAGGCTAGTAAACTAATAGGTCTTTCTGGACTTGATCTCTTGTGATCATGCCAATGATATTTAATAATACACCGACTCTGGGTAACAAGGTTTAGGGCATTATAGGTGGTATCAGAGGAAGATTAGTGTTAACCATGGAAACTAGATTTAGAAAAACATTAATTATAGAACATTACCCTAAGGTGGACTTTGGGGATTAGTATAGAGGAACATCCAATATTTTTTGTAATTCAAATATTATGTGGGTTTTCCAAATAATACATACATGTTTGGATATGATCACGTAAAGGTAGATCTAGCATAGATGTACCTAGGGGTAAAAACCAAAAACACCATTTTGATCTAGACTCGAACGGGAACTAGTGCATGAAAATGATACTTTTTTCACTCTTTCTTACGACACTCTAGGGGGATATGCTTAAGATAATTCACATTTTATTTGAAAAATGATTTGATAGATTTTAATATAAGATGATAATAAATAACTTTGGTTAATCATAAGGTGTTTTAGATTTAAAATAAGGTTTCATGATAGTCTATAAATTATTTTATTATTATTGTTACTCACACAATGCTTTCTGGTTTTAGTCAATAGCTGGATCCTAAAGAAGTCATAGTAACATTGAACATGATGTTCAAGGTGGGAGAGGTGGATTAAATGAGAAACTAAATGGAATGTTAATAGGAATAAAAGTTATCGTGTTCATGCCGAATCAGTTTTCTAAAAATATGATCAACAACATATATATTAAACAACTGTCGGACTCAACAAAGAAGAGAAAGGCAGTGAATGATAAGAGATCAAGTAGTGGAGACTATGGACAAATGAAATCTCAATTTCCATCATGCAAGAAATGTGGAAGGAGACACCCATTAAAGTGTCTCAATGGAACAAATAAATTCTTTATGTGTGGTAAATAAGGACATAAAGTTAAGAATTGTTGAGAAAAATGAAGAGTACTATAGAAGAAAATAAAAATGATCCCAAGAATCCATTTGTAATGGACCGGACCTCTCCAGTCCATTACTTTGTAAAATTCAGTGTAAGAGGTGTTCTGGGAGGTTAATGTGACTTGGGGTGTTTTTGGGTGAATCTTTAAGGAAAACTAAAGGGCAAGAGCATTCGCACAGGCGGTGCACGGTTTGTCTAAACTGTGTGGCTAAATTGTGCAAGGTTGGGATTAGAGGCAGTGGTTAATGCATGGTTAGAGCACAGTTTTTCTAAGCGTGCGGTCTAACTGTGCGAGGAGTGTTTGATGAGGCAGTAGTGATCACATGGTTAGCGCATGGTTTTTCTGGCCGTGCAATAAAACCGTGCGGACACTTAAATTACATCCTAAAATTGTGGATCTCAACTGTTTCACCTCTAACTTGCTCGTTTAAGATCCTAAGTGGCCATAAATTGGGATTACCCTTCCTTGAGGGTAGGAGAACCTCTCCCAAGTGTTTAAGAGGTGATATGAAGGATTTTCTTGGAGAATCGAAGTCAGATTCTTGAAGTATGTGATCGTTCTTGTTTAGTTTATTAGATATACTTAGATCTACTCCTCCCATTCTATTGGTTTCTTAGATCTGCACCCGTTATGGGTAGATCTAAGTGTGTGTATTCCAAATAAGATGAGATTTGTTCTTGATATTTCTTGGATAAGATATCTAAGGTGGGTTTTTGGTTAATCGACCCGAGTTTCTTGAGCGTTCTTCGACCATCGTGGTTTCGTCAAAAAACTTTGAAGTAGGGGATTCGTTGCTTCTCTTTATTTTACGTGAAACATTACAGTTATCATGTTTAATCCCACTAGATGACAATGAAATTTACATAATAAATATTTAAACAATATAAATAAATTGTTATCAATCGTATGTCATTGCCTCTTGTTTTGTGAGATAGTGTGATATCTATGATTGATTTTCTTAGCTGTTTGTTCCTGATGAAAATCGGTAAAGAACGTAAACCGAGATTAATTGATTTTTTTTTAGCTAAAGATAAAGAGGCATATGAACGAATCTAGTTCTTGTTGTAATTTGATTTTAATCAAATTTTCGTAGTAAGAATGTTTAATCTTTTGTGATATCTTACTGGTTAGGTTTCCTGATGTTGGAACCAACGATTTATAAACCTGTTAATTCAAGATGGATTAAAGAATTTTATTGTTTAATAATTCCTTGAAGGGTTCTGACTTACCCTCTTGTTTGTTAAATGGTCAAGAGCCCAATTGATGTGATGTTTTCTTTCCTGCTACTTGTGTTGTGATGTGATACTGGATGGTTGTTGTGATATGTGGGGGCATGGAGGCATTTTGGTTGTGGCAGCAGATGACGCCTAGAGTGGAGAGATGCATCGGTTTATGTATGTGGGTGTCAGGGAGGACACCAGGGATGATGGAGTGGGATGGATGTGATTTTTGGATGCTTTCTGGTTCTGTGGTTGTTTATCTGCTTTATTTTTCCCCACTACTCAATGCAGCTGGTCTTGCTTACCCTTCTTCTGGAAGAGGCAAAGACGCATGGGGTATGCCACGTGCTTTCCGTGTTAATATTATCCAGGGATGATAGGTCTATGTTCTTGCTATATGTGGAAAAGACTCGACGGGTAGTATATCTACTCACCATGTTGAGCCCCTTATGTTAGTAGAATAGAATTATTTTCTATAATGCCTGGGAATATGGGAATGTGTTTCTGTAATGAATGATTGAATCAATGGTGTTAACCCATGGGGTTGGAGTTCGCTGGAACATAATGATGAGGCTATAATTTTTTTAAAGGGACAGTGGACTTTGGGGTGTGATGATAATGAAGTTTAATGTGGAATTATTCATGGTTAATTAATGTTTAAAGACTTAATTAATGTAAAGAGGAACTGATAAAAAGGGAATGGAGTAATCCAATAAAGTTCATTAAAATGGTTGTGTGCTTATAGGATACCTAGTCTTAGATGTGGTATCCCAGAGTCTGAGAGATGTTAGCTACAGTTGAGTCTAAGACTAGGTTATTCCCATAGTGTGGTTGTGAGATATAGTATTTTTTTACTTTTTGTGTTTCTATACGCTACTCCACCCTGTTAGTAAGGGAAACTGACACTCTGGGGATTCTGAACCCTAGGGGGTGTTTTCCCCAATATTCCAGTGGGAGGATGAATGGGTGACTACCCCCTTTGGCACCACTCTCTTCTCTTGGTAGATACTTCTGCTGTTAGGCACAACGGTTAGTTTTCCCCATATATGTGTGTAGAGGGATGTAATGGCTTGTGGTCATTCACTCACATATATTCTGGATATAGTATCCTATGGAATACTATAGGTGTGAAGTGTATAGGCTGTGATGGTTTGAGGATCCTTACTTGGTGTATGGTCTATAATGGCTTGAGGTATAATACCCGACGTATGATACATGTTATGAGAGCTGTGGTGGCTCCCAAAAACTACCTAGTTACTTTTGGTTGTGAGGATGGTGTGGTGCTTTGCCCAAGTGTCTTCGGGCAATCCTTTGTGGTGCACGAGGTGAATATTGTGGTGCTTCGCCCAATGGTAAAGTAGTAGCAGGGTACCCTTGATATTATTTACTATATTCTATATTCTTGTATGCGTTACTTAGTGAGAGTAGCCATGGTGAGGTTGGGAACTTAGTATACCTGTTTAGGTGATGAGTTAGTTTCACTTGTTGTTCACTATGCTTTAGCATTCTTTCTATAATTTTTCACGAGAGGATTTGGGGAGGATCCTACTAAGTATACTATCATACTCACCCTATGTATTTATAAACTTTTTTTCAGGTCACTTGGAGCAGGTTGGAGATCAAGCTGGTTTCTACTAGTCTATGGTTGCAGGAGCTGTTCGGGCTAATAGTTGCTTCTATTTTTTACTTTCTTTTGGGTACTTGCAATTTTACCCATTTAGTTGTAGTACATTTGAATTAAATTCCATTTGTGCACTTGGGTTTCTTTTATATTTCTAATTTGGAGTTGGAGTTGATTGGTGTCTATCTTATCTCTCTCTTCCGCATGTGTTCTCTTAGAAGGTAATGCCTCCCATTTGTGTGTTACTATACCCTCGGTGCTAGTCACCAACCCGGGGCCTACTAGAGGTGGGACTCGGGGGTCATTATCTCCCTTCTCACATTTTCGGCCCAAGAGGGGTACACTTTGTGGGGAGGGGGTCACAACAGAGTGGTATTAGAGTTCTGGTTGAGGGATAGGATGGAGTTTGGAGTTTGGCATAGGTGAGGTTTCATGGGTTGGTAAGGCAACAGTGTCATTCATGTTTAGCAAGTGAGGTAAATAATGGAGACCGGCTAAGACATAGGTGTTTAGAGCCCCCTATGATCGGATGTACAGACCTTTAAATTTACAATGGCTACTAAAAAAGGTGATATCATTTGCAGGGTAGAGACCTAGGAAAGGATCATGCATCATTCGTCTTTGTGCCTATGTTTGAATGGGTAGGCCTTGGGATAGGTTAACCTAAATTTAATAAAAGAAGATAATTAATTAATTAATGTTGAGCCTTCCATATTCTAGGTATAAGAGCTCTAACGTTTTGTTATTTTATAGGTATGGCTCCAGGTCGAAGTCCTCGTCAGGTTTGTGTAGAAAATATCCAACTGGACGTTCCATCAGATTGCCACATGGTAGAGGTTGATGACGAGGACGCTTGGAGGAAGACACTCTGAGAGTTTCAGTGCCAGAGTCTGCAGAAGTACGAGGGATCTGTTTCATATGTAGTCATGGAAGACTGGTTGGAGGAGGTTGATATTGACTTTAGTTCGATTCATGCTTGGAAGGAGCACTAGGTTTCCTTGGTTGTGACGATGCTACATGGAGCAGCGAGGCAGTGGCGGTTCTTGTTCATCGGGGATCGTGAGGAGTCAGCGATCTCATGGCAGGATTTATGAGACAGGTTTATAGTCGAGTTTCTTTCTTCAATTGCGAAGGCGTCCAGTCTCCAGGAGCTTCTTACCCTTTGATAGGGGAGATCCACTATTCGAGAATTTGGATTCCATTTCAGAAACCTTTTAAGATATACTTCGCAGCTGTTACCAGATGAGGAGGCCAGGGCGAGGCATTTCGAGGAGGCTTTTCATCCAGATATCCAGTGCTAGGTAACCCCATTTATACTGAAGATATATCTTGAGGTGCTGGTGAGGGTAGAGGTTGTCAAGAGGACTTTGGCCAGGATAGGATCATCACGAGAGGGGAATTTACATGATTCCTCATGAACCAGAGCTGTGGACTGGGGTCCCCAGTTTTTAGGGAAATAGAGTTTCTGTTCAGCCTGGGGTAGGTCCCAGCCCTTCACATCTAGTTTCTCCAGAGGTTGTGACTCTCAGGCCTATTCCAAGAGACCCGGAACTGGTTTTTCTTGTGGTGGTCTTGGCCATCAGCAGCGGGAGTGCCCGACCTTTCAGATCAGTCATCATGCACCAGGCACTACACTCCATGTTCCTCTACTGAGGCAGTTCTAGCCGAGGCAGCAGTAGCCAATTGCACCAGCTCTAGATCAGTAGAGTGTAAATGGGGAAGGAAGAGGACAGCCCCATGGTGCTCCCCGTCTTTAGAGAGCAGAGAGCGGCCATGGTGCTGGTCGTCAACTGGGCCAGAGAGGCCGTGGAGGAGTTCATGGTCAGCTTCATGCTCTAGCGTTGCTAGCACCAGGTGATCCAGACATCGTTCAAGGTACCCTTTGCTTGTTTTCTACCTCTGTGTATGCCTTGTCTGATTTAGGAGTGACACACTCCTTCATATCACCTACCCTTGTCCATGCTTTGGGACTTGAGGTAGAGAGGCTTCCAGTGCCCTTGGCGTTGACTACGCCAGTTGGAGGTCGAGCTGACTTGTCTGAAATATGTAGATATTGTGAGCTAGTGTTGGGGAGACACCGCTCTTGGGGAGATTTCCTATTTTTACGAATACAACCATATGATGTCATCCTCGGCATGGATTGGTTGTATTCGGTGCATGCTATTGTGGGTTGCTTCCGGAAGAAGGTCGTTTTCTTTAGTGTGGATGGAGAGAAAGTGGTGTTTGTTGGTGAGCGAGATCCTCAGATAGGTTATAGGCGTGTTTCATCCTTACCATCCATGATGGCTAAGATAATGCTGAGTTCTTCAGAGGTTCAGCAGTTGTCGTTTCCTAGGGTCATATAGGAGTACCCTGATGTCTTTCTAGAAGAGGTTGTAACATTACCTCCTCGACGAGAGATTGAGTTTGGGATCGAGCTGCAACCAGTAGAATCTCCTATCTCTATGTATCCATATAGGATGACCTCTTATGAGTTGCGAGAGCTACGTATACATCTTGATGGTCTGTTACAATGCGGTTTTGTTTGGAAAAGTGTGTCACTGTGGGGTGCACAAGTTTTGTTTATGAAGAAGTTTGATAGAAGTTTGCGGTTGTGTGTCGATTATCATCGCTTGAACAAAGTAACGATAAAGAATCGATATCCTCTTCTACGAATTGATGATTTATTCAATCAACTGAAAGGTGCAAGTTGGTTCTCAAATATTGACTTGCGGTCAGGACATCATCAGATGCGTGTGAAGGATGAGGATATCTCGAAGACTGATTTCCGTTGTTGTCATAGGAATTATGAGTTCATGGTAATGTCGTTTGGCATGACGAATGCTCAAGCTGTATTCAGGGAATTGCTGAATGTTGTGTTCTGTGAGTTCCTGGTCAAGTTCTTGGTAGTTTTCATCGACGACATCCTTGTGTACTCCAAATCTGAAGAGGAGCATGCAAAGCATCTACAAGCCGTTTTGGGAGTTCTTCGTCGACATCAGCTGTTTGGGAAGTTGTCTAAGTGTAATTTTTGGACTCGAGAAGTCTGTTTCTTGGGGCATGTTGTGTCCCAATAGGGAGTTGTTGTGGATCCATCAAAGATAGAAGCAGTTGTGTCTTGGGAAGCCCCCAACACAGTGTCAGGGGTGCGAAGTTTCCTTGGTATCACAGGCTACTACAAGAGGTTCATAGCCAATTTCTCACGAGTTCCAACTCCACTGATAGATTTGACTAGGAGGGATCAGGCATTAATATGGACTGATCATTTCTAGGAAGCTTTCGAGTATTTAAAGGAGAAGTTAGTAAGTTCTCCAGTCCTTTGTCTTCCAGCTAAAGGAGTTCAGTTTGATGTTTTCTGTGATGCTTCACATCTGGGGTTAGGCTGTGTTCTCATGCAGTATAGGTCTGTTTTTTCTTACGGGTCTCAGTAGTTACGTCCCCATGAACGCAACTATGCCACCCATGATCTTGAGTTGGAAGTCGTGGTGTTTTCTCTGAAGTTATGGAAACATTACCTCATTGGTGAGCGCTTTGTGGTTTTCACTGATCATAAGAGTTTGAGGTATGTTTTCTCCCAGCATGACATGAACTTATGACAACATCGGTGGATGGAGTTATTATAGGAATACTACTTTGAAATATCATATACATCTAAAAAAGGGAATGTTGTAGCTAATGTGATGAGCCGAAAGTCACATAGTGATGTTTTCTGTGAATCCGGTGATTCCTGGAGATTAATGGAAGAACTGTCAGCATTACATCTTGATATGGGAGAAGTTGGGGGTAGAGGCTGTCTTTTTCAGATAATAGTACATTCGTCCCTAATGTAGAATGTGGAAGAGTCCTAGTTGGGAGATCTATAGGTGGAGGTCTGGAGAGACCGAGTAGTTTGGGGTGAGGCCCCTGATGGTTGGTCTGAGGATGAACAACACAGAGTGTTGTATCACGGAAGGATTTTTGTTCCTTTGATGATGTGTGATATGGTCCTCATAGAGTTCCATAGTTCACCTTTAGTGGTATATCCTGGCATGAAAAAGATGTACCGATCCTTGAGGAGCCAGTTTTGGTGGCCTGGGATGAAGCGTGCGGTTTCGGAGTTTGTGTCTTGATGTTTAGTATGCCAGAAGGTGAAGGTCGAACACCATGTTCCAGGTGGTCTTCTCCATCCATGAGAGATTCCTCAGTGGAAATGGGAGGATATCTCAATGGACTTTATTACTGGTTTACCTCGAGCTTCAGGAGGACATGATGCTATTTGGGTGGTAGTGGATTTTTTAACAAAATCGGCCCACTTTATAGCAATCAAGGAGTCAAGCTTAGTAGAAGTTTTGTCGATGCAGTGTCAAGAGGAGGTTGTGAGACTTCATGGATTCCCTAGGATGATAATTTCTAATCGAGATCCTCGTTTTACCTCCAGAGTGTGAAGAGGTCTCCAATATGCTTTCGGTTCTCAACTATGCCTTAGCACTGCTTTTCATCCTCAAACGGATGGTCAGACAGAGCGAACCATCTAGAATCTTGATGTCATGTTACTATCTTGTGTTATTGATTTCATAGGTTCATGGATGAGGCACTTACCCTTGGTGGAGTTCTCTTACAATAATAGTTTTCACTCCACCATCGGTATGGTGCCATTTGAATCCTTTTATGGTCGGCCGTGTCGTTCTCCGTTGTGTTGTACTGGGGTCGGAGAGTCAGCAATTACCAGAACGTAACTAGTGAAGAATACAACAGTGATGGTTCAGGTGATTTGTGAGTGGATGAAGACAGTGAAAGATTGTCATAAATCATATGCCGATCAAAGAAGAAGACCCTTAGAGTTTAATTTTGGGGATCATGTGTTCCTGAAGGTGACTCCCCATCGTGGGAAGTGAAGGTTTGTTCATGGAAGTAAGCTTTCTCCCCGGTTCGTTGGACCTTTCGAGGTGTTAGCTCATATTGGAGTTGTGGCATATTGAGTAGCACTTACCCCATAGATAAGTCGAATACATGATGTTTTCCATGTATCACAGCTCCATCGTTATCTTCATGACAACTCTCACATCATCAATTTGAGAGAGATCGTTGTGCCTGATGAGGCAACCTTTGAGGAGAGACCTATAAAGATCCAAGACTGCAAGGAGAAGGTGTTGCGTAGGCGTTCTATTCCTTCAGTTCGTGTCTTGTGGAAAAACGGTGGCTTGTATGAGAGTACCTAGGAACGCGAGTCGCAGATACGTGCTTAGTACCCAGAGTTTTTTGATGTTTAACACTTTTCATGTATCAATGTAGCTTTTGTGGTTATGGAACATTCATGTTTATGAGATGGTTCCCTTTGTTACTTTTGTGTCTTTCTCTCTTTTGAGAGGTATCTCGAGGGGTGGTTGTTTAGACCCTGTTTCGTTTTCTCTTTGTGAGAGTTCTGGATTCTCGAGGACAAGAATGTTTTGAGAGGTATCTGATGTAATGGCCCGGACCTCTCCAGTCCATTACTTTGTGAAAATTCAGTGTAAGAGGTGTTCTGGGAGGTTAAAGTGACTTGGGGTGCGTTTGGGTGAATCTTAAAGGAAAACTAAAGGTCAAGGGATTTCGCACAGGCGGCCCACGGTTTGTCTAAACTGTGTGGCTAAACCGT
Organism: Viscum album; assembly: GCA_963277665.1. Lineage (NCBI taxonomy): Eukaryota > Viridiplantae > Streptophyta > Magnoliopsida > Santalales > Viscaceae > Viscum > Viscum album. The sequence continues at coordinate 807,273,987 of OY728127.1, forward strand.
GCGAGGTTGGGGTTAGAGGCAGTGTTTAATGCACGGTTAGAGAATGGTTTGTCTAAACGTGCAGTCTAACCATGCGAGGAGTGTTTGATGAGGCAGTAGTGATCACATAGTTAGCACACTGTTTTTCTAACCGTGCAAGCAAACCGTGCGGACACTTAAATTAGATCCTAAAATTGTGGATCTCAACTGCTTCACCTCTAACTTGCTCATTTAAGCTCCTAAGTGGCCATAAATTGGGATTACCCTTCCTTGATGGTAGGATAACTTCTCCCAAGTGTTTGGGAGGTGATATGAAGGCTTCTCTTGGTGAATCGAAGTCGGTTTCTTGAGGTATGTGATCGTTCTTGTTTTTTTCGTAGATCTACTTAGATCTACTCCTCCTATTCTCTCAGTTTCATAGATCTTCACCCGTTATGGGTAGATCTAAGTGCGTGGATTCCAAATAAGATGAGATTTGGTCTTGATATTTCTTGGATAAGAGATCTAAGGTGGGTTTTTGGAGAATTGACCCGAGTTTCTTGAGCGTTCTTCGACCGTTGTGGTTTCGTCAAAAACCTTTGAAGTAGGGGATTCGTTGCTTCTCTTTATTTTATGTGAAACTTTACAGTTAGCATGTTTAATCCCACTAGATGGAAATGGAATTTACATAATAAATATTTAAACCATATAAAGAAATTTTTATCGATCGTATGTTATTTCCTCTTGTTTTTCTAGATAGTGTGATATCTATGCTTTCTTTGCTTAGCTATTTGTTCCTGATGAAAATCGGTAAATAACGTAAAACCAGATTAATTGATATTTTATTAGCTAAATATAAAGTGGAATGTGAACAAATCCAGTTATTATTGCCATTTGATGTTAATCAAATTGGCGTAGTAAGCATGTTTAATCTTTTCTGATAGCTTACTGGTTAGATATCCCGATGTTGGAACTGAAAATTTATAAACCTATTAATTCAAGATTGATTAAAGAATTTGATTGTTTGATAATTCCTTAAAGGATTCTGAGTTACCCTCTTATTTGTTAAAGGTCCAAGAGCCCAATTGATGTGATGTTTTATTTCCTACTGCTTGTGTTGTGATGTGATACTGGATGGTTGTTGTGATATGTGGGGGTATAGAGGCTTTTTGGTTGTGGAAGCAGATGATGCCTAGAGTGGTGTGATGCATCGGTTTATGCATGTGGGTGTCAGGGAGGACACCAGGGATGATGGAGTGGGATGGATGTGATTGTTGGATGCCTTCTGGTTCTGTGGTTTTTTATCTGCTTTATTTTTCCCACTGCTCAAGGCAGCTGTTCTTGCTTACCCTTCCTCCAAAAGAGGCAAAGATGCACGGGATATGCCACTTTCTTTACATGTTTATCTTCTCTAGGAAGAATGGGTCTACGCTCTTGCTATAGGTGGAAAATACTCGATGTCTAGTACATCTACTCACCGTGTTGAGCCCCTTGTGTTAGTAGAATAGAATGCTTTTCTAGAATTCCTAGGAATATGGGAAAGTGTTTCTGTAATGAATGTTTGAATCAATGGTGTTAACCCATGGGGTTAGATTTCAATGGAATATAATGATGAGGCTATAATTTTTTAAAGGGATAGTGGACTTTGGGGTGTGATGCTAATGAATTTTAATGTGGAATTGTTCATGGTTAATTAATGTTTAAAGACTTAATTAGCGTAAAGTGGAACGGATAAAAAGGGAATGGAGTAATCCAATAAAGTTATTTAAAATGATTGTGTGCTTATGGGATAACCAGTCTTAGAAGTGGAAGCCCAGATTCTGACAGACATTAGCTTTAGTTGAGTCTAAGACTAGGTTATCCCATAGTGTGGTTGTGAGATATAGTATATTTTTACTTTTTGTGTTTATATATGCTACTCCACCCTGTCAGTAAGGGAAACTAACACCCCGGGGATTCTGAGCCCTAGGGGGTGTTTTCCCTAACATTCTGGTGGGAGGATGAATGGTTGACTACCCCATTTGGCCCCTATCTCTTCTCTTGTAAGATACTTCTGTTGTTTGGCACCATGGTTAGTTTTACCCATATTTGTGTGTAGAGGGATGTAATGGATTGTGGTTATTGACTCACATATATTCTGGATATAGTATCCTATGGACTACTATAGGTGTAACATGTAAAGGCTGTTATGGCTTGAGGATCCTTACTCGGTGTATGGACTGTAAAGGCTTGAGGTATAATACCTGACGTATGATACACGTTATGCGAGCTGTGGTGGCTACTGGAAACTACCTGGTTACTTTTGGTTGTGAGGATGGTGTGGTGCTTCGCCCAGGTGTCTTCAGGCAAGCCTCTGTGGTGCATGAGGTGCATATTGTGGTGCTTCATCCAGGTGTCTGCAAGCAAGTATTTTTTAAGAGAGATGCTTAGGATGTGCGACGTTGGGGGAAAGCGGAAAATCAGTGGGGAAGTAGTAGCGGGGTACCCTTGATATTCTTTACTATATGATATATTCTTGTATGTGTTACTTGGTGAGAGTAGCCATGGTGAGGTTGGGAACTTAGTATACCTATTTAGGTGATGAGTTAGTTTCACTTATTGTTCACTCTGCTTTAGCATGCTTTATTTACTTTTCCACGAGAGGCTTCAGGGAGGATCCTAGTGAGTATACTATCATACACACCCTATGTATTTATAAACTGTTTTTCAGGTCACTTGGAGGAGGTTGGAGATCAAGCTGGTTTCTACTAGTTTGTGGTTGCAGGAGCTGTTCGAGCTTGTGGTTGTTGCTGTTTTGACTTTCTTTTGGGTACTTGCAGATTTATCCCTTTTAGTTGTAGTACCTTTGCATGACATTCCATTTGTTCACTTGGGTTTATTTTATATTTCTAGTTCTGAGTTGGAGTTGATTGGTGTATATCTTATCTCTCTCTTCCGTATGTGTTCTCTTAGAGGGTAATGCCTCTCATTTGTGTGTTACTATACCCTCGGTAATAGTTTCCAACCCGGGGCCTACTGAAGGCAGGACTCGGGGGTCATTATCTCCCTTCTCACATTGTCGGTCTAGGAGGGGTACACTTTGTGGGGAGGGGATCGTGACACCATTTATAGTCATTTGTCATAAATGCAGGGGACCTATAAAATACCCAAGTAAATTCCATATTCTATAGGATAACCTCCTGGTCATAGAAGAACCTATGTGTAATTAAATTGATGGCGAAATGTTTAATAGTATTAGTGATCTTTGTTGATGGGATTACTTTGGAAGACTTTTCTCTTCTGTGTGTAACCATGCTGTTTGTTATGTGAAAATTCTATTCAAGGAATAATTATATTTTCTTTTGTGGATATAGTTATAAATAACCATTTGGGTTTATATGATCCTTGAATTTGATGCAATTGCAGGTTATTAATTTTTGGGATTAAAATGTGAGGCATGAGATAGAATTGGTGGGTAAATTCTGTTATGGTTATTTTGAGTAATTTATCTCATTTTAGGTATGTTATAAAATATAGTTTTTGAAAAAGGATAAAATGCTGACTGTGTGACAACTCATCGTGTCGGAAAAAACTGTAGCAATCGAACCCACAACCAAAGTGCGACTGGTATTTATCGCCTACCACTAGACTATGTGAAGTCTCATGTAAGTGTGAATAATTTTTTTAGTTAAGTGTTTTTATTGATCAATAATAAGTTGATTTTGGATCTTATTTGTAATAAATGGATATCTTAAGTGTCGGAAAATGATTTGGTGATTAAGAAATAAATGTTATTTTGGATGATGTTCACTCTCTTGGGAAAAATATATGCCTACGAAAAATAGAACATTGTGGGACTTCATTTGAGGATTAATGGTGGATTTTTATCTATTTTTTATTGTGGATTTATAGAGATTTGGGTTATTTATAGAAATTATTAACCTATCATAAAAAATATGTGATTAGGTTAATTACTTTTAAGTTTGTCACTTTAAGAGTATTTGATGTTATTTGGAGATTCAATTTAACGTGGAATACTACATAATCAAGTTCTTCTAAGTTTTGGGTTTCAATCTTAGTTTGGATTATACTGAAGGATTTTATGGAAATTTTTTTATTGAATTGTATTTATTGAACTTTGTGTATTTTTGGTTTACTTTTAGAAATTAGGTTTAGTATTTCATTCTCTAAAGGATTATCCTTTTTGAAATCATCTGATCTTATACTAACTATTTTGAGTTTTTCTAATCTCTTAAGATAAGGGTAATATATATTTCATCTTTTTTTTATTATTTGATTCTCTATAAGTTGATTCTAGTGCTTCAGGTGTGACCAATTCATCTTGAATACTCATCGTTTTGACTGAAAGATGAGTTTTTGGTATAAATTAGTTAATGTATGGAACTCTACTTATCATGTATTATTGTCTTATTCTATGAATAAATTAATTCATAATCCTTAGGGAAACAATCTTAAACACAAATATTCACATTTTTTCCTCCGATTATAATTTCCACCAATGCAATCCTATTCGAAATCCTAATTTTGTGGTGACTTTTTCATTTCTCTTTCCCCTTTATTAAGACTAAATTTTATTAACCCTATTCCCGATGTGGGGTTTCCACAAAGGTATTTTCTGTTATTTCCATAGAAAATCTTCAAATTTCAAGGATTCAATTTATTGAAGGGGGGAAGAATGTAACACCCCAAGCTTCCACATTACATTTCACTTTGAATAATTCAATAGTGTGCGATGTACGCACCACCGAGTTCAAGCGAACCATGAACTATCAAACTAGCCATTTAAAAAGTGGTTATGAATAGTAATATCTACAATTTTAATTTTATATATACCCCATATAAATTTAACATTCATATTTTCTATTTCTTATAAATAATATAAGGACAAATACATTTTTTAGATAAAATATGTATATTTAAAAAAATGTAGTTTTTCAGCCTTTTCATGGCGAACCCTTTCTAAATCCAATGTTTGAAACTTTTATATATTAAATTTTATGAAATTAAATTCTTCATTATAATAGGGACATAAAAATTTAGTTTGTATAATTTTTTGGTGTTTTTCTGATAACTTTCATATTTTGATGAATAGTGAATGTTACTAAATTTACTTTGAAAAAAAAAATTATCCAAGAAATTTATAGTGTTAAATTATACATTTGAATGGTTTTGAAGTACAATTATATTATATTTTTATCATTTAATGAAATTTTGGTCATTGGGTGTAATTTCATTTTTAAACCAAAGAGTAACACATATCAATCTTTTGATAGTTTTTATTTCTTAGAAAACCATTTTCAGGTTATGACAACAGGAATTAAATTTAAATTAATTAATGAAACATCTATGTTTTGAATTTAGTAAAATAAAAATCATTTTTTTATTTAGAATATCAAAATTATATTAGGGTTAATTTTTTTTATTTTCCTAGAAACATTCATTTTTTTGTGAATAGTGAAAAATTATAGATTATTTTTTAAAAACCAACTTTTTATCTAAATAATTATTTATTTTATATAAATTTATTTTAATTAAAAAACAGATACATAATACCAATATTAGTTTAATGTAATTCATTGGAGTCATTTTATAATAAAATTAGATGTATAAAATTTTATTTAAACTTTTAATGTCTTTTACCCACCTTCTAGGCACGATAGCAAATTTTCATAAAACGTTATTTTACCGCTTCTATGAATAGAATTTAAAAAATATGGGAGACATGGTTGGAATTAGTATGTAAAATGTTATTCAATAAGAATGTCACGACCCGGCCCTACCAGGGATCGAGCCGCAACTACCCCAAGCCCACCTCCATAGGCCAGGGGCTGGCGACCAGTGCCGATGGCACAACTCGGGGAGGCCTTTGCCTAAGTACCTAGACACACACACACAGCACACTCAATGAAAAAGTGCATAGTTAAAGGGAAAGTAAAGTACCAACTACTATAAATAAACCAAAAAGTGCATCGACATCTAAACAGTACAAGCAAGAGCTGAAGGTAAACTGAAAAGTAAAGGGGAAAAACATGCGCCCAACCAGAAAAGTGCCACAAACCGGCAACAGGTAAACAAAAGAAAACAACTAGGAGAGTCCCACACCTGGAACCTGACTATGACCACCACACACGGTCCAAGATCCTGACCTCCTATTCTCCGCTGAGGTCATGACCAACCTGTCTGTCATCTGCAAGGGCACACCAAGTGCAGGAAAATCCCAAGAAGGGTGAGTATAAAAATACTTAGTAGGATACCCTGAAGGCTTGAGGGAGCAACAAAGGAGGTACCGAAGGGTGAGAAGAAGATCGAACAGGGAATATTAAAGGAGTACAACCGAGAGTGCAGTAAAGTTACAGTAGAGATTCCATCTCAACCCAACAAGAGAAAGGAGGTAGACTCGTCTAGACAAAAGGATCTAGGAATGGTGAGAGGATGAACTTCTCGTCGAGTCTTCACTACCTATAGCAGGAGAGTAGACTCATCCAACCACGATAAGATAGAAACGGAAAGCACATGGCATACCTCGCACATCTTCGCCTCTCCTGGAAGGAGAGTAACGAAAACCCAAGAAGTGGGTACTGGAACAAGGTATATACATATCCATATGCTCAAACAAGAAACTCGAACAAGATCGTAAGGGGATCTCCATCCCGTAGCTCAGCCCAAGGAAGTGAGTAGACAACAGTCCCAGGAGTAAACACCATCGATGCCCAACATCCTGCACGTCTACCCCAAACTGCAAGTCAAGGGGCTCAAATCACCGCTACATGACACTATCCACTTTGGGTGGCACTGACTCGCCCGCACGGTTTTAGGTCGCGTTGCAAGGATGCGTCTCAGTGGGTAAAGCGCCCCTCATACTTGAGAGTTCTGGGGGAATGCCAAACCACATCTCGTCACTACCCCGTAGTCGAGAGGTCTCCTCAAAGTTGACAGGAAACCCCCTGCCCAGCCCCGCTGGAGGGTAATCCTTGGAAGTCGATGGGTTCTCACTGGAGGGAGACCCGGCAAGAGTCAATGGGTGCCACATTGCCCAGTCCCATAAAAGTGTAAACCACTGGAGGGAGACCCGGCTAAAGTCGTTGACGAGTCCCAATGCCCAGTCCCGTAAATGGGTAATCCACTGGAGGGAAGCTCGGAACATTCATCGGGGACCACTTCCCAGCCCAGCAGGAGGTAAACCCGGCATCGGGGACCACTTCCCAGCCCAGCTGGAGGTAAACCCGGCATCAGGGACCACTTTCCAGCCCCACTGAAGGTAAACTCGGAACCTCTCTGGCCATCCCTCCTGGATGGTACTGCTCGGTGAACACCGCTGTACTGGCCATCCCTACTAGATGGTAACCCACTGGCCATCCCTGCTGGATGGTACCTTACTGGCCATCCCTGTTGAATAGTGCCCCACAAGACATCCCTGCTGGATGGTCCCTCATCGTCCAGCCCTGCTTGAAACAACCTCCTAGCCAGCCCTGCTAGAAACAACCTCCTGGGTAGAGGATCGGTGCCCGCATAATGTGTTGGTCACACCGAATCCACAAGAACTCTACTAGGGAACACGAAGCCACTCTGTCAGCCAAACCATCGAGAACAGAACCAGAGGAAAACCACTCAACCCAGCTGATCGAAACCATCATGAACAGTACCATGGGGAAACTCAACCCTACTATTCAAACAAACGAGAATAGAACCAGGGGGAAACTCAACCCCACTAGTCAAACAACCGAGAACAGAACCAGGGGAAAACTCAACCCTGCTGGTCAAACAAACGAGAATAGAACCAGGGGGGAACTCAACCCTTCCGGTCAAAAAAACGAGTATAGAAGGACCCTATACGTCGCGAGAGGTCAATGGTACGCAAAGAAGAACACGACACGCACATGGGGCCCACACGACGTGTGGCCCCAAGTCAACTCCAACCAAGCGCACAAATGTTCTCAGGTACAAACAACCACATGTACCTCCAAGTGTTCCCGTATACTCCCAGAGTATACCATGTTTCCATCCCAAAGGCTATCGCACACACGGCTCCCAACGTCAACGTGAAGGCATAAAGGTAACAACTCCAACTTTCCACCTCAGCAGCTCAAGAACGACCAACCACATCTCTTCAAGTATTCGCTTCACTCTCCCAAGAGTGAATGTGATCACACGCCAAGGGTTCTCTGCAAACACCACATGAAGAACCTCCACCGGTACACCTTTCATGCTTCCACATTTAAATAAGGTCTCGAAAGAGACTCCGCACATCCAAATGGATCGCACCGTTGAATTCCTCGTGGAAAAACATGTTAGATCAACTACTTACTCGCCTCCAACGGATATCCAACGTAAAAGTCATCCGACGCCGCTTTACGCCCGGACGACGTCTCGTGGTCCCAAGCCTCAGCCCCGAAAATAGTCAAGCGTATCACACCATTGCGATCCCCTTGGGAAAACACGTCAAAAGGACTGCTCACTTGAGGGGAACATATATCTGGAGAAAAAGATGTGTTCCGACATACCAAACATGAGTGGTGCTGCATGGGACCCGCATACCGGTCCCGAAGCGCTGCCAATAGATTACACCATTGCAATCCTATCAGAAAAGTACACAAGATGTACTATTCACTTGTCCAAAACGGACACCTGGTTATAAATCTGGAAATCACCGCCAACTCTCAAAACGGCCCTTGCGGGGCCCGCACCACCGTGCAGAATTAGAGCGGGAAGATTGCGCCAATGCAATGGCCTCAGAAAAACACTCAGAAAGAACTGCTTGCATGCCCCGAATGGATGTTTGATGAAAAAGTTACAAAAAAAGTTGTGTGCAGCTCAAAAGATAGGTCGTGGGGCTCGCGCCTCAACTTCGGTTTCGATGCCCGAAACTACACTAGAAAACTCCGGCTCAACGCCAGGGTCACAACACCGCTGACGGCACTCAAAACGGACATCGGATGTGTCCGCGCCGCTCAAAACAAGAACAATCAGAAAACGCTAACTTACTTAACGCACATGTCGTGCCACCCAACCCCTCGTCTCGGGAATTAAAAATTCCCGAGACCATCTCAAAAAGTTTTTCTCAATTTAAGGGACGTGTCGCCGCAGACGGTTCCCAAAACAGACGCCCTATGGATGATTTATCAATATATATCATTTTCCCAATAATAATAATAATATTATTATTATTATTATAAACTTGTCTTTTTTTTAACAAACTAGACCGGCCAACTGGCTGGTCTTCTTCCACACACAGCCAGCAGGACCCGCTCTTCGCGGTTCCTTGCTCCCCCTTGCAGACCGGCTTTGGCTAGTCTTCCTTGACAAGCCAGAAGGACTTGCGGGTCTTGCTTCATCCACATGCCTGAGGCGGCCTCGGGCTCCTCTGCCGAGCGCGACCGGTCGGCGCCCCTTACCGCAGCCAGCGCCGCCGTGCTGCCCCACTCGACCGGCTCCCGCTCCACCGGCTGCCTACACCGTCGCCCGCAGCCGCCTGCTCCGCCTCGCGCCGACGCCCTCGACTCACTCGACCGTCGTCCCGATCAAGCTGAGCCGCCCGCTCGCCGAGCCACCGTGTCGGCCTACTGCCACCGCCCAAGAGCCCGCCGGACCACCTATCGGAACCCCCAAAGCTGGCCGGAGAAGCTCCAAAACCACTGGAAAACACCAAAACCCGCAATCTTCGGCAGACGTTTGCGAGCTCCTCAGAACTCGGATTTACAAACCGAAACAAGCGATGGAAAGCTCGGAAAAAGTACTATGCATACATGGTATTTTTTCGAAGATCAAACAGAAATTAGAGACATAAATAAACTTGAAAGAAGTGTTCGGAAATTTAAAATGCAAAACTGAAAACTCATACCTCGCAGGGCTTCGCCTGACGCTTCCCACACGATCCACCGCCGCCGCTGTTGGCGCCAAAAATCCGGCCCGAAACGAAGGGGCGAAAAAGAGAGCCGGCGCGCTGCCCCGCGAAGCACAGCGCGAAGCACAGCCGCAGAGCACAGCCGCGGAGCCCCGCCGCGAAGCGGCCCGACCTTAGCGACGCCGCGAAGCTCTAGAGGCGGTGATCCTCCGCGAGCGCGTTTGACGTTCGCGAACCGCCGCGAAGCTCCAGAGGCGGTGATCCTCCGCGAGCGCGTTTGACGTTCGCGAACCGCCGCGAAGCTCCAGAGGCGGTGATCCTCCGCGATCCGGTTTGACGTTCGCGAGCCGCCGCGAAGCCCCGAAGGCGGCGCGCGAGCCCTGCTTCGCGGCGCCCCTTCCCTATAAATACTCGACTCCCCCTGAGTCCCCAGGAGGGACAATCTGACCTTTCGGCTTCTCCTCTCCCGAATCGCGAAGCAAGCTTTGCCCCGGGAATCATGAGCTCCGCGAGGTATTTCTACTTCGCGAGACGACTCTGATTTGTTTCGTCCTGAGCCCCTCTTCCGAGAGGGATGCCCCTCGCGAAGCCCAAGGGCGTTCGCAAAGGAAGGGGATTCCCAAGGGAACCCGGGCAACCGAGGAGCATTCGTGCTTCGCGAAACACCCAACCCATGCTAGTAATCCCTATGCCAAGGCAGGATAACTATGCATCGCGAAGCACATTGCTTGGCAGGACCCTGCTTCGCGAACCACTCCTTCTTCGCGAGGCAGTGCTCCGCGAACACTGTTCCACTTCGCGAAGCACCTCTCACTCCCACCTACGCCCCATGCTAAGGCCAAGGCACCCCACTTCGCAAAGCACACTCCTCTGCTTAGCGATTCCTCCTTCCGTGCGACCCTCCAGGTTTGCACGATGTGATTTCAAAGTCCCATGGACAACACCTCCCGTAGCGTTGCTTCGCCCAATGCTCCTTCGCATAGGCATGCTAACGGCTATTGCTTCTTCGCATAGCCACGCTAACGTGGACCCCTCGATGGCTCCTCCCTCGACCCCCCTCTACCATGGCCTTACTGGTACCTTCCCTTCCCCAAGGACCAGAGGGTACCAGTTATGTAAGCCCTAGGGTGTGGAGTGAACCCACCTCGTCCGAGCTGCAGGACGTTAAACTGCCAAGAACCACGTCCTCAACACATGACGTTAAACTGTGACCCAACCTCGTCTCCCTCACGAAGGGTCCCCCAGCTCGAGCATTCATTACACCGCTCGTCTCCACGGGAATGGAACTCTTCCGCACATGGAATGAGATCCTCCTTGTCGGAGTGGTGTATGTTCGCAGGGGAAGGGTCGCCTCAGAGCGTAAATCCCTAACCTTTGGTACGGATGATTGCACCCGTGCATCTCGGTACCTCCCTACTGCCAAGGTCAGTAGGGAACGTGATAGGGAACGAGGCACCTCCCATTGTCGGACCAAGGTCCATCTTTCCCGCGCTTTGTCGCACCATGGGCCTCCATCCTGGAGTAAGTCCCAACACCATGGGCCGCTCAACGCGTAAGCCCCTCTTCGCTTCCCACGGACGCACCCTTCGCGACGTGATCGTCAGGTCCTTGCAACCTCTTGTTTCTCACACCGAGCATGACTCACGTGGGCTTAGAGTGAGCACCGACCCTGACAAACCATCAGCGGACCAAGGTCTGCTTTCACGTCGGTTTACCGACAAACTCCCCATTTGAACTACGAGGTCTTTGATCCATGTTAAGGCATGGTACGTAGGAAGCCTCCACGAGGTTCAAGCCCACCATCAGTGGACCAAGGTCTACTCCCCATTTGAACTACGAGGTCTTTGATCCATGTTAAGGCATGGTACGTAGGAAGCCTCCACGAGGTTCAAGCCCACCATCAGTGGACCAAGGTCTACTCCCCATTTTAACTACGAGGTCTTTGATCCATGTTAAGGCATGGTACGTAGGAAGCCTCCACGAGGTTCAAGCCCACCATTAGTGGACCAAGGTCTACTCACCATTTGAACTACGAGGTCTTTGATCCATGTTAAGGCATGGTACGTAGGAAGCCTCCACGAGGTTCAAGCCCACCATCAGTGGACCAAGGTCTACTCCCCATTTGAACTACGAGGTCTTTGATCCATGTTAAGGCATGGTACGTAGGAAGCCTCCACGAGGTTCAAGCCCACCATTAGTGGACCAAGGTCTACTCCCCATTTGAACTACGAGGTCTTTGATCCATGTTAAGGCATGGTACGTAGGAAGCCTCCACGAGGTTCAAGCCCACCATTAGTGGACCAAGGTCTACTCACCATTTGAACTACGAGGTCTTTGATCCATGTCAAGGCATGGTACGTAGGAAGCCTCCATGAGGTTCAAACCCACTCATCACCCAATTCACGTCGTGTTCTACCTACGTCCAGCACGACGTTAAACTACATTCCAGTCCAGCGGTAAGCCGTTGTGACCCATTCCCACCTGAACTACGTGGTCTTTGATCCATGTCAAGGCATGGTACGTAGGAAGCCTCCACGAGGTTCAAGCCCACCAATAGTGGATCAAGGTCCCTCACTTACGTCGGCTCACCGACACCCACCACCCGTCGTTTATTCACGTCAGGGTTCATTACCGTCCCGCATGACGCTAAACTGTATCATTTGAACTACGAGGACTTTGATCCATGTCAAGGCATGGTACGTAGGAATCCTCCCAGAGGTTCAAGCCCAACTCCCACCGGACCAAGGTCCACCCTCATGTAGGTACGCTGACGATGCCCATCGGACCAAGGTCCACCATCACGTCGGTTTACCGGCACCATCCCGAACTACGCGGACTTTGATTCCCTGCCCCGGGGATACGTAGGAAGCCCCTTCAAGGCTCAAGCCCAACTTTGTCGTCACCACCCCTGCGATGGTCCCATTCCATTCTCAACCGTCTCCGCGAGACGTTAAACTCGCGACCCACCTCGTGGTAAACATGAGATGCCTGAGGAAAACCTCGGATGGAACGCCTTTGGTGTAACCGTCTTTTCTAGACGTTAATCTTGCAAACATACCCTGTGTTGAACACGGGAAGCTGAGGAAAACCTCAGGTACGTGTCTATGACATGTAACCCCCCGCGCTCGATGTGGGATGCCTCGGGTTTCCACGCCCTCGAGAAGCCTTGCGATCAAGGACAACAGACAGACATGCCAGGTACCCCAGCATCCAGACACGCTACTGATGCCTCAAACGTGATTACTCCCCTGACCGAAGGTTGCTGCCCTGACTGGACCCTTTGGAATGTCCCGACAGAAGCAGCGTAATTAACCGGCGTCCATGGAAACATGGCACTGGGAAGAGTTTCACGAACTACGTATTAAATCTATAAGGGAGACCCGGACTAGGTGACGAGTTCTGAGGAGGAATCCACAGGAGGAAGAACCGACATCCCATCATCCCGTTTCGATCAAGGAGCAGACGTACCTGAACAAGGAACGAATGCCGCCCGCCTTTGGAAAGCGGGAATGCGGGGCAACAAAGCCGCGCGTCCCCCTCCTCCGCGGACGGATGCGCGCGCGCCCCGGCGAAAGCGTCGGAAACAGAAATGGTGAACCCGACGTGAAATTCTTCTCCTCAGCATGGGGATTAGTAGCGTTCGAGACACCGGTAGATTGACGTGTCACCGGATCCAGGTATCCGGTGCCTGGTCCCGCCAAGCAAATGGCGGGCCTGTCGTGGAACTCACTGGAAGTCGGGGTAGTAGAACGTGGGGCGCTCCGCTCTGCAGCGTGTTGGCGTGGATCCTTCTCACAGACATGGGGATGGAAGAATGCTGGGGCACTGGCTGTCAATCCTTTTCCTCTCAGTACTGATGAGTTGATCCCTTCGTTTGTCAGGAATCAGGTTGCTATGCGGTCACCATCCGCTCCTCGCCCGCGCAGGGGCAGGGGCAACACCACTACGGCCACTCCACATGGCGCCACTACTGCCACGACGGCTGCCACGTCGCGGGATGCGGGACGTCCACGTCCCCTTTCCCCATCAGAGGTCATCCAACGAAGGGTGATCAACAGCCTCGTTCGCAGGTATGAGGAACAAGGGGTCATCCCGACCAGGGATATGGCCCGTTTGGACCTGGAGGCTTCCAGGCCCCGCCGTCAACGCCGCCCTAACAGGCCGCGCAGGGAGCCTCCGCTTCCCACCCAGACATTCAATCGTTTCGGGAGCCTATCCCCGGAACGCCTTGACGACTCTTCTCCTTATGCTGAAGAGGCAGGTGTTGTCCGGCTCAGTCCGCTCAGGGCCCCGACCCGGGACTCCCAGGCCAGAGCTCTCGTCCGGCCACGTCAGCGCCGCCGTCCGGCCCCACAGGAAGAACAGGCAGACTATGTCCCTGCACCACCTGCACCGGCCCGCCTGACCCGACGTCAGCGCCGGGCCCGGGCTGAGGACGCTCGCCTAGCCGCGTCCACATCGACAGCTATAGTGGCCCGAGCCACCGCCGACGTACATTATGAAGCCCCCGCCTACATTGAGCAGGGGCACCCCTTCGCTCAACCAAGATTGAGACCCCAGCCGCCCCATGGGCAGGCCGGGTTGACGCTCCGGGTTGCAGGCCACAGTGATGATCGTCGCGAGCTAACCCGCGGTGATGCCACCCCGTACGGAGGTCCTCCCCGTACCACTACTCCACAGAGCGTGGGCCTTCCCCGCTCCGAGGTTCGTCGTGGAGGCATGCCTCATGCTGCCCCCATCCTGCAGGAAGACCTGCCCCGGGGCAGTGATGCTCAGCGTGGAAACACTTCCCGCGCCCGCTGTACAGGGTATGAAGCCCATCCGTCTGAAGGCACCGTCCATCCGGTCCTTCGACGTGGGGGTCCCCCCTACGTCCTCTCTGCGACTGACGAAGGTCCTCCTCGCCCCAGCAATTCGAGGAGTGAAGGTAAGCTTCGCTCCACTCGCATCGACCGTGGAGGCCTTCCCCATGCTCCTGCCGGTTCCAACAGAGGCCCCGCCCACGTGGGTACTGTTCATGGAGGTCCTCCCCATGTACCCTTTGATATTTTCCCTGGTGCCCCTCGCACCTCGGCTATCTCAAGTGGGGGCCCTCTCCGCCATGGCGCTAGCGCCGCCCCAGGGCTGCCTGATAGGGGTCAACCCTGTCCCGAAGAGCCACCCAGGGGCAGAAGAGCGGGTCGTCGCCGCCACAAGAAGAATCCTGGGAAGGCCCAGGGGGGGATCAAACCTGCCCGCTTCTCCGATTCGGAAGCGGAATGCGATTCAGCGATGGAACCTTCTCCCAGCTCCTCCGTATCAAGGACTGGGGCAGGAACCAGACGCGTCAGCCTCGTTCTCCCGGAGTTTGAGGTCCACCGGATTCCCGTCTCTCTCCGCAGGTACATCCAGGAGGAAGAAATCCTGGGAATTCCGCAGGTTTCGACCGCGCAGTCACCGCCACCGTCGCCCGAAGCGCCCTCTTCCTCTACCCAGGATCCCGAGGAGCTGTTTTGGGGGTCAACGGTGGTAGAGCCACGACATGACCGGACACCGGTAACGGCGATTCCCGTACCCGAAGTAGCGGCTATTATCCCGTCCTATCGTGACATCGTGGTCAGGTCACCTCACTCTTCAGAGGAAGGCCCAGAGTATGGTGGCCAGTCTGCCCGCTTGCCGTATTCTCCACCGCCGAGTTTGCTATCCCAGAGGTCCGCCTCGGTGCCGCTACCGGTCCCTCAGCCACCCCCGGTTGATGAGTGGGGAAATGTAGGGCCGAACTCCGAGGATGAACCCAGGAGCTTCTGGAGTATTCTTGCAGCGGACTATTTCCCAGAGAAGTTCTGGCCCACGGCAGCGTTGAATTTCCGCATACCTGAGTCGCTTACCCCTGAAGAAGTGGGATGCTTTTGTCGGACCCTGTGGGCGACGCACTTCCGCCTCCGTTGGGAACGGGTAGTGTACCCCAGGAGTCGGGAGCACTTCGAGGAGATTGGCAAACAGTGCCGCCTGATTGATGCAGCGGTGCTCCTTGTGGCCCAGCACCCCGAGTCGCCCGGTCATCAGGGTGCCCTCCAACGAAGATGCGTTCAGAGTTTCAAGGCACTCCGCAAGATTGTCAGGGAAGCCACCCCCCATGTGCAAGTCCGTGGTTGGGGATGCTATGCCGCTCTCCTCTTCGACCCTATCCTACGACAGCCTGATTCGCTATGCGACATTGAGGATATGCCCTCAAGAGGGGTCACAGTCCACATGGCCGACTTTGTGGATAAGGAAGATGAGCTTGAGTTCCTTGATGGGGACTTACCATCCGAGGGCGTACCGCCACTACTCGACCCATCAGGGAGAGTCACCCGTCATCAAAGGAACCTGCTAGGCCTCCCTGTACCCACCGAGTCACTGGCACTCGGTCGAAGCACTGGCAAGGGTAAGGAGCACGTCGGAATAGCCAAGCACTCCGACCCGTCCGCCTCCGTGCAGAAAACGGACGAAGATCCTGAGAAAGCCACGTTGCGCCAGCAGCTTGCTGAACAGAAGAGGCTGGTTGACGAACTTTTGGCTGAACGCGCCGCAGAGCGACGACCCGACTATGGTAATCCCAGGCCGGGACAGCAGGGGCAGGAACAATTTCCCCCCGGTGAGATGCCTCCGGGCAACCCTGATCATGCTACTGCCGCGGACAGGGCGGAAGCCGGAACGTACGGCAAGAGGGCGCGATACGTCTCGCCAAACCCCCCTGAGCGACGGGGCAATCTGAAGAACCCAACCCGGGTTCCCCCGGTCGCCCAACAGGTCGTCCAACCAGTCAACCCGCGAGCAGCAGAAGCCGTCTACCGTGTTGAAGAACCTGGCAATGCGCTTGTGGTTAGGGATCCCCGTCAAGACAGGGACCCCCACCCGGAGGACCTTATTGCGGCACTCACAGCCCGCCTCGAGGCGTTGGAGACACGGCAGGTGGCGGTCCCACCCGATGGCAAGCCTTATCCCGCGTGGGTGGATGATATGCCCGCGCCTCCGGGTTTTGGGAACCCCACTTTCTCGCCTTTTAACGGGACAGGGGACCCACCCCAGCACTTGGCTCATTTCTCTTCCAGGTGTGGCCCCATGCTGGGGACCCCGGCTCAGCAAGAAGCCGCTAAGCTCCGATGTTTTGTGCAGACGTTGGAAGGTCCGGCATTCGTTTGGTACAGCCAGCTCCCCATCGGATCAGTGACCGGTTGGGAAGATCTTCGCCGGCAGTTCTTGTACCAGTTCAGCTCCACCACGCGGAAGACCAGCATCGCGGACCTCTTTAAGTGCAAACAGAGGCCTGATGAGCGGGTTGCAGACTTCATCGCCCGGTGGAAAGGACTTACGTATTCTCTCGATATGCCACTGACTCAGGAGCAATTACTGACGATGTGTGTGGGGAACGTAAAGACAGAGCTGGTACCCTCCTTGATTACCCAGAACTACCCTGGGGGGTTCAGAGATTTCTCGGATAAGGCCCAGCGCCTCGAGGAGGCCCTGCAACAGGCTAGTCAGGCACGTTTGCTGCCCCCTATGATCCCAGCCAGGAGGGCCGCCAGGGCTGAACCCGCCGCAGTGGCTCAAATAGAAGCCCCGAGGCAGCTGGAATTGCTACCGGCGGTACCACCCCCGCAACCCCGCAGAGGTCCTCCACCTCAAGCACAGGCTCCTGCCCAGCAGCGACCGCCTCAGAACCGACAGGTTCCCCCGCGCAACGCGCCACCGCCACCTAGGCGAGACAACCAGGCGCCGCCCCCTCGGCAGGCCCCTCCGGTCCCTCGACAGGATCAGGCCCCCAGGGCTCCTTACCCGGAAAGAAAATACCATACCTATTCGTTCAACGAAAATCAGGTCCCTGGTTACTTCCGAAGTGCTCTGGAGCAAGGGATTGTGTGTCTGCCTGACTGCAGGA
The DNA here is from genome assembly GCA_963277665.1 of Viscum album. NCBI lineage: Eukaryota > Viridiplantae > Streptophyta > Magnoliopsida > Santalales > Viscaceae > Viscum > Viscum album. Next base: position 807,291,686 of record OY728127.1, read on the forward strand.
GTCCGGCAGAGGCGCGTCTCACTGATCACCCCAACTACTGCCCTTATCACCGGATCCTGGGGCACACCCTCAAGCGATGCTATGTGTTTAAAGACTGGCTTCAGGACCAGGTCAACAACAACATAGTCAAGTTGGGCCCAGCGCCAGCACAGGTGGCAGGTATCTTCGCGGGATCGGAAATCGGCGGTGACAGCGAGGGTGAGTGGCAGCAGGTCCCTAGCCGCGGGTCCCAGAAATACGACAACTGGATGGCTCGAAAAACTGTCGTCCGTGCCCAGGGTATCATCCGGGCACGCCTGAAGCAGTCGGAACCTTCAGAAGAAGTAGCCGGTGCCTCAGCATCGTCTTCACAGTCGACCTCTGCCCAAAAGGGCAAGCAGTGGCGACGAAAGAAGAAGCAACGTGCACCACCAGTGCCGTCGTCATCCCGCACTCTTGGCGACTTTATGCCTCCTGAAATGGGCATTCCCCCCAGAATCCGCCCAGCGGTGGATGACTCTTCGAGTGACAGTCAAGGGTATGCTTCGGTTAACACCGTAGAGCTGGTAAAGCCCTATATGACCCCCGACGAGGGGGAACCCCAGGCGGACCGCCCCAACGTTTCCAGCCGACGTCAACGTCAGCGGAATCGCAATCGCGCCGGTCACCGAGGTATGTCAGCAGGCATTTGCGACCAAGTCGTGCACGCTACCGAGACCAGGCAGCAGGCTCAGCGCGGATCTCAGCACGCGCAGACCCATCCAGCGCCCTTGGCTCTACCTCCACCGCCGTTCGTGTTGCTGGATCAGGGAGAGCCGCCTCGTTCGTATCACAGCCAGTCTCGCCCGGCGACGGGCCAGCCCCCGTTGTTCGACCTTAGCCCGGCGACTACTCCCCAGGCTTCTACTAGCAGGCAGCAGGATGTACCCAGTGCTAGCCGACCGCCAGTTCAACCAGCAGGACCCGCTATGCCTCCAAATGCCGAAAAACCCCCTGTAAGCAGAGGTTCGCGTTTGGCACGCAAGTATGATGTCCTAAAGCACTTAGCCGGCATTACGGTGAGGCTTTCCATCCTTGAGGCCCTGTGCTTGTCGTCCGAAATGCGCGAGGCACTTGCCGAGGCCCTAAGGAGCCCCCTCCAGTTCGAGACGGAAGTGGCAGCCGCGGAGGCCTTCCATACCGAGACGATTGAAAACGCCGAATGTCAGGCGGTTATCTCGTTCTCCGGTGAAGATGAAGACCCTCCTATACAGGGGCACATTCGCCCACTGTATATCACTGGCCACTTTAACGGTGTGGAAGTCCGTCGCTGCCTCGTTGACACGGGTTCTGGAATCAATCTAATTCCGACCCGGACGCTGCGAAAGCTGGGTTTGTCCGAAGGTGATTTGACTCCCTCTGACCTCAGGATTCAGGGGTATGACAGGACAGAGCAAACCCCGGTCGGCAAGATCCGTCTGAAGACCCAGTTCGGTGGCCTAATTGCCAGCACCGAATTCATGGTTGTTTCTCAGGACACCGCCTACAACGCATTGATGGGCAGGCCATGGCTCCATCTGCATGCAGCGGTTCCCTCGTCGTATCATCAGTGCCTTAAATACTCGCTCAACGGTCGAGTCGGCGTGCTCCAAGGAGACGCGTCCCCTTTCGCTTCTTGTGAGGCCCGCTATCTGGATGCGGGTTATTACAAAAGTAAGGACAAGCAGATCCTGGTCAGCGAGGATGAGCCCGCCCCGATCACAAGTGATCCCTGGGCAAGCATGGACGACGCCTACATCCTCCCGATCCACCGGTTGGAGGCCACGACCCCCGACATGGGACAATGTTTCGTTGTTTCGGGTACGCAAGGAAGGCATGTTCCCGCGTCCAAGCGATGGCGGAAAATCACCTCGTACTCCTACAACAACCAGGCTCGGGTCATCCCGGAATCTCCTACCCCTGTACGGTACCGGGATGTCAGGCTCATGACAACAGCGGTGCGCCATACGTGTCTATTTCGCCGGGATGGAATCAACCGACTCTGGCCGACACGTCACCACTGCTTTGATATCGTCAAGCGTGGCCCCTTAGGCCGAAGGCCGGATGGGATAGGGTCAAATGCATTCATTGCTATGGTCTCCACGACGAGTGAGTCTCCTGGTGTGATGACCGCTGCTGCCCAGGCCGGCACCAGCTGCCCCTCGGGTTTTGAGAGCCCAGAAGCACCTTCCGTCACGGGAAGTCCCCCCCCGGCTGGGGAGGAAGACTTGGAGGATGCTCCCCCAGCCTTTGAAGAAGGCGTCTCTACCACGGTTGATGAGCTGGTGCAGGTGAACCTTGGTAGCGAGGCAGATCCAAGACCCACATTAATCAGTGCGGCCATGTCCCTCGAGGAGCGGCAGCAGTATGTAGACTTCCTCAAACAGCACCGCGATGTGTTTTTCTGGAGTTACGATGAGATGCCAGGGCTAGATCCCCAAGTGGCCGTCCACCGTCTGGGCCTCCCAGTAAAACATCGTGGGTTCAAGCAGCCTCCCAGGAAAATGCACCCTTCCCATGGCGCTATGGTTGAGGCCGAAGTTGATAAGCTAATCAAGGCCAACTTCGTCAGAGAGGTCCAATACCCCAAATGGCTCGCCAACATTGTGCCGGTCAGGAAGAAGAATGGGCAGATTAGAGTCTGCATCGACTTCCGCGATCTCAATCGCCACTGCCCAAAAGATGACTTACCACTTCCGGTGACAGAGCTGTTGATTGACGCCACGGCCGGATTCCAAGCCCTCTCCTTCATGGATGGGTATTCCGGGTATAACCAAATCCGGATGGCCCCCGAAGATGAGGAGTCCACTGCCTTCAGGGCTCCCCAGGGTACCTTTTGCTACCGGGTAATGCCATTCGGTTTGAAAAATGCAGGTGCCACTTATCAGAGGGCCATGCATCGCATTTTCAAACCGATCCTCGGGACATTGGTGGAGTGCTACGTGGACGACCTTGTAGTCAAATCATATCAGCGCCAGGACCATCTCAAGGACCTTGAGAAAGTGTTCGGTTTCCTCCGTTCCCGTCACCTGAAGATGAACCCACTGAAGTGTGCCTTCGGAGTCACCTCTGGGAAGTTTCTGGGCTTTGTTGTCAGATACCGAGGTATCGAGATCGACCCGGAGAAGATCAAGGCCATCAGCCAAATGCCTCCCCCGAGCAACATTCGGGAGCTTCGAGGCCTGCAAGGCCACTTAGCCTATATACGCCGATTCATCGTGAACCTGGCCGGCAAGTGTAAGCCCTTTTCTCGGCTCATGAAGAAAGGCGCTGCCTACGAATGGGATGAGGAGTGTCGGATCGCCTTCGAGGAAATCAAGCAGTACCTGCTCCAACCTCCGGTCTTGATGCCACCCGTCTCTGGAAAGCCGCTGGTCCTTTACGTGACCGCCCTGGAGAGATCCCTCGGCGCGCTGCTCGCCCAGAAGAATAACGAGGGCACTGAGAACAGTCTCTACTATCTCAGTCGCATGCTTCTCGATACGGAGGTCAGATATTCCCTTATCGAAAAGAGCTGCCTTGCGCTCGTTTTCGCCGTGCAGAAGTTGCGACACTACCTGCAACACCACGAGGTGCAATTGATCTCTCGGGTGGATCCGCTGAAGTACATCCTGAACCGCCCCATGCTGACCGGCCGGCTAGCACGGTGGGCGGTGATTCTCCAGCAGTTTGACATCAGGTTTGTGCCTCAAAAGGCCATTAAGGGACAGGCATTGGCAGACTTTTTAGCTGCCCATCCAACCTCCGCGGATCAATCCCTGGACCTGGATTTTCCCGATGAGACGATCCTCTCGGTCGATCATGCTGTCCCGTGTTGGCAAATGCATTTCGACGGCGCCTCCCGGAGCCCCACTGGTAGAAGGCTCAACGACCCCAAGCTCAACAGAGTGGGTCTGGGTATTGTTTTCATTACCCCGACGCAAGCTGTCCTGTCGTACTCCTTCCTATTGTCAGAAGGTTGTACGAACAACGAGGCAGAGTACCAAGCTCTCATCACCGGCCTCGAGTTGGCCCTTGAGATCCATGTACCCCATCTACATGTGAAGGGAGATTCTGAGCTGGTAATCAAACAGGTTAATGGCGACTACATCTTCAGGAAGCCAGAGCTTGCACCGTTGCTGGAGTACACCCTCCTCCTAATGGCCCAGTTCTCTTCTCGGCCAGAGGTTACCCATGTCCCGCGGTCGCAGAATGGCCAAGCGGACGCCCTAGCTGGCTTAGCCGCATCGCTCGCAGAACCCGAGCAAGATGATTTGGTCATACACGTGGCCCACCGGAGAGTCATTGCTCCCGTCACCCAAGAGGACCGTGATAGCCTACGGGTAAGTCATCTCACCGCCGGACCCTCCGTATCGGGAGTCCCGGGTTCGTCAGACGCAGTGGTTGAAACGACCCCCGATTGGAGAGCTCCTTTTGTCGATTATCTCCAAAATGGCCAGCTCCCGGACAACCGGGCGGAGCGCGAGCGAATCCGACACTGCGCACTTCAATTTACCCTCCAGAGCGGCCCCAGTCTTGAGCAGACCCTCTATAAACGGAGTTTTGATGGTGTCCTCCTCCGTTGCATCCAAGGAGTAGAGATACCTCAAGTTATGCAAGAGGTTCACGCCGGTTCCTGTGGCGCCCATCAAGCTGGGCCGAAGCTGTCCCATCAAATCCGGAGGCTAGGGTACTTCTGGCCCTCCATGATCCACGATTGTATTGGATACGCCAAGAGATGCCACGCGTGCCAAGTGCACGCCAACTTCTTGCATCGGCCGCCAGAACCCCTCCACCCCACCAAGTACTCTTGGCCATTTGCGGTATGGGGACTCGATGTAGTGGGACCGTACCCGCCGGCAACAGCCCGCCAGTGTAGGTTCATCCTGACTGCTACAGATTTCTTCTCCAAGTGGGCAGAAGCAGTTCCGCTCAAAGAGGTCAAGGCCCGTTCCGTCGTTGACTTTGTGAGCTCCAACATCATCCACCGGTTTGGGGTCCCTCACGCCGTCCTCACTGACAACGGCACCAACTTCCGAGCAGCTGAATTGAAGAAATTGTACACTAAGTACGACATCTGGTCAAACCATACCTCCCGCTACCACGCACAGGCAAATGGACAGATCGAGGTGTTCAACAAGACCCTCTCCAACATTCTGCAGAAGATGGTTGGTCAGAACAAGATGAGTTGGCCGGACAAGCTCCCCAACGCCCTTTGGGCTTACCGGACGACGACTCGCAACTCTACCCAGGTGACCCCATATTCCCTGGTGTATGGAGCTGAGGCCGTCCTACCCATTGAGATCCAGCTGCCGTCGCTACGCACTGCAGTTTATGATCACCAGACTTCAGATGAGGTAGCCGAGATCCGTCTAGCTGAGTTAGAGGCACTGGATGAGAACCGGCTTCGTGCCCTGCACAATCTGGAAAGGCATCAGGACAAGATGGCAAGAGCTTTTGACAAGAAGGTTCGTCTCCGCTCTTTTCTACAGGGTGACCTGGTACTGGCCCTGCGAGCGCCAATGATTCCCGGAAGGAAACCGCCCAAGTTAGAACCCAAATGGGAAGGGCCTTATATCATCCATAAGGTTTACCCCAATGGAGCTTACTCCTTGGTGACCACAGATGGAGAGCGTGTAACCCCTCCCACCAATGCCAGATTCCTTAAGCGATACTTCGCCTAGGGCAAAAAATGGTCCTGCATGACCCTAAACTACGAGAGGGTCCTGCATGACATTAAACTGCATTGGTCCTGCATGACCCTAAACTGCGAGAGGGTCCTGCATGACATTAAACTGCATTGGTCCTGCATGACCCTAAACTGCGAGAGGGTCCTGCATGACATTAAACTGCATTGGTCCTGCAGGACCCTCTCGCAGTTTAGGGTCCTGCATGACATTAAACTGCATTGGTCCTGCATGACCCTAAACTGCGCGAGGGTCCTGCATGACATTAAACTGCATTGGTCCTGCATGACCCTAAACTGCGAGAGGGTCCTGCACGACATTAAACTGCATTGGTCCTGCACGACACTAAACTGCGGGAGGGTCCTGCATGACATTAAACTGCATTGGTCCTGCACGACCCTAAACTGCGACTTGGTCCCGCATGACCTTAAACTGTATCTCCGTCCTCACTGCAAGACGTCAAACTGCAAGTCAGTCAGTTCTTCCTGACCGAGGCTCAGCCTCAGGCCCCTCGGCCTCTTTGGGCCCCTGGCCCCGTCTCCACCGAGGTCTGGCCCCAGGCCCCCCTCGTTTCTCTCCGACTTACCCTCTTACGGGATTGTACGGTACAGTGTAGGACTACGTTCTCACGTTGGGATCATGTGCCATGCCGCACACATCCCTGAACGAGATGCCCCTCGTCCCGCATGACGTTAAACTGCATGTCAAGAACTACGTACGGCTTGATTCTCATCCTTATGAGATACGTAGGAACGCTCGGACGCCTCGTCTTGAGCCCAGCCCCAAGCTTCTCTCTTCCACTATTCCCCCTGGGAATGGTCTCCTTGGAGGATCTTTGTGTAGCAGGGCGTCGGCCTTCTTGGCCCCGCTCATGCAACCCCACTCACGCAAAGATTGTAAAGGTCGCACCATGCGCCCGCTCCGTTCTTCTACCCTCCCACGTCCTTACCGCATGACGCTAAACTGCATGGCCTTCAAGAACTACGTATGGCTTGATTCTCATCCTTATGAGATACGTAGGAACGCCCAGACATTTCGTCTGTTGGCCCAGCCCAAAAGCCAAAATCTTCCCCTCGGGTTAAGACACGGCAGGGTGCACATTTTTGCCCCGACCCACGTCGAGCAAGCCTCGACCCGGCTGCACATTCCCCCCTGGAGGTGTTTGCCCCTTTCGTGGATGGATTCACACCCGGAGGGGCCCCCAAGAACGGCCTGGATACAAAGCCCAAGGGCTCTCCTACCGATACGGGCCAACGCCCCTGAGGGTTTCTCAAGCAACAAATTGAAACAAGTCCCGCGTTGCGAATTTGATCAGCGGTCGACCCTCATTTGTTGCCCCCATGCGGGTCACCATAGGAACGCTGTGTTTCGAATATGGTCAACAGTGATTCCTTCTGCCCCATCCTGAGGTGATAAACTTCCCCCAGGTGGTGCTAGTGATCGGGACCACAGCCCATGATTCCTCACCCGGAGCGTACGGTGTGGTGTGGGACTACGTCCTCATTCACGTCGGGATCATGTACCACGCCGTACAACTCCCCTTACGAGGCCCAGCCTCAGGCCCCTTGGCCTCCTTGGGCCCCTGGCCCCCCGTCCTCATGTAAGACGTTAAACTACAAACCAGTCAGGCCTTCCTAACTGATGCCTGATCTTGGGCCCCCTGGGCCTTCTCCCCTATTTCTCACCTGGAGTGTACGGTGTGGTGTGGGACTACGTCCTCATCCACGTCGGGATCATGTACCATGCCGTACAACTCCCCTTACGAGGCTCAGCCTCAGGCCCCTTGGCCTCCTTGGGCCCCTGGCCCCCCGTCCTCATGTAAGACGTTAAACTACAAACCGGTCAGGCCCTCCTGACCGAGGCTCAGCCCCAGGCCCCTCGGCCTTTCTAGGCCGCGGCCCAGGACCTATCTTATAGGATTGTACGATATGGTGTAGGACTACGTCCTCATTCACGTCAGTTTTTCGCCATACTATACACCTTGCTCAGGAGTATATTACTCCCCACCCAAGTCCCGCATGACGTTAAACTGCACTTCAAGAACTACGTGTGGCTTGATTCCCATCATAATGGGATACGTAGGACCACCTGGATGTCCAAGATCCGGGTCCAGCCCCATCTCTCGGGAATCCTCATCCCATCTTGGCCCCCTGGCCTATCCTTCCTCCATGAGGGGATCATATGGTGCGGTGTGGGATTATGTCCTCATTCACGACGGTCTCATGATGACCACGCCATGCTCCCACCCCCTGCTGATTTTTTTGGTCGATCCCTCTTTCGGCTGTTCACCAATGTGCTTAAGAGTACTCTGGTTCATTACCTGGAATGCCAAGCTTTACTCGGACACGTCCGCACCCGCTTTCCAGGCTTTGCGTATCCCCGCATCTGGGCTTTCACCATCTTTCACACCCGGAGGGACCCCCAAGAACGGCCTGGATACAACGCCCAAGGGCTCTCCTACCGATACGGGCCAACGCCCCCCAGGGTTTCGGACGACAAATCGATAAAATCCCGCGTTGCGAATATGGTCAGCGGTCGATGCTCGTTTGTTGCTCCCACCTCAGGCTAACGCGATACAGACGCTGTGTTTCCTTCATGGATAACAGTTTTCCTCTGTCGTCACGCCAACCCATTAAGCCCAAATGCCGGGTACACAATTCACACCCTTCATCACTTCATCGTGTCCAAGTAGAATTTCGGGACTCTTGGTACCTTTCCCCCGTGCACGTCTGCGTGTTTGAGGAACAAGCCACATCAAAGGTGTCCTTCGGAACTCTCTGCTGACTCCCCTTTAATGGATGCCCCCAAGTATTGCGATAAGGATCCCCCCCTTGTTTCCCACACCGAGTTTATCTCACGTGGGCTTAGGGATTGGGTTGACCTCTGTGCTTGCTCGGGAGTTGTCACCACCCACGGTCCGAGCTCTAAGACCATAAACTAAGATTCTCATCTGGAACTACGTTCAAGACCCCTTGTCCTTGGACCCAGCTTGAGCTTAGCAAATTTACCCCTCTAATCCTGCCTTCAGGACCCTGATCACAGGACTGCGTGGCGCAGTGTGGGACTACGTCCTCATTCACGTCAGGTACGCAATAGCTGCACCACGCACTCCCCCATTCTGAGGTTCAGTCCTCCTATCCCCTGTCCTGCATGACATTAAAAGGCACCCTTCAGAACTACGTGTGGCTTGATTCCCATCCTAATGGGATACGTAGGACCACCTGGATGTTTAAGATTCGGGTCCAGCCCCACCTCTGGGAGATATCCTGATTTCCCGGTCACCTAGACCACTTGGTCCATCCCTCTCCAGCGGGGGGTGCGTAGGTATGATACAAGGTTGTGGGCATCATGCCCCCCCTTCCCCTGGGAATCTGCCATCTCTCGATCACCCTCAAGGTTGAGTCCCTTGGCTCCCCGCAGTGGTTCACCCATGTATTGAGAGTACTCTGGTCTAGGACCAAGAGTGTCAGATTCAACTTGGTCAAGTTCCTTCCACTTGCCAAGCTTCGTGTTCCCATCTATTCGGACTTTCATCATCTTTCACACCCGGAGGGACCCCCAAGTACGGCCTGGATACTACGCCCAAGGGCTCTCCTACCGATACGGGCCAACGCCCTCCAGGGTTTCGGACAACAAATCGATAAAATCCCGCGTTGCGAATATGGTCAGCGGTCGATGCTCGTTTTGTTAGTCTTCATTTCAGGCTAACGCGACAGGATGCTGTGTTGCGAACATGGTCAGTAGTAATCCTCTGTCGTCACGCCAGCCCCTTCAGTCCTTGAATGTTGGTTGCATGATTCACATCAGTTTCCACCCCATCATGTCCAGGTGGAATCTGGACACTTTTGGCACTATCCCTCAGTGCACCTTTGCATGTTAGGGGGACAAAGCTGCAATCTGGCGTCCCTCGAGACTCCCATGGTCCGAGCTCTAAGACCATAAACTAAGACCCATTCGGGACTACGTTCAAATTCCCATCCTCATGGGACACGTAGGACCGCCCAGACGCCCTGTCTCCGGGTACAACCCATTCAGGAAGCCAGTCTCTTCCCCTGTTTTACCTCCGGATGGCGTACAATTTGATGTGGGATCATGTCTCTGTCAAATGTGTTTTATAAACACTGCGCACATTTCCCGCCTAGCATCGTCTCTGCTACGTCTGCGCTGCATGACGATAAAATGCATGCTTGGTCCAATCATACGACCTTAAACTGTGACATTATCGTCCTGGCCGCACGACGAAAAACGGCACCGCATTGTGGTGACCTCGCTGTAGAGGACATCACGTTGGGTACTGGCCACGCGCCATGCCATTTGTCAATGCCCATCACGGCTTGATTCTTGTGGCGACATCACGACCTACAGTTCTAGGCCTGTCACTTCACAAAAAAAAAACCATTCACCTCAAAGAACAAACAAGATACATCAAATTCCGCTTCTTTTAGTGCAAGGTCCACGTCCGCACTTCCCCTTTCCCCTGGCACTGGTACCTTACCCTGCCACCTTCCAGAACTACGTATGGCTTGATTCTCATCCTTATGAGATACGTAGGAGCGCCCGGGTACTTCCCCGCAGGTCCAGCCTAACCCTGGTGTTCGGTCCCTCGACTCGAGCTCATTCACGTCAGGTTGTGATGTCATGCGTCCCCTGATCCCTTTTTCCAATCCATGGTCCGAGTTCTATGACTATAAACTAAGATTTCCCCAAGGGAAAGGAATCTGCTCCCTCTCTCTAATACGTTTCGTTGACGTATCCAGATGTGTTTTGACAAAAATCCCGAAGCATGGGATTTTCACAGGGACATTCCCCTCATCCCATGACCAAGCTTCGTGCGCTCACTATTTGGATCCTCATCCTCTTCCACATCCAAAAGGACCCTCGGACGACGTGGATACTAAGCTTAAGGGCTCTCCATGAATGCTGGACCTAAGGGCCCTACAATCGTTTCGGGCCAACGTCCCTGCGGATATTCGACAACATTTGTGACACGGTCCCGTGTTTCGAATACGGTCAACGGTCGACCCTCATTTGTTTGTCCCCATTTCAGGCTAACGCGATAGGATGCTGTGTTGCGAATATGGTCAGCAGTAGTCCTCCATCGCCACGCCGTCACCATCGTGATCCGAATCTCGAGCGTCATGATTCACACATTTCCACTCCATCATGTTCAAGTGGAACTCCACCATACTCGGCTCTTTCTCTTCGCGCATCTAGATGCGCTGAATGATCGTGTTAGTGTCATTGGGCCGGTAGTCACCGAGCATCCCTTTGCCCTCACCTGCCCCTCTCTACGTCGGGAAATTCCCACCACTACTGCTTGTTTCCCACACCGAGCACGACTCACGTGGGCTTAGTAGTTTTGGCTGGATGTGTACCAACACGGTCAGGCTGCTCCTCGTCCAGTATGACGTTAAACTGCGTTTCCAGAACTACGTGCAGCTTGATTCCCATCATCACGTGGGATACGTAGAGACGCCCAGGCATTTCGCCTAGGGTTCAGCCCCAGGAATCACAAAATCATGTTCCTCCTCATTTCCAGCACCCCTGGTGTTGCCCCAATCGTGCATACGAGCACGTTGGATAAACGGTAATTTGGCTATCCCGGAAGTTCCTCCTCCGATCAAGCCTTCCCCATCTTTCGGGAATCTGGACTGGTTTGAGGGAATTGTCGTCAAACGTCCCGCAAACATTGTAGGGATGCAACAAGACAATTCAACAGTGGAAATCGTGCGTGCTACGGAACTCAAAACAAAGGAGAAAGGAAGAATTGAAGCACAAAAGTGTTAATAAAAGTTTCTTCGGGTTCGCTACAATACTCGGGGGTTGACTTCCCCCATGGACGGGTTGACTCCGTCAAAAGAGCATTGCAGCTCCGCCACCCATTGACTTGCGGCATCCAGAGCCTGTTGCCGCTGATTTAACTCCCGCTCCTCTTCAGCAGCGGTGGGGCGTAATCCGTCAACCCTGGCCCGGACTCTTTCCACCTCGGCCTGGATGACAGCCATCCTTCCAGAGGTCTGCTCCATATGCTCCTCAGCCTTTGCCAGCTGGGCCTTCAATCGTAAGACCAGCTCAGACTGTGCATCGAGAGTGGCTGAAAGCTCGTTGGCCCGGATCTGCATCTGTTGGACCTCGCCTTCAGCCTCCTGGAGCTTCCTGATGCTGGTCGCCTTCCTCCGCTGCCATCCCACGCTCAGCCCACGGTCATGCTCCCGGATCTTCTCAGCCATGAGGTCTCGGATGAGCGCGTGAGGGCGTTGGGCATCCACTCCCCCGGCACACAGTTCGCGCAACCGTGAGCGGAGCCTATTCATTTCGGCCAGCCATTGCACTTGGGGAGTGTCCCTGATAAAGCGCGTAATCAGCTTCCACGACCGGCGGCGGACTATGCTGCTGTCTTCCTCGTCAGAGGCTGTTTCGTCCCAATCCGCGCGGTCAGCGGGCTCGTACACAGGATATGCCTGCAGGAATTCCTCAGCGGGATCCGCATCTGGTGTTGAGTCTGGTATGGCACCTGACGCCGGCACAGGCACGACAGGACTGGGACTGATCGGTTGATCCTCTTCCTCGGAGTCCACCTCGATGACTTCAGGTATGACCCTGCTGGTGATCCCGCCAGTGATGGTGTGCACCGCAGCTGGAGGAGGTGAAGGGATTATCGTCACCATCACCGGCATGCCCCTGGGAGGGACGCCGCCAGACATCCCAACCAGCCTCGCTGCAGCAGCCCACGCCAGTCGGAGAACTGTATAACAGAAAGAGATATAAACGTTAGTCGACATGGCCCACGTGTGGCAACGAAGAGTCCGGTGAAAGAGACTTACGAAGATTGACTTCTGAGCGCTGCTCCTGGGCCGGTACTGACGGGACTCAGAGACGGGGCCCCCCGTATACTGCTGGAAGATCTGGAGAGTCCAGAGGAGCCACCTCAGACCCCCTGGTCCCACCAGATGCAGAGCTGGACGCAGCCATAGGCGCGGGTTCTGAAGGCCCCGCATCGTCACCCGCCGAGGAGCGAGAACGAGGCCTACGAACAAGTTCCTCCTGCATGACCCAAACATTGGTGAGAAGTCCGTATGGATTCAATAACAGATCGTAAGAAGAGAGGTTCGGAATGCTACCTCGAGAGCCTCCGCGAAGTCGTCGGATTCTGAGCTTCGGTCTCCGACCTCGCCCTCCTCCAACGGGCTCCCTCCTCCCGCCTCATCCTCCCGAGAGGAATCCCCTGATCCCTCCGGCAAGGGGAAGCGCTCCCTCAGATCGGCAGCTGATGGCTGTGGAGGGACCGTCTGATTCAACAGTACCCTCACCCGGTCTGTCATTGGGCGAGGGACACCACTGGAGTGGATGTAATCCTCCAGCTCGTTCAAGTATTGCTCCGCCTCCGCCGGAGACACCATGAATCCGGCCCGGACTGGGCCTATGCCCGACAGTCTCATCCCGAGGTGATTCAGGTGGGCCCACACCTCAGATGGGCTGAGGAATTGCCGGTTGACGTCCCAGACGTCCCAAGCTTCCGGAAAGACAGCATCTTCTGCCATGTCAATGTGACGCAGCCGCTTCCCCGGAGCCTGAGCGGATATCCGACGGAATCCCCTCGATGGCCGCCCCTCCGGATGACCTTGCTCTCCCGGAACCACCGGATCCGCCGCTGCTGCCATGCCCTCGGCCGGTGCGGGTCCCTCTGCCACGGCAGCCCCGCTGCCACGGGCGGCCCTAGCTGCCCTCCGACCCCGACCTCGAGATAAAGGAGGCCCACCGTCACCAACCCGGATCGTTGGCTGCTTCAGCATCTCCCCGGGATAAGCGGCCTCCCAGCTAATGGCGTACTCCTTCACTAAGCCGAAGGCGGCGGTGGGTGGAGGCAATGTGATCTGCATCTTTCCATCCTCACGTGTGAACATGAGCCACAGCTGCCGCATCACACACGGGTGCTCCCCGTGACGCACCTCCCAGTATACCTGCGGGGTCAGCCGCTGGAGACACCGGAACTGCCTCGCAAAACGATGTGGGGTGTACGGTTCACAGATCGGCTCACGATCTATCCGAGCCACCAAAACTCCACCTCGGAAGGCCAGGAGGTAAGCCCGATGCTCTTCCGTTCCCCGTCCATCATCAGTAAGCCTTCCCGTCGGAAGTGGAAAGGGATGAAAGTTGAACTCGTCCGCCCTCCACACCCTATTCAGCACCATCGGAACGGCCAATTTGAATGGGAAGCTCCCAACTGCGTTTAGGATGGAAGGGTGAAAGTCTGATCCCGGCGGCGAAATGGGGTTTGGATACTCATAAATCCCCCTGATGTGCGCCGCGATCCACCCATACAGGAGGTGGAAGGGCCCGCATATTCTGGGCGGCTTCTTGCCCTCGCTGATACGTCGCAGCAATCTGTATAGCTTGGCGAGCATCGGGATCCCCAGGTTGATCCGCTGCCCCATGGCCAGCATTGATGCCATGATGAACGAGCTGGGCCATACCCCCATGCTTGTATCTCTCACTGGTAGGATCCACCCGCATATGAGGGCCGCGATGAACGCCGCCAGCCTAACTATTGGCTGTTGTTCGGTGCTGACACTGAATCCCCAAGTCTTCCATTGGCTGTCCTCCAAAACCCGCCAATACGAGTGCCCCTTACCCCGCTGGGCTGCCCTCGGACAAGTTCGAGGCCTTGGAGGGAACTCTCGATTCTCTGGAAAGTTCAGGAAACACTTGAACCACCTCTTGAAGTGGACGTCCCTCACGGCCTCCTTGTCCTCTCCAGGGACAAGCGCCATCAGCGCTGACGCCAGCCGTGGCATTTGCTCAGCATCCCCCCACGCACTGATGACGGGGAGGAACTCGTCGTACATCGCCCCCAAGATCGGGACCCCAGAAACCTGGTGGACATCCCACAGGCTGATGCCCACCTCCCCGTGATGCAGATGAAAAGTGTTGGTCCTGGATGACCATCTACTCAGCAGTTCCGGCATCAGCTGCTTTGGCTGGTAAATGTGGAACTGGGAGGCCCATGCCGCCTCGTACAATCCCACTCTCCTCAGCTCAGCCTCGAACTCCTCGCATGAGGCGCCTACCCAGTAGGCCCAGGCCCAGTCGTCGGTAAAATTGCCGCCCTGGCGCAGGTCCCACTCATCGGACCATCCCTTCTTCGGATCCTGCAGAGCCGCCTTCAGCATGGTGCGGTAGAGAGGAGGGGACGTCTCCGGTTGCAGTGGCCTCCCGTCAATATCATTCACATGATTGTGGAGACAATCGGCGGTGACGGGTGTGAAGTCCTCCCGCGCGTGACCATCGGCCGCCCTGAACCATTGGTGTTGGCACGGTGTGCTCCTGAACCAACAAGCTGGTTCATCCCTTCCCGCCTCAGGGATGAAGACGTCATCCCTCAGCCCAAAGCCGTACAACGGCAGCTTTTTGCACTGTGGATAGTCCTTCTGACCTTCCGACAGCAGATCTGTCAGAGAAGTGTGGTCTGAATGGCTTCGAACCATTTCCCCCAAGCCTGGACGATTGGCCATCTCATCCCGGCGAGCAGCATCTGCGAGCACTCCCAGCACAGCTTCTTAATGGGCCATCTTTGAATGTCGACCCTTAGAAAAGTTTTTTCTCCCTGGATCGCGAGGCTCGGCCGCGAAGCTCGGCCGCGAAGCTCGGCCGCGAAGACGGATCGCGAAGATCGGTCGCGAGACGAAGCCGCGAAGTCTGGCCAAGGCAGACAGAGGTTCGCTTGGCGCGGACGCGGAGTCGGAGACTCGCGGTTTCGCCGCGAAGCTCGATTCGCGGAGTGCTGTCGCGGAGAACGCGGAGCTTCGCCAAATCGAGAGCGCACAAAAAGACAAGACACGTGAAGACAAAAGAGGGCGGACCCCCTATTTATAGGCGATGACCCCGGAGCATCGCAGCGTGCCTCACCCGCGCGAAGCATCGCGGCGCGTCCGGATCCGCGGCCCCGATGAGCATCGCGGTCCCCCTTCGCGATGACGCATCGCGAACCACCGACAGTTTTTGGCGATTGTCCCTCAGACTTCGACCCTTCACCCTCCGCGGCTCCAAGTCTGAGGGGGGGCATTTGTTGGCGCCAAAAATCCGGCCCGAAACGAAGGGGCGAAAAAGAGAGCCGGCGCGCTGCCCCGCGAAGCACAGCCGCGGAGCACAGCCGCGGAGCCCCGCCGCGAAGCGGCCCGACCTTAGCGACGCCGCGAAGCTCCAGAGGCGGTGATCCTCCGCGAGCGCGTTTGACGTTCGCGAACCGCCGCGAAGCTCCAGAGGCGGTGATCCTCCGCGAGCGCGTTTGACGTTCGCGAACCGCCGCGAAGCTCCAGAGGCGGTGATCCTCCGCGATCCGGTTTGACGTTCGCGAGCCGCCGCGAAGCCCCGAAGGCGGCGCGCGATCCCTGCTTCGCGGCGCCCCTTCCCTATAAATACTCGACTCCCCCTGAGTCCCCAGGAGGGACAATCCGACCTTTCGGCTTCTCCTCTCCCGAATCGCGAAGCAAGCTTTGCCCCGGGAATCATGAGCTCCGCGAGGTATTTCTACTTCGCGAGACGACTCTGATTTGTTTCTTCCTGAGCCCCTCTTCCGAGAGGGATGCCCTTCGCGAAGCCCAAGGGCGTTCGCAAAGGAAGGGGATTCCCAAGGGAACCCGGGCAGCCGCGGAGCATTCGTGCTTCGCGAAACACCCAACCCATGCTAGTAATCCCTATGCCAAGGCAGGATAACTATGCATCGCGAAGCACATTGCTTGGCAGGACCCTGCTTCGCGAACCACTCCTTCTTCGCGAGGCAGTGCTCCGCGAACACTGTTCCACTTCGCGAAGCACCTCTCACTCCCACCTACGCCCCATGCTAAGGCCAAGGCACCCCACTTCGCAAAGCACACTCCTCTGCTTAGCGATTCCTCCTTCCGTGCGACCCTCCAGGTTTGCACGATGTGATTTCAAAGTCCCATGGACAACACCTCCCGTAGCGTTGCTTCGCCCAATGCTCCTTCGCATAGGCACGCTAACGGCTATTGCTTCTTCGCATAGCCACGCTAACGTGGACCCCTCGATGGCTCCTCCCTCGACCCCCCTCTACCATGGCCTTACTGGTACCTTCCCTTCCCCAAGGACCAGAGGGTACCAGTTATGTAAGCCCTAGGGTGTGGAGTGAACCCACCTCGTCCGAGCTGCAGGACGTTAAACTGCCAAGCACCACGTCCTCAACACATGACGTTAAACTGTGACCCAACCTCGTCTCCCTCACGAAGGGTCCCCCAGCTCGAGCATTCATTACACCGCTCGTCTCCACGGGAATGGAACTCTTCCGCACATGGAATGAGATCCTCCTTGTCGGAGTGGTGTATGTTCGCAGGGGAAGGGTCGCCTCAGAGCGTAAATCCCTAACCTTTGGTACGGATGATTGCACCCGTGCATCTCGGTACCTCCCCACTGCCAAGGTCAGTAGGGAACGTGATAGGGAACGAGGCACCTCCCATTGTCGGACCAAGGTCCATCTTTCCCGCGCTTTGTCGCACCATGGGCCTCCATCCTGGAGTAAGTCCCAACACCATGGGCCGCTCAACGCGTAAGCCCCTCTTCGCTTCCCACGGACGCACCCTTCGCGACGTGATCGTCAGGTCCTTGCAACCTCTTGTTTCTCACACCGAGCATGACTCACGTGGGCTTAGAGTGAGCACCGACCCTGACAAACCATCAGCGGACCAAGGTCTGCTTTCACGTCGGTTTACCGACAAACTCCCCATTTGAACTACGAGGTCTTTGATCCATGTTAAGGCATGGTACGTAGGAAGCCTCCACGAGGTTCAAGCCCACCATCAGTGGACCAAGGTCTACTCCCCATTTGAACTACGAGGTCTTTGATCCATGTTAAGGCATGGTACGTAGGAAGCCTCCACGAGGTTCAAGCCCACCATCAGTGGACCAAGGTCTACTCCCCATTTGAACTACGAGGTATTTGATCCATGTTAAGGCATGGTACGTAGGAAGCCTCCACGAGGTTCAAGCCCACCATTAGTGGACCAAGGTCTACTCACCATTTGAACTACGAGGTCTTTGATCCATGTTAAGGCATGGTACGTAGGAAGCCTCCACGAGGTTCAAGCCCACCATCAGTGGACCAAGGTCTACTCCCCATTTGAACTACGAGGTCTTTGATCCATGTTAAGGCATGGTACGTAGGAAGCCTCCACGAGGTTCAAGCCCACCATTAGTGGACCAAGGTCTACTCCCCATTTGAACTACGAGGTCTTTGATCCATGTTAAGGCATGGTACGTAGGAAGCCTCCACGAGGTTCAAGCCCACCATTAGTGGACCAAGGTCTACTCACCATTTGAACTACGAGGTCTTTGATCCATGTCAAGGCATGATACGTAGGAAGCCTCCATGAGGTTCAAACCCACTCATCACCCAATTCACGTCGTGTTCTACCTACGTCCAGCACGACGTTAAACTACATTCCAGTCCAGCGGTAAGCCGTTGTGACCCATTCCCACCTGAACTACGTGGTCTTTGATCCATGTCAAGGCATGGTACGTAGGAAGCCTCCACGAGGTTCAAGCCCACCAATAGTGGATCAAGGTCCCTCACTTACGTCGGCTCACCGACACCCACCACCCGTCGTTTATTCACGTCAGGGTTCATTACCGTCCCGCATGACGCTAAACTGTATCATTTGAACTACGAGGACTTTGATCCATGTCAAGGCATGGTACGTAGGAATCCTCCCAGAGGTTCAAGCCCAACTCCCACCGGACCAAGGTCCACCCTCATGTAGGTACGCTGACGATGCCCATCGGACCAAGGTCCACCATCACGTCGGTTTACCGCCACCATCCCGAACTACGCGGACTTTGATTCCCTGCCACGAGGATACGTAGGAAGCCCCTTCAAGGCTCAAGCCCAACTTTGTCGTCACCACCCCTGCGATGGTCCCATTCCATTCTCAACCGTCTCCGCGAGACGTTAAACTCGCGACCCACCTCGTGGTAAACATGAGATGCCTGAGGAAAACCTCGGATGGAACGCCTTTGGCGTAACCGTCTTTGCTAGACGTTAATCTTGCAAACATACCCTGTGTTGAACACGGGAAGCTGAGGAAAACCTCAGGTACGTGTCTATGACATGTAACCCCCCGCGCTCGATGTGGGATGCCTCGGGTTTCCACGCCCTCGAGAAGCCTTGCGATCAAGGACAACAGACAGACATGCCAGGTACCCCAGCATCCAGACATGCTACTGATGCCTCAAACGTGATTACTCCCCTGACCGAAGGTTGCTGCCCTGACTGGACCCTTTGGAATGTCCCGACAGAAGCAGCGTAATTAACCGGCGTCCATGGAAACATGGCACTGGGAAGAGTTTCACGAACTACGTATTAAATCTATAAGGGAGACCCGGACTAGGTGACGAGTTCTGAGGAGGAATCCACAGGAGGAAGAACCGACATCCCATCATCCCGTTTCGATCAAGGAGAAGACGTACCTGAACAAGGAACGAATGCCGCCCGCCTTTGGAAAGCGGGAATGCGGGGCAACAAAGCCGCGCGTCCCCCTCCTCCGCGGACGGATGCGCACGCGCCCCGGCGAAAGCGTCGGAAACAGCCGCAACGCTCGGAATTGGGAGAGGAGAGATTGAAGGTGTTGGAGAGATCCCTCCTTGAGAGCTCCTACTAGGGACATGTAAGGGGATAAGAAAAGGTGGGGGTTAGGTTTAAGTAGAGAAAATTAATTAAAATGTTTTAATTAATTTAACTCCCAAATTAACCCACATCTGAAACCTTCGACAGAGTCAAGGTTAAGCCTCCCCTTGGGTAAACACCACCTCCCGAGCACAATGGCGGTCTCAGAATTTTAATCTGAGGCCCCGTTCAAAGGTTATTAAACTCAATGTCTGAGGCTTCCAAATTACGAAAACGCCCCTAGAGGCATTTTTCACAGGAGACTCGTGCCCGTGAAAATTGCACCCCTCCTAAGGTAAAAGGCACGCTATGGACTCAACGGTGCCCTCGGTTTTCTAATATGAGCAACCATTTAAGAGATACTTTATTTTAACCATTAAAAAAATAAATTAATTATTTTATTCATCTGTTTAATGTTCTGTCAACGGGCGAGGGGTCCCAAAGTCCCGCACTGACATGTTTTATGTCGTTCCTAGGGTAAAAAACCCATTCTGGACCCATATGTACACTCATATCTCTGATCTGAATCACCATTTAGGATTTATCCCATTTATTTGGCATTCCCAGTGTGAATGCACTGAAAATTTAATTTCAGCCACACCAGGGCTCGGAATTTCACGCCTTCTGAAGGCACTACTCTGGAATAACATCAACAATATTCCAAATTCATTTATAGAAAAAACTGGGTTCTTAAATCATTCCCTCCTTCAATATTTTTGTCCCCTAAAATCAAAACTAGGGAACAACTTAAGGTACTAAGCCCGCACCTGGCTCTTCCATACCCAGAATAACTCTTGCACAGTCCTGCGTCACCGCACACAGACCAAAGGGTTTGATCTATTCACGTGAGGTCTGCCCTTGCCGATGATGTGCGTAGGAGTATGCATGCATCTTCTCGGGTAAGTCATGTGGGAGTCGTCGTGCACCCACTCTAGACTTTGGGGTTAGGGCAAGGCGGTAGGGAACCTCACCATCCCTTCGCACAGTCTCAAACTGCCCAAAGGCCCTCAGGGGTAGCTCACCTCCCTGGTCGAACATCCACATCACATGCTACGACTGGAATCACCGCCCGCACCTGGAACAAGGACCGATGATTCCCTCCTTCAGAATATCCATATGGTGAAACACCCAAGGATATCTGGTCATGCAAGGTTTCACAGTCGATGTCCCACAGCCTAGACTCTCTTACACGCTCGGAGAATGAAAGAGTCGACACCATAGACTAAAGAAAAAGGTCCCACACCTTTTACTTTACCAACACAGGGTTACACTGACACCCCGTGCCACCCTGGTAACAACTCAAACAAGGAGCAGGGAGAAAAAAATTTCACAGACAGAGTCTAACAATTATACTGAAAAAAAAGTAGAAGAGCTGTAGAGTGTACCTCCTACCACCTCATGCTCTGCAGGATCGTAGACATCCAAAACTCGTGGCTATCTGTGGTCCCAACTATCAGCTCTCGGAGCCTGATGTGGACCACCTGGTGGTGATGGGAAGACCTTGTAAGGTCATCCTCCACTTCCAGCTCCTCCCGATCCTCTGCTACCATCACCTCTCTGGGCGCCACTCTGATCACGACGCTGCCTCTATCGTGGTGGTGCACCTGCTACCTGCCCGATATTCTCAGCGTTCCTGCTCGGGTAGTCCCGTGCCAAGTGACCTAGGCCATCACAAGCATAGCACCAATGCTCTTCGGGCTGCCCCGGTGCCCTCCGGTGCCACTATGGTGTACGACCACGCCCCTGAGTCCGATTATCGGAAAGCCACCTGCATCGAGGTCCTGTCACATGACGCCTGCTAGCTGCGGCAGACGTCTCAGCTCTGTCGAGCCTATTGCCACCACCATCTGTAGAACGTGACAGAAATCTTTCTGTCACCAGCGCCTGCTCTATCACCCTGGCATAAGTGGGAATTCCCAAGGGTACTATGATAGCACAAATCTCTCTGTAGAGATCCTGCTCAAACTCTCGCGCTCAGAAGTTGCCATCATGGACCAAGTTTGGGTAAAAGCGTGCACGGTCTACGAAACAAGCCGCATACTCAGCCACCATCATCCCTCCCTGCTGAAACTGCAGGAGCTCCTGAATCCAAATAGAGCATAAGTAGAAGGGGAAAACTCATCACGAAACAACAACTGAAAGTTACCCCACGAAAGCGACGACTCATCGAGAAACTGAGTCACCAGACTTCACCAACGCCCAGCTGCTCCGCAGAAAAGGTTGGCTGCCAAATCCACCATAAGATCTGTTGGCGTCTGCACAAGCCTGAAAAGGTGAACCACTATCTCCAGCCAAAACTATGCTACCTGAGGGTCTGGATCACCACTGAACCTCAGTGGTCTCTGCCTCTGGAACTCGTAGAGTGCGCTCAACCTACGCTCAAACTCAGTCTGCTCTGCTGAAGCAATCTGCTGCTCAACAGGTGGGGGTGCTGCTACCAGCCCACCTGGAGAAAGAGGCTCGCATGATGGGTCCTAGACTGGCTGTCTTCGCGGAGACGTCCTGAATATTATCAAGGAGTGCCGCGATCATATGATCATATATGTATATAACAGTATCAATAATGGGGAGATGACTCAAGAAGGAAAGTCAAAGACTAAATCCTATGTGATGCACAAACCAATTTTCCCTCCCAAAAGTGTCTCAGCATGCCGAGTCGACAAGCGGGTTATCGGGGTCCTGGTGAATGGATACGTCAGCCGCCGCACCATCACTGGACTCCCTAGCCTGAGAGCCGCTCTCGAGACACGTTAACACTGTTGCCCTAAATCCCAACCAATTCCTTTTTAGGGAAATCCGAACAACATCCCAAGGAATGAACCACCTCTGATACCACTTTGTCATGACCCGACCCTACCTGGGCTAGAGCGGCAACTTCCCCAAGCCCGCCTCCATCGTCCAGGGGCTGGCGACCAGTGCCGAAGGCACAACAACTCGGGGAGGAATTTTCCTAAGTACCTATACACACACATGCAGCACACTCAATAAAAAATTGCAGAGTAAAAGGGAAAGTAAAGTACCAAATGCTATAAATAAACCACAAAGTGCATCGACCTCTAAACAGTACAAGCAAGAGTTGAAGGTAAACTGAAAAGTAAAGAGGAAAAACATGTGCCCAACTAGAAAAGTTTCATAACCCGGCAACAGGTAAACAAAAGCAAACACCTGGGAGAGTCCCACACCTGGAACCCGACTACGACCACCACACGCGGTCCAATCTCCCAAACTCCTAAGCTCCGCTGAGGTCACGACCAACCTATCTGTCGTCTACAAGGGCACACCAAGTGCGGGAAAATCCTAAGTAGGGGTGAGTATAAAAATACTCAGTAGGATACCCCGAAGGCTCAAGGGAGAAACAAAGGAGGTACCGAAGGGTGAGCAGTAGATCGAATAGGGAATAGTAAAGGTGTACAATAGAGAGTGTAGTAAAGTAATAGTAGAGAGTCCAGCTCAACCCAACAAGAGAAAGGAGGTAGACTCGTCCAGACACAAGGAGCTAGGAATGGTGAGAAGATGAACTTCTTGTCGAGTCTTCACTACCGATAGCAGGAGAGTAGACTCATCCAAACATGAGAAGCTAGACACGGAAATCACATGGCATACCTCGCGCGTCTTTTCCTCTCCTGGAAGGAGAGTAACCAAAACCCAAGAAGTGGGTACTAGAACAAGGTATATACATATCCATATGCTCAAACAAGAAGCCCGAACGAGATCGTAAGGGGATCTCCATCCTGTAGCTCAGCCCAAGGAAGTGAGTAGCCAACAGACCCAGAAGTAAACACCATCGATGCCCAGCATCCCACACGTCTGCCCCGAACTTCAATTCAAGGGGCTCAAATCACCGCACATGCACACTATCAGCTTTGGGAAGCACTGACTTGCCTGCGCGGTTTTAGGTCGCGTCGCAAGGACGTGTCTTAGTGGAAAAAGTGCCCCTCGTACTTGAGATTTTTGGGCGAACGTCAAACCACACCTCGTCACTGCCCCGCAGTCGATAGGCCTCTTCAAAGTCGACAGGCGACCCCTGCCCAGCCCTGCTGGAGGGTAATCCCTGGAAGTCGACGGGTTCCCACTGGAGGGAGACCCTGCAAGAGTCAACGGGTGCCACACTACCCAGTCCTGTAAAAGGGTAAACCACTAGAGGGAGACCTGGATAAAGTCATCGACGAGTCCCAATGCCCAGACCCGTAAAAGTGTACTCCACTAGAGGGAGGCTCGGAACCGTCATCGGGGACCACTTCCCAGCCCAGCTGGAGGTAAACCCAGCATCGGAGACCACTTCCCATCCCAGCTGAAGGTAAACTCGGCATCTGGGAACACTTCCCAGCCTAGCTAGAGGTAAACCCAGAACCACTCTGGCCATCCCTGTTGGATGGTACTGCTCGGTGAACACCGCTGTACTGGCCATACCTGCTGGATGGTAACCCACTGGTCGTCCCTGCTGGATGGTACCTCACTGGCCATCCCTACTAGATGGCTACCCACTAGCCATCCCTGATGGATGGTACCTCATCATCCAGCCCTGTGGGAAACAACCTCTTGGGTTGAGGATTGATGCCTGCATAATTTGTTGGTCACCCTGAATCCACAAGAACTCTACCAGGGAACACGAAGCAACTCTGCCGGCCAAACCATCAAGAACAGAACTAGGGGAAAACCACTCAACCCTGCTGGTTGAAACCATTGTGAACAGGACCAGGGGAAACTCAACCCTACAGGTCAAACAAATGAGAATAGAACCAGGGGAAACTCAACCCCGTTGGTCAAACAACCGAGAACAGAACCAGGTGAAAACTCAACCCTGCTGGTCAAACAAACGAGAACAGAACTAGGGGAAACTCAACCCTACTTGTCAAAAAAACGAGTACAGAAGGACCCCCTATATTTGCTAGAGGTCAAGGGTATGCAAAGCAGAACATGACACGCACATGGGGCCCACACGACGTGTGGCCCCAAGTCAACTCCAACAAAGCGCACAAACATTATCAGGTACAAAAAACCACATATACCTCCAAGCATTCCCATATAATCCTGAAGTATACCACGTTTCCATCCCAAAGGCTATCGCGCACATGGTGCCCAATGGCAACGCGAATCCGAAAACGTAACAACTCCAACTTGCCACCTCAACGGCTCAGGCACGACCAACCACATCTCTTCAAGCATTCTCTTCACTCTACCAAGAGTGAACGCGATCACACGCCAAGGGTTCTCTGTAAACACTGCAGGAAGAACCTCCACTGGTACACCTTTCATGCTTCCACATTTAAATTAGGTCTCTAAAGAGACTCTGAAAATCCAAATGGATCGTACCGTTGAATTCCTCGTGGAAAAACATGCAAGATCGACTAATTTCTCTCCTCCAATGGATATCCGACGTGAAAGTCGTCTGACACTGCTTTACGCCCGAACAGTGTCTCGTGGTCCCGAGCCTCATCCCCAAAAACAGTCGGGCGCATCGCACCATTGCGATCCCCTCGGGAAAATACGTCAAAAGAACTGCTCACTTGAGTGGAATGGATATCTGGAGAAAAAGATGGGTTCCGACATACTGAACATGAGCGATGTTGTGTGGGACCTGCATCCCAGTCTAGAAGCGCTGCCAATAGATTTCACCTTTGCGATCCTCTCAGAAAAGTACGCAAGATGGACTATTCACTTGTCCAAAACGGACACTCGGGGATAAAGCTGGAAATCACTACCAACTCTCAAAACGGCCCTCATGGGTCCTGCACCACCGTGCGAAATTAGAGCGGGTTGATTGCGTCAATGCAATGCCCTTGGAAAAACACTCAGAAAAGACTGCTCGCACGCCCCGAACGGATGTCTGATGAAAAAGTTACAAAAAAAGCTATGTACAGCTCGAAAGACGGGCCTTGGGGCTCGTGCCTCAACTCCAGTTTCGACGGCTAAAACCACACTGCAAAACTCAGGCTCAATGCCAGGGTCACAACGCCATTGATAGCACTCAAAACGGACATCGGATGTGTCCGTGCCGCTCAAAACAAGAACAACCAGAAAATGCCAACTTACTTAACGCATGTGTCATGCCACCGAACCCCTCGTCTCGGGAATTTAAAATTCCCGTGACCATCTCAAAAAATTCCTATCAATTTAAGGGACGCGTCGCTGCAGACGGTGCCCAAAACAGTCTCCATGCGGATGATTTATCAATATAAATCATTTTCATAATAATAATAATATTATTATTATTATTTTTATTATTATAAACTTATCTATCTTTTAAAAAACTAGACCGTCCAACTGGCCGGTCTTCTTCCACACGCTGCCAGCAGGACCCGCGCTTTGCAGGTCCTTGCTCCTCCTTGAAAACCGGCTTCTGACGGTCTTCCTTAACAAGCCAGCAGGACCTGCGGGTCCTACTTCCTCCACACGCCCGAGGCGGCCTCGGGCTCCTCCGCTGAGCGCGACCGGTCGGTGCACCTCGCCGTGGCCAGTGCCGCCGTTTTGCCCCGCTCGACCGGCTCCTGCTCCACCGGTCGCCTGCACCGTTGCCCGCAGTCGCCTGCTCTGCCTCGCGCCGATGCCCTCGACTCACCCGGCCATCGTCTCGATCAAGCCGAGTCGCCTGCTCACCGAGCAACCGTGCCAGCCTGCTACCACCACCTGAGAGCCTGCCGGACCACCTACCAGAACCCCCAAAGCTGGCAGGAGAAGCTCCAAAACCCCCGGAAAACACCAAAACCCGCAATCTTTGGCGGACGTTTGCGATCTCCCCAGAACTCTGATTTACAAACCGAAACAGGTGATGGAAAGCTTGGAAAATGTACTACACATACATGGGATTTTTTTGAAGATCAAACAGCAATTCCACACATAAATCAACCCAAAAGAAGTATTCAGAAATTTAAAATGAAAAACCAAAAACTCCTACCTCGCAGGGCTTCGCCCGACGCTTCCCGCACGATCTGCCATCACCGCAATGCTCGGAATTGGGAGAGGAGAGATTGACGGTGGTGGAGAGCTCCCTCCTTGAGATCTCCTTCGAGGGATGTGTAAGGGGAGAAGAAGAGGTGGGGGTTAGGTTTAAGTAGAGAAAATTAATTAAAAAGTTTTAATTAATTTAACTCCCAAATTAACCCGCATTTGAAACCTTCGACAGAGTCGAGTTTAAGCCTCCCCTAGGGTAAACACCACCTCTCGAGCACAATGGCGGTCTCATAATTTTAATCTGAGTCCCCGATCAAAGTTTATTAAACTCAATGCCCGAGGCCGCCAAATTATGAAAACGCCCCTGACGGCATTTTTCATAGGAGACTCTCACCCACGAAAATTACACCCATCCTAGGGTAAACAGCACTCTCCAGACTCAACGGTGACCTCTGTTTTCCAATCCGAGCAACATTTTAAGAGATATTTGAGTTTAACCATTAAACGAATAAATTAATTATTTTATTTATCCGTTTAATGTTCCGTCAACGGGGAGGGTTCCCAAAGTCCCGCGCCGACATGTTTTATGTCATTCTTAGGGTAAACACCCCATTCCGGACCCATATGTACACTCAAATCTATGATCTGAAGCACCGTTTAGGATTTATCCCATTTATTTTGCATTCCTGGTGTGAACGCACTGAAAATTTAATTACGGCCACACTGGGACTCGGAATCGTATGCCGTCTGAAGGCGCTGCTCTGGAATAACATCAAGAATATTAAAAAGTATTTTATAGCAAAAACTGGGTTATTACAAAGAAGAAAATAATTTTTGGTTTATAGTAACTTTTAAATATTATTTAACACGGTTAAAAGTATATAGGGTAATTAAAGGTAAAAATGATATTATAATTACCCTAACACATTTTATAATTCTATTGGATAAGTGTATTTCGAACAATATTAACCTTAGGAATAAATATGATATTTTTGGTCCACTTGGTTTAGATTAGGAAATTTATTATTATTTTATTTAAAGAAGGGTTAAAAGTTTTAAATTCAAATTTTAATAACTAAGACATTTTTAATATAGGGTTATACATAAGATAATTTCGACTATAAATATTATTTAGAAATATAAAACTATTTCCTACATCGTGTTATTTTATTTATAATTTGTAGACATTAAATAATTAAATTTATATATGACACAATAATGATGAAATAATTACATTATTAATGAATGATTAAAATAATTGATACTATAAATATTAAAATAAATGTAAGTTTATACTTTTGATGCATTCCAAAAATATTCTAAGTTAATATTACATGTTAGGGTTGATTCAATTTATTTTTTTCGAATAAATTATATTTTTATGACTTTCAAAAAAACCAAATACTAAATAATGTCAAAATTGACAGAAATGACTTTATAAAACAAATACTATATTATTAAATGATATAATAGTTCTAAAAATATTTAGATCGGTCAAAGGACTTATATTATAATATATATGTCATTAATTAACCAATTGGGGGTTCAATTTCAATTTTATAGTAAGATTATTTACCATATAATATAAAAATACAAGGAGACATGGTAAATGTTTGTCTATATAACCAAGAGTTATATCTAAAATATAAGGTTAATATAGTGAAATAATCCTATCTAAAACCAATTGGTTGAATGATTTCCGATACAGACCCACATTATCCTCAAAATAAATATTTTTGGAGCCATTATAAACCGAATATGATTGTATACTAAAATAATATTTCAAGGTTTTCTAAAAGTGACCCTCACCACTCTTATAAAAGGGTACTTCCCCTTATCTCTATATGAAACCTCCAAAGCCATTTGGATCAGCCAACCCTAGCTAAAATTTCTTTATAACTATCATCAATTCAACATAGAGGCCTTACTTTGATCTTAAATCTATCCTAAGTATCCCTTTTGATCAAATCAAAAGGAAGCACCCGAAGAAGAGGTAATAATTTAATCATCTCTTTCAAAGTTCTTTTCTTCTTCCACTTCCTATTTCTTTCTTGTTTACATAACAAAATAATAAATCCAGTACCTTATACATACTTTGATGTTATTATAAATATGGGAAAACCATATTCATTATTCTATCCATCCTATGAATGAAAAAGTCTCCTACATCCGTATGTACGACTTACCATCTCCACGTCGTGGTATAGTTTGTTATACAACACCTAAATATTTTGGATGGGTATAATAATGAGTATAATTGATGTAAATAATAAATATATCATGTAAATTATTCTTTATATATGATATAACATCAAATTACATATGATTTCTCCATCAAATGAATTGTATTTTCGCTCATGCGTACGTACGGATTACCGTCTCCATGAATGCGATGAGATTCATTCTCCATCATAACCATTCAAGAATAGATAACATTTTATGATTTAAAAATAATTTTTATGAACATAATATCATTTTGGATATGAATAAAATACATCCTATCCATAAAAAACATGACTTACGTTACAAAACATATAATGAAATATGAATTTGTTAACACCCTAAACAATAATACTACTAAAGTATTATTAACAAAGCAATATTAAAATATCATATATGATATAATATTTATTTATATGGTTCTTGTATAATTTAATAATAATTATTTCACCATTATATAGGAGGTTAACAAACACTCAACTAAGTAAAGTACAATGTAACGAGTTTTCATCTCACTTTTTATTCTTGTGAGATTCATGCTATATTGGCCACTATTTCCTTTTGTGTAGTGTATGTACATCACATGATTATATTCTTGGTATAATATACTTCATTTTATGGGTATTTAAAACCTCATTTTATTATCCTTATTTAATGGGGTGTGTGTTTCGTAAGTTACCAAATCGGTAAGGGAATTTCAAATTTCAATTTCCACTCATTGGGCTTTATGCATACTTCATAGATTATTTTACTCCATGATTATGTGTGGAATCAATATTTATTATTTATGAAGTAATTTCAACTCCCCTTTTTGTGGATATAAATTTGATACACATAATAATTCCATTGATAATTTCTCATTCCATTGATATGAACTTCTTAATGGTAATCTTAACTCAATTTCCATTCATTGAGTTAAACATCCAAATCATTGGTTTTTTTTACTAGAATATGTGTGAATGTACTCTTATTTATTTATAAATAATTTCCAAATATATTGAGTGTGTTTATATTTTTCACAAAAAAATATTTCATTGATTAATCCTTAATCTAAGGATAGAGTCTTTATAAGTGATTTTGTCTCAATTTACATTCCACTGAGACCTCTTTGTCATTATGCTCCAATTCACTTTTATATGGTGTATATACTATCCTTTGAAATATTATGTCATGAATACCTCTATTATCATGTTATTATAATGTTTTTTTAAATTTTATTCCTCAATTACTTGTATTCAAGTATCTCTCATTTTGTTAAAAACTCTTTAACTGAAATATCATTTTAAATGTTTTTACAGAATTATTCTTCTAAATCCATCTCATTAATGTCAATGTTTTAAAATGGTTTTACATATTTATTTATATGAGAATTAATGTTTTGAAATTAAAATTCCTTTAAAAAAATTCAATTAGGTATGGGACACTTTGATTCAAAAATCTCTTTTAAATGACTTCTGGATAAATAGTGCATCTTTTAAATGTTTTCAAGAAAAATGGAATATTTATATCAAATATTTTTACTGACTATTTTCATCTATGTAAATATTATTCATTATATTTTATTCTTTATTGAGTTTGATTTATTATAATACAATATTTCATATTGTATTGAATGAGTTATGTTTGACTGTGGATGTGCTATTTTTAGGCCATTCATGGTTTGTGGTTAATGTATTGAAATTTTGTGTACTAGATTTAATACGAATGTTTAGATTATGTTTCACCAATTTCATAAGTGGAATGCATTGGACTTAGTAAGTGATGGGTGGAGCCTGTTATAACTACTCGATGCATCAGTAGGTCTCATGAGAAAAACTAGTGTCTTGGCACAATGCCTTGAAAAAATGTTATTTGTAGTCATAGAACGAGGCCTTGACTATGTGGTTATGATGTTCAGAATTATGCATTATATCATTATGAAATTATCTATTGATATTACATGTGATTATTTGACTAGTAGAATATCTTTGTGAATATGTTAATGGATTTATTGAATTTATATTTTTTATGTTATGCTGAAATTGAATTTTAAAAGTCTTCTGTTTTAGTCTTATACATTGGCTTAAATGTTTATGCTTATTTATGAAAGTTTCTTCTATATTGTTATCCTTACCGAGAATATGAGCTCATCCCTTTATATATTTTATTTTTCCCATAATGTGGAGAATTATATCATGATTAACCTGTAGGAATAGGCTAAGGGATATGAGTGTGTTCAAAGGTGACACAATGTTGTTTTTCTTTATTTCATGATGTAATGTAAAACTTATGTATGTATCTATTACTTCCAAGGATACTAAACTAATCAGTCCTTCAGGACTTGATCTCTTGAGATCATGAAAATTATATGTAATAATGCACTAACATTGATTAACTAGGGTCGGGGCATTACAGTTGTTATCAGAAGAATCATAGTCCAAACCTTGGAAACTAGATTTAGAAAAACACTGATTAGATAACATTACCCTAAGATAGACTTTGGGGATTATTATAGAAGAAAAACCAATATTTTTGGTAATATCAATATTATATAGGTTTTCCATGCAATAAATTGCCACCTGGATACGAGAAGGCAGAGGTGGCTCTGTCATAGATTTAACTAGGGGTAAAACCTGAAAACACCACTTTGAGCTAGACTCAAATGGGAAATGGTGCACGATAATGGACCTTGTTTCACTCTTGGTTATGGCACTCCTCGATGATATGCTTAGGATAAATCAAATTTTCATTATAAACTGATTTGACCAATTTAAATATAAGATGAGAATAAATAAACTTGGTTAATATTAAGGTGTTTTAGAATTAAAATAAGGTGTCATGATATTTTCTAAATGATTTTATGAATACTGTTACTCACTCAATTCTTTTTAGTTTTATTAAATGGCTGGATTCCAAGGAATTCATAGTAACATAGAACATGATGTACAATGTGGGCAGGGTGGTGGAAATGAGAAATGGAATGGAATTTTGATAGGTGTAAAATATATTGTGTTCATACCTAATCAGTTTTCCAAAAATATGGTCAACAACATATATATTAACCAACTCTCGGACTCAACAATGAAGATAAATGCAGTGATTGATAAGAGCTCCAACTGTGGAGACCAGAGAAAAAAAGAAAGATCAATTTCCATCATGAAGGAAATGTGGAAGGAGACACCTAGGAATGTGTCTCAATGGAACAAGGAAAATATTTAGGTTTGTGAAAGAAGGACATAATGTAAAGAATTGTCGAGGAAAAATGAAGACTACTATGGAAGAAAAAAATGATCCCAAGAATCCATTTATAGTCATTTTCCGTAAATTTAGGCAACCTGGGCATTACCCAAGTCAATTCCCTATTCTATAGGATAACCTATTGGTCAAGAAAGAAACTATGTGGAAATAAATAGATGGAGAAAGTTTTACATGTATTAGTTTTCTTTGTTGATGGGATTACCTTGGAAGACTTTTCTCTTGTATGCATAGCCCTACAGTTTGTTATGTGAAAATTCTATTTAGGGAATAATTATATTTTATATTGTGTATATAGTTATAAATAACCATTTCAGTTTATATGATCCTTGAATTTGAAGAAATTATAGGTTATTAATTTTTGGGATGAAAATGATTGGTATGAGATAGCATTTGTGGTTAAATTATGTAATGTAAATTTTGAGTAATTTATCTCATTTTGATAATGTTATAAAATATAGTTTTTAAAATAATACATAACACAAATCGTGTGAAAACCATTCGCATCAGATAAAGCTATGGGAATCAAACCCACAACTAAAGTGCGACTGAGATTTATTACCTACAATTGGATTACGTGAAGTCTATTGTTAGTTTGACTAATTATTTTTTATTAAATGATGTTATTAATCAACAATAAGTTGATTTGTGATCTTCTGTTTTATCAAATGAATATACTTAGTGTAGGAATATGATTTGGTGATTAGGTGATAAATGTTATTTTGGAAGACATTCACTATGATGGGAACACTATATGCCAATGGAAAATAGAGTACTATGGGATTTCATTTGAGGGGTAATGGTGGGTTTTTATCTATTTTTTATTATGGATTTATAGTGATTTGGGTTATTTATGGAAATTATTAACCTATCATAGAAAATATGTGATTAGGTTAATTACTTTTAAGTATGTAACCTTAAGAGTAGTCGATGTTTTTTGGAGATACCATTTAACGTGGAAGAGTACGTAATCAAATTATTCTGAGTTTTTGGTTTCAATCATAGTTTGGATTATATTATAAGTATTTTAAGGACAATATTTAATTGAATGGTATTTATTGAACTTTTCGTATTGTTGGTTTAATTTTATAAATTATGAATAGTATTTATTTCTCTAAAGGATTATCCTTTTTGGGGATCATATGATCTTATACTAACCATTTTAGTTTTAGTTAACATATAAAGACAAGGAAAATATATAGTTTATCCTTTGTGGATTATGTGATTATCTATAAGTTGATTATAGTGCTTTAGGTGTGACCAAGTCATCTTGAATACTCATCGCTTGGACTGAAAGATGAGTTTGTGGTAGATATTAGTAAAATGATGGAACTCTACTTATCAAGTATTTTTTTTCTTATTCTATGAATAAATTAATTCTTAAACCATAGGGAAACGATATTAAACCCAAAAATGTGTTATCCTAATAGCTTATGATATTCATCATAGATTTATGGATTTGAGGCCCTCAATTTTCCATTAAATTAATTGTTATTGTGACCTGAATTGATCCCTATAAATATTTACATTTTTCACCAATTATAATTGCCACTATTTTTCTCCTATTTGAATTCCTATTTTGTTGGTGACTTTTTCATTTCTCTTTCCCTCTTATTAAGACTACATTTTATTAACTCTATTTCCGATGTGGGTTTTCCACAAAGGTATTTTCTAGTATTTCTAAAGGAAAATTTAAAATTGAGAGGATGCAATTTATTAAAGGAGGTAAGAATGTAACACGCCAAACTTCCACAGTTTATTTCCTTTTGAATAATATAATAGCTTGTGATGTACGCAACATCGATTTCAAGAGCACCACAACCTATCAAACTAGCCATTTAAAAAGAGGTTATGAATAGTAATAAACACATTTTGAATTTTATATATTTCCCAAATAATTATAACATTCACATTTTGTGTTTCTTAGACATAATATAAGGAAAAATTCAATTTTTCAGATAAAAGAAGTATTTTTCAAAAAATACAGTTTTTTCTGCTTTTTAATGGGGAACCCTTTCTAAATATAATATTTGACAATTTATTATATTAAATTTGATGAAATTAAATTCTTATTTAGAATAAAGCCATTAAAATTTAGTTTGGATAATCTTTTGGTGTCTTTCTAATAACTTTCACATTTTGATGAATACCGAAAGATACTAAATTTTAATTAAAAACAACATTATTAATTAAAATAATTTATAGTGTAAAATTATAAATTTGAATGGTTTTTAATTATAATTAGACTATATTTTTATCATTTAATCAAATTTTGATCATTGGATGTAATTTCAATTTTAAATAAGACATAAACACATATCAATCTTTTGATAGTTTTTACTTCTCAAAAACCCACTTTCTGGTTATGACAAGGAGAATTAAATTTAAATTAATTAATGAAACTTATATGATTTTAATTTGGTAAAATATACATAATTTTTTGATTCTTAATATCAAAATTATCTTAGGGTGAATTTTTTGTATTTTTCTGAAAACATTCAATTTTTTATGAATAATGAAAAACACTATTATTTTTTAAAAACTGACTTTTTATTTAAATAATTATTTTTTTTATTTAAAATTATTTTAAGTCAAAATAGATAAATAATACTTATATTAGTTCAATGTAATTCATTTGAGCCATTTTATAATAACATATGATGTATAAAAATATATTTAATTTTTTAACCTCTTTTACCCACCTTCTAGGAACATTAGAAAATTTGCGTAAAATGTAATTTTACTACTTCTGTGAATTGAATTTCAAAATTTTGATGGACACGATTGATATCAGTAAGTAAAATTTGGTTCAATAAGATGAAAATATTTTTTTTATGAATAGTATCTTTTGAATTTTATTTACCATGGTTAAAAGTAAATAGGGTAATTAATGGTAAAAATTATATTATAATTACCCTAACACATGAAATAATTATATTGGATTTGTGTATTTAGAAAACAATTAACCTTAGGAATAAATATGATCCTTTTGGTCCACTTGGTTTTGATTAATACATTTATTATTATTTTATTTAAAGAAGAGTTAAAACTGTTAAATTCAACTTTTAATAACTAAAACATTTTTTATATAAGGTTATACATAAGATAATTTCGACTATAAATATTTTTCTAGAAAGATAAAAATCATTCCTACATAATGGTATTTTATTTATAATTATTATACAATATATAATTAAATTTTTTTATGACACAATAATGATGTAGTAATTACCTTAATGAATGATTGATTAAAATAATTGATATTATAAATATTAAAATAAATGTAAATTCATACTTTTGATGCATCCCACAAATTTTCAAGGTTAATATTAAATTTTATGGATGATTCAATTTATTTTTTTCAATGTAATCATATTTTTATGACTTTCACAAAAACCAAATAATAAATAATGTCAAAATAGACATAAATGAGTTTTTAAACAAATACTATATTATTATATGAAATTATTGTTATAAAAATCTATGTATTGTTAAAAGGAATTATAATATATATATATATATATATAATTAACCACTTGGGTTTCTCTTGGAATTTTATAGTAAGAATATTGACCATATAATATAAAAATACAAGAAGACATAGTAAATGTTAAACTATTTATCCAAGAGATAAATCTAAAAGATAAGGTTAATATGTTGACCTAAACATGTTTCAAACCCATTGGTTGAAAGTTTTCCAACCCAGACCCAACTTATCCAAAAAATTAATTCCTTTTGAGCCATTATAAACAGAATATTATTGAATAATAAAATAATATTTCAAATTTTTCCTAAAATTACCATCACCATTCTTATAAAAGATTACTTCCCCTTCTCTCTATATCGCACCTCCAAAGAGATTTGGCTCTACCAACCCCTACTCAAATATCCTCTAAACTACCCTTAGTTAATCTTATACGCCTTACATTGGTCATAAATCCAACCTATGGATTCATTTTAATCAAATAAAATGGAAGCACCCGAAGAAGGGGTAATAATTTCATCAACTATTTCAAAGTTTTCTTCTTCTTCCACTTCCTCTTTGTTTTTTGTTTCCATAAAAAAAATAATAACTCCATTAACTTATACATACTGTGATGTTATTATAAATATGGTACAACCATATTCATTATTATATCCATCCTATGAATGAAAAAGTTACCATACGTGCATATATACAGCTTATCGTCTCCGTGTCATGGTGTAGTTTGTTATTCAACACATAATTATATTGTATGGGTTTAATAATGAGTATTATTGATATAAATAATAAATAAGACATGTTATTAATTCTATATGTATGATATCCAATCCAATTACATATGATTTCATCATCAATAGAATGGTATTTTTGCTCATGCGTACGTACAGATTACTGTATCCATGAACGTGAGGAGATTCATTCCTCATCGTAACCATTCAAGAATAAATATCATTTTATGATTAAAAAATAATTTTTAAGAACATAATATCCTTATGGATATTAATAAAATAAATCCTATCCATAAAAAACATGACTTACATTACAAATCATAGAAATAAAAACGAATCAGTTAATACCTGAAACAATGATACTACTGAAGTATTATTAACAAACCAATATTAAAAGATCATACATGATATCATATTTATGTATACGGATATTGTATAATTTAATAACAATTAATTCACCATTATACATGAGGTTAACTTATCCATAACTAAGTACATGGTAATGGGTTTTCATGTCACTTTTTATTCTTATGAGATTCATGCTATATTGGAAACTATTTCCTTTTGTGTGGTGTATATACTGCCTGTGATTGTATTCTAGGTGTAATATAATTTAAGTTATAGGTATTTACATCTTCATTGTATGATCCTTCTTTCCTAGGTTGTATGTTTTGTAAGTTACCAAATTGGTATGTTAATTTCAAACTTTAATTTCCACTCATTGGGCTTTATGAAAACTTTATTGATTATTTTACACCAAGATTATGTGTTGAATCACTATTTATTATTTATGAAATAATTTCCACTCCCATTTGTTTGGATATACATTTTATAAACATAATCACTTCATTGATATATTCTCATTCCAATGATATGAACATGTTAAGTGTAATCTAAACTCAATTACCATTCATTGAGTTAAACATCCAAGTTATTGGTTTTGTTATATTAAAAGATTATGTGTGAATGTACTCTTATTGATTTATACATAATGTCCAATTATATTGATTTTATTTATATTTTTCAAACATAATCATTTCATTTATTATCCTTAATCTAAGGGTACGGTCTTTATAAGGAATTTCTTCTCAATTTACATTCCATTGAGACCACTTTGTCGTTATGCACCATTTAACTTTTATATAGTGTATATACCTTTGAAATATTATATCATGAATCCTTTTATACTCATGATATTATAATTTTTTTAATAATTTTATTCCTCAATTACTTTTATTCAATCGTCTCTCATTTGGTTAGAAACTCTTCAACTAAATTATCATTTTAAATGTTTTAAACATTTATTCTTTTAAATCCTTCACGTTAATGTCCATGTTTTAAAAATGGTTTAAGTGTTTATTTATATGGACATGAGTTTTTTGAAATTTAAATTCCTTTAAAAAAAAAATCAATGTGGTATGGGACACTTTTATTCAAAAATATCTTTTAAATGAATTCTTGATAAATAGTGTGACTTTTAAATATTTTCATGAAAAAAGGGAATATTTCTCTCAAATAGATTTACAGACTATTTTCATCTATGTCAGTATCCTTCATTATATTTTATTCTTTATTGAGGTTGATTTATTATAATATAATCTTCCATATTTTATTTAATGAGTTATGTTTGATAGTGGATTTGCTATTTTTATTCCATTCATGGTTTGTGGTTAAATTATTGACATTTCGTATACTAGTTTTAATACAAATGTTTAGATTATGTTTCACCCATTTCATATACAGAATGCATTGGACTTGGTAATTTATGTGTGGAGCCCAATATAGCTCCTCGATGCATCGGTAGGTCTCATGAGACAAACTAGTGTCTTGGTACAAGACCTTAACAAAATGTTATTTGTAGTCTTGGCATGTGGCCTTGACAATGCGGTTATGATGTCTGACATTATACCTTCCATCATTATGAAATTATGTATTGATATTACATGTGATTATTTTACTAGTTGAATATCCATGTAAATAAGTAAATGTAATTATTTGATATATATTTTCCATATTATGTTGAAATTTATGTTTCAAAGGCTTGTGTTTTAGTCTAATACATTTCCTTAAATGTTTATGCATATTTATGAATGTTTCTACTATATTGTTTTCCTTACTAAGAATCTAAGCTCATCCCTTTCTATGTTTTATTTTTCCTAGGATGTTAAGAAGTATATCAGGATTAACCTACAGGAATAGGCTAATGGATATGAGTGTGTTCAAATGGGACAAAATTTTGTTTTTCTTTATTTCATGATGTAATGTAAAACTTATATATATATATATACTTCCAAGGCTACTAAACTAGTCGGTTGTTCAGGACTTGATCTCTTGTGATCGTTCCAATGATATGTAATAATTCACCAACTTTGGATAACTAGGTTCAAGGCGTTACATTTATAAAAAGAATTAAAAATAATGAAATTAAAAAAATTACTATTATTATACAAAAATAATCTTACACTTATTGAAATGGTTTGTTGAAACCATTGGTATATGTGTCTATAATCCATATATATAAAAATACATTTTTCAAATAGTTTATATAGGGAGAAACAACCATTCTTATACCAATTCCTACACAATCAATTATTTTAAATATTCATGAGGATGAATATGGAATAAATTACTCAATGAATTGTCATAAATATAATTCAATAATCCTTAGTAGCAATATAATCGACCATAATAATAATTTCTAGACATATTCATGGGAGAATTCTTGATTCTAAATAGTTATATAACCAAAATACTATTATTATCCTAACATTGGGAATCTATATTTCATTGGTACTATTTAATATCTACCTAATTTATAATTATAAATGGAAATAAGTTTTATTTTTCATTACATATGGTATAATGCTTGACAAAAAGTGGATATTATAATCAACGATCAGTAAATGAAAAATTTGTGTGAGATGATCTGACATCCATGACATTTAACTGATGGATAAATATCAAATATAATTCCAATATGAAAATTTCGTATATCCAATTAAGTCAATTAAAAAAATACAACAATAATATCAACTAGTGAAAATATGCAGAATTTGTTTATAGTTATCAATTTTTTTAACAATATGAACATGTGTTTACATTGTATCACCTCCCATGAATCTAAAAAATAAACTAAAAATAAGTCAAATAACTGAAAAAATAGTATTACTAATTGAAAATAAATGAATGGTAAAATAATGGAAAATTTCATGTCTACTATAGGGATGATCCAATTAGATACACTTTTTATATCTCTACTATTTCTATAAATCAAGTCAATGAATAACTCCAAAGGAATCGTTCATTAATACAAATTCAATGTGCAGTGGATAACCATGATCTAATATAGTCTTCTGTAAAAATCACTAGATTTTCCCTTACATATGTCTGTTATGTTAATATTTTTATGATTCCATGTGGAAATTTTTCTAGGGAGTTATTACAACCTGCATTATGGATGTTTCCACTTGACCTCAACATGAGAAGTCTGCCATAATTTCATTTTTCAACTGATGGAATAAAATATAGTTGGTTATCAAGTAGAATTGGAATCCTATTAGTTGGGTATAGGGATTTATGTTTTCATTTTGGATGATTAGTCACGTGCTATAAATAATACACACAATTTCATGCATTTTTTAATGTCGGATTAATTATTTTTCTACCACATTTGAGAGTCATATTACATTCCAAACCTAAAATATTAGAATGGATAATATCACTCATACAAACATATATATTAATATACATACAAACAATTGTTCATATATATGTACATACATACATATATATACATCTATACATACATAATTACATGAACACATACATACATACAAACCTAAGTACTTACATAAGTACATACATACATGCATACATACATACATACATACATACATACATACATACATACATATATACGTACGTATGTACATACATAAGTACCTACATAAATACATATGTTCACACATACATAAGTATGTACATACAAATATTTCTACATAAAAATTAAAAAAAATATATAGATAGTCATCCATTATGAGGTAAACACTCTCTTCATTGGTATTAAAAATGTACACATTTATTAAAACCTCACATTGTATTCCACTTATATTCTTTTAAGAATGGACACCCATGATATATATATATATATCCATAAACATTTATATTTATACATCCCTCTACTATATTTTGAATCCCTATATATATGGTGTATCACATCATTGAAATGTTCAAATTCCCCGATAGATATTAACATGAAATCCTTACAAAGAAATCCATAAGAAAATACTCCATTCCTATATAGAAAATATAAGGAAATGCGTGGAAATTAATTTGAAATTCATTTAAAATATAATATTCAAAATAATGACCATATTAGAATAAAAAAATTAGCATGAGACAAACACACCATATATCATGAATATTACTTTTAGAAACTATTATGTCATTTATTAAACATAAATTATTTAAAAACGATTAGTATTCACTTCACTAAGACACTAAATAAATAAATATAAATTAACATTCTGAATTTTTTATACAA
The DNA here is from genome assembly GCA_963277665.1 of Viscum album. Classification (NCBI taxonomy): domain Eukaryota; kingdom Viridiplantae; phylum Streptophyta; class Magnoliopsida; order Santalales; family Viscaceae; genus Viscum; species Viscum album. The sequence continues at coordinate 807,332,121 of OY728127.1, forward strand.
AGAATTTATTTTATTAATAATCTTGTGAGTTATTCGAAACCAAAAAAATAACTATGGAGATCACTTCAGAATATTACAATTCAATAATATACAAAATATATAATTCATGAAACATATTAATTATTATTACTGTTTTAGAGAAGAAATATTGTAATATATTCTATGATTAATGACTCATGGGGAAAAGGGGAAACACATTCAACTATTTTTCATCATGTAATAATTTTCATAATATTTTATTGATTCTGTTATTCGAGTAATCCTCATAGTACCCCATTGACTTACAATAGAAATATTATTACAGTGTAAGATAATGTGAAGGGATACCACCACATAGGCTGATATAGTTGAAGATTTCTATGTCCATGAGATTTTATATGCCACTAATGATGAATTTATATACACAAAATCATCTAAATATATCATAAGACATAAATGTTTTAAAAATAACAATCATCATCAAATAAAAATATCATTTAAACAAAAAATCATATATTATATACTTAATCATCCTCCCAATGAAAAGAAAACTATTATAGATTGTAATCTCCAAACCACAGGTCAAAAGAGATTTGAATCCACAAAAAATGTGGAATTATTTTAGGAGATAATTTAAATTGAATATTATATTGAATGGATATAAAATCATGTGGATATATATAGAGGAAACTATTAGATTTACTAATATAAGCATTTTATTAATTTATATCATAAAATTAAGTAAAAATGTTCATCTCATAATAATCATTCACATATTAGAGAACATTCTGGTTTATTTTATTTGAAAAGTAGATACATAATAAAAAAATAAAAAAAACATTTGAACATTTATCAATACTCAAACACTTCCTGAACCCCTTCTTGAATATTCTCATAATTTATAGTAATATACATAATAGGGGTAATAAAGTTTAATTAATGGGTGTTCTGAAACTCTATGCAGAGGATAACATATAAATATATCAATAGTGGTCTGATCACATGATGTAATAACCCTTTTTTTTACTCAGTTACAGATCCTTTATGTTCTTTTCTAATTCAACATTATGGACCTTATATGTATTAATAATGAGTTTATGAAGGTTCTAGGCATTTCTAGGCCTCATTCAGACCCTATAACCCAACTCCTTGGGAAACATTGGCCTCGTGCATGGTTAGATTAATCCATTTGGGGAGGTTTAATGGTTATTCTAAACCTTGTGGATGGTCTTCATTTTTAGGCCGATCCATATTACACAGTTGGTGAATGTTTTCTAACATAGTGAGGCTTAACTATGTAGTTGTTCCCTTTTATCTTGGTACTCGTCCTTGGTTGTCACATGGTTTTGAAAACAATTTGGCCAAACTGTTCATAGGTTAATTTTTAGGGGGAAATGAGAATTTTTACCTTAATGATCAAATTTATCCTCCTCATCCTTCCCTATTCAGATTTCTAGTGGGATGAAACTCCATTTCTTCCAATTTGGAGCTTTTTTATTCCAAGAATAGGGACAAGAGAACAATTTTATTTAGGGTCTCATAGAGGTTATAATTATCATGTTGGATGTGAAAAGGTAAGTTCCCAGGTCATTTTTTGTTGTTCATCATTTCTCGTTATATCGACCTAGTTATCATGGTGTGAGTCCATAAAATATTTTTTAAAATATACTCTGATCTCTGTAAAATTATCTTTCGATACTGTAGGATGGGATTCTTATAAGTATGATGTGGGTGTTCTATAACTCATCACTCAAGTTTTTTGTCTTTGGAATTGACGTGTGGGGCCTGATGATTTTATCGAGTGACGATTATCGAATTTATATGCCTTTTATAAATTCATTAGAACTATATGGTATACTCTTTCCATATATGTGATAATTTTTTATTGTTTATGTCCAAAATGATGACCACCCCATGTAGGGTGATATGTCATTATTGCATTTATAGTTTTTTTATAATTATATCTATCATTCGGGTGTGTTCAGTATTGACCAAGATAATAGTAATACCTTAATTATTAAATACATTTAGAATAATTTAATGGTGAATGGAAAGTTCCATGTTAATTACACATGACTGACCTCTTTTATGTTCGTAGATGTAATTAATGGATTAAAGTGATAAATTGGAATTTGTGATGTATTAATAAAACTGGTCTATAATAATTCAAAATGAATGGTTGATTACATAATATAACACCCCTAGAAACATTTTATGGAAGGTATAATATGAATCAAAAAATAATTATCATGACTTATATAGTTTAATTAAATGGTATCACACTACATGGACTTATCAAACTAAAGAAAGCCTAGTCTTGAACCAATAAAACATGAAAAAAAAGAATAGTTATTATATATACATATTACATGAATGATTTAAAAGTAAGGTTCCTCATTATTTATAGACCATTACATATTTAAAGGTTTTGTTTGACTCGAATTAGTACTTGAATTCTCAAGGTAATTCCTTATTTATATGAGGAAACTATTCTAATCCAAGGATTCTTGTTTTCAAGTTTGAGAAACACCATCGAACTTGATCCTATTTTTTAATCAGATGACAAATATGACACTATAGAATCTAGTAATTTTTATTAAAATATGCCTTAGATACAATCCATGGATCCAGTCTGACTTGAGGTTCCTTGGTTACATCCTTGGTATTGACTATTTCTTATCTTTCATTTCACCATGGGTGTATTCCTTGGACTTTGTTAGAGAAAATAATTTGGTAATTCCATGGATGATTCTCCAAGGATGATACTCTCATGGATGGATTATTACATCTTAGAACCTCCATGATTTATGTTACCACAATATGGTGAATTCAGTAATGGATATGCATCATGTGACCAATTAATATAATTTGGTAAACCATTAATTAATAAATTGGATATAGATTTAGACACCAACAATGGTCTAATGTTTGTACTTGGGTATTTAGTTACATTGTAATTTGTTTCATTATCTACGAATTATTTCACACTATTACATTTTCTTTACATAGTCCAGATAGTATAGGAATCATTTTTGGTTTCCCGTGGAGACTTATCTCACTACCTATATGGGCTCCATTAGTACCTGGGAATACTAAATTAATTCCTCTGATGATAAATGGAATCATGCGGCTTTAAACACTTGATTTCTTATTATATTAGTGTGTAACTGGTAGTAGATGACTAAGTTGGAGCTTGGGATGCATGGGATAGTTTATGTATTTCCATTATGCTACCATAGATTCACATTTATTCCTACTTCATTGTATCAATGATTTACATCTTAATAGATGCATGAAATATCATCATTATTTGTTGTAGTAATGTATCAGTTATTCAAGTTATTTCTGTTATTTTTAACCTTGTCTCTTTCCTTTGTAACATCTATTTAATTATACTTCTTTCTCTGCATAAAATATTTATATTAATAGGTTTTTATATAGTATGGTGATGAGATAATTTTCTCTCCAGAAACACACCCAAGGCTCATGCTTCTAGTCAACAACCTATATCATTTGGGGGATGCACTTGAGGATATGTGTCCAACCGGGATAAGGGATCCTATAAAGGTGTATATGGGTCTTGGAAATCACAATGTTTTATTTGAGTGGATAAATTATTTATTTAGTATTAGGAAACTATAATTAGGAGATTATGAAATCCTATTACTTGTTCATAAGTGGTTCTTAGGTATCTCAAACCCATGTCTGGGGTAAAAGTTGAGTTTCTTGAATTGTATTATTTTTGTGGTTTTACATAATAATGTTGTCATACTTTCACCATTGGATGACTCAAATATTGTGTGGTGTTATTGAATATTATTCTGATTGAGAATTTAATTTCATCCATTTCCTAATGATATGTGGGCAAGGGGCATTGTTACATGAATCATCATTAGAACTTTTTATTTACACATAATGCATGTTTCCAATCCACATAGTTTCATTTAACTGCTTAAATTTATTGATATTAATATGATTATAGATTTTATACTTTCTTTTTTATGTGCTTTTGGTTATTTTGGTCTGTGTCTGAGTGATTTAATGTTTTAATTCTTGAGGCTTTATGGGCCCCCGTGGGATGGAAAGAGTAATTTACCAAATCAATCCTTTAATTAGAAATTAATACGAGTGTTGTTTCGGTAATAAGGAGTATGGGGTCTGATTCAATTTGAATAATGGCACGTTTTAAAGGAACATTGGCACATGTTAATGAAAATGAAACCATAAAAGTCAAAAGGTTGCCTGTCCTTATCCTACAATTTCATGTTTGTGATAGGTAAAGTAGTTAACCTAATTATTGAATATAAAATAAATTGAAACACTTTCCCATAAATGATGAATAATGGAACTATTTACCTCTCATATTTTGGATCCACTAAAACATATAATAGACAACTAAACAATACCTTGTCATATAAGTGGTTGGTTGGGTTAGTATAGATTTCTTAGTAAGCTTCCTTATGTTCGTCTTCTTATAGTGATGCTATATATATTTATCTACACTTCCTCAAGGGAATTATTGTGGAAATTTTATACTACTGAAGAAATGATTTCCTTGTGTTGTATTCTATGGGGGTGGTGACAACCATACTCTAGATATGGTTGGCCTTGAAGAAGCAGTCATACTGCTAGGAGTTCCACTTGAAAAACTGCCTTCTGTACATGATACATGGACTAATGTTTATTTCTGTGATAGTTTTATACATATGATGCAGTCCATCCATGGTTCTCCAGGTGTTACACAAACAATGGTTGATTGGACTCTTGAGTTACAACAGTATCATCCACCCACCTTCTCAATGGATTGCAGTCTGTAGGCTGGAAAGTCAGGGGTAATGACCACCCCTTCTATCATTAAGCTTCTGGAGGTGCCTCAAGAGAGTACGGTAAAACATGATACATACAAGTTGCGTGATTTGGGAAATAATTGGTAGGATGTTACAACAAAAGATGGTCATAATTAGGGTATATTGTGAATGATTTACAGACTACCTTCTATGATAATTTCTTTCCCTAGAAATTGATATCTAATATTCATAGAGAGTTAACACATATCATAATGGTATATCTGTTAGTTATACCATATTCGGTGTGTTTCACAGATCAAAAAAAATTTACACCTCTTTGATCCATTTATGATATTTCACCTTGTAGACACATCAAGTATGGGATCAAATATTCCATTCATACTCAGGTCAATTTATTTCACCTACTTACATCCTATTAGATTGTAAATCAGTCTCTAATCCCAATACACAAACTGAGGGATGACAATATAACTGGGCTTAGAGGATCAGTGCAGAGGAAGGACAATGGTTCATCATGTTGAAGAATGCATTAGATCATAGTTTCTTATCTGGTAAGTGGAAACTGGGGTACCAATATAGGTTCCTCTATAGTATCCCAATCAGTGCGGACGATAGTGACATCTAAAGACATAGTTTGATAGAGACCCGCCACAGTTCTGGGACTCTGCCTATATGAAGAATCCTTAGTGTTTATGTAGGAAATTTACATCATCATCATCTATTGTAATAGGGTCCACAATAGCTCCACCTTCATGAGCAGGGTCTTTTATTTCATGTCAGGATGGGAGTTGGAGTAGCACTAGTTGGATTGGTCGAGGAGGAGTTTATTTATCAAGAATCTAGACCCCTGATCACAAGCAGTTTGAACAAAAAATATATGATATCGGTAAACCATTTGTCACCCAATTTTGCATATCCGATCCATTTCATTCATTATACTTAATACGCAAGTAAAAAGTTGTAATACCATTTACAATACGATGTACTATTGTAGTAGCATCCACTATAGTGTTTGTTTTATTTGGTACATGTTATTTACACTTTTATATCTCTTTATCTATCATGGAATTTAATGGGAATGAAATATATTTTACTATGGTGTAATGAACCTAGATACACCCTTAGATGTATGATTAGAGGGAATATTCCATTGAATATATTGTCCCCATTAGGAAATCATTTATATATTTTATGAAACTTATTTGTTCTTGAGATGGTGGGATTCGATGTCATTCTCAAGATGGATTGGTTGGTTCTGTATCACTCTTGTATACTTTTATCCCAGTATGGAGTAGTTTATATCACAAGAGGTCTGAATTAATGTTTGTGTGGGTTAGTGGGACGTCCCAGACGATAGAGACACACCAGAGCATCATGGGATTAAAGGAGCGATTTCCCATATTTCCCATATCATCATGGAGGATTAGGGTTTAGACCAGGAATTATTCCCTCTAGTAGTAGATCATTTTTTGGGATGATATTCCTGACTACTTTTATGGATTACTTATTGAGATGGTGGTAGTTTTTGTGATCGATCATGTTCTCGGTGTAGCCCATGTGTCCATTACATCGTATAGGATGAAACCTAATGAGATGCAGGAAAAAAATTACAGGAATATAATCTAGAGGGAAATGGTTTTATATGTCATATCACTTATTCTTCAGGTACGCCTATGCTTTTCACCAAAAAGGTGGATGGGACCCTTTGAATGTGTATGGATTACATAAGGTCAAACCATCTTATGGTCAATAAAATATATCCATTACCTCAAAAACATGATCAATTTGACTGGATCCAAGTATCTAGGGTCTTTTCTATGATGGTCCTGAAATCTAGCTATCATCATGTGCGAGTTAGTCCATTAGACATACCTCATTCAACCCTTCGTAGTATGTATGGTATGTTTGAGTATCTAGTTATCTTTTTTAGTATTACAAATGTGCCCAACAATTTCATGTAACTGATGAAAAGTGTGTTTCATCTATATTTGGATTCATTTTTCATAGTACATTTGGATGAATTCATGTGGAATATTCACGGTCGTAGTGACTTTGATAATCATGTTGAGATATTTCTGATTACTCTAAGAGAGCATTAGCACTATGCTATGATTTATAAGTTCCACTTATGGATTGAAAAATTTCACTTCATGGGGAATTTTAACATAGAAACTAGAGTATCTATTGACTCATAAAAGGATATTGTCATGGTTTCATAGGAAAAAACCATGATTGTTATTGAAATATAGTGTTTCATGGGAATGGATAGACATTATAGACATTTCATATAGGACTTATAATTCCTTTTTAACCACTAATTAGATTTAAAAGTAAGGGTATTATGCCCATGTGGTCATATGAGTACGAAAATTCCATTCAAGATCATAAATGGAGGCCTGTCTTAGCACCTATTCTTATTCTTTTCTGGTGTGGAAGTTGATATAATGTATTATATGAAGCATCAGACATCGACCTAGGAGAAGTTTTGATGTTGGAGGATAGATTCATTGAATATGGATCTCGATAGTTGTGGCTTCCTGAGAGATGCTACCCAATGTATGACCTTGATCTATCAGCAGTTGTCCATGCCTTATGTCCCACAAAAACTATCTTTTGGATAAGAAATATGTGGGGTATATGGAAAACAGTGTCCTCAAATATATATTTTCACATTGTAAATTGAATCTCATATTGTGATGATTGGTCAAATATATTCATTCATTTTATTTTTGAGATTTTCCTATACACATTGAAAGGGAAATATATTCAATGATGTGCTAAGTCAGAAAACACAGTAACATGCTTAATGGAAAGAGAGTGATGAATTGAAGTTAATGGCCCTATTTTTTGAGCTGTATCTAGAGTTTCATATTATTCATGAGAGGTTTAACCTCTCATCCTCGATACTTACATCTTCCCTCCATGAGAATGTTATGTGTATTCAATTTTCATATTCTGTAGCCTTAGATCACCAAGGGGGCATCTCAGGAGATTCATTGCCTCTATATTGTTCTATGGATGAAGAAGAAATGTTGCATATATATGGATATATCCAGGATCCTATTGAAATGATATAGGGGTTTATGCATGAATCCCAAGATTCTTAGTGGGTGATTCATCTAGTCATCTCAAAAATGAATCAAGAAAATTGATTGTAGTACTGGTGGACTAGGATGAAGTTTCATATATCAAGCATTATCATTATGGGTTCCACATTTCAGTAGGTAATGGTGGACACTAGAGACCTGAATCCATGTTACAACATCTCATAGTTCCAAAATAAAAATGGGATGATGTTTCCAAGGAATTTTTAGTCAGGTTACCTTTGTCACCTAGAGTTAGCGATGATGTATGTGTTGTCATTTACATGCTGAACAAAGTGGATCACATCATTAATATTATGATGAAATTTTTATTTGATGAGTTAGGAAGACCGTATGACCATGAGATCATAAGAATATATGGGGTCCCTTGTACTATCATTTCATAAAGTGACGCTTGTTTCATGTCATGGTTCTTGAAGGCATTTTAGAAACCTATGGGTATATAGGTTTATTGATTAAGATAATTCAACACTCAGTCTGATGGAAAGTCAAAAATGATGATACAAAATCTTGAGTACATGCTTCAAGTATGTGTCATTGATTTTTCTGGTTCTTTGGAGAATCATATCCCACTCATTTAGTTAACCTATAATAATTACATTCAGGAAAAAATTAATATAGATCTTTTTTATTCCTTGTATGATAGGTTATGGAATTCACGCCTATACTGGGTATAGGCATGTGAGGTAGCCCGATAATGTCATTGAATCATGATGGAGACTTAAAAGAAGGTTTAGCTAATCGGGATGTGTATGTTTACTACTCAGTCTAAGAAAAACTCTTATTCATATCATCGTCGAATAACTATGGAGTTCATGGTCAGGGATTGTGTTTTCATTCTAGCATCACCCAGGTTAGTAAATAGATGGATATGGAGCTAAGCCAAGTTGTTTCCTCATTATGTAGGGCCATTTTATAGGTTAGACTGATTCGGTCAAATATCATATCAGTTTTTATTACCTTATAGGTACCATGTCATGCATGAGGTCATCCACATATCAATTATTCACTATTATCATGAAAAAAATATCATATTTTTTATCCCAATGAAGTAGTCTTTTATTTCTATGTTTCATTAGAGGAGTATCCTATATGAATAATTGACTAGAGTATGAATGCTATCTAAGGCCGGTTTGTTCCTCCAGTATGGCTTATATGGATGCACAACCATGTACCAGAAGATTTTTGGGAGAGGGATTCCAACATACATGCCCCGTGGCTAGTTATTTTCTAAGATAATGTTTCTCCTCCCTTGGAAGGTGAACTCAAATACGAGTTTATTTAAGGTGGGAAGACTTTAAGAACCTGTTTTTTTCTATGGTACAGATGCCTTAAAGTTTTTCAAATTCAAAATTATAGACCTAATGTAGATGAATAATGATTTCATGAGGGATTCATGCATTCTAAGGGATCATTAGGATCGTACAACCCCAATATTGGGGAAATATTTCTCTAGAACCGAGTATGGGTAAATAGAGTGGGGAGGCCCCATAGTCATTATAAACCATATAGATGGTTTTCATTTTAAGGTAGAGCCATATCGCACAGTTGGTGAATGGTTTCTCAGAATTTGTGCACATACTATCAATGTTCCCCTTTTATCTAGATACCCATGCATGGTTGGGGCACTATTTGAAAAATTATTTGGAAAAACAATGCATCAGAAATGTTTCTTGGAAGAATGATAATTTTCCCTTAATGATATAATTTAACAACACTCTTCTTACCTTGTCATATTTAAATTGGGGAAAACCTCTATTAATACCATTTCAGAGCATTTGAAGTCCAAATATATGGATTATGTGCTTTCCTTTAACCAGGGTCTGATCGAGCTTCTATTAAAAATATAGGTTGTGCAATGTTATGTAATTGACTCCTTTTTATCCGATCATACTTTCTTATCTATGTGCGATTCCTTATACTCATTTTTCATTTCCATACTGATCCAAATGAAATTATAAGGAAATACTAGATGATGCTATTTGTATGAGTTCATGATAGGTGGTTTCAAACTCACCCCTCATTTTTATTTTATTTTAATTGGAATCTGGGACCCATTGATTTCATCAGATTCTGATTATTTAATTTATATTCCTTTCCTATATTAATTATAACTATATTAATAGAATCTTCCCATGTATGTTATTTTTTATTGATGCTCATGTCTGGAATGATAAACACCTTGTGTTGGGTGATATGCCATAATTGTTTTTCTTGTGTTTTGATACATTGATCCACAATCTGGGTGTGCACGATATTGACCATGATAATGGTAAGACCTCTGATATAAATTTATTGTTGAATCATGTATTGGTGAATGAGAAGTACCATGTCACTTCCACTTGAACAACATAAGGTATATTCCTAGAAGTACCTAATTGATTAAAGTGATAAATTGTAAAGTGTGATGTATGAATATGACATGTCCATAATCATTCAAAATGTATAGTTGGATTTATGTCTTAGAACCCCTTTCCACTTGCAGTGGAAGGAAGAAGATGACCCAAATAAAAACGATCATGAATTATATAGTATTATTAAATGTTTTTCGCTACATATCCTTATGAAGCAAATAATAGCACTTGATTAAACCCAAAATATGAAAAATGGATTAATTATTATATATCCTTATTACATAAATGATTTAAATGTATGGTGTCTCATTACATATGGAATTTGGAATATTCAATGTTTTTTCTTGACTATGTTTGATTTTGTGTTCCGGAGGGATTACCTTATGTAATCAGGGACACAACTCCAATTTAAGGATACATGTTTCCAATGGTGATACCAAATTGGAAACCTTATTCTCTAAAATAATTGGATTCTTGTTATGACATTGTAGGATGAATCTATTATTGTTACAGGATGCCATAGATACACTCTGTGGATCCTTCAAGACTTGAGCTGCCTTGGTTACATCCATGGGCTTGGCCATTGATTATCTTTTTTTCCATGGTTTTATTCTTTATAATTGGTTAAAAATATTAATGTGGGAATGAATTGCATGATGCTTTTGACATTACACTCTTACCCCTTATACAAGATCAGTTACTACTATTTTGGTTTCCTGTGATTTCTAGGATTCCTTAGTGATTACCTTGGATCTAATTCCAATTAATTAAGAATCATGGTTACCTTATTACATCATGGATCCTTCACTAATTATGTTATCACAAGATGAAGAATTATGTTTTAGTTATGCCTCGCATGACTAATTAATATAATATTTTACTTAATAAACTAATGAACATGTTACATGGTTAAACCCTATTCATGGTATGAACAAGGTACATGGCTTTTTTGTTAAATTTTAATTCGTTACATTATATATTCCTGCATGAACACTTTAAAAATCCATTACATGGGAAAAATGTTATAGTCACCATTGTTGGTGGTACACTGAGATTTATCTCAAACCATATCTTGGATCCATTGGTATTGAGGATGAATATATCAAAGAAATATTTGATAAAGATAATCATAATTCATTGAACACATGTTCGGTTAATGTATTAGTATGAAGATAGTAGCAGATGACCGATCTAGAGATCAGAATTATTGGGATAGTTTATGTCTCCCATTATGCTGCCTTTGGCTTGCATGTATCTATACTAATTTATAACCATGTTTTCTTTCTTAATAGATACATGACATATCATCATCATTTTTTGTATTCGTGTATTAGTTATTTGAGTGATTTAGTTTTTATTTTAGTCCTTCTGTATTTATGATATTCCATATATTTATTTTTCTTCTTTTTCTACTTACCACTGTAATAATTATATCTTTTCTACACTATGGTGATGGGGGAATAGTATCCCCAAAGACACAGCCTAGGCACTCATTACCAGTCAGCAACCTCTAGATTTCATGGAGATATTCTTGGGGCCATGCGGCCAACTAGGATCCGAGAACGAATTATTTAGAATCCATGTCTGATATTTCAAAAAATAATATGACAAAATATGATAATTTGAGTAATTAATTATTTAAAATAATAATGTAAAAAATTCCATAACTAATGAAGTAAAGAAATCAAATATTAAAAGAAAAAACATATACCATTACATAAGAGTTTCATATAAACAATGTAAAATGGAATAATGTAATAATATTTTATGTTAATATAATCATAAATATATGATATTTTCATAAAATATAACATAATAATAATATGTATATCTACACTTATTTGATTATCGCCACAAAGTGGATAAAATACCATAGTGTATGGGCTTCCTAAACCATACCAATGAAGATATTGGAAAATGTTGCATAGTGGATTAGGTAAAATCCCTAATCCCATAAAAAATGTTACTAAAGTGTCAAAATGTACTGGGATAACTCCATAACCTCTTAAAAAAATATCATGAGATATAACTTCATACCCAATTAGTTGGAAGGGAATATAATTCTAGGTCCACCCAGTACAAGAAAAGTCTTCTTAGTCTAACTACCCATTCACCATACATGATATGTAATTGGTGGAAAACATTACACATTTCACTAGAGGGATTTTTTTATTCTGGTACAACCCATACAAAAATAAAATAAGAATTTATTTATTTATATTTATTTCTCACATATGAATGTAACCAAGGAAGCTCAAGTCTTGAAGGATCCATAGAGTGTATAAATATTTACTTACCTTATTATTCTATATTTAATTTAATTTGTACCACTTATTATCATATATTATTTATTTATGATATATATTTTTAATATGTTTTGATGAAAAGTGAGTCGATGTATCCTTATATCAGTAATTTTTGAAATTAAATATTATATTATGTTAATTAGATATTTAAATATTGTATAATTTAATAAAAAATAAAAAATTTATTTTTAAAATTTATTCATATTTGATTTTACATTCCAATAGTCATTATTGATAGATTTTTATAACATTATTGAAGTAGGTGTTGAAAGAACCCAAAACAATAATTTTTTATATATCATTAGGTGTATAGAGTTATGGAATTGTATATTATGATTATTAATAAATAAATTTTATAATTTTTTTTAAAATCTTTTTAGGTAAAATTTTATATATCATTCATAGAGAATGAAAACACTGATGAAAAATAAAATACATTATTTTGTGGAGGTAGTTATCCACCCAATGCACGTATATCAATATTTTATTTCTATGTGAATTATAATGAATAAATAATGGTTTACTAATAAATAAAGTTCAATTAAGAACAATAATAATATTTATGTCATTAAATTACAATGGTTTCAATTGGTTGGGAAGAGAATTATCGTGATGATATGGAAATGTGTGTGCAAAACTAAAATTGGTACATTGAACATTATATTGAATGAATCCTTGATAATGTATCTCTTAGTATAAATAATTAATTATGGGGGATTATAATCATAATATAGGCTTTAATAATGTGAAAAAATGTAGATATTTAGGATTGAATTCAGATGATTGGATGTGGAATCATGGGATGAACATGTCTACTTTTATTACTAAGAAAAATGGTACTTTTATAATACCCTTTACTTTTGAATGATATAATTAATATATTCATGGTTAATGACTCCAAATGTTTTAAATAATGGATTCCAGTGTGATATATGGTTGAAAAATACATAGAAATGTATTTCCTCAAAAGTATTAATTTTGTTGGAAGTCATTTATTTTTATATTTGTTAACCTTTTTTACCATGGAAATTAGATTTTATATATTCAACATATGTTTTACTAAATATATTATTTAAAAACTCTAATTGAATATGGGGTTATATAACATAAATTACATATATTTTTAATTAATGTATAATTTAGATAATATTATTTTTTTTAAACACATTTTATATTTATAAGAATCCAATGTGTAATGAAATTTTGTTTCCCCGTTAACTATTCAAAATCATATATAGTATTGACTACCAACTGAATGAATGATAATATATATAAATAGAAGAATAAAAATCATATTAATTTAACCTTTTTAGGAGATTAATTTATTTCATACATAAAAATTGATCTATGTTAATGAAATAATTATTCAACAATAATTATTTCAACATTATTATTATCAATAAAATTAAGCATTTAGTCAAACCTCTATTCTAAAAAATTAAAATTATTTTATTGCATACCATATTTATATAGATACAATATATAAAATAAATTTTATTATAATTAATTCTTATATTTTATTATTAGTAATTATTTATATAGTCAGATACAATATTTTTTAAAGTGAGATATTACTTATGTTTCCAAAATAATAAACAAGGGATTTATAAATAAAACATTTTATTTTATTTTATTTATTTTAATTCATATTTATATATATCTTATAGTAAAAATTATTTAAAAACTAGTGTGTCATTGTTTAATAAAAATGTCATCAAATTGATGGGTTTAAGACAATAGTTTTTTTTACCTACTCACCTAAAAATCAATTATTATTAAAAAAATATACAAAAAAATTATCATAACCAGATATTGATATGATAAACCCCAATAGGGGATAGTTTTTAAAATTTTAAAAAAATTATTTTTATCTTTTAAATAATATTAAATAATATAGTGAAAATATATTTTATATGAATTTAAAATTTAATGGTATTAACTATTCAAATTCTTATTTGATACTAATTTTTTTAAAAATCCTATGAATATTTTATTTATATAAAAATAATTACTACTCATATATAAAATTATAAATTATCATTAATATATTTTTTCATAATATATTTTTTAATAATTTAATTTCAAAAATTATAAAATTTTAACAATGAGGTGATATTATTAGTTGTATTATGGAACGAAAAATAATTATACTTTTTTACACATTTATTTCATAATGTTCATACCTATATATAAACTATCCACATCAGTGGCTACAATATATATTTTTTATATAATTTTTTATGGATTATCTTAATGTGGTATTTCATCTGATGTAAGTTATTTATCACAAATGTTTTTTGGTGAAATGAAATTTTAAATCCCTTGGTGTTATATAGAATGACTCAAAATTTTATGAATAAAATCCTATTTTTTAATGAATAATTTAATTTCTATGAAATGAATTTATAGAAAAAAAGTAATACATTGCATATTTTAGACCATTATATTGGATTTCAAATTTAAACTACTATTATGA
Source organism: Viscum album (assembly GCA_963277665.1). Taxonomy (NCBI): domain Eukaryota; kingdom Viridiplantae; phylum Streptophyta; class Magnoliopsida; order Santalales; family Viscaceae; genus Viscum; species Viscum album. The sequence continues at coordinate 807,347,148 of OY728127.1, forward strand.
ATCGTAACTGGTGATAGTATATACATTATATAATGTTTATATAATTATTTTATATATTGGACTATAATAAATATACTTAAAATCATCAAAGGAAGTGTTGGCCTTGACGAGTAGGACAGTACCATATATGGGACATTTTTTAGAGATTATAAGGGATATAGAATCACTTCGATTTTCATTTGACTAGGACCAAGATGATATTAAACAACTAAATCATGAGAAAATCCAATTCTAGGAGAAGGCCATGCTCATCCAGATCATGATTAGAACCATATATGCTGAACCATCCACATAAAATCTCATCATCACACCCATCATAGTTTGTGTTTTCACATGTTTAATAATGGGCTATGTACATAGACACTATGAATATGTATTTTTATGTATTTTTAATTTTTAATAAAACAATTACTATAATTAAACCTTTTTAATATTAATTATTGAATTATTAAGCAATAATTTTATGACAATTTAATTTTGATATGATCAAAAATAAATTGTTTTTTTTATAAAAAATATAGTTTCATTCAAGAATATATTTTTATTGAATTTAAGAATTTTTTTAATTATGCACAATTTAGGAAACAATAAATCTTAATTAATATATATTTAGTATAAATTTTATTGAAATTTATGATGAAATTGTTCTTTTTATATGGCCTATAAAACTATAATTGTCAAAAAATCATTTTTAAATAATTGGATATTTTTCATTTAAAAGTACCAATTATAAAATTAAGCTATTTTTTATAAAATGACTATTAGTTTTTATAATAATATATTAAAATTTCCAAATTGTTCGTTTTTCTTATTTTTCAGAAATAGTCGAATGATTTGGTAAAAACTATATACAATAATAATATATAGTGTGTATTATGACATCATAAAATGTCTAATGTGAAATAATAAATTATATAAATAAAATTCATTAGCAATACTACGTTTCCCTTTGATTTAATTTGTGTTTGATGTTATTTTATTAATTTTTGAAACCCTTAACGAATCCACCATAACTGTTATTGTACTAAAACATTTTAAAATCAATTCATTAGATACATGACTCACGTCTACAGTAACATTGGAATTATATTAATTTTGGTGGTTTATAGACATATATAAAAATTAAAACCTCTCATGTTTCATATAAAATTATATAAAGAACAATGTTAAGGTCGGTGGTTTTAATTAAATTATCATATAGTGTCAAATCCTTTGTTTGTCAATTTATAAGGATTTCACGTACTTTTCCTATATAAACCAACGCAACCTCCCATTTATTATAAATAAAATCTATTAGATAATTATGTTACGGATCCATTACCATTCGAGAGACCTCCCATATTTTCCCTAATCTCTTAATAAGATTCTCACAATATTTAAGAAGAACCCTCTTCAGGAAATGTACCCTATAATTCTCCACATTATTCAAGAACATCCTTTGTAATATGCATATTGATTTCCAATTAATCATGTTTTGATATTATATTTCAAAAATATCTCAATATACTTATAATTTAAATTTTATTAGAAACACAATTTGTACCACAATGAGAATTTTAGAATTAAAAAAAATCACATAATTAATTTTCATTGATAGATTGTGTTACACAAAACTCCAAGTGTTAGTGAAATAAAATATACTATTAATATTACCATTTAAACCACCCAATTATAACCTATCCATTATATTTGAGGTTAGAAATAATTGTATATCAATTAATAAAATTATATGGATTAAACAAGAATAAAATAATTTGTTTCTAATTGATTGGAAATGAATATAAAATTCATTTCAATGTAAATGAAATGTTATTTAGAAAAACATGGTTTTTCTCAAGAAGGGTTTTTAAATAATTAAATAATGTTAAAAAATAATTTTAAATTATGTGTATTGAATGTATATATTATAAATATAATAATTTTATTATTATTTTTCAAATATTTTTTTAATCATTTCATAAAAATAAATCCCATTTTATGATTAAGAAACTAACTTTTTTAAATTGAGGTTTCATCTCATTCTACCAACATTCATTAATTTTTCTTACCATTATATATATATAATTTTTTTATTTTTTAAATCATAATGTAGAAAATATAATTATTTTTTTGAACATCTTATGGAAATATTATTTCAGTGATGAATACTAAAAAATACATCTTTTTAAAAAAATATACTTCTCATTTAAAGAATTTACAATGTTACATTTATTTTATAATGGATAAAAAATATCATTAAAATTATATTTCTAATAATAAAATAAAGTTCATTTTAAATAATTTTATATTGAATTTTGATATTACTTTTTTAATTCATATAGAAATGTTCTCTTTGAAAAACAAAAACGTTGTTGTGTTTTTGGGTTTTATAAAAAAATTAAAATATATAAATCTCCATAATAGAATTTTCCAAAAAATATTTCATATTTTGAAGAAAAATATATATATTATATAATTTTTAAATGTAATTTTATGAAACAATTATTAATAAAATGAATAAAAATTAATTACTATGTGTAACATTAAACTATTAGTTTTAATTACAGATACACACATATTAAAATTAACTAACAAAATACATAGGATCTTCATTTTCTAAATTGTATTTAATATTAATAATATGGGGGTCTATATTATATAATTAATACCACATTAATTTTATTTTAAATTGAAAAATTTCATTGGTAAATAAACATAGAAAACTTGCAGTGGTGAAATGTAAAATGATAACATTGAGTAAACAGAGATGATATGGAATAACTTTTTTAAAATATATTTTTTTGTGTTTTGGTGTTTTTATCAACCATATTGTTCCCCAAATAATTTATTTATAATATTTTTAGTCAAATTTAATGACAGTGGCTTCCAATTATTGAATAGTTTTTTGTATTAATAAAAATGTCACTCCTCCTATATTAAAAATGGGAACATATTTCCCAAATATCTTATGACAATATAAATAATTTATCTTATAAAATACCTTTCAATATTCAAAATTAAAATCTTAATAAATATTTTACATCTGATTTTCATCCATAAATACGAACCATGTGGTCATTAATAATAAATCTGAAGGAGTTTCATTTATGAAAAGGTAATTTTCTTCACCGAGTATTTCCTTTTCACATAACATGTTACCAACACCATTCATGTACTAATCATTTCAAAATAAAAAAAAATATCTAAAAAGTAATTTTTTTTATAACCTACATCAATTAATTCTTCCATCAAAAGGAAAAAAATATTGTCAATCGTGTCTACAATGGACTACATCCTCGTGAACACATGTAAATCATATCCATCACTACCTCAAATGTCTAAATATATTGATGAATTTAACATATTTATATGATATATTTTATTTAAATATATTTCATGTATTATAATTTTTCAGATAAATTCTTACTTTCCATTCCATTGAAATTTGATTTGGGTGCTCTATTTTACAGTGAAGTATCGCCTCGGGAAGCGATGTGATTTGGTTTAATATAATATTTTCATGGATTTTAAAGTATTATATTAATGAAAAATATATGATATATATTATATCATAGTAACTCTAGTATGATTATATATTATTTTACATTATTCCATTTAGACCATTAAGAAAATGGAAGCATCTTTCTTTCTTGTGTACAACTTAGTGTCTCCATGAATGATGTAATTAATTATATGTATATATCATAAATGTATTAATCTAGATACATATATATGTTGACATTATATGATATTTATTTAATGGATGATATTCTATAAATGATGGAGCCATGATAAATTTTTGAGGACCAAAAATAACACACAAAAACATTAATGAAAAATGAAGTTGTTATTAACCGAAACGTGATTTTAAGAATGAATTATAATTAAATGTTTAATAAATGTATATAAATAAATTAATGATAGTATGATAAATATTTTTATGGTTATATTATAATTTTATAATAAAATTATATTTATTACTCATTATTGAATATATGTGAAATAATATGATACTATTGGTAAGGAATTTCTATCCCTTTATTTTTTAGTATACATATTCCATATTCCACAGTTAATTACTTTGTATGGTGTATATAGATCATAAAATAACAATTTAAAACATTATTTTATTTATTCTAATTATATTTTTTGACTTATTTTATAAAAATTATTCCATGAGAATTATTATTCAAATATTACTGAAGCATGTAATGGATTTTAGTCTCACTTTTATTTTTTGGGACATATTAAAAAATAACCACTTTTTTGTGGTGAATATAGTTACCATAAGTATATTTTATGATCCATATAATTATAATTATGGTAGATAAATATGCATCAATTTTTCTTACTTTTATTGGGATTACGAATCAAAATATATAAATGTGGAAATGGTTTAATTTTATAAATTCGTTGTTTATGATATGATTCCAATGATGATATAGTATGATATATATTTCAAGAAACTCAAATATATTCTAATTTCCTATTTATATAGAGAAATTAAATGTTTCTACTAAATTTTCCCTCTTATTGAATTAATGAAAACCAAATAATGTTTTTATAATAAATCCTTTTATTTCTCTAAATAGTCGAAAATACTTTTCTTCCATAACCATGTTTTCTAATAATATTTTGAATTATATTTTTAATATTCTCTAATTATTTTCAAAAAATTATTTTTACACATTATTGAATTTATAAAAAAAAATATTTAAATGATTATTAATGTCATTCTCCAAATAATCCCCATTAGGCTTTTATCAAAATGTGGAAGTAATTTTTTTTAACATGTATGTAATGAAATGAATTTTCTACCTTCATGACGAATAAATTATTTAAAGATTTTAATATATTTTTTATATGGATAATTTTATTGAAATTTTATTAGAAACCATTTAAAAAAATTTGTTTTTGAAAGTTACTATAAATGTATTAAAGAAATTTTCATCATGAAATTTTCAAAGTCATCATTCAAAATCCTTTTCAATATGAGATGAAATATTTTTATGTCACATATAATTTGATGAAAATATAATCCAATTATATAATCCTTATATTATATATATAGTTTATAATAATTTTTATGATATGTTTAAAAATATTTTTTCATTCCCAGGAATAATTATATGATGAAATGATTAAATTATTATTAGAACCATTTCCTTCATGTGGGTAATGTTATGATAGAATGTTACTCAGTCTCATTTTTTCAATAGATTTGATGTGATGAATTATTCATAGTCATGGTGTACACTTATATATGGCTATCCTTATATGATGGTTGTAATTATTTACAAACATATATCAATAATGTTATAACCAATGACATTGGTCACATTATGACCAATGATGGATAAGACCTATATATACTTGTAATTAAATGGGAAAGGTATTGTGTATCATGAGATTTATATGGGAAAGAGTATGATATTCTAGATTCAAAATGTAATAGAGGTTGATCATAATGATCAACTATAGGTAACATGTGATGAGTCCTACTATTTTATGAAATCGAAAGAGATTGATGATACCTGATCCATTATGAAAAGGGAAATAGGTTTTGATCCCAGATTTGTTATAATCTAATGTTATCAAATGTTAAACCCAACATATGAAATAGTATCAATACATATAATTGGTCCATCATTATGAGACCTAGAATTATGGTTCATGACACAGTTATGGTTACTTCTCACCCATATGGTTATTTTCATTTAAAATATATATTTTTCTTTGGATGATATTTATGATCAAATATTGGTTGGTTATGAATTTTTTATATACATAATCACATGCCCATAGTCTTATCTTATACATACATAGGGTCAATGATTTTTATCTCTCATTTTGACCTTTACTGAGAATTTATGATCACTAATTCTTATGTTTCCATTAAAAATGAATATGGATAAAAAAAATTGTACGGTATGTCTATGAAGATTAATAAATTGGGTGATATTTTTGGAAGATATTGTAGATCATTTGTGAAATAAGATTATTTCTTATCTAGCATCCAAATACTCTAAAACTACATAGTGTATGGGTGATTATTAATGAAATATAATGAATATTAATCCATAGAGATGCTATATTTATGTTTAATGAACTAGGGTATCTATCAGTTGTATCATAGAAATGGATTAGTTAAACTTTGAAAATTAGAATGATAATATAGTACTGATAATCATAAGGACATTTAAAATGATATATATTGGGATATTTATAATGATATGACTACGGATATATCGTTTTATAGAAAATTATTTTGGAATTTGGGTAAATAATCGAGAGATTGTAATCCAGAAAATTTCATACCAATTTGGATACTACTAGTGTATATGGTTCAAGAATAGATGTAACTAGTTGAAATAACTAGGAAAATGGAACATTGAGTTTGAATTTAACCTCACCTATTGTCTGACTATGAGCCTTGATTCACAACTGGGTTGACACTCCCTAGGGATATGTTTTAGAAAATTCATATACACTTTAAAAACTATCATGATATATTTGAATAGATTATGTTCATGAATTATTTAGGTAAAACATATGTTTTAAAACATTTAAAATATTTTTTCAATATTTCGGAATTATATAAATGATTTTTCGTGATTATGTGTTCTCCCACTATGATTATTTTTTAACACACATAGATTTTTTTTATATGATGGTTAGAACCAGATGCTACATGGTTAGTGTTGAATATGATAGACAACATGATAGTGAGAAACAAAATGGGTTGATGATTGATGTGATGGATATTATGATTATTCATAATTATTTATCATGATATATAATTAAAAATTTAAACCTTTAGAATCTCTATGTATAAACAAGGAAGTGTAAGATATACTTCATGAAGATCTCAGGTTTTGGAGACCAAGGATGATGGATGATTCAATTTCGTACATGTTATGAATATTGGAGTAATAAAATAATTCAAGGCACCAATGTAATGAGAAGATTCATTTATTGTGTAGAATAAGGATATAGATAATCAAAATTCCTAATAAAAATTAATAGTTTAGTTTATAAAATGAATGGGAATGTTTTTATTAGTAATTTATTATACATGAATGAATGTTTTAAATATTGTATGTATAGTGATTTTTAAATTTTATGTCCATGGGGGAAGGCTCCAGATGAGGATCAACAATACTATATGAGTAATGTATTTTGCATTGATTTTTAAGAGACTACAAATAGAATATTAAAGGGAGACGTTATTGGGGAATAAGCTATTGAATCATATTAAATGGATTAATAATGAAATGGAATTATTGTAGTTTTTAAGTATTTTATTTATTGAATTATTTTATATAAATCATGAAATATTTATTGTTATTGTTCTTTATAAATTTTATGTTATGAATTTCCAGGAATATTATTAGTAGTAACAATGACCCTAAAAATTGATTGAATGGGATGGTGATATCAAATGGAAAATAAATTATTAAGGAAAAATATTCCCCAAAATATTCCTAATATAGAGATAATAGCAGTTAGTTTGGATAATGAGATGGATGATTTGGAAAATGAAATTTTCATAGTATTAATGACTTTGGAATGGACTCGTGATTTAATGAAAAGTGGTTTATGTTATCATTGATGAATTTTATAGAATTGTTGGATTTTGGGAATATATTATATAATATGTGTTTTTTAATGGAATGAGAAATAATGTGTCATATCATTGATGATTTATTGTAAATATGGTTGTTAACTTGTTTTAGGAGAATACATTATTAAGATATTCAAAGATATATTATTTGAAAAATAATATCAACCTTATTAATTATGGGGGATTAATGTTAAGTAGATTATATAAATTTATTTACCTTCATTATAATTTTTATTATTTTTCATTTTACATAATATTAACCATTTATGGAATGTTTAAAGATAAGTAATTGATGAAGTTATAGATATTTATATATTAATTAATCATATGACTATTTGCCCAATTTTGAAAAATATGTTAACAATTTTGGTTTTTATGATAACTTGAGATATAAGGAATTACTAATCAATCATTTATGGGTGTTGTAATTTGTTAGTTATTTAGGGATGATATGTTTATATTTAATAAATTCTATTTAGATGAAATGATGTGATTGTAGTAAAAATTGGTCAATTGATAAAATCAAAGATATCATGTTTTTTCCTTTTCCAAATGTTCTTCTACTATATTTTTTATAAAATCATCAATATTTCGAAATTTGTATCACTTTTAAGTATTATTCATTTTTTATATAACAAAGGTATATCCTCTCTTAATTTAAAAGGGATATGAAAATAATAATAAACTGACCTTATTTTCAAATCCATGTTTTTAATTGCCAATAATTTTCACCAATTTGAAAACCTATTTTTTCATGATGAAAAATTTATTTACAATTCTATTATTTTTTGAGGATGTATTTTTAAAACAATTATGGTGTGTGTTTTCTGAAAACAATTTTTAAAATTTCATAACCTTGATAGTAATGATAAATTTCAAATTGTGCAGATTCGGTTAATTTAAGGGGGGTATAATGTTACACCCTAAGATTTAATGAATTTTTTTAAAAAAATATTAAAATAAATTTCTTGTAAATATGACATTACACATAACATAATTTTTTATCAGACCAAAAAATAAAATTAATATAATTAATTAAACATGAAAATTATAATAGGACCATTAAATTAGTGGGTATTAATAGGAATAATTTTATTATGAATCTTATATAGTATGAACATGAAAAATTCAATTTATTTGTTATCATTTTTGTGTATATGTAAATAAATTTCATATGATTGTAAAAGATATGTATTTCTAAGAAAAATGGGTTTATACACCTGAAGTATTTTTATAAAAATATTTCAAATTATAATATTTCGGTGAATGATATTAATTGAATTTATATATTATATATTGATATAAAAATTTAATCAGTATTTAAATATTGTTTTAATACATGAGATAATAAAAAATCATGTATTGTAATCAAAAATGTATTTGTTTTTCTAAAATGTCATTTAATAACGTTCTGTTCACTTATATAATAAAAAGTTCTAAAATATTAATTTTTAAAAAAAAAATTAATTAAATTTCATAATTTATCATATCAATAATTTATCTTACAGATTTTTCTAATTTTTTTTATAAATGATAATTTTTTATGAATAGTAAAAAAAACTGATTTTTGTTAAAAAATTTAAATTTCATTTAAATAATTTAAAACCTCTTTTTTATTTAAATAATTATCAGAAATTAAATATTTTAAATAATATATTTATTAATATAATTTATTTCATTTTATTGAATTTCGTATCTAACATTGATATTAAAACTTGTTATACTTATGAACATTTTCCAATTAGAAAAACCACTTTTTGTCACATATGTTGTCTTTATACTGAACTCTTCTACATATACAAATTTTTTCATAAAAATTATTTCATATTTTTAATTATTATAATTTATATTATTTATTACTATATAAATTTTTATCTTCATAAATAATAGTATAATTAATAAAAAAATAATCACTATGATTTAGGTTAAAACTGGGGTTTGTGTACTACATTCACATGTGATAAATTTTATTCTAAACTCAATATAGATCATTACTTAATAAAAATTATTTAATATATATAATAAATTTTTACAAATAACCTAATAATTATCATGAAAATTTTACACTTAACTAGTTAATTACCAAGGTATATAAACAGAGACTAATTTCTGTGGTGAAAACTAAAATGGTAAAGGTGAGTAATCTTAAAGGATAAAAAATAACTTATTTAAAAAAATTGTTTTTTTGTGGATTTGTGGGTAGAAAATATCATCCCACACTACATTATTTATCAATTTGGAAGGCACATGGAATGAGAGTGAAATCCCATTATTTTTTTTTTGTATTTACCACAATTACATTCTATGTCTATTATAAAATGTGATCTTATCCACTCATTTTATAAAAAAACATACACAATTTTTCTCATCAAATACTTCATGAAATGTTACCTCAACATCCTTATTAATGTAATATAGAATATATTCATCACAAAATTCCATCCCTAGGGATAATAATATGTTATCCAAAAGAGGACGCTCGTAGTGTAGGTTATTATATTCATTAAGAACTTTATGTTCACTTCTTCCATAAAAACATCTATTGAGGTTAAAATTACTCCAATATATAAAGAAAGTATCTAATATATAATGATATTATTCTTTTTAGATGAAAAAATATATATCCATATCCTCTTCTATAAAATGGGAAAAGAAACTGACTATCGTTTCTATGAAAAAATAAAACATCATGAACTAATGTAATAAATTTCCCATAACCTTCTCTCAAAAATAAATATAAAAATGAATTGAACATATGTATATGATATTTATTACAGAATTATATTTTTTTATTGATAATATCATGTATATGTTCATAATTTTTTTCCATGGGAACACAATAACGCTGATCGTTTGAATGGTGGACTACTGCCTTGCAAAGAGATATGATTCATTATTCAATTAAGATTTATATGTAAGGGAATAAGAGTAATTTTCATTAATATAAGTGATATATATTATATCATAATGACTCTATAATGGTGACATATTATTTACATTTATTTTTTATCATTCATGAAACTGGAAACAACATTCTTTCATATGTATGACCCACCGTCTCTATAAACAATTTAATTCATCTTCTATCTATAAATTTAATGTCTTTTTATAAACATGTATATATATATATATATAATTAATTTATATTATATTTTTATCAATAATTTAAATATATATTTTATAGAAACATGATCTATATAAAATGACCCAAAAAACCAAAAAAAAATCTTCAAAAATGAAGTAGTTATTACCCAAAATGTTATTTTATCATGGATTTGTAAATAAGGGGGTAATTAAATCTCATAATTAAATCATATATAGTATGATACATAAGTGTATGGTTATGTAATATATATATATAATAATCTTAAAATTTTTAGACATGGGGTTTTAATGTTGACAAATGAAGCATATATTTATAGTAATGTAATTCTTGACTTTTTTATTTTAATGTTACAATATTACTATATAATTTTAATTTTTATGATATATTGATTTACCTATCAATAATTTTAGGTCTTTTATCCTCTTATAGTTATTATTTATAAAATACCTATGTTTATTTAATTATCCCCTCGTATTGGATTAAATATATTGTAATAATTTTTTAAGAAAAATCATTTTTATTTGATGCTTATTTCAAAAATAAAATTCCATAAATAAAAAAGACATAATAAATATTTTATTGATTATTTTTAATGAATATAATTTTATTTTTTAAATAAAATTTTCATTATGTTATATATTTTACAAAATTATTTTAATGTAATCATCATATAATTTTCTAAATGAATCCCTTTTTGGTTTTATAGAAGTAAGAATAAAATCATTATTTTACCATGTATGCAATGATTGTAAGTTTCATCCATTTTAACAAATCTATAATTTAAATAATCCTATGTATGTTTATATGTTTATTTATTAGAAAGTTATTAATACTTTTCTTAAATTTTAGTTTCAAAAATTGATTTTAGGTGTTGAACGAATATTTTTTTCCTAAAATTGGCCCAGTGGTATTTCAAAATATTTTTTCATATAAGACAATATCCTTTATTTTTCATTTATCAGTTACTAGGGATACAATCTGGTTGTACCATCATTATTTTTTCCATGTAACAGTTTTGATTATGTTGAAGTATTTTTTTCAAACTTCTTCTTTTCCCATGGGTTATGCTATGATGATATAATTATATTATATTGTGAATCATTTCATTGGTATGGGTAATTATATGATGGAATGTTTATGCTACCCTATTATATTCATGAATTATTATATGTTTAATGTTTTATGATATTTTGGAACATATCAATTTTTTTTCTTTTATGTTGCAATGGTTATGTTATAATCATTGATGGTTGTAGCTTTAAAACCAAGGATGGTAGTCCCATTATTACCAAAGACTAGAAGGGACCATATCTCCCTCAGACTCGTTGGGTAATTTATTATATCTATTTAGATAAATATTTGAAATAGAATTATGTTATTTATCATTTGTGGAAAATATTTTGATGTGGTTTCTCTACTATTGGAAACATTTGATGATTTTTTATCAATTATGAGATGGGAAAGATGTAAGGATGCCTAATGCATTTGTAAATTACAAGAATGTATTGATTCCTAATACATTATGATTTTATTTTCTCATATGATAACATTGAACAATGAAAAGGCTTATATAATTATTATTTTTTTCAAATATATCTGACAATATATAATATTTTATTATCTATTTATGATGATTTTACACTCTTATGGTCAATGTACATTGATGTGATAACATATCTTTCCATGGAACATTTTTCAATCAATTATAGATTATGAATTAATTTTATATATTGTATTAATATTCTCATAGCCTTATGATTATTATATGATTTCATGTGATCATTCAAAAAAATTTAGAGACTCAAGATATTCCATTTAATGCTTTTAAATATTATTAGAAATATTTTGGGATTCAGGCATTGAGACGATGTGTGATTATGAGGCTTATTGAGCTTGAAATTATTTCTATAAAAATATTAAATATATTTCAATGAGTTCCCACATGTTTCATGATTGGGTTTAATAACTCATAAATAGATTCTTAGATAGAAAATATAAGACTAGGGTTGATTCCGTAGAATTAGGGTTTCCCTAGGTGGCACATAATGTTGGTTGGCAAGGGATGTCCGGATGGTGAAACAATTAGAAGGTGAATTGGATAAGTTAATTAATTTAATTTATTTATTTAAAAACCTTAACCCAAATATGTAACATCTTGGTCCTAGTGGAATACACCAGTGACCAGAGTTGTTTATTCACATGACCTCAAGCCTGCCTCCCTATACTCCAGATGCTTCTCACTAGATGTGATGGTCTCATTTAGATAATGGAGAGACTCTAACATCATTAGAAGAGTAATAACATTGTAGGAAAAAAAATAACTAAATAATATATTCATAACCAAAAATAATAGTATCACATGATGAAAAAGAAAAAAATACAATAACCAGAACTACAATAGAAAATATTTTATTTCAACATCATGTCAAGTTTCAATGTGTAAAACCAAAATAAAAGACATTGAATCCTCTTTTATGTGGGTCTTGAATCTCATATGATAACCTCATCCATTATACATCCTGAATTGGTTATCTAAGACATGGAATTTTCCATTTACCTCTCTTACAACCATGAAATCTATCAAGGTACCATTCATGAATCCCGAGTAGGGTGTGAAAACAACCCAGTAGATCCCCAAAAATTGAATCTAAAACAATATCCTGTCAATAATAGTTTATGAGGTTGTATAATTATATAATTATAATTAATACATATATAGTTAACATATTATAAAATTTTCTTTATTTAACAACCCATCTGGTTCCTGAGTAAACACAATCCATAATACCTTCTTTGTAACTTCATGGAGTCTAAACCATGTTATATATTCAATTTTCCAATTATAATTTCACATGTGCTTTAATTATACATTTAAATTCCATTTAATTCATTTTACATCAAATTATAAGTATAGCCCAGTTCCAATCTCATTGGTGCAGAACATCATGTCTAGAACATCATGGGTATTTGGAGTGTCATTATTTATCCCACTCCCCATGGGTATTTGGGGCAACAGTACATGTCTAATAAAATAATATTTTTGTGTTATTTATTGCTTCATGTTTTTTTATAGGGGAATATCTATTGGTAAAAGTAAAAAATTTTTTGGTAAAACATTTTACCAACATATATTTCCATGTCACTAAACTGTCGGTAAAAACTCTGCCACTATTTTTTTTTGGCGGTAGATAAAATTATTCTGTTTCAATTATAATAATACCAATGGATAATATATACGTTGGATAATATATAGCAATAGGTTCTATTGACACATTTTTTAACAGGTAATAATATTACCAACAAATAATATATATTTTTAATTTACAATGGAATAATCAATATAAATTTTTATTTCAAAAAAAATCATATTATATTTATTAATATATCATATATAATAAATATGTTTTAATTATTAAATAGAATTATTTTCAAACATGCTTAAAATTAGAAGAAAAAAATTAATTATATTAATAATGTAATTTAATACAAAATTATTTAATACAAAATCTATTACCCAATAGGATCCATCACGCTCCCCCATAAACACAAAGCATGTCCCCTCATGTTATGCTAGTAGAGCAGTCCATCCATGCCACACCATGGACCAATGATCACCAGCAACCCATCAATGCTTCAAGATGCCAGCGATCCAGGAGCAGCCTATCCATGCCACATAGGGACCATTGAGCTCCAAACACTCATCCACCAATTCCCCAGGACCAACAGCGGATTATTCATCATGGGGGCATTCCTAATGAGAGAACAATAAGTCAAAGAAGAAGTATATGAAATGTCACAATGAAATGAATGTATGATTCATCCATCACCATGTTACCACTACACCTGAATAACCAATAAAGGATTGCACAATAATTTCGACTTCTGAAAACCATTAAAAAGTTAAGAGAATTCACTAAGTAAAAAACTAACCTGGAGTAATCCAAATCAGTAAACTAACCACAGGTTTTCCATAAATATATTTACTGAACATCCACAATCTGGAACAAACGTGAAAATTTATCTAATATAGAAACATATGAAACTCTTTAACATGATAAAATTTAGAAGAGCTTACATTTACCTTGAGTTAAATAATTATAGAAAACATTTCATAACATTACCTACTAATGTGATCTAATATATATTTAAGAGATGCTCTATATCTGCAACAACGTGTCTAGAATCAAAAGTAGAAAATCTGAAAATATGAGTTCGTGTGCAACAGAAAAGATCATGTGAATAAAGGGTTAATATAAAAATGTTATGGTATACCTATAAAACTAGTCTATTTGTTTTATGATCATGGCCATAAGTGTACTTCAAGACACAATATAAATTTTCTCCATACTATGCATAGCACTGAATATCAAATAGACATTCTATTTCATTCCATAACATTAAAAGGAATAAAATGATACAATGTAGAAGACCAAGCTTATTGCAAAAGGATGAATCCAGCTGATAGAACTCTACTCCATAATTATATAAGGGATACTCACGCAGGTGCTAATGAATACTTCCCCTATAGCGCATGTACTTCTTCTCACATAGTCAAATAGTCACACAGTAGAATTATCAAATATGCAATGTAATTAAAAAGAAACTTATACATGATTAGTTCCAATGTCAATCAAAATTTTCAATGTACATTTAAAAAAAAATTAAGATCCTCTGTCCACATTAGTTGATCATCATAATAACTTACCAATAAATAAAAAAACATAACATTAAACCAGTTTAATTTTTTCTTATTATTTATTCAAATCACTTATAATAAAGAAGTGTAATTCCTAGAAAAGATTAATAATAATAATAAGACAACACCATATTTTATATTTTTTACAATCATCTCATTATGAACAATATGATAACGATTATCTGGAAAAATGAAAAGAATATATAGGCATAAGTAGTTTATGTGACTTTCCCAAGTAAAAAAATAAATATAATTAAAAATAATTAATCATATAAACCACAATATTTTACTAAATGAATAAGTAATGTAGTTTAACCAAACATTAAAAAGAGAAAAAATCAGTATTCATAAATTCCAACCAAATCAACTTTAGTAGGATTCCCACTATGCCACATAGAATAGCTCATCCTTGAGTGAGATCTTGAATGAACAATCAATCATAAAAGTGGTGAATTGTACAAATAAGGCATGTAACTATTTTCTAACTCAATAAACTATTTAAAGAATTAATATCACAAACATACACACATAGTAATACAATGTTTTTATTCAAATCATACAAAAATGATATAAACTTGAGAAGTAAGATCATAATTAATGAGCATCAAGGTAATTTCATCAAATGTTCCTTGAAAAATGACCATTTTTACATGTCATCTACTAATCATTTTACATAAACATATAATAAATTCATAATAAACAACTAAAATATAATTACATATAAGAACTATATGTAATTTTATAAAAAATCGCAACCCAACCCCATTAATATAACTATTTACCTCTTGCATATTTATAAAAATAACCAACCTAAGTAGCCATATAATGATGTTTCGTATAAAAAAACAACATACAAGTGGACAAAGAAGAAATATTGTAATATGGTGAGGGAGTGAAGCTGGACCACCATGTCTCCTATATCCATGTCCCCCTTCATATTTAGGAAGATTGAGCCAATAAATGGACCATCCTAAGGATGGACCTTCCTCAAGTGAGTGTTATTAGTGTTCACTACAATTCATTCACCATAGAATATCTCCAAATGAAAAAAAACATAGATGAACAGCTTGAGAATAACACATAGTGGGTACATAACATACAACATAAAATCTACCCATTTTTTGTGAAAACATTTTTGAAATTCATTAATAGTAAGAAAATTCATACATTTCTGATACCATTAATGTTCCTTCTAAATATATTTACACGAGAACATCTAAAACATAGTAAAAATTATCAGCATTAGAAAATGATTCAAAATTTTTTTTTGTGGAACATGGATTTCATGAAATAATTCCCCTATTTTTGTTGTTGCATAAGAAGAGGTATTTCCTTCACTAGATATACTATATTTATCACAATAGATGTCATGATATCTTAATTCCCCTTTTCCCAGACATACACATGTAATTCAGGATGTCATGCATTAGTTCATATATATAATGCATGTCCTAATGGATAAAATATCGAATGGTCATTAAAAGTTTGTATTGCTAATACTTCCAATGACATCCCATGACAATAATAAAAATATGCCTCTTGTCTTACAGTATCCCAAATACCATTAATAGTTTGTGTAACTGAAACTGAATAGGTGTGTGATTGGGAAAATTAACTAGCATAAGGATTCAATTTTGATGAATAAACTCACATAGAGAATAGAATGAATAACTGTTTGATAAATCCATGAATCATTCATCAGGTAGCATGATCACACAGAAGATCCAGGTACCCATCGCATCAATATGGATATATGAGTCTCTCTCTGGGATGGGGGGCTTCCTTCAAGACATAGGGGGCTGACAGAGATGAAAAGTGCATCCATACTTAATGACATATTTCATTTAGATCTTGACACATATACAATATATGAAACAGGAAAATTAAAATTGGTTGACACATAAATCTAAATACCCCAAAACCAAATAGATAAAGGGAAGATAAAAATCATTCTAGTTTTGATACAAAATGGTGGGAAAGAAACACTAAAGAAAAAACACCATATGAATAATAAACAGCCTCAAAATCACTATACAAGACCGATCCCCCATAACATTAAAATAAAGGATAAAAAATGTCACCAAATGTGATTGAGGAGAGAACCGGTGATGGAGTGGGATGAAAATTGAGGTAGGGGTGATGAGACGTAAGGTGGGAAGATGGGTGGTGAGGCCAGAGTAGGGCAGCGGGATGTGAAGTGAGGCTATGGGATGAGAGGCCGAATGTAGAATATGGGGAAGTAAAATAAATTTGATTTTAGTAGTTTTAATGTTTTTTTAAAAGTATTTAAATTTTTATTAAATAAATAATATTCAAAAATATAAAAAATTGTTAATATTTCAAGAAAACAGAATAAATTTTTTTTAAATGTATAAAAATATTTAATATATAAAGGAAGTTGAAAATTAAAATCAGTAATGAGATATTTTTAACAAAACTCCATGAAATTAAATTTTACATTATCCATAATATGTATATATATATGAATAAAGTTTGTTTCCCTTGAATGGTTATTAATAAATATTCTTCTGTTTAATTTTTTATTGTAACATTTTTTATTAGAGGGATAATATTTTTTGTTAATATCATTATTAATAAAAAATTCATGTGTAATTAAATAATATTTTGGTATTTGTATAATAAAACAACATATTCAACTATTGGTAAATGATATGTTGGTATTGAATGATCAATATCAATAGATATATCAATTTATAAGAAGAAGTATTGGTATTAAACAATAATACCAATATAACTTAATATCTGTTGGAATTGCTTGTTTCTAACAATAGATATATTATATTTTAATAAATTTATATAGGTAAAATCCATTTTCTTTGTAGTGGTCCAAGAACATTAGGGAAATAAACCCATGGGTATTTGAAGTGAGTGTTTATGTCTACTATTTGGTTTCCCAATAAATCTCACAAGGGTGTTCATAGCATTAGTATATGTAACATACTCATATGTCAACAAATCATATGTATCACAAATACCGCATTTCAAAAAATACCACATATGTGATATTATCACATCAATCAAGACTAATCATCATTAATCATGCCAACACAATATCACAATAATACATTCATCAACTAAATAATAACATCCAACAATTGCACATTCATGTCATTACACAAATTAATTCAAAAATTAATTAATTACCACATTTCTATTAATTAACCCAAAGATTAATATATCATATCAATTTCATTAATTAAGCCAATAATTAATCAACCACCCCAATTCCTTTAATTATAACAATGTTTAATAAATCATATCAATCCCTTTGATTATTTTATAAATTCATTAATATAATCCAATAATTTCAGTTTCCCATTATTAATTCAACAATTAATTATAATAATTTATAATTACACATTAAATAATTAATTGAAAAATAAATTATTTCATCTCACAATATTACTTTCCATTAATTAATAAAACAAATAATTATTCCTAAAATCGAAAATTTATTCATTCTGATAACTATCTAGTTTTTTAATTAGCCCCAAATCACATAATTCACTATTCTGATAGTTAATATAACAATTAATTATCACCAATTCCAAAATTAATTAATTAATTAATTTAAAAAATTAATTAATTCAATTGTGAAATTTTATTTCAAAAAAATTCTCACAATTCTACAATTTCATTCATGTAATTGAAATCATGGGCATGGGATTTAAATAATAAACCACATGCCTCAATGGAAATCCCCAATACGGAATGGAAAAAAAATATAGAATGATAACTATATCTGAAACTGTAATTCAAGATCGAACAATCAATATCCCAAAATTCTAGATCTAGATACAATAATCTATATCTAGTTCAAAAAATAAATACGATGAATTCCCTCTATAATATGGGGGAGGGACATAAGAGAGGAAGGATACTAAATAAGAGAAATCATCTTAGTGAGACGGGTAAATATCTATAATCTGGTCATTGAATCAAAATGAACAGAGGTTTGGATCTTTATTAATTCATCAGGAATCCTCAAAAATCATTATTGATTGACTGGGGATTAGTGGGGGATGATTTGGGTGATTTTTTGGGGGCCTGGGTAATTATATTTTTAATTTTTAGGTTAATCTAAATCTCACACAACGTAAGCCAGAAAGGAGTAAACAATTTTCCAAACCATGCACAATAAACATGAACAAATTTTAGGTGGTGGATTCATGGTTTTATCTTTTAAAGTATCTGATAAACCATGAAAAATTTATGTGAATACCCTTCTCCAAGGTTTTCACTATTTCCTTGGAATGGGTGCGCAATTTTCCCAAACCATGCATCATTCATTCACAACCTCATGTCCTTACAAAATATAAATTTTCACCTAGATATCCCAAAGATATAACCCAAAAAAGTACACCTAATTAAGAAAACATGTACCTGTAAACACACTGGAGACATCTATTGAAAAGGATGGGATCATAAAATCTTTCCATCAGATAACAACTCAACCTCAAATTGAGCTCCCAAGCATCTCTGAGATATCCAGTTAAAAACATTGGGCTAGTAATCCCGCATTTCATCTTCAATGTCCCGTGTCTTCTTCTACAGATGTTCATTTTTTACACAATACACAAACTTTCGAAAATGTGTTTCCCCGTAACATCATCCCACTGCGATCCAAAATATTTACCAAAAGGCCATAAAAGGATGCATCTATATCAATCTTAACATCATCCATAGCTATCACATCATAAGGGTAAGGGTGATACTTCCGAATATGTGACACATGAAAAATTTCATTCATAGAATTATATCTCTTATCAGGATCCAATTATTACACCGTCAATCACATTCACTAAAAAACCTAAAACATTCAACCAAACCTGTGTGCCAATGTTCCATGTCATTATATCTTGTAGTGACCAAATCAAGTAAACAAGAGAAGGAATATGTGATCACCCTCTGAAAATTATATGTGGTGTCAAATATTATCATCATATTTTTTTTTTCTTTACTCTAATCCATAACCATATTAATTCAAGATAGATATAACTTCTCCAACATCTCCTAAATGATGCTTGGTCACAAAAACTCTTACTCACGAGACTCCATCCAATATAGTGGTGATATGCATGGATTAATATAAACAGCCTCATATCAAGCCATCTTAATAGTTGTTAGATAACTGTTGTATTAGGAAAACTCCTCCATAGTTAGAATCTTATCCCAAGATCCACTAAATTCAAGGATATAATATCATAGAATATCATCATAAAAAAATATATTACTCTCCGACTAAAAAATCTGTATATGGGGGGAAAGCTATAAAAAACAACACCTAAGTTCCAAATTCTATGTATAATACCTGTTAGAAGCATGGTGTAAATCATGGGTCATGTTCTAAAACAACACTCAATGGAAACCCCGAAAAAAATAATATCTCTCAAATATACAATTCTCCAAACTTATCTAGTTATAAAGTCTCCTCTACATGTAAGAAAGGATCTACCTTTGTTATATAACCCCCGATCACCCAAATAGAATCATTATTTCAAGGTGTCCTTAAGAGAACCACCACATAATAAAAATTAATTTCATGCCCCTTCCATTAAAAAAATGTGAAAATAATGCAACAAACTACTATGACATTGATTCTCCACCATAATGTGTTGAAAATTTTAGCATCATGTGACAAACCCTGCAACTTTTTTTTCATTCACGACCAACAAAACTGACACTGTAGGTCATGGTACATTTTATTCTCACCTGGATGTACCACCCAATTTGAAGAATAAAACTCATGAATCATCTCCTCCTACATGCTTCATGGAACAATAACATGATTTATAAAAAATATGATCTCTTCCTAATCTATTATCCAATCTGAATGTGTATCCTTGCATTCATGTTTTTTCCTCAAGGTAAAACATACTGAATCCTTATGTATCATGTCCATAATTCTTCTCAAAAGAGTAGACTATACTAAAACGGATATGAGATTCATCTGCTCCTAACTATCCTAAACCACAATATGCATCCCAACCAATAAATTCAACACCATCGACTCAAAACTAGACTCATTAATTACATGCATCTATGTGTTCATTATTAAAGAGTCAGAAAGACTGTTTCACTTCCTGGTTATATATTCTATCTCAAAATAAAATTGCATCATATACTCAACCCATCTCTACTACAAGAGATACAAGTCTCATTGAAAAAATATATAACATTAATATCCTATGATCTCTATACATAATAATCATTTTTCCAACAAAAAAATCCTTCAACACATAAATTCATTAACCATTTATATATCTTGATATTGGGTGTAGTCTAGTTCCATTCATGTGGACTCTATTAATAATAAACATACACCACAACTCAATATAATGGTATAATCACTACTACAAGCCCGATAAATTATGTGCAACATTACACTATATGCTTCTCACCTAGTTTGGGAATGATCACGATTTTTTTTGACGTGCATTTTTTCTTAAAATCAAGGAAGGAAATGTCACATGCTTCCAGCCATTCATACATGACACCCTTCATAGTCAAACACGATAGAGGTTCTTCCAATTAGGAATAGTCCCAGATGAATCTTTGTTAATATACTGCTAAACCCAAAGAGGAACAGATAATGAAAACATTCTTGTGAAGCTCCTAATATAAAATTTCATAAAGATTCTCTTGGTCTACAGACACAATTTCTTATAATATTATGATACATAAGAGGTATACCTAATTAATAAAAAAAATAACACTTGGATAGATTTTTTATAGCTAATTCTCTTTTAATTTACTCATTACGATGTCAACGTGTTGGGAACGATCATCATGAGTCTTGGAATTCACAAAAATGAAATTTACAAACACTACTATAATCTAATCCATGTATGGGTGGATGTTTTTTTTTCATATTGACCATATAAATTGTTGGTTTGTTCGTTAATTGAAATGTCATTATGAGGATCTCATAAAGGCCATAAAAAGTTTTGAAAGTCGTCCATGGAATATTTGAAGGTCTAACTCTCAATTGATGATACCATGATCTCATGTAAATATTTTACAAAACACAATCTCCTTATAAATAGTTATAATGATCATTGATATGTAGAAGGGGATAAATATTATTCACAGTCATCTGGTTCAATATACAGTAGATGACACACAGTTACAGAGTCCCTTCATCCTTTTTAGAAAAGATAACTGGAGAATCCAAGGTGACATACATTAATGGATAAATCACTTATCCACCATAAATTTATGTTGAGTTATGAGGTCTTGAATCACTATCAATGAAATTTTAGTAGTGGAATAGAAATTGGATCATCCGCTATTGTGAGCTCAATTATAAAATCCACATCATTCTTTAGAGGATCACTGAGATGTCTTTAGAAAACATATCCTGAAATGTTTCCACTACCTGTGAAATGAAATCCTATTTTACAACATTTTAATCTATAATTAGACTTTAATCATGGTCAATCATATCTCCCAATTTTAGAGTAATTGGCACTGCATTGACAACCTGGATATCCACTTCTTCATAGATAGCATATTTGTGACCATTAAGAGATGTGAAGGTCAATATCTTGTGGTGAAAATCAATGTGATAATTTCATGATACTGACAAGTCCATGCAAGAAATATCGAAATAGACTAACATGTCAATGGTTAAAAGATCTCATAGAAAGTGGTAATCCCAAACCTCAAGAGAAAAACCCTTGAATAAGAATATATCTATCGACTGTACTCCCAATTCTGTATCTATCATTAACACCACACCCACAAAATCCACCTTTAGGATCAATAAATTATTATCATTAGAAGAAATAATGAAATATGATGCATCAGTATCCAATAAAGCAATAGAAACTACGGGGGCTACAAGAATAGTACCTCTCATTGTTGATGGTCTAGCCTCACAATCCATAAGTGTAGGCTGAATGGAATGTACCTATTCTGTCCCTATTACCTATTATGAATTCTTATATCCATGAGCTACACCACTCTACTGTTATAGGTAATCATGTCCAAAAGTATCATATTCAGTACCTCTTCCTCCATAACCGGTACAAGTCTAGCTGGTAGACTGATGTGGGGTAGAAGATCTCGTTCCCACACCCTAGTTCTATATAGCTCTTTCATCTCTATGTGTATGCCATGGGTTACCACTGAACGTCTATAAATGGACCATATTACAACAATACCAAAACTATACTGGTGGTCCAAGAAAATGATTATGAATGTTCCCTGAGCCACTTCACTTGTGTAAAATCACTTAGGTAAGAAACTGAGTAATGAATCCTCCCCCAACAACTCCTCCAAATATATCCTTGTGTATCACTATCATTGAAAAGATTCCATACCCCAGGAGACATACCTCATGTATGTCTATAAAAAACCGAATGTCTACCAAAGGAATCCTACATTAGATTCCCCTCAGAAATGAGATCTAGATTCAGTAATTCTAAAATCTTCTTCATCTTGAAGATGTCCACCTAACTCACAATCTCACATTTAAGCCCATCCTGAAACCTATTTTCCAGAACAGCTTTGTATTCTACCAACATTGGAGAAAATCATTTCAAACATGTAATGTATCTAACAATGTCCATCACATACATATTCCCAATTTTCAATCTCATGAACTCATATAATCTCTCTTGTCTCATTGTATCTGGATAGAAGTTCTCAAAAAGAATCTCTAAAGCTCCATCTGTATAATATCATCATCCTTCCCATATCAAGTATATATTTCCCACTACCTCTTCTCTTGACCCCATAAAATGTAAGAATCCAATTTGACAAATCTTCTCAGTCGTAGCCTCTATATTTTCAAATATAGTCTTGATAGACTCAATCAAGAACATAGCTTCCATAGGTCCACACTATTGAGTAAAAGTAGGAGGGTTCAACAACTATAACTCCCAAATATAGTCTGAAATGATTTTCAATACGTGTCCTAGGTCACAATACATGCAATGAAACAACTGATAAATGTTTTGTTGGAATTGTTCTCCAAAATCCCCAATGAATGTAATCAATGCCTCATGTTCCACCATGAGAGGGACATTTCCAAAAATTTCCTCATATTATCCTCTTAACAAGAATCATCATGGAGGTACATCTCTACAATTCCAAACACACATCTTAAGAATCATTTCATTGAAATGACACAACATTAACAGCTTTACGGGAAATACAATAATCCATAACATGATGTTACCCAAAACCCCTCTACACAGTCAAAACTGAGGCGCTATCACAACTCTTAACCATGCTACCCCTAGGCCTTAGTTAACAAGGGTTTACTCGTTACCATCATTTGAGAATCATTACAAACTCATTTATTATCATATTTATTTATTTTAAAATTTATATTTTTCATAGTAGGAACCATTTCATTTCAGTTTTATATGCATAGAAAACAAGTTAATGTTAAAAAAATATCAAAAAACTTATTTTCCATGCATACCTATAAATAATGTAGATCAATATAATGCATAGTTCCTAGAATAATTCATATATACTCCAAGATAGTTCCATTTATTCCCCTAATAGAATCCAAAAATAATAATAAATAATAATCAAACCACACAACAAGTAGTCACCCTTGTTAAAATAACATCCGTCTATAATAGAAAATGCCATTAACAAAAATCCTACACTAGGTACTTGGGGTTTCCCTTGAAAATAGGTTACCTACTCCCAAATAAAAAAAATAACTAGGGCAAGAATCTTCCTATTATCCTATATACCTTTCCCAAATAGTAAAAAAATAATATAATGGAAAACTAGGCTCTGATACCACTTTTTCACATCTCTAAATGGGTTCCACACACTGATTCCCCGAGAAGGTTACTCACATGACCTCAAGCACACCTCTTTATTTTCAAGATTTTTAAGACTATCAATGATGGTCCAATGTATACCATTTGGGGATTATACCCTCTTTATCATAGTAATACCTTAGAGAAAATAAAATATAATAACCAAATAATATAATCATAAGTTGAAATACATGTATCACTTGATGATGAAAGTATGAAATATAATTACTATATTAATGTAAATATGTCATTAAATTTTTTTCAGGTTTCCAAATTAAAAGCAAAAACAAAATTCATTTAAAACTTGTTTGAGCATGTATTGGACCACATATAGTTCCCTTATTCATGATCCATTCCTACATAGCCATCTAACACATCGAATATTCACAGAAACTTTCCTAAAAACATTAAATAAATTCGTGTGATGATCCTGATGTTTGATTAGGGTGAGAGTACTATTCATTAAGTCACTACCAAAAGAATCTAAAACAATATCTAGTCAATAAATTTTTATGAATTTTTTACAGAAATATTTTCACGGTATAAGTAAACATTCATCAAATAACAATTACTATTTATTTAACCGCACTGGACACTTGGATCTTTATGACAATAGGGCCTCAATACATGCTTCAGTCTGCTCCAAATCCAGAAAAACCTCAAATATTCAATAAAACAATTATTATTTCACATTGGATTTCATTATAATTTCAATCTAATTTCAATCATTTTACAACCATTTGGAGCCATTGTTTAGTGATAATATCATGTGAAAAATATCATGTCTATAACCCTGTGGATACATGGAGAATTATTCTGTGTCCACCACTGCATGGATATTGGGACAATCATTCCCTATCCCATAGATTAATATTCACATGCTTACATTTGGTCCTAATATTTCAGGGCTAGGGCCCCATGGAAAATTGATGTCGGATTCAGTGTCCCCCAACCCGTTTCTCAATCAATCTCACATGGGTCTTTAGTGCATCAGTCCATGTCACATCTTTTTATATTAAACAACAAATTTTTTTACAATATCACATATGCCACTATATCACATATATCATATGATCACATCAATCAGGATTAATCCAAATTAATCCTCTTATCACAATATCACATTAATTAATTCAACAATTGATTAACCTCATCCAAAAATTTCATATTCATATCACTCCACTAATTAATTAAATAATTAATTGATAACTCCATTTAAATTAATTAATACATGGATTAATTAATAACCCCAATTATGTTAATTATCCTATTGATTAATATATCAATCCTTTTAATTAATTAATTAATTAATTAATACAATTCGATAATCTCAATATCACATAATTAATTTTACAATTAATTATTCCAATTCAAATATCAAAATTCAATAATTAACACAACAAATAATTAATTAAATTAAAATTTTAACAGTTTAATAATTATGTGAATACAAAATTATTCCTAAAATCCCACAATTATCATTCTTATAATTATTTCATAAAATATTTATACCCAAATCCTACAATTCAATATTTTTATAATTATTTTAAAAAATAATTATACACAATTATACAATCACTTAATTAATAATTTTTTCCCAAAATTAATTTAATCAATTTTGAAATTCAATTTCATAAAAAACTAAAGAATGTATACAATGACATTCATGTAATTGAATTTATGACTATGGTATTTTAATAATATACCACCTACATCCATTTTTTTACAAGATTTATCTATATAGGAATCCCTGACATGGAATAAAACAATGATGTAGAATGATATTTGGACATGAAAACTAATTCATGGTCAAAAAATTAAAATCCAAATATTAATTATCAAGATCAAACTATGATATATCTAGATCCAAAAATAATGAGTATGTCTTTCCTCTAAAATATGAGTGAGATACCTAAGTAAAAAAAACATGAGATAAGATACTCTTACCATGAGGGATACCGATATACAATATATGATTATAATCATGAAGAATGGAAGTCAAGAGCCTTAGAAAATCATTTTGGATCCTCAAAAATCAAGATAGAAAGGCATGGGTCTAGTGGAGATGATTTGTTTGAGTTTTAGGGGCCCGAATATTATTAAATATAATTTTCCAGTTGATTTAAATCTAATGCATGGTTTTCAAGGTTGGGTGGGGAGTTTTCCAAACTATGCACCTGAACTATTTGACAAAATTGGTGGGGGGTTCTTGTTTTCGCCCCTTACGATTCATGATTTGAACATTCATGTACCAACTTTTTTAATCACCTCTTCTTGGGATTGCACGGTTCCTTAGCTATGGTGTACGATTGGGGAAAACTGTGCGCTAATCTCTCACAACCTCTGCTCGTTCCAAAATTCTCAATTTTCACCATAAAAGACTGCCTAAAATAACAAAATCAAAAAGAAATAAAAAATAAGAAATGTATTAACTACAAACATGTGTGATAAATCTCCAAAAAAGTTAAGGGTCATCTTATATAAACCTCAATTGTAGACTCTATTGTGAAATATGAGACTATAGTTGAGTTCTAAATGAATATTTTACCCTATGTAAAATGTAAGTATGGTTGGCATAGAAAATTTTGTAGAGGTAGCTGTTGGTGGGTGCATTTAATTAAAATAAATAAATAATTTATTTATTTTGAATTAGATGACCAATACTATTTTCTTGTATATGTATGGTACTATTGAAAACCACAGGGGTTAGATACATAACACAAGGATTTTTGGGAGGAACTTCTAACACATTATCATTGTTTAACAGAAATTGGTTGATGATCAGGTATCAGATCGAGGTAAATTAACAGGAAAAAAAAATTAGTTCATCATCATCACTGGAAGATTTTTTTCACTAATGACCAATCCATATTCGAGGTAGGACTAGTCAATTAAGATGTTCACTCAATATTATTAAAAGATTTAGCATGATCAGATTTTTTCCATGATCATCATTTAAATGAAACATCAAATGATCCCCTGTATTGAGATGAATTATTATTTAAATATATTTCTTAATTATGAAATTTTTTCACATAGATTTCCTTAATAATAATTTTTTGGAAAAGAACTCCTAAAAAACATTGTTTTAACCTCTATTTTTTTATCATTACCCCCATCGTTCATCAAATTATTCATCAGTGTACAAATGGTGTCACAATTTGACATTTTCACGCTGAGATCGAGTGTGATCAAACCCCTGTATTTATGGTTATTGAATGAACAATATGTAGATCGATGAAGTTTAACAAAACTGAAAAGTCAAAAGTCTGGTGTTTTGTGATTGGATTGGATTGAAACCATATTTGTGATCTCATTATTGAGTATTTCAATCATGGTGTGATGCGAACAACAAATTATTGGAGGTAGATTAGGATCGGGTTGATAATTCTCATTTTCCTGATTGATGTCTGGAGATGGTCAGTGGATTTAAGGGATCAATCTTGCATGAAGTCTATACCTAGAGTCTCATAGTAGATGT
Organism: Viscum album; assembly: GCA_963277665.1. Taxonomy (NCBI): domain Eukaryota; kingdom Viridiplantae; phylum Streptophyta; class Magnoliopsida; order Santalales; family Viscaceae; genus Viscum; species Viscum album. The sequence continues at coordinate 807,375,843 of OY728127.1, forward strand.
TTATTAGCATGGGTGTGATGGTGGCTAGACTCGTATCTCCGATGATATGGTCGAAATTTGTCAATGTGGTGGGTATTACTAATAAAAATAATAATAATGACTATAGTGGAGAAGAGTTTATAAATATAAAGGATGATTTATTATTAATAATATATTAAATAATAATAATGAGTTCATTAAAGGTGTGGTTGATTAAATTAAATCGTATTAATTTAATAAATATAAATCATATAAATAATATGGTTTTGCTTCAATTAAGGAATAAAAATGATTTTAATATTTTATAAGAAGTTAATGATTTTTTATTAATGTGATATAAATGAAGAAAATTATTTGTGGTGACTTGATGTGGATGAAGTCATAAAGGAATGGTATTTCCATTTTGATCATGGAAGGATTTGAAAAAATAATGGTTTAGAAAAATAACAATAATATGAAATGTTATTAATAATATCTTTTTATCAAAATTCAGTTTTTAACAAAAAGTCTTCATACCAAATCATATCCATGATCTATCATTATTTTCATGGCCTTGGTATGAGACTATCATTTAACAACCAATTAAGTGTACTCTTTCCAGACACATTCACTAGGTCAAATAAACACCACATTATAATAAAATTTTTAGTATTTATGAATATTGTATCAGGCATATCTTCTTCATAAAAATTAAAAATGAATAAATGTTATTGGATTCACTACCCAAAATGGATGCGTACATTTCAAGACCAATTTTAGAGAGTTAATTCAAGTTTTTGGATCATTCCCATGAAGCACGTTTCGTGTGTTATGTGGTGAAATGTGACTTTTTCACAGAGAGTTTAATTTGTGAAAGTGAATATCCTATCCCAAGAGGTTTTTTGTGGGGGTAGTAACTATGTGATCTGTTTATCCATTCATGGAGGGTTATATATTCATATATGCGTAATTTCATTTTCCCTTCAAACTGATGATGAGCCGCATGAATTTTTAAAGCATTTGGTTGAGACACATCATGTATTAGACTAACATTCCATATATTATGTCCTAGACAGCGTACTGTGTAATGGTTATGGACATGTCCATGTGAAGGAATGGGACCACACTAAGTGTGGGACTCCTCATATGTTGTGTTACCTCTTATTTATTATTGATGAAAATTCATGTTTTTCCAGAGTTAGGAACTCAGTAGACATGTAATTGTCAGGCCTGATATGCATGGAATTAAATTTTATAACAATATTATGTATATTTTATGTTATTAACAAAATGGAAATGGGTTAAATCTTTAAATTTGTCCTAGATCAGAAATCTGAAACCACATTTGAGTTCAGAATGCATTTTTTACCCTAGGCAGGGCATACCTTTCATCGGAGCGGCACTTCTGTGAAAAAATATATCCTTGAGAAAAAACATAAATAAAAATAATTAAATGTATTTATTTTACCCCTAATGTTGTCATAAATAACAATCATCTAGGTTCTTGGATTTGAATTATGTGATTTTCATTGAGTTCAGAATGGTTTTTTTCCTAGCCATCACATAAAACTATGGGGCGTGACAGTTTCAGATTCCCCGCTGAGTAGAGATATTATAAATAGGAAACTAGGGATTTTTTATTAGGGTTATACCTAATCACTTATACCTCTAAAAATAATATAGAGAGATCCTATCTAGATATTATTTACTATTCTTCTCCAGATTGAGGAGAAATCTCCATGGGAACATTGGCGGATCGAAGTGGAAGCACCATGGAAGCATCACCAACATCAGACGACCCAATAGAGGTAGTATTTATCTTATTGTCAGTTCTTATTCACTTTTTAATTGAAATTTATTTCCTCAGACTCTTTCTTTGTCCATTTCAACCTTGGATCATAGATGACCACATGAACACAACCATCAATCCCTTCTTAAAATTCAATTTTTGATATTTCTTCATGGGTATCCTCTGATATCATTAAAACGCGCTAAGATAACGACAGAATAAAGATCAGAGACCAATGTAGGTAATGTATCATCACAAGGGTCCCTGGTCCATTTATGGAATCGTGATATGAAGATGGGATTGATCCTGGAGGTCCATGTAATGGAACACCGGAGTGCCACTGACACTACAACTGAGTGAAACTCCCGGTGGTGGTCCTAGGAGTGGCAGTAGCACCTCGTCTCTGTATTGCCGCAAGGCATTGGTCCTTGTGTCCCAATCAGTTGGTCTAGAGAGGTCGCGCAGAGTCCCCATAAGTGGTGACACCCAAGGATATTCTCATGACCAACCGGCTACATTGAAGCGGTCATAGACCTCCAAGTCGGTTGTACCCACTTTCGGCAGCGGTCTGGGCCCTTGTCAGAAGGTAGGTTGGGCTACCATAGGATGACATAATGAAATGGTCTTGGGTGGGGATAACTGGTCGGTCCTGGCCCCAGAGGTTCGAGCTTTCTATGTGGGTCGGGTCGAAGATTTCAGGTCAAACCTGCATTCGGAAACAGTGACTGTCGCGGTGCTGGTGCTTTCAGATGGTCAACCATGGGGCGGTCATCCATGGGATGGACCGACTGTGGGAGTCGTCTGCGAGTCAGTCCACCGGCCCACTGGGCACTCTTCTACATATTCATATGTGCGTAAATTTTATATTGGGTTTTTTTGACATATTATCTATGGAAACATGTTCCTCAATTTTTGAAGTACATTTTGAGATAAATTTTAGCATTTTTTATTCTGGGATAATATGCCAGGCCCACTTTGACATGTTTTGGTGTTTTTCAGCAAAAAACACCATTTTCACCAGTTGTCTATTTTCGACAAATAAATAGAATATACTACATGTAATTTATCTTATAATATGATGGAAACATCTATTTTTAGATCCATGTTATGGTGAGAGGTGTCCCATGCATAATGCATCTTCTGGAAGTGTTTGATGGTAGCATTGATGTGGAGATGATATCAGGGACTTCGGATGTCCACCCTCCAACATGGCTTGGTATGGGTCCCAGAATCCATTACGGTGGGATCCTAAAAATGGGATGGGAATTCATACTCATACTACTAGAGTGTAACCCTCTAGAAGTTCTAGGAATGGTTCCAAAACCTACTAGAGTGGCACCCTCCAACTAGGCTAGGTATGGGTCCCTAAATAGACTAGAGTGGAACCCTCCAGGTGGGCTAGGCATGGGACATCGTCTTTGAGATAACTTTCTTTATATGTATTAGTGGATATAAGTTCTTCGATATTAACCTAGAAGCATGTTTAATAGGGTCTCTTTCCCCAGCAAGACATGTCCTTCTAACACGACCTAAAACTCTATGGGTGACATAGTCCTACCAAAAGTGGATAGTATCAAGGTGTCGTTCTTGAGCCCCATTGACTTGTAGTTCAGAGAAGACACGCAGATGTTGGTAATTTACAGTGATCACATATGGGACTATTGGAGACTCTTTACCTATGCCAACCTTTGATATACAGATCCCCTTACTATATTTTTTGCGTTTCATTGGTTTGAGCATATATATTTATACACCACTATAGTACCCACTCTGTGGGTTCTAGTTACTCTTCTTCCAAAAGAGGTGAATATGTGACGGTTATGCCACATGATTTCCGTGTCATGCATCTAATGGTTGACTAGTATACTATCCAACAATAGGAATCATAAACTCGACATTAATTACTCATTCTCACCGCCTTTAGCTCTTTAAGTTTGGATTCTCTCACTTCACATCTTTATTGGGTTGTGCTACACTTGTTTATTATACTTTATTTTATCTGTTGTACTTTTTTACCTCTGATATCTCTTACTTCCCCCATAATATCAGAGCATCCTACTATGTATATTTATACAAACCCATTCATGGGAGTTTCTTGGACATATCATTTTCTATGAAGATGACGATCAGGTAGGATCATGACATTGGAGGATCTTAGGGATTCAGGATCTTGGATCTCATGTGGTGATCAAAACTGGGATTTTAGTAGTGCGTCTTACTTTCAAGAGATAATTCAACAGTTTTCCCTTAGGTTGGGACACTTTAATGGTTGGGTGTTTATTTTTTTACTTTTTCCTTTTAGCTTACTTTATTGTATATGTACTGTTTAATGGCCCATGCCTGGATGGTCAATTTTTACAGCAGGTTGCATCTTTTACTTTTAACCCTCTACACTATTTCATCAACTTGGATATCTGTGTGTCTGTGTACATGTATTTGGAAAATTCCTCCCTGATTTTTTTTTCCTTCAGCACCAGTCCCCAACCCATGGGCTATGGAGGTGGTCTTGGGGAAGTCGTGACTTTATCCCTGACATTAGGCTGGTCATGACAAAATAGTATTATAGGTTGTTTGTCCCATGGGATTTTGTTTGTATGTTTCCTTAAAATGTCATTTTTTGGTTTAGGGAAACAGTTTCAACATTTCTCAAGAGTTTCTCTCAAACTAGTGGTTCTAGTGATGGTGAGACAACTGAAAAAACCATTCACTAGGACCCTGATTACCCGCTTGTCGGCTTGGCTTATTGAGACTCTTGTTGCAGGGATAAATGGTACATGAATCATATTGGATTGAGTCTTTGATTGTAAATCATGATCCATATCCCCATTTTTGTTATTATATATATATATGGTCGTTTTACCATGATAATACTTGATAACTTTCAGGATGCCTTCGTGAAGGATGCTAGCTAGGATACCCACTCCAATTTCTGATAATGATTTTGTAAGTGATGAGGCTTCAATTCAGGGTCCATCACATGATCTACATCATCTAGGTGGACCATAAGTCTCACCTACTCTTCTAGAGCAGTAGTTAGTACCAGATGAATAGGCTAAGGAAAACTCCATGATGAGTTCCCTTCGTTAGTTCCAATGGTAGAGCCCGCTGAGGTTTCGTGGTGACCCATACCCTTAGGATATATAGGATTGGTTGGACATAGTGATATTCCTATTTAGGCTAGTGTGGACATTGGAAAACCAGATGGTTGCACTAGAAACCAACCATTTTCTTCAGCTAGTAGGGATCTGGTGGGGTTTAGTTACATAGATTCATGAAGTGAAAACACTTTCATGGCATGAGTTTCAGTAGCAGTTTTGCAAGGATTACATACCCTGGTTCTTAATCTCTTTTAGGATATTGAAAATTCTAGATATGAAGTAAGGGGGCATGATAGTGGTGGCGTACGTGGCTTGGTTTACTGATCTAACATGCTACTCCATGTATATGATATGGGATAGTTACATCTGAGTTCTGAAGTTTTAGCAGGCTCTCCACCAAGAGATTTGTGCGATCTTAGCTCCCCTATGAATCCCTACCTATGTCATGGTGCTGGAGAGGGAACTTATGAGGGAGATTTTCCTAACAGAGGGGTATGATTTGGATAGGACTGGAAGTGGTCACTTTAGAGTGGAGATGTCCAACGAATATGGTGGACATCATGTTGCAGGGACGTGATCTATGAATCTTATCTAGGATCCGACTTAGCAATGTTTTCAGGAATCTCCAAGGCCACCAGAGCTCGAGATCATACGAGATAGCGGTATTATTTTTTGTGTGATGGGAGAGGTCACATGGCATGAGACTACACAATCTAGCAAGTTGATGATCCCATGTAGGAAGCAGGTTAACCACCACTATAGAGGAATTGTCATCATTAGGGTGGTCCCTAAAGAGGTGTTGTTGGAAGAAGAGTAGGGGGAGTTGGATGTGGGATATTATGTTACGAGTCTCCTACACCACCACCAGTGGGAGGACCACATCATGCTCAGGGATATGGTATCCATTGCTGAATAAATATTTAGGCTATGGATGATTTTGATCTGTCACCACAAAAGTTGATCTAATGTATGCTCCATGTTTATTCTAATATTGTTTTAGTATTGTTAGACACATGATCTATTCACTCCATTATCTCATTTAACCTAGTATGGGAGTTTTAGCTCCCTATAGTGGCATTATCACAGTGGATTTGTCTTGAAGTTCTTACGAGAAGCACTTCATCTATATTTTTTTCAGTTGTGTGATCTTTCATTTGGATGAGAAATGTTCACATGGGACTTTTTGGTCATCATGATTTAACATTATGATGTCATCATGGGCATGGATTGGCAATCCATGGCTCGAGCATAGATTGTCTACTTAAAAAGGTGAGGTAAATGCATGTATACTAATCGGATAGGGTTCAACCTTCTTGGTGAATGAGACCTCATTATAGGGATGAAGAGTGTTTTTAGAAAGAGATAGTAAACATTGACACATAATATAGAAACATGTGACCCTTGGTACAGTGGAATCCTCAGGCATTGGGGTTCTTTCAGTTGTGGAGGATTACATGGATGTCTTCCTTGAACATGTCCCAGGATGACTGTTGATGAGGGATCTAGTGTTTTACATCGATTTTCAAATAGTTATGACCATGATATCTTCTTCATCAAATCATATACAGCACACTGAGCTTTGGAATTTATGATTACATTAGGAGGACCTTCCCAATATGGGTTTTACCAGTCCCAGTATGTCCACCTGGGAAACTCCGATTCTATTTTTGAAGAAGGAAAATGAGATTTTGTAGTGTTTTGTGATTTATCATCACATGAATATTGAAACTATAAGGAACATTTACCCATTACCAAGGATTGATGATCTCTTCGACCAGTTGTGAGGAGCAAGGTGGTTCTTCAAGATCGACCTGAGATACGGATACCACTAGATATGGGTTCGTGAGGATGATATTATGAAGTTGGCCTTTCATTGTTTCAATGAGAATTATGAGTTCTTTTTTATTCCCATTGGCATGCCAAATTCCCTAATCATTTTCATGGACTTGATGAACAAGGTATTGCATCCATTTTTCAACCATTTTTTGTTGTCTTCATAGATGAAATAACATCTTACTTAGCATCAGAGTATGAGAAAGCATAGAATCTTATGATAGACCTAGATTTATTTCAAGGGAACATGATTTATCAGAAGCTCTTGAAGTGTCTGTTTTGGATACACTAGTTTCACATTCTTATTTTTTTCATCTCTGAAGATGGTTTAGCCATGGACGAAGAATGAATCATTTATTTTTTGGAGCAACCTAAGAATATGGCAGAGGCTCAGATCTTTCTTGGTTTGGCGGGGTACTAAAAAATATTTTTGTAATATTTCTCCTAGATTGTATACCCTTTAATAATTCTGATGTCGAAGGGACAATCATTTACCTAGTATGAGTAGGGTTAGAGATACTTCAATTAGTTAAGTAAGAGGAAGAAAACCACTCCAATATTGAGACTACTAGAGGATGGTGTTGAGTTCATAGTTTACTGTGATTCCTCTAGAGGTGGGATGGGTTTCATTTTGATGCAACAATATTCAATCATTGTGTACTAGTCAAGGAATAGAGACACTATGAGTAGAACTATGAGACTCACAAAACAGAGCTCTCAGTGTTAGTATTCTCATGGAATATGTGGAGACACTAACCCCTTGGAGATCTCTTTGTGATTTAGTCATACTACCAGATCCACAGATGTATATTTATCCATAGAGATTTTAATCTGTGGAGGTGATATTGGTTTTATTTCCTACAGGACTATGACTTCGAGGTAATATATACTATAGGGAAGGTAAAGGTTGTATCAGATTCCCACAATAAGATTTTCTAGGCTTTCCCAGTGCAGGAAGTATCTGAGAACATAGCCTCCCTATAACTGACCATAGTGGAGTAGGAGGGTAAAACATTTATAATGTTGATGGTTCTGACTCATTCACTCTATGAGTGGGTGAGAGAGTAACAATTGGTAGATATTAACTATGAGGTTCTTCATGACTAGATATCCACAGGCGATGCACCTAATGGGTTTTCAGATGGATGGAATTTGAAGGCCTTGTTCCAGGGGTGAACAATGATTCCCATCGTGATGTAGGAAGATTTGGTCCCCTCATTCCATACTTCCCCATTATATATATGTCTCAGTGGGGGGAACATGCAGATGGACCTTCAGTGGCAGTTTTGGTGGTCCAGCATTGGATGAGGTGTTTCTATGTTCGTCTCTTGATGCCTTACCTATGATAAAGTAAAGGATGGTCATTAGGTTACAATGGGTTTTCTGGGGCCTTTAAAAATTACTAAGTGGAACTGGGGTGGAATAGAATTTTACATATTCATAGGGATTCCATGAAAAAAGACGGTCCATGACTCTATATGGGTGATAGTGGATCGACTCACCAATTTAGTTCACTTCATTGTAATGAGGCAATAGTGTTAGTGTTTAGGGAAGTTGTACTTATGAGAGTTTGTATGCCTTCATGGGCCACCCTTGAAGATTATCTCCTAACATTATGTGCAGTTTACATCATGGTTTTGAAGAGGCCTGTAATATGAATTCATTACCCAGGGGAAGATTATTACGTCCTTTCACCCCAAGACCAATGTGCAGACTGAGCGCACTATCCAGGTTCTAGAGGATATGCTAAGGGATTTCGTGAAACATTTTAGCCAGAGTTGGTAGGATCACCTAAATTTTGTAGATTATTCATACAACAACATCTACAACTCTACTATTAGTATGGGTCAATATTATTCCCTATAAGGGATACCCTTCAGTTCACCATTGTCCTAGATGAATGATGGAGGAATGTCCCTCGTGGGCCTAGAGTTGGTGCATGCGTTGATGGAGAAAGTGCAAGTCATTATGGAATGGATGAAGATGTCCCATAGAAGACAGAAATTGTATAAAGAACACCCTAAAAGGCCTTTTTCATTCAATCATTTAAACCATGTCTTCTTGACAGTCTCCCCACGATGCAAAATTCATAGGTTCGGTAGGGGAGGAAATCTATCCCCAAGTTTCATTGGGACATTCGAGCTCATGTGGAGTTTTCAAGAAGTTTCCTATTACCTTGACTAACCCCCTCAGATAGAGTAGGTGAAATTTGTCTTTCACTTGTCACAGCTGAGGTGATACATGCATTATCCTATGCACGTCATCCACAGGGGAGATCTGGACATCGAGGAAGGGGAAACACTTATGGATCACTCGATAGAAATCGTGGATTAACATCAGACAAACATACATAGATGTGCCATCACCTTGTATCGAGTACTGTGGAAGCATATAAATGTGTAGGATAGTTCTTGGGAATGTGAGATCCATAAGAAGGATCAAAACCCCAATCTGTTTTCCTAGTTTTTTCTTTTCAGAGATGAAAATCATGATGAATTGAATGATGTCGAGACCCAGTTTTCTCCTTGTAATACTTTGAAATATATATATATATATATATATATCCAAAGTTAGGCACTCATATGACATGAAATTTTTAGGATTTTTGTTCCCAAAATTAATTTTTTAAAAAATATTGAATATATTTTATACTATGCATGTGACAAAAATGGTATAACTCTTAAGCGGTAGATCGGATCAAAAATATGAGGCCACCGTTGATTCTTGAATGCTCTGTTTACCCTGGGTGGGGTGTAACTTGTATTGATGCATGAATTCTGTGGAAAATTCCATCCATGGTGAAAAATCAAAATTAAAAATAATGAAAAGTAATTATTTTAACCCTGATATCATGCTGAATAAATTTCAACTAGGGTATAAGATTAGAAATATGAGACCACCATCAACTTCAGAATGTAGTTTTTTCCTAGTTGTGACATAAAATGAGGGGGAATGATAGTTTTTTTTTCCAAGATTATTGGAGCTCTTATAAATATCTAATTGAGGATTTGTGATTAAGTTTAGCCATAATACCTTCTCTATTTAATGATAATATCTCTATATCTTCCTATCTGTTCATCACTGTACTTTGTCGGATCAAGGAGAAATATCTTCCAAAACCTTTCTGTATCGAAGTGGGGGAACCGTGGTATCATCTCCTAAAACATACAACCATATCAAGGTAGTATTTATATAGTTTTTAGTGCTATTTCTTGTTTTAATTGAATGTTTTATGCTTAGGCTCCTTATTTTTTCATTTCAATAATGAATCATCAATGGAAACATGAACACAACCATCTATTCGTGCATAAAAAACATTTTTTAATCCATTATTAATAGGAATCCTCCGATAACTTTTGGGCATGTGATGATACCGACAGATCAAAGATCAGAGGCTGATGTATAGATTTCACCATAGAAATGGTCCCTGGTCTGTTGACGGAATCATGATCGGGAGAATAGATTGAGCATAGTGGTCTGTGTAACGGACCACTAGATCTCCTATAGCGCAATATATGGTGGTGGTCTGTGGAGCGGTGGCAGCACTGTCACTCGGAGGTGATGAAATATGGTGGGCCATGTGGCATGGGAGATCAGCTATATTGTGTCACATGACGCAACCCCAGGTGGAGTCACTCACCACCATTACCACAGTCAACGATTGGATCGGGTGATGGCCCTGTCATCGGCAGTGGCTCGGGCCCTTTCCGGTGGGTGGGTTGGGCTGCTCAAATAATTTCTTTGGACTAGGATAATGGTATTGGCCTAGCCTTGGTGGGCCGAACTAGATAAGTGGTTCAGTTCCAACCCAATGGTTCGGACCCGATCCAAATCCTAGGTTGACCAAGGTCATCCAATGGTTGACCACACATGATTGACTGTGGTAGTTGACTTTCGTTGAATCTTCCACAGAGTCGATGTGTTTTTCCTATTGACCATGGTGCGGTCAACCATCATGGTAGGTTGAATGACCGCGAGTCGGTCCACCGTCCCCAAATACCCTTTTCTACATATTAAAAAACCCAAAACATTTAAATCCAGCATCTGTTTGATGCATTGTATGCAGATTAATGTTCCTCCCTTCGAGGAGGATCTTTTGAGATAAATTTTAGAATTTCAAGTATGGGGTTATGTAGTGAGCCCCACATTGACCCATTCTGTTGTTTTGTTGTAAAAAGTACCCTCTTCAAGAGTTCTTTGTTTGAAAAAAATAGCATATCCTACAAGTTTTTAGGTAGAACACAATGGATACCATAGTTACGACATAATGGATATGGAGAGAGTTTTTCTGAGCATGACACATCCTCAATAAGTGTTTGATGGCTTCAGTGGTTGGGAGATTTAATCAGGGACTTCTGAGTGGCACCCTCCAGCCAGGCTAGGTATTGGTCCACGAAGACACTAGAGTGGAACCCTCTATCCAGGATAGGAATGGGTCCTCAACCTACTAGAGTGGAACCCTCAAGGTTGTCTAAGCATGGTTCCTCAACCTAATAGTGAGGAACCCTCCAGCCGAGCTGCTAATGGGTCCTCGAATACACTAGAGTGGCACCCTCTAGTCAGGCAGGGCATGGGTCCTCAACTATGAGATGAATTTCTTCCTACGGATCAATGGTGAGAGGTTATTCAACATTACCTTGGGCACATTAGTTAGAGGGTTTCTTTCCTAAACAAGATTTGTCCTTATGATGTGACCTAAAATTGTGAGTGGGATAAACCTACACAATGAGGATAGTATCAAGGTGTGGTTTTTGAGCTACTTTGACTTGATGTTCAGGGAATATGTACAGATGTTGGGCATTATTATGGATACATCTTGGACTATTGGAAACTATTAACCTGGGATGATATTTGATATAGATATCCCCTTAATCTCTAGATTTTTATTAGTACATATATTTACACCATGTTGTAGTAACAAGCACTGAGGTTCTAGTTAATCTCCTTCTAAGAGAGGTAAAGATGGTCCCAGTCATCCATGTGTTTTCTGTGTATAGATTTTAATTGTAGGATTAGTCTAATCTCCTACTATATGTAGCATAGATTCAATGATAATTCCTCCATATCACTGTATCTATATCCTTACATCTAGATGAGATTAATTGACATCTTTGTTGAGTTGATTTGTACTCATATATTGTACTTTTTTGACTAGTGTACTTCCTTTCCTCTTATATCTTATACTCATCCCCATTCTTTTTCGGGTATCCTACTAGGTTTGTTTATAATCACCCCTAAATTGTCTTTTACCGCATGTGTTGTGCTCTATGAAGACAATGAACATGTTTGATCATGACTCCAGAGGACCTTAGGGATTCAAGAGCTTGGACCGCATGTGGTGGTCACTTAAGGATTTCTAGAGAGGATTTTCCTTTGAAGCATTAATTTCACATTTATCTCGTTAGGTTGGGACACTATTTTGGAAGGGAAACTATTTGTCGTGTTTTCCATTCTACTAAATTTAATGTATCCATATTTTTTAGTGGTCCATGCATGTACGGTTTATTTTTACAACTTGTTGTATATTTTACATTTCTCCATGTACACATTTTCATAGAGTTGTCCTTGTGTGTGTATGTGTGTATTTACTTAGTAAATTCCTCTAGAGTTTGTTGTGCCTTCATCACTGGTCTCCACCCCATAGCCCATGGAGGCAGACTTGGGGTAGTCGTGACACAATCCCTCTCATTGGTAGGGGTTTGATAGAGTGCCTCTTCAATAATATTTAATGGAATTCAAATATTTTCCAATGAAATAAATAATCAAACAATAAAATTAGTTAGGGTTCACTCCTAATACAATCATGAAAAAATTGAAATAATTTCAACATTGGATCTGGTTCACTCCAACTTCATATAAATATATTGTGATTTATCTAATGGCGGCTTTGGCTCTCTTCCCTTTCTCATATTCATCGTGGAAAAGGTCCCATACTAGATTCGGTTCACCCTAAAATCCCATAGATAAAATCTCATTTGATATAAATATTTTTCCAATACATTGGAGAAAAATATCATTACAGACCCACCCATCAAATAAAATTGTGTTCTTATGAAATCATCTTATACAGCATTATTGGTATCCCAAGATATGTAATAATTAATTAATGTATTGGAGGGAAATATAATTTTGGCCCAACTTGTCTAATAATGAAAATCATAATGGGTTCCTGAAAATAATTTCAACATATAAATGATATACCATTAACAAGGGATATTTTTTATAAAACTCGTGTGAAATAAATAAGATTCAAAATCTTTTCCAGCATATAAAAAAGGCCACATAATAAGGACTATTAGGAGAAGTATGAATTAAATCATTATTGATTCTCAAATTTTTTTTAATGAAACATTGGTTTGAAACATTGATTTTGATATAGTACAATTCATGAGAATGATCAATGAAATTTTCAAATTATAATGAATGTCAAAATAATTCATTTCAATATGGGTGATGTAAATTGTAATGAAGTTGTTTCGGTGCGGATGTGCGTCAGGTTTCTGTTCCGACACTATTCCGCCAGGACGCGTTCGCGCGTGCACCCGTCGACCCGAGGGGATGGGCGCGCGGCTTGTGGCCCCGCAGTCCCGCTTTCCAAGGGCGGGCGGCATTCTTCCCTTATTCAGGGGCGTCTGCTCCTTGATCAAAACCAGGATGATGGGATGTCGGCTCCTCCTTCCGTGGACGTCTCCTCGGAACTCGTTTCCTAATCCGGGTCTCCCTCATAGATTTAAGAATGTTCGTGAATCTCGTTCCCGGTGCCATATCTTCATGGACACCGGTTAATTACGCTGCTTCCGCCCGGACGCTCTAAGGAGTCTGGTCGGGGCAGCAACCTGCGGTGAGGAGACCGGGTGGCTCTGGGTGTCGGGGGCGTGTCTTAACACTACAACTCTTCATGTCTGCCTTCCGTCCCTAATAGGGCTTCTCGAAGGCGTGATGGCCTGAGGCATCCCGCGCTGGGTGCGGGGAACTGTGTTACCTGGGGTTTTCCTCAGCTTCCCATGTTTAACACGGGGTATGCCGCGAGTTTAACGTCCAGCGGGGACGGCATCGGACTGATCAACACGAGAAGTGGATCAGATGACAGAACCCCTTGCGGGGAACCTCCGATGCTGGGGCCAGCACATGGGCGGCTTCCCGAGTGAAGTGGAGTGGAATGAAATGGCATGACCCCACCGGGATGTGGCGGCCCGGGTAAGGATCAGGATGGACGATGGAGTGAAGAGCTTGGACCCCGTAGGGGCTTCCTACGTACCGCGCGTTAGCGCGGATCAAAGTCAGCGTAGTTCGGACATACAGTTTAACGTCATGCTGGACGTCGGCAAGCCGACTCACGAAGAGGTCGAGGCTGCCGGGCGGAGGATTGAACCGAACCACCTCGCACAGAGGGGGATGGAACGGCCGGGTGGATCACAGTTTCACGTCATGCTGGACGCTGAAAGGAGAAAAGGGAAGTGGGGAAGCACAATGGAGATACACATGTGCAGTCTCCCACAAGGGCAGATTCATAGGTGAATCGACGCAAGTGTGAACCCGGGAGGGGTCCACTGATGGACGAACTGACGTGAATACGACCGGGACGACCAGGTGGTGGGCTTGAACCTCAGGGAGGCTTCCTACGTACCCTGTTTAGGATACAGGGATCAAAGTCCACGCAGTTCATTCGGTTTGTAACGCTCTACCCCCGTGGGTGAAGGCCACTCCAATCCCGACATCCCTGCAGAGACGAGCGGGTGGGGGCCACATCCAAACCGGGAGGACCCTGCGTGCGGGGCACGGGATCGGGTGATGCAGACAGTTTAACGTCCTGCCGGACGAAGTATAGTTTAACGTCGTGTGTTGAGGATGAAGCGGACGGTTTAACGTCTTGCCGGACGAAGTACAGTTTAACGTCGTGTGTTTAGGACGAAGACGCTTGGCAGTTTAACATCTTGTCGCGCGGACGATATGCTAGGCAGTTTAACGTCGTGCAGCTTGGACGTAGTACAGTTTAACGTCATGTTGGACGAAACACTTGGCAGTTTAACGTCTTGCAGCGCGGACGAGGTACAGTTTAACGTCATGTTGGACAAAACACTTGGCAGTTTAACGTCTTGCAGCGCGGACGAGGTACAGTTTAACGTCATGTTGGACGAAACACTTGGCAGTTTAACGTCTTGCACCGCGGACGAGATAGTGCCGCCGATGGGTCTGGGTCACTTCGCGCGAGCCTGGAGGGCCGCACGGGAAGACAACGCACAGTGCGGGCACCCGGGATGAAGATCATCGGGCGCCACGCAGGCGGGTACCCTCAGGGGGTCAAAGGGGGCGACCCTGGCGGTTTGCGCGCAAAAGAGGAGCTTGGCGCGCAATACCGCGGGTCGGCGCGCAAATGGGCGGGCTGGCGCGCAATTGGGCCAGCGCTTTTCGCGCGGATGATTGAGATTGCGCGCACCAGGCTTCGGATAGCGCGCGGGGGCAACGGATCATTCTTTTAACGAATGGCCTCTTTAAAAGGGGGGGTGCGCGCAATCGGGTTGGATTGCGCGCACCCGGGGGCAATTGCGCGCAAGAGGCTTCTTTTGCGCGCGAAGGCCTTTGGGGGAAGAGTTATTCAAAGGAAAGGAGCCAAACGGATTGCGCGCGAAGGCGAATCCCGAGGCTTTATTGCGCGAAAGAAAGGAGGTTACCTGAAGATCGGCATTGCGCGCGGAGGGGGTTGGATTGCGCGAACGAGCGACTCTTAGAATTCCGGCAACCTTTTAAAACGTCGGGGGTCGCCTTATATTTATAGGAAACCCCGGGCGCGGAATCCGGTTCGCGGGCGCGGAATTTCCTTCGCGGGCGCGGAATCGAGCCCGGCGCGCAAGGGAGTCGCGCGGGCCACGGGCACGCAAAATTGCGCGCCAGCCCAGCGCATTGCGCGCATCCCGGGAGCTTTGCAAGCCTGACTTCAACTTTGCGCGCGGGTCTCCAAAATTCCGCGCAAGTCCTCCGGGCCCTCCGAAACATGATTCTGACTCCAAATATGACCTCGCTTTCCGCATCCAGAGCTTCGTTTGGGAACAACGGACTTTTCCAGCGTCTACAAAAGCCCCCCCTCAGAATCTGATCGGCGAGAGGTCGCAACGATCGGGTTCCGAGGGAGACGCCGGAATGCCGAAGTCCGAGGTGGCGCGGGACTGTTGGCTTAACATGCTCAACCACAATTCATTGTCTTGCGGGAGCGTTAACCAAGCTTCAGGCATCCGTAATTGGGCCTGGATTTCTAAAGAAAAGAGGGAGATCATTCCTAGGAAAGGAGACCTCAGACCTAATCAATGTATCATCCCCCCAACTTGTTCTGACACACGAGCGGGACAACGCTAGGGGCGTTAAGATTTTATCCGAACATAGGGAAATGAGAAAGGGTGAATCGCATGTCCCGAATTCAGAAATCCACGACGGTCGGCCTTCCAGGAAATGCCCAAGACGGCAAGCGGAGAATGGATCAATCGACCATACTACTGCAATAGACGGACCGAAGGTCATATTTGCAGGAGGCGGATCACATGTCATCATCAATGCCGCTTTGGGGGTTCCTTCAGACACAAGGGTGGAAATCCAGATCAACAGGGCATGCGAAGCGTGGGGCGAAGTGACGATTTGTTCGGATAGAATCCAACGCTCTCAAAATTGCGCCACCGTGGGGAAAGTGTATTAGGCAGATGCACTAATCTGGCCGTGAATCACCTCAATTCTCAGACAGAACCTCTTTGACGAGGAAACTGTCGCTTCCCATCATTGCAATGGGGCATCCCGAGCTGAATCGGGGAGAATATCACAATCGCTCCACTCTACCGAAAGCCAGGCCAGACGGCCGGCGACGTGGAGGGGCGGGACTTAGCAATCCCTGAGGCTGGACCCGAGTCGAAATGCTCGGGCGTTCCTACGTACTCCATCAGGCTGGAGATCAAGCCACACGTAGTTCTGAAAGTGCAGTTTTAACGTCATGCGGGATGTAGAACCCCGTTTGGGGAGATCTTAGTTTAAGGTCGTAGAGCTTGGACCATAGGGACAGATCTTAGTTTAAGGTCTTAGAGCTCGAACCATAAGGGGCAGAGCTTAGTTTAAGGTCTTAGATCTCGGACCATAAGGGGCAGATCTTAGTTTAAGGTCTTAGAGCTTGGACCATAAGGGGTAGATCTTAGTTTAAGGTCTTAGAGCTCGGACCATAAGGGGCAGATCTTAGTTTAAGGTCTTAGATCTCGGACCATAAGAACCTCAAAGCACGCCACATCGTGATTCCATCCCCTGGATATGCAAAGATGCACTGAGGGATAGTGTCAAGAGTTTCGAGGTTTCTCCTGGTCAGAATGGGAGGTGGAGAATGTGATGTGAATCATGCGGCCATTCACTCAAGGACTGGGGGCACCGGCGTAACGATATAAGAGTACTGCCGACCGTGACGGAAAAGCAGCATCAATATCGCACTGACCGTTGATGGAATGAGGCACAAAACGAGCATCAACCGCTCAAGCGCAGGATTCATATCGATTTGCTGCCCAAGGCCCTTGGGGGCACCAGCCCGAGTCGGTGGGAGAGCACTGAGGCATTGTGTCCAAACCGCTCACGGGGGCTCCACCCAGGGCGTAGGCGATGGGTCCGAATGAAAGGGCGCACGAAGCCTGAAAAGTGGAAGGAACCTGACCAAGCTGAACCTGACCCTCTTGGCAATAAACCAGAGTACTCTTGACACCGGTGGACCACTGCAAGGGGTCGAGGGACACGCCTTGAGGGTGACCCAAAGGCGGCGGATTCCCAAGAGAAGGGGGAATCTTTAAGAGGTGGGGGGCTGGACCCGAAGTTTCAAACATCCGGGCGTTCCTACGTATCCCATAAGGATGGGAATCAAGCCACACGTAGTTCTAGAAGCACGGCGCAACACAATTGGGCACCAGCGCGGGGAAGGGTGCGGGTCTGACCCTCGCACACAGAAGAAGCGGTATTTGATATTTCTTGTTTGTCCTTAAAGGTGGATGGTTTTTCTTTGTGCAGCGACATGCCTGTGATTAGGGAATCCCTGGCGTCGCCACAATAATCAAGCCATGAAAGGCATTGACAAATGGCGTGGTTATTAACCTGCGCCCAACGTGAGTGTCCCCTGAGGAGAACATCACGATGCAGTGTCGTTTCTCGTCGGGTGGCCAAGACGATCACAATTTACGGTCGTGTGGTAGGACCGGACAACACAATTTAAGGTCGTGTGGTTCGGACCATGGAGGAACCCGCTTATTGCGATATGGCGGACCCAGCGGAGGTGGGAACATACCCAGCCCTGCGGTCACGCACGATTCCAGGAGAAGGATCCTGGGATAGGGGCCTGCGTATGTCCATCACCCGAGGGGCAGAGATGCTAGCCTCCAGTTATACTGGGCCCAGAACGCGATTGTTCGGGCGACTCCTTCCTCCTTATGGGGACGAGGGTCCAGCTACACATGGCCCTTAGGGAGGACATCAGCATATATCCTTGGTGCTCAGATCGTGGGAGCCTCGACAGACACCATTACCCTGGTTGGCCTGCCTAACGTGTAAAGGTGTACTGAAGGTCAGTATGAAGAGAGTGTCGAGATTCCACTACAACGCACAAAGGCGGAGTGTGATGAGGACCACGCAACCAATGTTCGGAGCCTGAAAGAGCCGACATGGCGATCAAGGATGTCGCTGACCATATTCGCAACACAACATCCGATCGCGTCAGCCTAGGACGGGGCAAGCAAACGAGCATCAACCGCTCAAGCGCAGGATTCATATCGATTTGCGGCCCAGGACCCGCCGGTAAATCGACCCGGAGCGGTAGGAGAGCACTGAGGCATCGTACCCAAACCGCTAACGAGGATCCCTTTGAGTGAAGGCTCGAACAAGAGGAAGCGCGCGGCCCGAAAAGCAACACAGGACTTGTCGGGATTGAATCCGACACCACGGGTCATAGACCGAAGTACCCAAAACATGTTAACAGATCACCAGAAAGGGTCGGAGGACTCATCCTGAGAGCAACCAAAAGACAGCAGATCCCCGTGATCAACCAAGAGATGGGGCTGGACCTGAGACACAAGCGTCCAGGCGGTCCTACGTATCCCATAAGGATGGGAATCAAGCCGTACGTTGTTCTTGAAGTGCAGTTTAACGTCATGCAGGACGAAAAGAGAAAAGGGGGGAGCAGAAGGCATCCCCAAACGTGGGGGGAGTACAGCGTGGCGAGCAAACCGACGTGAATGAGGGCATAGCCCCGCGTTCACACCATACGCCGCACACCCGGAGGCAACTGGGCCAAGGGCCCGAGATGGGATGGAAATTTCCGAAGGATGGGGCTGGGCCTGAGACATGAATGTTCAGGCGGTCCTACGTATCCCATAAGGATGGGAATCAAGCCGCACGTAGTTCTTGAGGGGCAGTTTAACGTCATGCAGGACGAAGATGCTTGGCAGTTTAACGTCTTGCAGCGCGGACGTGGTACAGTTTAACGTCATGTTGGACGAATTCTGAACAGTTTACCGTCTTTGTAGCTTGGACGAAGTACAGTTTAACGTCGTGTTGGACGAAGATGCTTGGCAGTTTAACGTCTTGCAGCACGGACGTAGATGCTTGGTAGTTTAACGTCTTGTCGCGCGGACGTGGTACAGTTTAACGTCATGTTGGATGAAACACTGGGCAGTTTAACGTCTTGCAGCGCGGACGATATGCTAGGCAGTTTAATGTCGTGCAGCTTGGACGTGGTACAGTTTAACATCATGTTGGACGAAACACTTGGCAGTTTAACTTCTTGCAGCGCGGACGATATGCTAGGCAGTTTAACATCGTGCAGCTTGGACGTGGTACAGTTTAACGTCATGTTGGACGAAACACTGGGCAGTTTAACGTCTTGCAGCGCAGACGATATGCTAGGCAGTTTAACGTCATGCAGCTTGGACGTGGTACAGTTTAACGTCATGTTGGACGAAACACTGGGCAGTTTAACGTCTTGCAACGCGGATGATATGCTAGGCAGTTTAACGTCGTGCAGCTTGGACGTAGTGCACTCAGGCAAAGTACTGCTTGAGGAACCTAACGTTGGTGGGAGGAGTGACACGCTCACCATCCATAGTTGCTAGGGAGTACGCGCCATTGGGATAGACCTTGTGGACAACAAAAGGTCCCTCCCACTTGGGCTCCAACTTGGGTGGCTTCCTGCCGGGGATCATTGGCGCTCTTAGGGCCAGCACTAGGTCACCCTGCAGGAAGGAGCGGAGGCGAACCTTCTTATTGAAAGCTCGAGCCATTCTGCTTTGATGCCTCTCCAAGTTGTGCAAAGAGCGAAGCCTATTCTCATCCAGTGCTTCCAACTCGACTAGACGAGCTTCAGCAGCTCTTTCCGGTGCTTGCTGGTCGTATACTACAGTGCGCAAGGACGGTAACTGGATCTCAATGGGCAGGACGGCCTCAGCTCCATACACCAGGGAATAAGGGGTCATCTGGGTGGAATTGCGAGTCGTCATCCGATAAGCCCAGAGGGCGTTGGGGAGCTTGTCCGGCCAACTCTTCTTGTTCTGACCAACCATCTTTTGCAGAATGTTAGAGAGGGTTTTGTTAAACTCCTCAATCTGTCCATTCGCCTGCGCATGATAGCGAGATGTATGGTTCGAGCAAATGTTGTACTTGGCGTACAACTTCTTCAACTCGGCTGATCGGAAATTGGCTCCGTTATCCGTGAGGATAGCGTGAGGCACTCCAAATCGATGAATGATGTTGTAGGTCACGAAGTCAGCGATCGAACAGGATTTGACCTCTCTGAGCGGAATCGCCTCTGCCCATTTGGAGAAGAAGTCGGTGGCGGTCAGAATGAACCGACACTGGCGAGCCGTCACCGGCGGGTAAGGTCCCACAACGTCCATCCCCCAGACTGCAAAGGGCCAAGAATACCTGGTGGTATGGAGAGGCTCCGGCGGCCGATGCACAAAGTTCGCATGAACCTGGCACGCATGGCACCTCCTGGCATACTCGATGCAGTCATGGATCATGGAGGGCCAGAAGTATCCCAACCTCCGAATCTGGTGGGACAGCTTCGGCCCAGTCTGATGGGCACCGCATGAACCAGCATGAACCTCTTGCATGACTCGTGGGATCTCAACTCCCTGAAGGCAACGGAGGAGAACACCATCAAATCTGCGTCTATAGAGGATCTGCTCCGGGCTGGGACTGCTCTGGAGGACAAACTACGATGTGCGGCGTCGAACTTGCTCGCGCTCGGCCCGATCTGACGGGAGAATGCCATGTTGGAGGTACTCAACCAAAGGTGCCCTCCAATCAGGGGCTGGTTCGACTGCCATATCTGGGGTACTCGAGGCTCCGGGCACAGGGGCAACCGTGGTGAGATTACTTACCGACGGGCCGCGATCTCCCTCCGGGATAACGGGAGCGATGAGCCTGCGGTGCGTCACGCGGACGATCAGGTTGTCCTGCTCAGGTTCTGCAAGTGACGCAACAAGGCTGGCCAAAGCATCTGCTCGACCGTTCTGCGACCGGGGAATATGGACAATTTCTGGCCGAGAAGGGAACTGGGCCATCAGAAGGAGGGTGCACTCCAGCAATGGCACAAGTTCCGGCTTCCTGACAACATAGTCGCCATTGATCTGCCTAACGACCAGCTCGGAGTCCCCTTTCACACACAGATGGGGCACGTCGATCTCGAGAGCTAACTCGAGGCCGGTGATGAGGGCATGGTATGCCGCCTCATTGTTGGTACAGCCCTCTGACAACAGGAAAGAGTATGGCAGCACGGCTTGCTCCGGCGTAATGAAGACGATACCCAAGCCCACTCTGTTGAGCTTAGGATTATCGAGCCTTCTACCGGTGGGGTTCCGGGAGGCACCGTCAAAGTGCATCTGCCAGCACGGATCGGCATGATCGACCGAGAGAATGGCCTCATCAGGAAAGCCTAGATCCAGCGGCTGATCCGCGGAGGTCGGGTGAGCAGCCAGAAAGTCTGCCAATGCTTGCCCTTTGATGGCCTTCTGAGACACATACCTGATGTCGAACTGCTGGAGAATCACAGCCCACCGCGCTAGACGGCCAGTCAACATAGGCCGGCTCAGGATATATTTCAACGGGTCTACCCGAGAAACCAACTGTACCTCGTGGTGCTGCAAGTAGTGCCGTAATTTCTGTACGGAAAATACGAGCGCCAGGAAGCTCTTCTCGATGGGGTAATACCTAACTTCTACATCGAGGAGCATGCGACTGAGGTAATAGAGGCTATTCTATGTTCCCTCGTTGTTCTTTTGGGCGAGAAGGGCACCAAGGGACCGTTCCAGGGCGGTCACATAAAGGACCAGTGGCTTCCCGGATACAGGCGGCATCAGAACCGGAGGTTGAATCAGGTACTGCTTGATTTCCTCGAAAGCGGTCTGACACTCTTTATCCCATACATAGGTGGAACCTTTCTTCATGAGCAGAGAAAAGGGATTACACTTGCCGGCCAGATTCATGATGAATCGGCGTATAAAGGCTAAGTGGCCTTGGAACCCTTGCAGTTCCCGGATGTTACCTGGGGGAGGCATCTGGCTAATCGCCCTGATCTTCTCTGGGTCGATATCAATACCTCGGTATCTAACCACGAATCCAAGGAACTTCCCGGAGGTGACCCCGAAGGAACACTTCAACGGGTTCATCTTCAGGCAGCGAGACCGGAGGAAGCCGAACACTTTCTCAAGATCTTTGAGATGGTCCTGACGCTGGCGCGATTTGACCACCAAGTCGTCGACGTAGCATTCCACCAGTGTGAAGAGGATTGGCTTGAATATGCGGTGCATCGCCCGTTGGTAGGTGGCACCTGCATTCTTCAGGCCGAAGGGCATGACCTGGTAACAAAAGATACCTTGGGGGGCCCTGAAGGCAGTGAACTCCTCATCCTCAGGGTCCATCCGGATTTGGTTGTATCCGGAGTATCCATCCATGAAGGAGAGGGCTTGGAACCCTGACGTGACGTCAATCAACAGCTCTATCACCGGAAGGGGAAAATCATCCTTCGGACAGTGGCGGTTGAGATCGCGGAAGTCGATACAGACTCTGATCTGCCCGTTCTTCTTCCTGACCGGCACAATTTTGGCCAGCCATTTGGGGTACTGAACTTCCCTCACGAAGTTGGATTTGATAAGCTTGTCAACTTCGGCCTCAACCATGGCACCGTGAAATGGGTGCATCTTCCTGGGAGGCTGCTTGAACCCGCGATGGTTCGCCGGGAGACCAAGGCGGTGGACGGCTACCTGAGGATCTAGCCCCGGCATCTCATCATAGCCCCAAGAGAACACATCACGATGCTGTCTAAGGAAGTCCACGTACTACTGCCGCTCCTCAGAGGGCATGGAGGCACTGACCAATGTGGGTCTTGGATCTGCTTCGGTTCCAAGGTTCACCTGTACTAACTCATCGACCGTGGCGGAGACGCCCTCCTCAAAGGCTGGGGGTGCATCTTCCACGCCCTCTCCACTCGGGGAGGGATCTTCCACGGGAGAGACTGTGTTGGAAACTGCATTGGGGCTACCATATCCTGCTGGGCCGCTGGTGCTGGCATGGGCGGTCGCGGTCATCTCATCAGGAGACTCACAGGCCGTCGAGACCATGGCTACGTCCAACCGTTGAATCGGGAGGACGTAAGCGTCATCCAAGCTTGCCCAGGGATCACTTGCAACAGCGACAGGCTCAACCTCACCTGCCAGGATCTGCTTATCCTTGCTCTTGTAATAGTCCGCGTCCAGATAACGGGCTTCACATGAGGCAAAAAGAGAGGCATCTCCCTGAATCACGCCTACTCGACCGTTAAGGGAGTATTTGAGGCATTGGTGGTATGATGAGGGAACTGCCGCGTGAAGGTGGAGCCATGGCCTACCCATAAATGCGTTGTACGCAGTGTCTTGAGATAATACCATGAATTCGGTGTTGGCAACCAAGTCACCGAACTGGGTCTTCAATCGTATCTTGCCGACCGGGGTTTGTTCGGTGCGGTCGTACCCCTGGATCCTGAGGTCGGAGGGGATCAAGTCATCCTCAGACAACCCCAATCTCCGGAGCGTCCGAGTTGGAATCAGGTTAATCCCGGACCCCGTGTCGACAAGACAGCGCCGGACTTCAAGGCCATTGAACTGGCCAGTAACATACAGCGGACGAATGTGCCCCTGTATAGGAGGGTCTTCATCCTTACCAGAGAATGAGATAACTGCCTGACATTCGGCGTCCTCAATCGTTTCGGCGTGAAAGGCCTCTGTAGCCGCAACCTCTGTCTCAAACTGGAGGGGGCTCTTCAGGGCTTCAGCGAGTGCCTCGTGCATCTCAGATGACATGCGCAGAGCCTCAAGGATGGAGAGCCTTGCTGGGATGTTGGCCAAGTGCTTCAGGACATCATACTTTTTGGCCAAGCGCGAGCCCCTGGTTGTAGGAGGTTGCTCTGCGGTTGGAGGTATGACGGGCCTTGCTGATTGGACCGGCGGCCGACTGGTGCTTGGTGCATCCCGCTGCTCATCGGTTGAAGCCCGAGAAGTAGTCACCGTATTGGGGTCAGGAGGCCGGGACGGACTTGCGGCAGGGCGGAGCTGATCGCGACGCGGCTGAGGCGGTTCTGCCTGGTCCCACACCACAAACAGTGGCGGAGGCGAATCCGTCATCCCCGGATGGGGGGGCTGCGCACGCTGAGCTCGGTTTTGAGGCTGCTGCCTAGTCTCAGTGGCGTGCACGTCCTGGCTGGAGGTACCAACTGCTGTGCCCCGGCGACTCCTGTTGTTGCGGTTCCTCCGACGGTGGCGACGACCGGGGACACTAGGGAGGTCCACCTGGTGTTCTTCAACGTCGGGAACCGAAAAGGGATTTACCAGCTCGACGGTATTAACCAAAGCGTACCCAAAACTGTCATCGGACGAATCATTCATCACCGGGCGGATCCGTGGGGGGAACCCAGGCCATCAACGTCGTGAGATGGAGTGCCCGATTTCCCTTCCCCAGCCCCTGGCGGGTTCCGTGCCCCGGTGCTGAATGCTCGGTCGGGCAACATGCTAGTCTTCCAACACCTCTGAAAGACATCGGTCTTCGTATTGAGGAGAAGAGATTCACATCGGGTTCACCATTTTTCTGTTTCGGTGCGGATGTGCGTCGGGTTTCTGTTCCAACGCTGTTCCGCCAGGACGCGTTCGCGTGTGCACCCGTCGACCCGAGGGGATGGGCGCACGGCTTGTGGCCCTGTAGTCCTGCTTTCCAAGGGCGGGTGGCATTCGTCCCTTATTCAGGGGCGTCTGCTCCTTGATCGAAACCGGGATGATGGGATGTCGGCTCCTCCTTCCGTGGACGTCTCCTCGGAACCTGTTGCCTAATCCGGGTCTCCCTCATAGATTTAAGAATGTTCGTGAATCTCGTTCCCGGCGCCATATCTTCATGGACACCGGTTAATTACGCTGCTTCCGCCTGGACGCTCCAAGGAGTCTGGTCGGGGCAGCAACCTGCGGTGAGGAGACCGGGTGGCTCTGGGTGTCGGGGGCGTGTCTTAACACTGCGACTCTGCATGTCTGCCTTCCGTCCCTAATAGGGCTTCTCGAAGGCGTGATGGCCTGAGGCATCCCGCGTTGGGTGCGGGGAACTGTGTTACCTGAGGTTTTCCTCAGCTTCCCATGTTTAACACGGGGTATGCCGCGAGTTTAACGTCCAGCGGGGACGGCATCGGACTGATCAACACGAGAAGTTGATCAGATGACAGAACCCCTTGCGGGGAACCTCCGATGCTGGGGCCAGCACATGGGCGGCTTCCCGAGTGAAGTGGAGTGGAATGAAATGGCATGACCCCACCGGGATGTGGCAGCCCGGGTAAGGATCAGGATGGACGATGGAGTGAAGAGCATGGACCCCGTAGGGGCTTCCTACGTACCGCGCGTTAGCGCGGATCAAAGTTAGCGTAGTTCGGACATACAGTTTAACGTCATGCTGGACGTCGGCAAGCCGACTCACGAAGAGGTCAAGGCTGCCGGGCGGAGGATTGAACCGAACCACCTCGCACAAAGGGTGATGGAACGGCCGGGTGGATCACAGTTTCACGTCATGCTGGACGCTGAAAGGAGAAAAGGGAAGTGGGGAAGCACAATGGAGATACACATGTGCAGTCTCCCACAAGGGCGGATTCATAGGTGAATCGACGCAAGTGTGAACCCGGGAAGGGTCCACTGATGGACGAACCAACGTGAATACGACCGGGACGACCAGGTGGTGGGCTTGAACCTCAGGGAGGCTTCCTACGTACCCTGTTTAGGAGACAGGGATCAAAGTCCATGTAGTTCATTCGGTTTGTAACACTCTACCCCCGTGGGCGAAGGCCACTCCAATCCCGACATCCCTGCAGAGACGAGCGGGTGGGGGCCACATCCAAACCGGGAGGACCCTGCGTGCGGGGCACGGGATCGGGTGATGCGGACGGTTTAACGTCCTGCCGGACGAAGTACAGTTTAACGTCGTGTGTTGAGGACGAAGCGGACGGTTTAACGTCTTGCCGGACGAAGTATAGTTTAACGTCGTGTGTTGAGGACGAAGACGCTTGGCAGTTTAACGTCTTGTCGCGCGGACGATATGCTAGGCAGTTTAACGTCGTGCAGCTTGGATGTAGTACAGTTTAACGTCATGTTGGACGAAACACTTGGCAGTTCAACGTCTTGCAGTGTGGACGAGGTACAGTTTAACGTCATGTTGGACGAAACACTTGGCAGTTTAACGTCTTGCAGCGCGGACGAGGTACAGTTTAACGTCATGTTGGACGAAACACTTGGCAGTTTAACGTCTTGCAGAGCGGACGAGATAGTGCCACCGATGGGTCCGTGTCACTTCGCGCGAGCCTGGAGGGCCGCACGGGAAGACAACGCACGGTGCGGGCACCCGGGATGAAGATCATCGGGCGCCACGCAGGCGGGTACCCTCAGGGGGTCAAAGGGGGCGACCCTGGCAGTTTGCGCGCAAAAGAGGAGCTTGGCGCGCAATACCGCGGGTCGGCGCGCAAATGGGCGGGCTGGCGCGCAATTGGGCCAGCGTATTGCGCGCGGATGATTGAGATTGCGCGCACCGGACTTCGGATAGCGCGCGGGGGCAACGGCTCATTCTTTTAACGAATGGCCTCTTTAAAAGGGGGGGTGCACGCAATCGGGTTGGATTGCGCGCACCCGGGGGAAATTGCGCGCAAGAGGCTTCTTTTGCGCGCGAAGGCCTTTGGGGGAAGAGTTATTCAAAGGAAAGGAGCCAAAGGGATTGCGCGCGAAGGCGAATCCCGGGGCTTTATTGCGCGAAAGAAAGGAGGTTACCTGGAGATCGGCATTGCGCGCGGAGGGGGTTGGATTGCGCGAACGAGCGACTCTTCGAATTCCGGTAACCTTTTAAAACGTCGGGGGTCGCCTTATATTTATAGGCAACCCCGGGTGCGGAATCCGGTTCGCGGGCGCAGAATTTCCTTCGCGGGCGCGGAATCGAGCCCGGCGCGCAAGAGAGTCGCGCGGGCCACGGGCGTGCAAAATTGCGCGCCAGCCCAGCGCATTGCGCGCATCCCGGGAGGTTTGCGCGCCTGACTTCAACTTTGCGCGCGGGTCTCCAAAATTCCACGCAAGTCCTCCGGGCCCTCCGAAACATGCTTCTGACTCCAAATATGACCTCGCTTTCCGCATCCGGAGCTTCGTTTGGGAACAACGGACTTTTCCGGCGTCTACAGAAGTAAAATAATATTAATTACACTTAGATAGTTAATGATTGTTTTTGGATTTACATAATGTTTTTTTGTTCTCATAAACTATTCAACGTGAAAAAAAATTATGGTAGTGACACTTTTCAGGAAATAATAAATTACAATATTCCCTTAATTATGGTTTTAATAAATGTGAGAATTTGAAAAGTGAACAAAATACGTGTAACAATACAAAAAATGAAATGTATAGAAATTTATATATAAGAAAAATATATGTAATATATAATAAATAAATTATAATATGATCTGAGAGAAAATAAAGAGAATCATAATCCCAATATTAATAAGGGTTTTTTTAGATTATCTATTTTTAGGTTGTAAAATACCGATTTTTGAAATCACACAACATAACAATGATTATAAAACCATCATTTAAAAATTTTATAAGATAAATATGAATTTAAAATTATATATATCATATTTTTGTTAAAAAATAAAATGGTTAACAATTGTGTGAACTTATATTATAGAAAATGAGGGGAAACCATCATCAGATCATATAAGAATTATTATCAATAATATTATACTTATAAAAAGAAAATTATCAAGATAAAAATTGAATACTAAATTTCACTTTCTCAAATGTTAGTAATTATTGTATCATTGTAGAATAGATGAAAATCATCATGTAAATAAATATCCAGGAAGGAATTATTAAGACTAATGAATGAATAGGATTCAAAAAATCCATTACATATTTTGAATTTTTTTGTCATAACACATTGATAGAAAGAATTTTGAAAAGAAAATTTATTTTCATGATATATAATATTATATTTATTCAAAAATAATAAAGGATACTAGATTCACAATTCTAATTAACAGAAGGTTTATAATAAGTATTGTATCTCAATGGAAAATTTTGTGAGAAAAGTAACCCATAAAAATAACATAATAATTGATGTCTGAGTCAATTAATAATAATTTTATAAGGAATAATTTCAAAACCACATAATAATATAATAAAAATAAAAAAATTATTCATGTTATAAAAGCAATGATATTTTGAATAATAGAGTTCAAAAAAATTATTATAACTCAATTGATGGAAATCGAGTTAACACAATCCCTAACCATGGTCTAGATTCTCAATTCTCATGCAAACACCATCTAGAATAATAAAATTAATATTATTGTACTCCTTCTTAAGAAAATAATCATTCAATATTTATTTTAATATAGATATTTATGAGCATATGTTATTTTTTTCTATAGTTAATCCTTATGTTTGTGATGAAATTTAATCAGTGTCAACTTATTTTTGTATTATTATTGATCAAAGATGATATTTTGATAATAATATATTTAATTATAGTGAAAATTAAAGAAAAAAAATTAATAAATTATTTATTATAAAAAAATTAATTCAATTATTGTTAGTGTTCCCATTTTCAACCAATATAAATTTTTTTAACTTTATTCTCAGTCATGGTTAAACCCACCCAAACATTATGTAGCTAAATATAAACTACTTATTATAGTTTTGTAAGTGTATATAATCATTATAATATAACAATAAAGATTAAATTTATATGATTTTATGTATAAAAGTTTTACATTCTATGTATTAGATAAATTATAAAAATCAATATGAAAACTGAAAAATGTTACTTCATAGAGGTGGTAGTGCAAACTATGATAAGATAAAATTACTAATGTTTTTATGAGTGGATGGGAAAGAAAATAAATAGGGGTTAGTCTATTATTTTATAAATATTAATTATAATAATGTTACAAATGTCAATATTTTACATTGATTTGGGTGGTATTGGAGGAGAGAGGTTAAACACAAATGATAACTAATATGAAATAAAAAAATTGATTCCTTGAACATTATATTAAATCCGTCTGTGAATATGAATGGAATAAGATTAATAATAAAGAAAATCGGATTTTTAAAATTCTGAATTTATTTTATGTTGTGAAAAAATTCATATATTAAAAAATTAATTTTTAGGGATGGATGGCGCGTGAAAGGGAAAAAATGTCCCATTTCATAATTGAAGAAAATATAACTATTTTGAAAACCCATTTACTTTAAATTATATACTTAACATATTAAAAGGTCAATTATTAAAAAAGTTATAAATAATTTATTTTTAGGGGATTTTGGGTCTAAAAAACCTCAACCATGTATTTTCAAAATATTTTAAACACTTATAACTTCATTTTTTCTTTTTTTTTAATCATATTTTCTATTCATTTTTACAGGGATAACTAGTTTTTATCATTATAACATCTGTAATAATAAAAATATAAAAAAACTATATTACCTAATATTTATCTGGTGAACCAAAATATAATAACCAATTACTATAAATCAGTTACTGTTTTATGTAAAATTATAATTTAATTGAAATAATTTTATATATAAAAATATGTTTTTGATGAAATTTTTTTCACTATTGAATATATCGTAATCTTATTTTTTATTGATTAAAATTTAATGTAATTTATTTTAGATCTATGTAGGGAGAAATATTATATTCAAATAATATATTAACACTTATCAATTGGTTTTACTATATACAATATATAGTATATTAGTAATAATATTTATGAATACAATAGTTTTTCAATTATCATTGAAATTCACATTAATTATAGTTTTCGTACATTCATTACCAAAGAATTGAAAGTTTACATACTACATAAAATTTTGATATTGATTTTAAAAAATAAATAAATCTTTTAATATTTAATTTCTGTAAGTGATGTAATTTTTTTATCACAGGTGAGGAAAACATTTTTCACAGTGAAATAATACAAAATTTTCCAAAAAATTTTACATGAGTTATATTTTAGAAACTATTTATTTTTAAATATTTAATTTTAATTTAATATATATTTATTATTATTATTTCCAAAATCATTTATTCCATTATTATGTTATAATAAGGAATTTAAATTTATGGTTTTAGAAAAATTAATATTCATTACTATTCACCTAAAACAATTCTATTTACGAACAATCCAAAATATTCATATTTTTATGATATTAATTTAAAGAATCCATAAATGATTTAATTTTTTACATATTCGAATAATTAACTTTCATAATTTAAAATTTAAATAATTACAAATTATAATGGGAAAATATTTTAATTGGAAAATAACCTTTCAACATATTATCCATTCTTGTCCGTATTTTATAATAATTAATAATAAAATGAGATTTCACATATTATTCATCTGGATATATGTATATAATTCTTATCAACAATTTACTTTATTTTTAATATATTGAATTTCATAAATTAATCTAAAGAAAAAATTAACTTTAAAATAAAATAATTATAACAACAATGTGGTATTATTAGTATCCTAGGTACACAATATATTATGATATTTATGATATCATTTATTTCATATAATATTTTACAATATTTTTAACCAACATCATAAGAGCTATATTATTTTTATTATATAATTCTATATGACTTGTTTTGGTTCTTTTTTTGTGAATCATGCTAATAAAGACAAATGTTTTTAAAGGGAAATTTAATTTAGAATCCTGAGGTGTTACATTATTGTTATGATACCAAAAATTGGTTTAATAGGGTTTATATTAGATGTATAAGGATATCTCAATAATAGAAAAACATCGAAATGTGATTCGATATCCTGAGATTTGACTAATTAATTTAATATTGTGGTAAGAAGTTGGTTTCAACCTAAAAATGAATATCCGTTTAATGGATATAGTTGTTAGAAAAATACATTAGTTTCCAGATTGGGATGATAGAGTTGTGACACACCCCCTAGGTCAATTGAGTATGTAAAAACAAATGAACTATTTCCAAACACATTTATAGCTACATTGGTTATCCCTTCCTCCTTGACATATCTATCAAATTATTTTGATCCATCTTAATGACTGATTTAAATAAAAAAAATAAAATTCATGGTTAATATTGACCGAGAAAACTATCCCAAAAGAATATGGTTCATTACACATAATCTGTTATATATCTCATAACTAAAATTATTATGAAAATTTTGGGAAGACTTATTTTTTCTAAAAATCACATTTTTTAATCTATAACATATTGATAACCCCCATGTGAACATGAAATTAAAATATACCACATTATATATAAATATACAATGGTTAGAACCATTCTACATAACAATGATAAGGCTCAAGGACATTTTCCCAATCATGGAATTGAAATGATTATTTCAATATAAAATGACCATTAATAGAAACACATGAAAATATATACCAAAAAATACATAAAAAATAATGTTATTCAATATGATCATATCTTTATATATATCCAATAAATAAGAGGATTTAATTAAAAATTTAATGAATACAAACGTGAATATAATAATAATCATATAAATTAATATGATATATTAAATAATTCATAACATTTTCATTTTACTATTTCTAAATAAATATTATGGGATGTTCCTGGATATCATTAGAAACTGATTATTGATCATTCAATAAATAAATTAATGTAATTTCCCTAAAACCACCATATGTTGTGCTTCAATAATATTATGTTATTATTAAATCATTAAGTACATAATAAAAAACAATAATATAAAAATTTTCTTCAAAATATGATCTCCATATAAAATTCCATTTATGTTTTGATAAAAATGTCTAAACAACTCTATATGATAGTACTACATTCAAAAGAATGATAAAATTTCACTTGTTGTGAGGTAGTATATTGTATAGTAATAATATACATAAAAAACACCAATGTTTGATGTGGGAATAACATCAAAAAAATAGCTAAAAATAGTAATAAAATTAATAGATAATGAACATCACCATTATATAAAATCAATGTTCTAAACACATTCATATGACCCAATAGTATACAGCCAAATTTATCTTATAGGAATAACTTGATATTAAATTTTAGTAATTCTAATAACTCCACCAATACACTGAAGGAGGTAAAGTCATACACCCCACATTTAATGATATGTCCTATAGAGTTTCATTTTATAATTAAAAATATTTTTTAAAACTAACATTAATTATTCAATTTATTAAAATAAATTATTGAAATATTAATGTCTCTAATTTCATGTTCAAATAACAGATAGTTACCTAATTTTAACTTCACTGATAATAAAGAAAATAAAATTAATCCTTCATGTAATTAATTTTAAGATATAATTATACAAAATTAAATATCTAATCTAATATATAAATAACTATAAAGGATGTTGTAGATTGGTTGTAATATATTTGAATAATATGAAGATCTTGTTCACTTTTCAGTTACACCGGAACATGACTGATATCAATATGAAAATAAATTTATTAAAAAAATGAATTCTAATCATATATAAAAATGTTATTATACATTTCCTCCACATTATGAATGATTTTTTTCATATATCAAGGATATAATATATATTATTAAAATTTTAAAAATGATACAATACATCAATCATCTAGATTACCTATCAGCTGAGAAAAGAATTATATATCAAAAATTCCTCTATATTTTAAACATAATATAATTAATATCTTATTCATAACATATCTTTAATAAAGTTGTTCTGTAATCATTGAAAATAAATTGGTCAATTTTTGTGATGTTATTACATATGATATGCATCACGAACCATTATATAATTACATCCAACTCGACATCTGACTTGGTCTGATATAAGAGAAAAAGGTCATTCCAGATCATGAAGGGATGGATACTAGTGTTGGGAATCAATGTAATCACTGGGGTAATGATTTCTTCCCAACCATACAATGATCAATTAAATTTACTAAAAATGTGGATGAACCAACTAGTATCAAACCACATTATACATATAAAAATCGATCTAGATACAAAAGATGAAAGAAAAAATAGAATTGAATACAAAATTAAAAATACACCATTATAACATAATAAAAATGTTACCTCATTATTAAAATCAACTACAAGACCAACCTATTCCAATGGAGAGCACAAGAATCTGAAACTTGAACATGAAAAATAGCTCAGTTCTACCAGCAAAATAGGAAAAGTAGGTTGTGAACGTAAAAGATCAATTGGTAACCAACATAGTATCAATACATTTTATTTCTCAAAATAGTCAAAAAAACACTAGTATTAAATACATATATGTAAATAAAAGTATATTCATCCCATTTTAATAAAAAACAAAAATATCCCATTTTCCAAAACAATACACACCGCATCTCCATTTTCGAAAATAGTTTACCATTTTAAAATGAAATACAAAAAAATCTAAACAACATATTCCATGATTTAAATAAAATTAATGAGAATTATAAATAGGAAATAATGTGTAGTCGAATATAAAAATGTAAATAGAGATTGTAACTATGGTAATTTAATAGACTTCCCTATAGAGAACCCTGGATACACTCGGGTCAGACACACTTTAAGTTATGGATAAAATTCACAGTCAATAGAAAGTTTTCCACTCTAAACTATTCAATATAGTAGGATATCCCACCATGACCCACAACTTCAAAGGGTTATCAAACCACC
This sequence comes from Viscum album, assembly GCA_963277665.1. Taxonomy (NCBI): domain Eukaryota; kingdom Viridiplantae; phylum Streptophyta; class Magnoliopsida; order Santalales; family Viscaceae; genus Viscum; species Viscum album. The sequence goes on from OY728127.1 coordinate 807,409,764, forward strand.
TAATCGTGGTCAACAAAAAATAATCAATCTACCCTCTAAATGATTCCTCAGAAATCAATTTTAATAGTTCATGGTGAAAATATGTATCCCTCTCATGAATGGATCAATGTACCTTTCATCACTACACTTGCATACCTCAAACATCTACACCACTTTTTTAGTAACCCATTATCGATAAATCCTCAATAGGGGAAACTATCTCTCAACAAACAATTCAGAAGTTCCAATCAGGACATCACATTATATGATCCTTCAAGTCATTTCTCAAAACAAGATATGATTCAAACATGGAATTTTTACTTCCAAAACCACAATTAATTTCCAAAACATTAAAAATTAAAAATTTGGAATTTAATACTATCAATTCAAATATACAACATAAATGTTCAATACCATTTCCAAAATGACATAAAATAGAACTCTCATTTTCACAATGCCTAACAGGCCTGTAACATTCCAATACAAACACATTTAAAAATTCATTTCCAAACAAGTGTGAAAGATGAGATATTTTGAAAATTTCCAAATGTACCAAGATTTAAGGATTAAATTTGAAGCCACATTCAATTTAAAAAGAGAACTATCAAACCATTTAGAAACCAACGATATATTTTGAGAAATCGGTGATCAATATTAAGAGACATCATCACTAGTATACCCATCCATGTTTGGACCTCATACACCTATTGATGTTCCAATATCCCATGAAACACATAGTGTGTCTAGGAAAGCATTGAAAACCCATTTTTTAGGAAACGCCTCTTTCCCAAAAAAAATATGTTAGACAATTCAAATTCATCAATACGTATTTATGAACTGAACGAACCATTCCCAGTCATTTTAACATAATTTCTAAATCTATAAAAAGCTCTAAAATCCCAAAAAATAAACAAATTTTAATTAAAACCGGGTCAAAAATGGAACCAATGATAAACACTACAACAAGTGCTAAATTATATTTTCCGGAATTAATATAAAATTGGTCAAAACTCATATGTGCATAACTATAATACATGTTTAATGAAATCCTTTTTATTCCACTTCCACCTATTTTTTTCCAACAAAAAACACCACACCACGACAAGAAATCAAACCACAAGATTAAGAAACATATTTCTATATTATATAAAAATCCACAAGAACTAATGTGATGGATCAAAAAGTAAATTCATGGAAAAACCTACCAAAACAGATTACTGGTGAAATGAAACTATTATAGAAGGAAGAAAACACCCCCATTGAATTATCCACAAAGCCTAATATCAAATAAAAACAAATAAAACATCTACCCCAGCTACTAGCATTTTTCCTAGTGATAAACCCCACCATAAGAGACCATGTTCTCAAGAGAGGAGGAAGGAAAATAAGATAAAAGTGACAAAACCCTAGAAAAACACCTTAAATTCAAATGAGGAGAATCTAATGTGGAACTAAAAAAAGATTTGTATTTTGGTCTCCCTTCATGTGCTAAAAATGATACAACAGGAGGAAATACAAAAAATGTCTAAAATAGGGGTGGAAAATGTGGAATTTCATGATTTATTAAATCTAGGTAACTCAAACTATTTGGAAACATGGTTTTGTAAAATGTGCACAAACCATGATTAAATTACTAAAATGTAGGGGCACCCCACACTGGCTAGCCACATGGATAACAAATTGTGCACCAAACATGTTGAATGCCTCTATCTGGTTCCATAAGCAAACCACATGGTTGATGTAAGGTTTCCCAAACCATGTGAATTCCATGCGACCTACCAATAGACACCCAAAACAAGTTGCACTGTTACCTTGGAATGGACACCTAGTTTCCCTTAACCATGAACCCCTTGGTTCAAAGGCCAAAACATTAATTCATTAAAGAAAAACCTAAAATTTCAAAAAAAGGACTAAACATGAACCCTGACCAAATGATATAAGATAATGAAAAGCATAAAATAATAGAACTCCAATGGTATGGATGTAACAATTATACCTACCACAAACACTTTCAACCCCTAGAATGTTACCCAAATAAAATATAAACATAAATCTTTCAGAAAACCAATATAATAAGAACAAAACCATGATCCTTATGGTAACTTTTAACTTCCCAAGTCACACCCGAATAATTCTAGTGTAAGCCACATCACATGAACGATCAGAGAACATGAGAGGGTTTTCACACCAAAATTACTCAAATAACATGGTAAAAATTTAAAATCCCTACAAAATGTATCATAATAATTTATTCCCAACATTAGCCAAAACCACATAACATATCCACACATGGTAAAAACAACACTCTCAGAACTCAAAAATTCCTACACTAGCTAAAATTCCTACACTAGCTAAAATTCCAAACATAATTGGAAAAAACCTTGAAATTACTTGAAAGAAATAAAAAAAACCAATCATAAGATAAATTCAACAATTTTTCAATGATCACAAATATCTACAAATAAGTAAATTTGATAAGTAATACTGATTTTAAAAAGGATAATCATAAAAATAACTATATTTATGTAAACATAAATACTTGGGATAAGAATGGAAATGATCGTCATAAATTTATAATGAAAATATGATCTCGCAACATGATAAAAAACTAAATCATGGAAACATCAAATGTATCCAATTCATTACAGTATAATATATCAATAATAAGGTCCTAGGATACCCCTAAAAATTTGTGATGGCACACATGTTTCACTCTGGGGCCTATGGATGGAGCCCAACTTGTCGAAGAATATTTGGCATCAAATTAATAATATGACATCCTCTGATCAAAACATCCCCAACTATAAAATTATACACTAAAAAATCACTAGTTAACTTAAACAATAACAATATTGAAAATTCATTGGAATATCATGAATATATGGATTTGAATTCCCAAATCAGCCACACATGTGGCCCAAAAATCAATGGTTTGATGAAGGGGAAAATAAAACCAATGAAGGTTGGTTTTTAGGGGAAGTTTCTTCTAGAACACCCCTATCATTATATGGGGAACCCTCATGATATGAAAGAGATACCAAATTTCTTTCTTCCTACCCTCCAGAAACAAACTCAAAAAAATATGGATTCGTCCAGTAACATATCAAAAAAAAAGATCCTTAGATGAGAGAGTTATCTCATTGATATAAGAATGAACAACCCCAATGAAAATAGAATCATTAAATGAATCATATGAGACCAAATCCATATAAAAGGTAAACATATCCATGGTGGGGTTATCATAGGCCTTCACTGTCTGCTATACTTGTTGAATATTAATGAGATCTTCCCTTTTCTTCATTTTCACCTCCTCAGGTATAAACCATCAACTAAAAAAATACTAATAGAGTTATTGTATCGTCCCAACCTGCATCAATGTTCAAGAAAACATCTATAATTCATCCAACATTGAACCCTCAAATAAACCTAGAATAATATTGAAGGATAACTACTTCAGGAATTCCAAATGATCTAACGACACACTCAAATTCTTTATGCCACTTTATAATCTATAATGAACCTCAATCCCCATAAAAGATAGTTATCAACCAAGAAAAACAAAAACTATGCAAGACTCACTAAAAATTATAGGGACCACTCTGGGTGGTATATTATAAGAAAAAAAAAGATCACAAAATTTATGACAACCCTGGTTTTTATTACAACTTAAACATGCTTCATTACATAAAACTTCACTTGATCCAACAAAGAAGATCGAGAGGTTTAGTGTCTTTGGGGCTTAGGATCATTACATAAAAACTTTAAACATGAAATACAACATCTTTATTGAAAACTTCCTTTACATGACCACTACATTCCTTCGTACTTAGCATTGCATGGGATAACCTGAGGACATGCATAAGAAAAGGGTGAGCTATAAAGCCCAGTAAGGGAGTACACAATGAATAACATGAGGAGTACAATACATGTTAGGAAATAGGCATATCAATAGAGCATAAGAGAAACATGAACATAAAGGCATGATAAAGAATGATAATCATAGCATGGAAATGTGGCAACAACACTTAACATTGAATTAGCATGAGCCAAGGCTCATTGCACATGGAGCATGAGTAAACCCTCACTGCACTTGAAGCACGAGTAAACCCTCGTTGCACTTGAATTAGCATGAGTCAACACTCATTGCACATTACGTATCATGATACTATACTTTACCCAATGCATTGGAGCGCTATAAAGGGCGCAGCCTTCTTAAACATTTCTTTTCATGCATAAGTGTGCCACATGGATCATAAAACATGGATTCATAAAACATAATCATTTATTCCACGATAAAGGAATGTGGAATTAATACATGAAACTTTATAATCAATAAGTAAATGTGCATAAAGGTGAATACCCTTGATGGATAAATGGGCATGGTATTCACTACACAATGATATTGGCTTAGAAAATCGGTGTGATTTCGGCAGCATAACGGCGTGACATAAGAATTCATAAAAAAGGTTGATGAGAGAGAAAGGGGTTCCTCATCATATTTACATGTAATGGACAGTAAGGAGATTATATATATACATGTCCCAACAATAGAAATTGAATTTAGATTCATGATACAAAAGTATTGCTTGAATATAAAAGAAGAGAGAGAAGTTCCTTTCGGAATTTCGGCATAGTAACGGGTGTACATGGGAGGCATTTAATGAGAGAGAAAGGGTTCTGCCATCATTCAAACAATAAGAGCGAAGTATGGGGGAGGTGCGAAACCATACCCCAACATTCATAAATGAAATTAAAAGGGCAATACAACTTAAAGAAAATTGACAAAAATGAGAAAGGAAGAAAAACCCTTACTTGGAAGTGTGCTTCTAAAGGCTAGAGAGCGGCTTGTGAGAGGCTTCTTGGGAGCTTGGGGCACCTTGAGAGGATTCTAGAGAGAGTAGGGCAGAGGTTGGACGAACTTCAAGGGCTTTGAGTGAGGAGGAAGTGGGAGCTTGGGTGGGTTTATATAGGAAAGGTGAGAGAATTCTTTATTATTTAGGTTTGGGACCCCTTATATTAAAATAATCCAAACCAAAAACCATCCCATGGTATTTGCCCATGGTTTCTGGAAAAGGAAAGAGGAAAACAATATTTTACAAGTCCAAGGTCCGAACTTATTAAAAAAATTAGGGTTGCTTATGTGGAGGTGAGTCACACTCCCATGGAAATTAATTTAAAAAGGCAAAGTGTTGAATAAGTCTTGAGGGCTCCATTAATGCTTTGAAAAGTGAGTCAAAAAAACCCAAAACCTCATTATTTTAATGATAAAACATATATTGGCCGAACATAGGGATTATGGTATTTTATTACATCACCATTGGGTCATTATGATGTCATAAAACACATTATATATATAAATGGTATTTAATTTTTACCCAAAAATTTGACTGTCTCAGAAAATTATGAAAAATTCACCGTTGGATAATTTCGACGTCCTGATTCCAGAAATAATATTTATTTTATCTAAATAATTTTCTAAATATGTGAATTTTCACTTTTAAAATAAAAACCGACATTTATAAAAAAATTCACGGGTTTTGACAGAAATGGATTTCAACCCTAAATAAAAATTTTAATTGCATTCATAAAATTATAAGATCCTTTATATTTAATAAAAATTAATTTAATATTAATAATAATATTTTATTAAAATAATATTTAATTCAAAAATCCTTTAATTTAACAAAATATAATTCTTAATTAAATAATAACTAAAAAAACACCATTTGTACTTTAAAAACTAATTACAATGTATCAAAAATGACTAGAAATTATATTCATTATTATATACAAAAATAATGTACATGAACATGGTGCTACTTATTTGTTACATAACCCCTTAAAATAGCCGCATAAGACCTAAGGGTAAGGTGTGCGATGGTGACAGACTCTTGGGGTTGCTCGGATAACATTGCTCGAGTGGTAATCTCAATCAACTTCCATTTTTCCCGTAGACGATCACGTTCGAGCTTGACTTGATGAAGTTCAGCTTGGGCTTGGTCAAGGGCAAAGCCCAAAGACACCACCTCCTTTCCGAGCTCCGACAAATGGGCTTCGTAAGGGGAAATTCTACTGGATGAGGCCATCGTTTCCTTTGTCTGAGTAGAAAAATTGGTTCGTTAAAGCCTTATATTTAAACTACCCAGATGATCACTGTTCAACGGCTATAAAAGTAACGGTCACAAATCTTAACGTTAAACTAAAGAAGTTTACATCTTATAAAAACATAAAGAAACATTTAACTGGATCAAGAGGGATTTTTCATTAATGAAATTTTGGGTCGTTACAACATTCCCCCCTTAAGAAATTTCGCCCTCGAAATTTTCCTTTTCCCACACTAAAACAAATGTGGGTAACTTAGCTTCATCATATCCTCCGACTCCCAAGTTTCTTCTTCAAACTTGTGGTTTCTCCACAACACCTTGACGAGGGGCATTGTCTTATTTCGTAGAACTTTTTCTCTACGATCTAAGATCTTCACTGGCTTCTCCTCATAAGAAAGATCGTCTTCTAATTGTACCACCTCGGAAGAGAGTACATGTGAAGGGTCTGTTATGTACTTCCTTAAGAGGGATACATGGAAGACATCATGCACCTTGGCCATAGTAGGTGGAAGTGCTAGTCGATAGGCCACATCCCCAACACGATCAAGAATATCGAAGGGGCCGATGTACCTTGGACTTAACTTCCCTTTCTTTCCAAACCTCATGACCTTCTTCCACGGAGATATGCGTAAAAACACCATGTCTCCGACTTTAAACTCAAGGTCTCGTCGACGATTGTCTGCATAACTCTTCTGTCGACTTTGGGCTGCCTTGATATGCTGCTGAATGGTTTTCACCTTCTCCACCATTTCTTCGACCATCTCTGGTCCAAGCATCTTACGTTCACCGACCTCATCCCAACATGCCGGTGTTCTACACCTTTTCCCATACAGGGCTTCATATGGTTCCATTTGGATGCTTGAGTGGAAACTATTATTATAAGAGAACTCAACCAGAGGAAGATGCTGATCCCATCCTCCTTTAAAGTCCATTGATCACGCTCTCAACATATCCTCAAGTGTTTGGATAGTCCGCTCGGATTGGCCATCAGTTTGAGGATGATAGGCCGTACTGAAGTTCAGTTCAGTATTCAGAGCATGTTGAAGACTCTTCCAAAACTTAGAGATAAATCTTGGATCTCGGTCAGACACAATAGATAGTGGTACTCCATGCAACCGTACCACTTCCCTGATATATATTCGTGCCAGTTGATCCAAAGAGAAATCCTCTCGAATAGCAATGAAGTGTGCAGTCTTTGTAAGACGATCCACAATAACCCAGATTGCATTGTTGCTTTTGGATGTCCTTGGAAGTCCAGTGACGAAGTCCATGGTGATGTTCTCCCATTTCCATTCTGGTATGGGCAATGGTTGCATCATCCCCTTAGACTTCTGCCTCTCTGCCTTCACTTGCTGACACACCAGGCACTTTGATGTATATTCGGCGATCTCCTTCTTCATATTATCCCACCAAAAGTTTTCTCGGAGATCTCGATACATCTTTGTGCTCCCTGGGTGAATAGAGAAATTTGAACTATGTGCATCATCCAAAAGTTCCTTCTTCAGCTCCGAACTTGGTGGGACACATAGTCTTTTCCCAAACCGCACAATTAACATTAAACTCTGAGGATTTTCCCTTTTTGATAGCTTCCACTTTTTCTTGGATTCTCGCATCATCCTTTTGAGCATCCTTTAACCTTTCCAAAAGAGATGGTTGAGCAATCATTTGTGAAAGGATTGATGATGTTCCCTTCTTTATGATTCCCACGTCCATCTTCATCAAGTCTAAGAAGATTGGATCCTTCTCAATTCTCATCATTGATAGAATTGCTGGATCCTTTCTACTTAGGGCATCTGCCACCTTGTTCGCCTTCCCAGGGTGGTAATGTATTGAACAGTCATAATCCTTTATGAGCTCTATCCATATTCTCTGGCGCATATTAAGCTCTTTCTGTGTGAATATATATTTAAGACTCTTGTGGTCAGTATATATCTCACATTTCTCTCCATAGAGATAATGCCGCCAGATTTTCAAGGCAAAGATCACCGCCGCCAACTCCAGATCATGCATTGGATAGTTTCGCTCATGGATTTTCAACTGTCTTGAGGCATAGGATATCACTTTATCATTCTGCATCAGCACACATCCTAAGCCCTTCTTCGAAGCATCACTGAATACCACAAAAAGCTCCCCACTTGTGGGTATAGTGAGCACAGGTGCAGTGATAAGCCTCCTTTTCAACTCCTTGAAGCTTTCTTCGCATTCATCACTCCAAGCAAACTTTACTCCCTTTCGAGTTAGCTTGGTAAGAGGGTTGGACAATCGTGAGAAGTTTCTCACAAATCGTCGATAATATCCAGCTAACCCCAAGAAGCTACGGATATCAGTTACCGATGTTGGCCTCGGCCATCCCTCAATTGCATCTGTTTTGGAGGGGTCCACAGATATCCCATTACTTGTGATGATATGGCCCAAGAATGAGACCTCCTTCAACCAGAACTCACACTTGCTGTACTTGGCATAGAGCTTCTCCTTGCGCAAAGTCTCCAGTACAGTTCTTAAATGCTACTCATGGTCCTCCTTGGTTTTGGAGTATATTAGAATATCATCTATAAAGACTACCACAAATTTATCTAGGTAATCTCTAAAGACTCTATTCATCAAGTCCATGAATATTGCTGGAGTATTGGTGAGTCCAAAAGGCATTACTATGAATTCATAGTGCCCGTACCTTGTACGAAAAGCAGTCTTGGGGATATCTTCCTTCTTCACCCTTACTTGATAATATCCCGACCGCAAGTCGACCTTGGAGAAGTATTGTGCTCCACGCAGCTGATCAAACAAGTCATCAATTCTTGGGAGAGGATACTTGTTCTTTATCGTGATTTTGTTAAGTTCACGATAATCGATGCAAAGCCGCATTGACCCATCCTTATTCTTGACGAAGAGGACTGGTGCACCCCATGGTGATGCACTTGGGCGTATAAACCCTTTATCCAGATTCTCCTGTAGTTGTTTCTTCAGTTCTTCAAGCTCAACCACAGCCATTCTATATGGAGTCTTGGATATTGGTAGCGCCCCAGGTATAAGTTCAATTGAGAACTCAACATCTCTTCTTGGAGGAAGACCAGGAAGTTCCTCGGGAAATACTTCAGCGAATTCCCTCACAATAGGCATTTCTTCAAGGGTGGTTTCTTCCTTGGACTTAATCATCTGAGCCAGATATGTGTGCTCATAAGGCAGTAATATCCATGCTTGAGATGATGGAGCTAAAGGAGATTCATCTTCCTCCTGACACTTGTAAATAATCGGGGGTCGATTCTCCATATGGAGTGTGATTTCCCTCTCCCGAAAATTTATGTTGGCTCTATATAAGGAAAGCCAATCCATGCCAAGAATTGCATCAAATTCCACCAAAGGGAGTATTATGAGGTTCGCCGGGAAATTCAATCCACAGATTATAACAGGGGATGACTTATACTCATGGGATGCAATGATTGCCCCATTTGCCGTACTCACCGACATCTTTACTTCCATGGTTTGTGGTGGTGCAGGGATTGTTCTACTAAACTTTTGAGATATAAAAGAATGCGTAGAACCTGAATCAAAAAGTACATTCTCTATTCTTGAATGAATAACTAGCGTACCTGTCACCACTTCGTTGTCGGGGTTCACTTCGGCAGAAGTGATGGCAAAAGATCTTCCTTGCTGTCTTGGAGGTTGTTGATTGCCTCCGATAACCCTTGGATTAGGGCACTGATTCGAAAAATGACCCGGTTCTTTGCATTTGAAGCATTGAACAACGCGTTGAGGTTCGAACGGATCGTTCCTCCCCTCCGTCGCAGCCGCGGGTCCTTCTTGCTGACAGTTAACAGCTAGGTGCCCTTCTCTTCTACATTTGAAGCATTTTCTTGTCCCCCTAAGGCAATTTCCCGGGTGCTTCTTTCCACACTTTTGGCAAGTGGGGTTCTGGAATTTCTTAGCACCGTTGGATTTATCCATCGGACCACCAGCATTGAAGTCCACCTTCCGCTTCTTGTCCCCATGATACCCCTGTGATTCTACGATCTCCATTTCAACCTTGAGGGCACATCGGACAATTTCCTCATAGCTGTCGAAGTCACGGATCGCTAATGCTTTCCGCAAGCTAGGCTTCAGCCCACCAAAGAAGCGGTCAACCTTGCATTCGGGGGTAACGACAAAGCCGGAAGCGTATCGTGCAAGCCTTGTGAAGTTTTCCTCGTACGCTCCCACAGATTCCTCATCTTTATGCTTGAGGGAAAGGAAGTCCCTTTCCATCTTAAGACGGAGGGTGCGTGGAAAATATTTATCGAAAAACATCTTCCGGAATACCTTCCATTCCAAAGCCTCGATCTCCTCCTCAGGCTTCGTATTTTTGATCAACGTCCACCATTGATCAGCTTCACCCTCCATACGATAAGCTGCCAGGAGAACCTTCTCTTTTTCAGAGCATTGGAGGATGGAGAATATCTTTTCAATGGAGTTGATCCATTGTTCAGCAATCGTGGGATCGGATGATCCACTAAAAGTAGGAGGCCTTTGTCTCATGAAGCTTTCAATAGCGACTTGTTCTTTCTTAGGGGGGGTTGAACGTTCCTCTTGACCAGTGTTTCTATTCAAAACTTGAGTTAGCTGAGAGAGAAGCGTGACAAAGTTCGCGATTCCCGCTCCCATTGGATTGGGCATCTCATAAGTACAATCATCACACTGATCTTCACAACGGTTGTTAGCCCGAGTTCTCCTATTACCGGCCATTGGCTGGAATAAAAGGAAAGTTAGGGGTAACACATAAAGGGTAATCCAAAGACAAAAGTTGATGACTTATAAATAAACTTTAATCTCTTCAACTCATGAGTCTATAGGATTCAATCCAGGCTTTTCATGATCTTCCTTCTAACATATTTCCTTAGGGGCATTTTTCCCTTAATAAGGGTTCATAATAAGATTGTGAATTTATCAAAACATATCCCCCGGGAGTGTCGTAACCAAGAGTGCAGCAAGGCCCGTTGTCGTGCACCAGTTCCCGTTCGAGTCTAGCTCAAAGCGGTGTTTTCGGGTTTTACCCCTAAGATACATCTGTGCCAGAGCCGCCTCTACCTGCTCGTATCCAGACAGGGATGTATTTGTTTGATAAACCACTTACTTAGTATTTACCAAAACTTAGGGATGTCTTTATTATGATTAGTCTTGTATCTAAGGCTTTACTAGGGTTTCCTAATCCCAAAAATAACTAAACCTATCCTCTGATACCAACTATGACAACCCTGGTTTTTATTACAACTTAAACATGCTTCATTACATAAAACTTCACTTGATCCAACAAAGAAGATCGAGAGGTTTAGTGTCTTTGGGGCTTAGGATAATTACATAAAAACATTAAACATGAAATACAACATCTTTATTGAAAACTTCCTTTACATGACCACTACATTCCTTCGTACTTAGCATTGCATGGGATAACCTGAGGACATGCATAAGAAAAGGGTGAGCTATAAAGCCCAGTAAGGGAGTACACAATGAATAACATGAGGAGTACAATACATGTTAGGAAATAGGCATATCAATAGAGCATAAGAGAAACATGAACATAAAGGCATGATAAAGCATGATAATCATAGCATGGAAATGTGGCAACAACACTTAACATTGAATTAGCATGAGCCAAGGCTCATTGCACATGGAGCATGAGTAAACCCTCATTGCACTTGAAGCACGAGTAAACCCTCGTTGCACTTGAATTAGCATGAGTCAACACTCATTGCACATGACGTATCATGATACTATACTTTACCCAATGCATTGGAGCGCTATAAAGGGCGCACCCTTCTTAAACATTTCTTTTCATGCATAAGTGTGCCACATGGATCATAAAACATGGATTCATAAAACATAATCATTTATTCCACGATAAAGGAATGTGGAATTAATACATGAAACTTTATAATCAATAAGTAAATGTGCATAAAGGTGAATACCCTTGATGGATAAATGGGCATGGTATTCACTACACAATGATATTGGCTTAGAAAATCGGTGTGATTTCGGCAGCGTAACGGCGTGACATAAGAATTCATAAAAAAGGTTGATGAGAGAGAAAGGGGTTCCTCATCATATTTACATGTAATGGACAGTAAGGAGATTATATATATACATGTCCCAACAATAGAAATGGAATTTAGATTCATGATACAAAAGTATTTCTTGAATATAAAAGAAGAGAGAGAAGTTCCTTTCGGAATTTCGGCATAGTAACGGGTGTACATGGGAGGCATTTAATGAGAGAGAAAGGGTTCTCCCATCATTCAAACAATAAGAGGGCAGTATGGGGGAGGTGCGAAACCATACCCCAACATTCATAAATGAAATTAAAAGGGCAATACAACTTAAAGAAAATTGACAAAAATGAGAAAGGAAGAAAAACCCTTACTTGGAAGTGTGCTTCCAAAGGCTAGAGAGAGGCTTGTGAGAGGCTTCTTGGGAGCTTGGGGCACCTTGAGAGGATTCTAGAGAGAGTAGGGCAGAGGTTGGACGAACTTCAAGGGCTTTGAGTGAGGAGGAAGTGGGAGCTTGGGTGGGTTTATATAGGAAAGGTGAGAGAATTCTTTATTATTTAGGTTTGGGACCCCTTATATTAAAATAATCCAAACCAAAAACCAACCCATGGTATTTGCCCATGGTTTCTGGAAAAGGAAAGAGGAAAACAATATTTTACAAGTCCAAGGTCCGAACTTATTAAAAAAATTAGGGTTGCTTATGTGGAGGTGAGTCACACTCCCATGGAAATTAATTTAAAAAGGCAAAGTGTTGAATAAGTCTTGAGGGCTCCATTAATGCTTTGAAAAGTGAGTCAAACAAACCCAAAACCTCATTATTTTAATGATAAAACATATATTGGCCGAACATAGGGATTATGGTATTTTATTACATCACCATTGGGTCATTATGATGTCATAAAACACATTATATATATAAATGGTATTTAATTTTTACCCAAAAATTTGACTGTCTCAGAAAATTATGAAAAATTCACCGTTGGATAATTTCGACGTCCTGATTCCAAAAATAATATTTATTTTATCTAAATAATTTTCTAAATATGTGAATTTTCACTTTTAAAATAAAAACCGACATTTATAAAAAAATTCACGGGTTTTGACAGAAATGGCTTTCAACCCTAAATAAAAATTTTAATTGCATTCATAAAATTATAAGATCCTTTATATTTAATAAAAATTAATTTAATATTAATAATAATATTTTATTAAAATAATATTTAATTCAAAAATCCTTTAATTTAATAAAATATAATTCTTAATTAAATAATAACTAAAAAAACACCATTTGTACTTTAAAAACTAATTACAATGTATCAAAAATGACTAGAAATTATATTCATTATTATATACAAAAATAATGTACATGAAGATGGTGCTACTTATTTGTTACATAACCCCTTAAAATAGCCGCATAAGACCTAAGGGTAAGGTGTGCGATGGTGACAGACTCTTGGGGTTGCTCGGATAACATTGCTCGAGTGCTAATCTCAATCAACTTCCATTTTTCCCGTAGACGATCACGTTCGAGCTTGACTTGATGAAGTTCAGCTTGGGCTTGGTCAAGGGCAAAGCCCAAAGACGCCACCTCCTTTCCGAGCTCCGACAAATGGGCTTCGTAAGGGGCAATTCTACTGGAAGAGGCCATCGTTTCCTTTGTCTGAGTAGAAAAATTGGTTCGTTAAAGCCTTATATTTAAACTACCCAGATGATCACTGTTCAACGGCTATAAAAGTAACGGCCACAAATCTTAACGTTAAACTAAAGAAGTTGACATCTTATAAAAACATAAAGAAACATTTAACTGGATCAAGAGGGATTTTCCATTAATGAAATTTTGGGTCGTTACAAAATTAGGTTCAGAATCAACATGAAAATTCAATAGAAAAGAAAATCTGAAGCCCAAAAAATGGTCTTATAAGTCAAACATTACAAGTTCAACAAAAAATAGTCTTTTGAGGGAAAATGTTTATTTCAATTTCAAATATACCATCATTAATGATCTCTTTTCAACACCAAAACCACATTTCATAAACAAAACCCACTTCATTATAAGGAAAAATCCACATTATTAAAATAATTGATTATTTTTTTCAAAAAACATTTGGTAATGACAAGGTAAAATCATTGATTTCAAACACTCAGCCATGGAATACTATGAACCGTCATATTTTTGTCCATCCGCCTCTGCTTATATCATCCATGGAAATGTTCCACTATTCACATTCCATACACACCCTCATATATGTGAATGTTAATAAATAGTACCATGGAAAACAAAATAAATCTCATCCTCAAATTCAAGATTTAATCAATTAATCATTAAAATTTCTCTTTTAAAACTCATTTTACCCATCCAAATATACTTGAAAAAAATCCAATTTTGAAATCCATTTACATTTTTTATGTTACACTAACATCTATAAAAATAAAAAAAAAGCATAACTCACACCAACCACTGGGATGAAGAACTAGTTTCCATGTATATCCCAAAATCATGGCAGTGGTCTATATAACATGTAAGAATCAGCAACAATGATGACCTTAAACTGTGCACACAAACTCTACATGGGTCACTACTCCATGTGAGATGACGACATGACAACATATTTCCTCCATCATATTTTCTCAGTGAAAACAATGAAAAAATTTCAATATCCCAATAAACCCTTGGAATCATCAAGATGATAATAGTTTGTGATGATCATCTTAAACCTACCTCTCAATTCATGACAGTCCTAATCCTTGAATACCAGACACCCTAAAAAATGGTTCTTCCTTGATACCATTGTGTCATGAACCATGCTAGGGTGACATCCAACCAAACATTAGACCCAGTTATAGACACAACCTAATGTGCATTACAAATACCCACAAGCTTGAAATTATTATTAAACATCAATGTAATAATTTAAAGAATGGTATTTTTCCAAATAAACCATGATCAAATAAATAAAATGAACATGTGGAAGAACCAAAAATATCTAAATATAAATATACATACACAAATATATCGAGATAAAACATATGAAGGAAAAAAAAGAAAATGCAATTCAAAATTAAATCGAGACCACCCCACCCCACTCTCCACATGACCTTTTGGTCTCTACTAACCACAAGACCAACATACTCCAATGGTGTGAAGATGAATTAGAAATATAAACATAAAAAATATATTAGTTCTACTAGCTCTAAATGTTACAATTCGGGTGTAAGCCTAACAACTCAGTAAGTATCAACTATAGTGTCCAGACATTTCATTTCTAGAAATTTTCCACAAACACTAGTTATAAATATATATATATATATATATATATTGTAATTCTTTTATAAAATTTTACTTTCCTCTTTTTTTATAAAAAACAATACATTCAATTTTTCCTACACAATACATGAACATCTCTATTTTTAGAAATGGGTTACCATTTTAAAACCAAATCCTAAACCAAAATCCAAACAAGAAATGCTATGATATGACTAAAATTAATGAGAAGTATAAATGGGAACCCATGTGAAGAAGAATATAAACATGAACATATAGATAGTAACCATGGGAAATTATTAAACATCCCAAGAGAATTCCATAGATACACTTACATTGATCTCCCCTAGAAACATATGGTGCATCCCCGTAATCAATAACCAAATGGAAATTGAGAACTAGTTAATTCAGTGTCACATCCCACCAAGCCATATAAAATCTCATCGTTATCAGTCTTCCTAATCGGGGTCAATAAGAAATAGGAACCATGCCCTCTAAAATATACCCAGGTAACGCATTGTAATGGTACATGGTGAAAGGAGGGGGGCCTCATATGTATTACTCACCAAACCTTACACCACTACACTTTCCTACACTAAACAACGACACCACATATGTGATAATCCACTCTCACTAAATCCTCTATAGGTGTTCCCATATCTAAAAAAACTATTTTCAATATCCATCCTAGTTGTCACATCACATGAACTTCAAAATCATTTCCCAAAATATGTTATTATACCAACCGAGCATTTATACTTCCAAAACCACATTTCATTTCCAACACATTAAAAAGTTCGAACATGAAATTTTATAATATTTATTCAAATATATTACAAAAAATGTTCGAAACCATTTCCAAAATGACATAAAACACCACACACATGTTCAAAATTCCAAACAGGCCTTTAACATTCCAATCCAAACACATTTACAAAACCATTTTAAAACTATAGTGAATCATGAAACAATTTGAAAAGTTCCAAATGGGCCAATATTTAAGGAAAAAATTTGAATCCACTTTTATTTCAAAAAAAGAACCATCACACCATATAGAAACAAACATAACATTTTTAGAAAAATAGGATCACTATTATGTTTCATGGTCACCTATAGTCCCATCCATGTGTGCACCTTGTACATCCATGGATGTAAAAATATATAATGAAACTCTTAGTGGGTACAAGAAATGATCAAAAACCATTTTCCAAGAAATACCACTTTCCCTTAAACCAAATCATCAATTCAAACTATTATAAAATAATGAATAACAATTTTAGAGTTGTAAGAATCATTCCCAAGAATTATAAAACAATTTATCAAGATATTAAGAGGCTCCCAAATCACACAAAAAACCCAAATTGTAATTAAACCCATTAAAAAATGCAACCAAGTCCAAAAACAACCATATGTTCACAATTCCATTTTAAGGAACTAATAGACAATTTAACAAACACCATATTTTCATAATTTTATAAAATTATTAAGGAGCCCATTTTTAAACAACTTCCACCAATTTTTTCCAACATAAAAACACCATAACAACCATGAAATCATACCAAAATCTTGAGAAAAAAATTTACCTAATATTTTAATATCCTCAACCATCAATGGAAACAATCGATATAGAAATAGATGAAATACCTACCTCAATGGAGTGAAAATGCGATGAAACTCATGGAGAAGGAACACAACACCCCATGGAAGAATCCAAACACTATAATATCTAGGAAAATAAACCACAGATCTAACCAAGGAACTTGGGTTTGTCCGAGGAAGACAACACCACAATAATACAGCATGATCTCAACTTTTTTGCCTCTATTGGAGAAGAGGGGAATCCCGTATGGGATAAACGAATAGTTAAGAAACCTTGTACCAACCACGTTGTGAACCACCATCCGGTTCCAAAACCACACCCATAAGATTACACATTGTTTCACAAAAACCATTCCCAACCGGTGAGCCTCACCATTTAAAACCAAAAACAAGATGCAAAATTACCTGGTTAAGGCCGCATGGTCTACTTTAACTATGTGCTGACCATGTTCCCCCGTGCTTCCAAATCCGAACCATTAATTACTCACCCAAAAACATAAATTTTAAAATTCCAGACTCAACCCAAACCTTGACCAGATGATCCATGATGAATAAAAGAAATAAAATAAAAGAATGTCAAATGTATTTGTGTGACACAATAAATGGTTATTTCTTGTTGACGAGAAAAACAATAATATAAACAATAAACATTTTCTGAAATATCAAGAATACAGTAAATATCACTGTCAATTTCTAATTATCCTTTCATTAACTTAAGTTATAGTATATTTCGTTGTGAGTATTTTTTTAAAAAAAAATATCCTTAATTAAAATCATTACACCTCATGATGAAATCTAATGTATTATGAGACAATAATGATTATTAAAAAAATGAAATTCTGTTCATTTTAAAATAAGTTAATCATAACCCCTGGATTCTAAAATTTATAAAACAATTAAAAATATTTTATTGATACTCCTTCCTTATGTCTCCTTGACTGCAATCGATATAATATAACTCCAAAAATGATTCATTATAATATTATTCAATAAAATAAAATTCATAATAAAATATTATCATTTGAAATTTTTTTCACATAAATAATTTTGATTCGAAATTGATCAATTAATTTTTTAATGATCTTAAATCATTAAAATATTGGTCTAAGACAACATTTGTAATATACAATTTTTTTGAAAATATCATCACCAATATTGAATGAATGTGATACTGATCCAATGAAGACACACGATCTTACAATAAAATATAGTACACCCAGGTCAATTATAATATAGTATTGAAAAATCATGGTTTTATATTGATTTTAATCGGTTTCCATCTGACTTCAGAACTCTGATTCATCTTTTAATATTCTATACTCTATATTTACAAGAGGATACCTCTATTAGACATTTAATAACATTGATCTTAATATATTTATAAGGATTATAACTAGCTAAAATGATTCCATCAGAGAAATATTATGATCTTCCTTTTATAGGTATTAAATTTAGATAATAATAAGAATAGTATCATATATCATAATCATAAAATAACATTTATGAATATATTTTTAAAATTAAATATCCACATATAAATATTGAACCTGATCTTTTACCAATTTTATTTGATGGATTTAATTCCCAAACTAATTTCATGCTGACCAGGTCATTCTTTCAAAATACAGGAAGTCACATAGAATTTTTCTTATGACCACTTAGAAAAGTAGTTGGTTTATAGGATTGTAAAACCTGATTATCACGCAATTTTGATTAGAATTATTTCCTACTTAGGGACACCCTTATAGATTTTAAGGTGTATTCAAGAATCCACACAAAATCCCAATGTGGAACTCCTTACCCCGGTCCAAATTATCTGATCAATACCATGTGATTGATGTAAACCAAAATACACATTTGATTCCCCCATCATCCCTAATTTCTTCATGATACTTGGGTATATCGATATCTTGTAAGAATATCTAGAGTATATTTCCATCTAGGGTGGTTGTTGGTATTATTGGAGTTGGGATTGATCCATGAATTAGTTTCCAACATATCCAATGAAATATGGAATGAAATCCCACATATATTGAAAAAATGCGTAAATTGGAAATGAATTTGGGTTTAAACATAGAAGAGGCTTCCTACATATCATGATAATGACATGACAAGGATCACACATAGTTTATTGAAATGGTTGGGACATATTCAATAATAGGATTATAATGAAGTCCCTCTCTTAATAGAAATTGGTTGATCAGAACATATCTCAATGCACATGTGAATCATGATAGTTGTGAGAATGAATAGATTGTGAAAAATATGTTACATGAAAATAGAAAACACCATTATATTAGGAGGATTCTTTGGGGATTACAACTACAAGTATTCCCATGATTCTGGACCTATTAATATAATCTTAACTCAATGTGATTTAAATGTATTTATGGGTCATACACATATGATGATTCCCATGTTTATAGATCCATGAATATAATCTCATCTCATGGTAATTTTGAACTTTTACTAGGCCTTACACATAGGCGGATATCAATGTTGGCCACCAGGGGTAATCTCACTATCATGGCATGAGGTGTATTTTGTTCGACATAGGATGAATCCTATGATTTTCATATAGGGTATACAATATGTTATCGTCATGTAGTGTTTAATTCAATGAGGTTGGTTCCTAGAAATGGTTGGTGTAACTATTTTTCAAGAGTGACCCTTTCTGGTACAACCAAGATAAGGATTCAGGTGATGTGGTATTTGGATTTTCATGAGGAATGTTTATAATCATGTTAGTTGGGGTAAAAATAGGATAATCTCAATCATAGAATAAGAAATGGGCTAAGAGGAGTATGTAGACACAAATAATTTCATGGGATTTAGATGATTACCATGACTCATGGAATTAAATGGTATGGATGTTAGGGGTATATTAGGCACACTAGGAAAATTACTCAACCAAGATCAAAAAGTTCAGGGTGTGACTCTCCATTATTTATCTAGGTCGGTGATGATAGAAAATAGATCATCCATATATCATTTTTTTCAAGGGGAATCTAAAATGGGTAATTTTCATAGGGGGCTTTATAAAGGGGATCCATAAAGGGGATCCACAAAGGGGAATCTACATATGGTATTTGTAATAGGCCTCCAAAAAGTGGATTAAAAAAGGGTCTCTGTAAAGGGGATCCACATTGAGGATTCCACATACAGATTTAATCATTATGCGGGCGGTCATAAAATTAATATTTTTAATTAAAACAACCTTGGTATCAAAAATTATTTGGAATTTAAATGTTTCGTTAGGGGATTACATTATGTAGGTACTTTATTGGATTTCTTCATAAATTTTCTCTATAGTTTTGGATTATGTAATTTTATATAACTGAATCCAAGGGAATTTGTATAGGATGAGAATCTAATATCATCCCCCATGTATGTTCCACTGTTGTGTCCATATTTCACCCCTAATAATGATTTGGGTGAGGATATATATATGTATATATTAAAAAAAACTTTCTGAAAATTTATTATTTAATAGAAAAATGAGTCATCATAGTTCGTTTTGATGGAGTGTGGCCGCATAAGAGTTTTTTATAGCATTAGTCAAGGGTATTTAAATATAGGGATACACTAATAGGCTCCATAAAGGGCTGAAAAGGGGTAATTAAATGGGGTTTCAAGACCAGGCTCTACAAAGGGGATACATAGAGGGTCTTTTCTAAGGGGCTCTAAAAAGCAGATATGTAAAGGGGCTCCACATAAGAGTTTCTTTTCTATGTTTGAATCATAATTTTATAGCTTGGACCAGAAATGGATTTATATTTTGGGGTTCTGTAATCTAACACCATGGACCAAAAATGACATAAGTTTTTATAATTATTACTTTTTGAACTCTTCAAAGTGCTATATGGATGGAGAAAATTGCTACGTGGTTGATGAAATGAACTATACGGGATTTTAGACATTGATAAATTTGATTCCGGATAAATTACATACCAATTTTAAAATTCCATTTCTTTTTACTGACAAGTATATTTGGGCCCTATGACTAGTAACATCGAAGCCTAAAAATATAAATATTCAATTGGATATCAAATAGAGGATACTAATATGTTTCATTCCAAAAATAGCATTAAAATTTATCTTCATTTCAAACAATAATCCATAAACAATTGATATCATCAAAATCTTGAGAATAATATTTTATTATATCCTGTTGAAATATATTCTAGAAATGAGTAATGATCAAATAAATTTTAAAAGTAGAATAATTCCCAATAATAGTTAAGAAAAAATTTCTAAAATGGGAATGGATCTATAATATATTAATCATTAATTTAGGAAATACATCTCTTATGTGTGAATTTTTTAGACTATAATGTTCACCACTTGTTAAATAATGAGGAAAATGATTATTTTTCCATACATACCTTCCAAATATGAAGATATCATGTCCTAAAAAGGTGAGTTATAAATATATATGTTGTCCCAATGTAAAGCATCATACCAATAACATATATCTAATGAACAACCAACAAGAACCAAGATCACCTTGATATAAGATAACCACATGAAATTAATTAACATGAATATTATAGGACAACCTCTTGAAATGAAAATAATGATTCCAAATAGTGATGTATCACATATAGGAATAATTTTAAATTATGGGCCAATTTATAATTAATTAAGGGTTTATTTTATAAGATATAATTGTAATTCCCTTAAAATCCATCCTAGAAAACATCCTTATACAAAAGAATGTATACACAAATGTAACTTTATATACACTAAGTTTTTCATGAATTATCATAGCTATACCATATATATAGTTTAATATATAATATATTAATCAATACATGATTAGTATTCTTGTGAAATATTAATTAAACTACAACAAAATAAATCATGTTTTTTATTATTATCATAATGTGTAAAAATATATCTAAACCTAGTTACGTAGTTACTTAATCCAGATCTCATATGTGACTAAAAATGATATAACTCCAAAAATATATAATATGATTCCACTCATGAAACTATTAACCAATATATTATTCTATTTTTATCTCTGATAATTTTCAATATTCCTTCTTAAAATTTTCCCTATGTGTTGGAGACTACCATCACTAGTGAATATTGATTAAATTGGATGAGTTCTCTAATTAATCCATATATAAAAAACATATGTAACTATAAAATAGTGAAACAAATTCAATTTTACTTTATAAGTATATCGAAAAAAATTAAAATACCTATGACTAAAAAAATCAGAAATAATAAAATATATAAAAAATATCATAAATTAATTTATTCAATAAAATACCTAAAAAATTAAATAAAAAAATTCGTAAATGCTACCCGAATGATAATTTATTGACTTATAGATATAGTTTCATATGGAAATATGCATCTGATGAATAACCCTCTTTCTACATGAATAGATAGACTTCAAAAACTCTAAAACCATTATGTTGTCTAAAAAATTTACCACTGATTAATATAGCATGTGTACACAACCACATATTCACTCATAAAAAAGAGAGTGAATCTAAATTTTATGGATTCCCTAGTTATATAATAAAATTCAATTCATTGAAATACATAATAATAAGGAATATTAAATTAAATATAGAGGAATAAACTAACTACCTTAGATAATAAAAAGGTAATCTAGATAAAAATAATAATAATGAGATTAAATCATCCTTGGGGTATCATATGATATATCATATATTTTTAGTAATTTTCAACTGGTTGTAATCAAAACGCTTAAAACATAACATCTAAAAACATGAAATTGAACATATAAATAAATATGTATCCATAATTACATTATTATTCAAAGAGACAAAAATAAAAATTATTTCATATAACTAATGACCCCATTTCCCATTGGTAATTTTTCAATATAAATTAGATAAAATTGATGGGTATTATTATATGAAAAAGGATTCACCCTAAACATAGTATAGTTATATATCATATGTGCAACTTACCAAAATAGATGGGGACCCACAACCTTTTTTAGAAACGGTTTATCCTAAAGAGAACCAATAATATAATACTCATGGGGGACCATGACCACATTATTATATTTTTAATCTTGTTTAATTATTACTTATGATTTAAATGGAGAATTAATAAATCATCAATTCAATTTTCAATCGCAAGTTCATTGTTCCTCATAAGTTTACTGGAGTTAGACAACATGTCCATTAAAACAACTTACATCATGTTTCTAGTTATATTGAGATAAATCAACTGTAAATAGGTCATTGTTATGATATTATTGAAATATGAAGAAACTATTGACAATATTGCGTTTTAAAATTCATTATTTCAATTTTGGGAGAAAATTCTCATAAAATTATCTTCAAAATCCACAAAATATGATTGTACAATATTTGAATAAAAAAATACAAGAATATATAATATATAATGCCATGCAACAAAATATTTCATTTTTCTATTCAATAAGATATATTAGTATTAACAATGAAAATTAGGATATAAATCAATATTTGTTATTACTTATAATAAAATAATATTATTTATGATAACAAAACTAAAATTATGTAATTAATAAATAATTTATGTCATAAATATCAAAAAAGGAACAATTAGATATTCCCTAAACTATTATATAACCATGATTAAATACACATAAGCATTATAGTAGAATAATCATTAAATACAAGTATCTGATCATCAACTATTTCAGATATTCACATTTTTTACCATTAATGAATCATTATTGTGCCATATAGCATAAAATTCATGAAATTATCATATTATTATATTCATATATATTTTTTACATCTATATTTTTTTTTGAAACACTATATGTAATTTCCCCACCATTTCCTTGGTATGTTACTTTATGTTTTAGTTAACTATAAGTAAATTCATAGTTTGAGCCACATTACACAATTAAAATTATTTAGCAATGGTTCCAGGTTCATAGAGATATTGATATAAGAAGTTTTTAGCCATGGCATACATCCTTGGTAGAGTTATTGTTCCATTAGCTATCTAGAGAAAACCAATTTCATGCCAACCATTTCCAAAATTGGTCTCCTACAAGAGGCACATCAGCTTGCCACTTTGATTCCTATATATGAACTCATCATTATGGACCAATTTGTAATCTACTGATTCCCATAATATACATGGTTTCTTCATTATGATGTATGTAAAGAAGGTTCTGACAAGCACAACAAATCCTATTTTAAATAAATATTATCCTCAAAATCAACCATCATTTGGGTTTTATAATTTATGATGGTTCATAAATTCTATAAAGGCATGTCCAACACCACACATTAGTTCATAATTCTAATCATGGATCTAGTGATCCAAATTAGATAAGTCCCTCATATCACTTATCATTTAAACTCATATTCCTCTCAGATCAACTATTTACAACTATGATGGTCTATGCCAACCATTATCCATGGGGGGATTTTTATGAAGGATAGGGGGACATGCCTCTATATTTTTCATATTAATTTCTCGAGAATGGTGGTCTAAAAGAACTTAGTAAATTATATTCCATTTTGTAATATTTTAAACTTATAATATCAATCTGTGAGGCCATTCCAGTTAACTATTATAGTTTTAGAAACACTAAAATTATTGAGACTCTATGCTTTGACCTTCCATGGATCATGTTGTGGTTGTTAGAGTTTAGAATGGGACTTTCGTGAACCTAATAGGTGTACCAACATTTTACACTAGGATGGTACATGGTTTTCATGAAACTACATCCCCGTGATGAAATTGATATTTGGTAATATTTATTAAATATTCTGAATTGGTTTAATATGTGAATTATTTTCATTGGCTAAATATGGATTCAAATGTCTTGAAATTTTTCATTTTCATTGAAATTGAATTTGGAAATATAACTTGATAAAATATGATAATATTGACATTTATTTTATAATTGGATTTATTTAATTTATGTAATGTAATTGATTCTGTTATTTATGATGTATGGAAACATAGATTAATTTAATAAATGATTTCAAATTGGTTAATCGGTTGAAGATACAAAAAATGGATTATGTGGCATATTTTGAATGATTTATATATATTAATGTTTTGGAATTTAATAAATTATGGGGAAATAATAAATAGTCCCAATAGAAGTAAAAAGTCCATTGGGAACACGTAAAAACATAGCATGGGATTTCACAGTGATTCGAATATTATATTATTACTTTTTCTGTGTGAATGGTCATGCCACCATGGAACATAAAAAATATTATAGCATGGAAATTCAATTTTATTCTAGAATTATATGTTTATTTTTTCCCATGTAAATTAATTATGTCATCAGAAAATTTTATTAGTACTAGAATAGGGATTCACGTAGATACTAGTATTTTATGGTAAGTTTTTTTCTTATAATATAGTTCAAACGTAAGTATGTAAAAATGTGTTTAGTTAGGGAATTATAATAGGTCCCAAAATATTATTGTAACATTAAACATTATATAGTTAATTCATCCAAGGAAGGTGATTACATCAACTATATAGGTTATTTTTAATATACTGGATGATCAACCAATTGACAGAGTTGTCTAACATTGTGTCGAAGAAGGTTTAGATGACCAGAAAGTTTATACCATAACTCAATGGTCGGTAAAAAGTTTCATGTTCCATTTTAATTAAAAAATTAATTCACTATTTAATTTACATTTCCATGAAGTATATTTTTAGATTGTATTTTTTAGGAAATGTGTGTGTTGGCCTGATGAGTTTTACTCACACCCTATTCTAGTTGGATTTTGGTACCTAAAGAAACTTCATGGGTGTACATATGTTCAATGGAAATGAGCATGTTACATGATTTATTGGTTTGATGGATGGTATTGGAGAATTGATATAATACTATACATTCTGTTTGAGATTATGTAAATTTTTTACTTCATATTTAGTATTTTATAGATTTTTATTATTTTAAATATCAACATGTATTTTAGTTTGGAATTTAGTGTTACATGGAATATTTTATTATTATTATTTTATTTAAATATTTATGTATACATATATTCTAAGTTGATTTAATTGTTTCTTTAACTTACTTATACTAATATATACACAGTTCCATAGGATATAGTCTCCCCACAATATACCTTAAAGCTACACTGCTAGTCTACAGCCTCTAGTGTTTGGGGAGGCATGCCAAATGTCACATAACAACCTATCTCTATCATGTGAGGGAGTACCAGGATGGAGAAATTACAATGTACATTTAGAGGAAAATTTTGTGTTCCATTACTATTTTTGGAATGTTATATACAATACTAGGATATGTTAGGGCATTGTAATATGATGATAAATTATAGTATTTAACCCATTATTGGGGGAAAACCAATCTACCTAGGGAGATGTTATAATTATTAGGGTTTTGTTTATACTTTTTTAAATTTATTTCTCCTTAGGAAATTAACTTGGTTTGTGGTGTTATGATTTTATTAGATTTTTCTCATATTGTGGAACATTATGATGTTAGTTTTAATGCATCATGGTAGGCACACATGAAATTATATTGACTTGGATTTTTTATATTGGGTACATATTTATTTCTTGTTTCAAATATACCATTATAAATTGTGAAATCAAAATATATGATAGGTATGATAAAAAAAATAAACTATTATAAAATTATATTTCACTTATGAATCCATTTGGTGGAGTAATCCTTTGTGGTTGTTCCTATTGTTGTGTTTACCTTCTATGATAGATCTTTTTTTGTTTCATGTGGTATGGTATGCGTTTTGTCCATTACTAGAATATGATTTATTGTAATGTTATGGTTGAAAAATAGGAGTTTAGTAGTCATCATAACAATCATAAAACTAGGATGAAATATTTGGTGGCTATGAGGAAGCATTTGGATAAATGAATTTGTGACATAATCTTCTGGGACATACAATCCATGGAGAGGGAGACTACTAAAACCATTAATTAAATGTTTTAACTAACAATAGAGATATAGTTTCAACATCATCCCTTGATCAAAAGTAAGGTAGTCCCCTAGTCATCATTGTTTTATATTCTATATATATATATATTTGTTCTTCAAGAACCTGGACAACCCCTTGATAAGTTGGTATATCTTGTTTGTTATATACATTGACTGTTATCCAACCACTAGTGGACATTATTAAACTAGACATAATACATTATTTGTTGAGCTTGAAGGAATTGTAGGAGAATTTCCTAAGATAATTTTTTAAGGAGTGGTAAACATATGATAGGAAATTAGGGATCAAACACCTATTTTAGGGGATCCTTTTAATGATGGACTACATTTGAATTTTCACAACCTAATCATTTTTTTATCTAAAATTTCTTTCAAATGAGATTTCGTAGGAGTATTGTATATATTATGTGCTTCATTATGAGATAATGTCTAAGGATTTTTTACATTTGAGATATTTCATTGATTTGATGAATTGGGATCCCATCAAAGATGAAAACATGAATGAATGCATGATTTGAGTGAATACATACTTATAAGGATGATCAGTGATCAATTACTCAGTAAAAATAACAATTTCACTTTGATAGTTACCTTTAAGGTAGTATCGGGATTATCATCTAGGGAAATGGGTCGTTTTCTCAAGACTGTTGTATTGTGAATTTCTAATAATGATGAATGGATTGAAACTACCACACATAGTTTCCATACCCTATTACGCAATGTTGTATTTTTTTTAGGAAGTACCATTTACATATGTTCTATAGGTGACACTAATCTCAAGTGGTGTAAGAGGATTTGGATGGGTTTCATATTATGGAAAGGACTATATTACCCCTTAACATATAGGTATCTATAGTCCAACCAGATGATGGGCATAGTGTATGGTATGTTCAATACATAACAATAGTTATTGTACTCTCTAGTGTTTTAATCATATTGTAGTTATAAAGGTTCCCATGGTAGAGGGTTGGGCCTAAATCAATCTATGTATTATAATTTAACATGTACGAATATAGGATCTTCCACCATAGTGCTACAATTATTGTTTAATCTTTGAATGCCTATTTTTTTAATATATTGGCTTCACGTTCCATTTTGTATTCTCAGTTTTCAATTGTATGGTATTTAAAATGGAATGAACATACGAGATTCAATTCAATAATATATCTTATGTGGTGTATCATAGGGTATAATACATTTTAAGGATTGTTTACTTGAAATTGGTGGATACTATTTCTTTTAGAAGTTATTTTTTCTATAAATGACATGGATAAATTTTATTATGGTAATGAATTGTATTGTTTAATACCATGCTCATATCAATAGATATCAAGGTAGATTATCTTTTATATCATTAAAATGGGGCATCAATATCAATGTGGATGAATTTATTCTTTAGGATTGTCCTACATGACCAATATAGTCCATATTACATTGTCTCGTGATCTAGATAGAGTTATTTGTTGAAGATAATTATTTTAATTAGTGGAAAACATTTTCAAAAATAGTGGACTACTTCCAAGATATCTTCGGTGTAAATACCTATTGTCAACCACCTTAAAAGTTGATCGAGTTCCCTATATATTTATTATTTTAGCTGACCTTGACCCAACCTAACCCTATGTGGCTTCCTTGGCAATTACCCCAAACCCATCTCAAATGGGATAGGATATGGAAACAAGATATATTAAGTCATATAACAGATATGGGAGGAAATAGCCTATGGTGCATGTAATCATGCTCACATCTCCAATACCATAAAATGATGAAAGGTAAAACCCCTAAAAACAATTCATGAATACATATATTATCCCACAATCAGAGTACAACATAATATATTGGAATGAATAAAATGTGGAAAATAAGTCCACCTAAAAGTATAAATAAATTATGACATTCATAGAAGTATGGGAATGATTTAAAACGTAATAGAGGTAAAATAATCATTCTATCTATCCCAATATAGCTCCACCATCACCTAGTCCACTGAGAAATATAAAAAAAGATACATCTTTTACATATGAAATTAAAAGTGTGAGAAGATCCCATGCAACGGTGAGTATAAAAATAATCCTTAGGAAACCTCATAATGACTAAACATAATGTAAAATTATTTTTATGGTCTTATTAGGTTATTTTATTCATTACCTGATACATAAAATAAAGCATCCATTTATAATCATAGTAGATACACAGTCTAAATGAAACACCACAGCTGTATATCCATCCTATGATACATTATTAATGGTTCCATATAAAACATGTCTTGGAGAACACCATCCATGAGAAAAACTGAGACTATCTGTAGACATCTAAGGGGACAAACATTTCTTTTTTCTAAAGGGATAATACAAAATCTCATGGACACATCACCGAAAATGCTCAAAAATGACCAAATAGATAATTTTACTAACATCCTTGTGAGAAAATTCTCATAATGGGGTATTTAAATGCCCAAAACAAACTCATTATGAGAATAACACATTTCATCAAATAATGATCAAAAGGTGCTTCATGGGCCTCACCCACAAGTCCAAATTAAACACACAAAAATTGGTCTAAAAATGACCCCCTCGATATTAGGATTAGGATATTATAGAGAGTTATTCAATAAATAGTAGTATTAATAGGATACAATTGATACAATAATCTGTAACAATAATAATAATAATAATAATAATATAATTGTGTTGTTCATGGCCCCAATCCATGAGCACGAATTAAACACCTGATGTTGATCTTGAAATTTCTTCCTCAATAACATGATCGCGACTTAATAGACATATTTTCAATTTAACGTCACATAAAAATGTTACATGAGGTACTATATTCTATAATAATAATAATAATAATTTTTTTATTTTTTTATTAATTCATTAAAAATATAAATGAGGAATACTCCTTCCACCTATGAAACCCATTCCATACAGATCAATTCTCTACTCCTTAAACGCAATCCTTAATTTTTTATCAATATATATATATATATATATATATATTGTGTTGAAAAATGAGGGTATTCAAATATAAAAGTGTTATCAATTAATTCATCATCTAAACCTCTCATATATGTATTTCCATGCATCAATCTAATGTGTTCACATATTTTTCATTATTTATTTTAATAATATATTCTTATCATTTCTTAAAAATACTAATTTTATTATACCTCACTCTCCCCACATGCAGCTGTGACTTAGTTCTTACCATTTCTGATCACACACTTCCCACAAATGAGCACTCTATTACACACAATCAACTATAGAGGATTCCATTGGATTGTAACAAAATGGAAATGGGGATACTAAAATATGTTATAGAACCAACTCAGTTTGTTCACCATCGTTATCAAACCTCAATTGATCCACCAATTTTTTCATGAACCATATGTTCCTATATGTTACACTAAAGAATAATTCTTGAATGATTGAATATAATGAATTAGTCAATCCTTCGGCCAAAGGGGTTTCCAGCAGTGAAAATACAATGAATATGGAATAAAATCAATATAAAACAACATAGGAATGAACCTTGACCATTTTTTGGGTTGACATCGATTCATTTACATTATAATTATGAATGAAGAGAAAAATATTATAAACCATAACAATTTCCCAAATCCCAAGTAATTAAATCCTCACCCAAAACATGATCAACTCATAAATCAATCTGTTGGTTCATTTGATTAACATTAATCAATAGATACAAAACATATGGAAAATGAACCAAAAAACATCATCCTACAATAATTTAGTATTATTTGGTGATGAATAATGAATCAAGGTTATTTCCATTTGAGATATATTCAAACTCTATTTTCATTTTCGATACATATAGTGTTCAGATCATTGATCCATGATACTACCATCCTCCAACTCTCCAACACACTCTCCTATCAATTCTTAGTTTTATGAGGCTAACCTATTAATAGTCCAAAATCATTAATTTTAATAGAAAATTTGTACTTACTATTAAATGAAAGAACTAAATAAATATATTAATTCACTTTATTATTAATCCTCTACAAATAGTGCTTGAGCAGATCAACTGATGTTGACTAATGAATATTTACACCTAGGGTTAAACCCACTTTTTGGACTCAATAGTGGTATCATATTTCCAATGTAATAAAATATATTCGATTCATTACACTCTTTAATAAAATTACTTGAACATGATATTATTATATCTAATATATGTGTAATATCAATTTCGGGCTCACCGGGTCCTAGAATATCACAACATCTGAGCTCTTGGCTACAAAAATATTCAAAGAAATATTCCAAAGAATTATAATTATAAAAATGAAACATTAAATTATTCCCCTCTTCATGTATTTTCATCCTAGAAAATATCAAAATAAAAAAATGGTGTAGATGCTGATAAATCAACACTCTATCCTACTCCCATGATCTACCCCAAAGGATTCTTGTGTTTTTAAAAAACACACACTCAAGGAAACCACCTGACATTGATGTGAATTTCGATTCTGATTATCAACACCACAGGATCTTGGAAAAAGTAACCTCTATTTTCAAGGATGACCATACCTAGGTTGATATCATACAGCAAGTCATGAACATTCATGCTCAGCTATGAGATGTAGAGAACCCCATGAAACAAAATCTGGAATGTTTGTGATGTTAAGAGGTACAATATATCGTTATATTTTCATTATACTAATAGATATTAAGGTAAAATAAAATCTAGATATTTCAAAATACCATGTATAATAATTTGAAACTCTCAAATTTGAAATTCCAACATTTATTGGTCCATAAATAATTGAGGATATTTTCTAGGATGTACTCATTAACCCCTAGATTAACTACACCTATTTCACAACCACCAATATCACCCACCTTCAGTGTCTCACATGTTCCAAATCTAACACTACGGAGATAAAAAAATTGTACCAATAGAAAAGACTGCCATTAACTAACCTAAGAATATGGATCCATCTCATAAGAACATACTCCATGGGAGAATTAAAAATAAATATTTTTATGACAATGAATTCATAGAAACTAAAATATCTCTAGGAATCGAAAAATGGTACATCAACTTCACAAAAATTTTGAAAGTGATCACTCACCCTAAGGAAAATCTATAGGAACCACATCTCCTTAAACCAATGTTCATGGAATCCAAGATTATCAGTAGTGGATATTATTTCTCACATCACCAAGTTATGGTTACACTAAACCACACATGAACTCATGCCCAAATCCACATATTAGAAAAAACCATAGGTACTCCCATGAAAACACACAATTTATTACAAATCCCACACTCTGAAGACACCACTAACCATACCCCTAACTCTCACAGTTAAACAGGAACATCTGATATACTAGCTCATATATTGGGCCATAACTTGTTATTGTCTAGATAGAAAACAAAAACATGACGAAAAGGTCATCAAGACACGTCCTAAAGATATACTACCTCATACTCTTACACACTAAAAAGAATCTAAAATCTCATGGAATCTAATTCTCTATGGGTAATACAAAGAAAAATGATATGAAAGTTGATATAACCTCTACCTAATGAGCTCTTATTTCCCATAATGGGGATCAGTAATTATCAGAGTAAAAAATCACCATAATAAACCTGAATAACTATTATACTTACTTGAATAAATCTTCTGATAAGGGATGGTAAATGACCACCCCAAACTGGGAGAACATCATAGGGCCCCACTCCCTCTATATAAAGATTTCGTTTCAGGGTATCTTCCTCCATATATTTTGAGTCAAGTCACACTTTTGGAAGAAGCATATTATCATTGATCCTCTTTATAGAAGCCGCACACAGAAGGGTTAAGATAAATTGATCCACTACTATCACTAGCCGTTAATAGTGTATTCAATCAGTGATAACGATATCATGGATCCATGTGAATTCTATAACTTGGGATGTGATTACACAAATAATTCCTTGAACCTCACTCAAATATTATACTTCCTAGTAATTATTATAACTCTTATACATTTAAAATATGTGTATGACAATTAGGGATTTTCTGAATCCTTATCATAACAAAAAACCTCAAACACAAAAGTAAGAGGTACTCATCCACCATACCTCAACATTATCTCATATGGGAGTCCATGGATTGCCTATATTGTTTGGATCAGGTCTCATTTACATGTATCAATTGTAGTATTTTCACTCTTTACTTGAATGTAAAATTTTATATCAAACATCACCAACACATCGCCCTATCAAGACCTTACATCACCCTTGAGATGTATCACCCGTGCAATATTATCTATAGGGGTCACATATAAGACACACATTTACACTATAGGATCACACATTTCCTCTACCACATAAGGACTAGATCTAGAAACTATGTGAACTAGCCGATAATAACTCTGAAACTCATAATGAACACTCATCACAAGTGTGTCATATTCTTATACTAATAGAGATAATTGTTTTTACATAATCAAAACCTATCTCAAGTACAACCATCTGATCGGTTCATGGTCCACATAGGCCGGAAAACCCATAATTTCACCACGATCCAATCATACAATTACTAAGGGTATGTATCACCCCAAATCCCCAATACCCTCTATCGTTAGAACTCTTGTATAATGCCAAACATTCATGTATCATTGTCTTGATATTCAGGAGCAATTATATCAACAAAAGGTGGTTAATAATCCATTATATTCCACTGAATGATATAATCACAACTAATTAAGTTATACAACTCTTATTTTTCTACATTTTTAAAAAAACTCATGAGTTAATCACTTAAACGAGGCCGTAGAACTCATTTATTCATCATTGCGATAATAAATTAAATTCATAGTTGGGTATGATTATGGGGGAATTTTGAACATTATCAAGACCTACCACAATCATTGAGTATATATGTTGAGATAACTAGAGAAGTACATGGAAACCAAATCCCACTTTTATATGATTCCTCTAACAATGGTCTCCCTAAAACCATCATTTAAATGTACTAAATCAATAACATGTTATCAGGTCCTACTTAATTCATACATTTTCCACATTACCAATATTTTACACCCAACCCTATTATCCAATACCAGAACATGATAACATTGTTTCCCTTGTTCCCATATAATTCCTCAAAGTTGGACAATAGAAATTCTAAACACTTGTAATAAAACCAAATAGTGTCATAACAGATTAGTTTATGCACCTTCTCTGAATCAATTCTCTAAAGACCCAACCCAATGGGGAACAAGTAATAACTACCCCATGACCACCTCTAATAGGATATAAGCTTATTTCTAGATCCAAGAGGCATATTTCTCACATGTGAGGAATTAGCATAAGGTACTTATATTTACACTCAAATATCAAATCCCATAAAATTGTGAAATATAATACGACGGACAAATTTTTTCCCTAAATTTATAATTAACCAATCCATGTATGAAATATAGTACTATAAAGGAATTAATGTTGAAAAATATATGACCAACCAAAACTGTAATTAACAACCAACCTAATAAAAGGAGGGTACTATTGTCAAATGAAATAAATGTATACAAACCAGTCTTCTTATACCAAAATAGCTATGTATGTCCCTCGACCACCACATATTCTATAATAATAGCTTACAGCTGCATAAGAAACTACATGTGTGGGAAGATCCCATGAAGGGGTGACTATAACAATACCCAATAGAGAACACACTCCATGAGCTACACCACCCCTATGGACTCTAATCCCAGGGGTCATGATCATCCTCATTGAAAAAGGATAAAACATATATCCATAGATATATAATAATAAATTTTCATAAATGACCTAAAAAATCATGCTTTTATGATCTTTGTGGAAAACCCTCAAATTGGGATATCTATCTTTCCCAAAAGGCCTCATGGTAGTAATAAAATTTTTTAGAATATAATGAATCAACAATGAATTATGTGACCCACTCATGAGGCTGAATTAAGCACCCACAAATGGTCTTAAGAGGACCACCACAATATCATGGTCATAATTCTGTAGATGGTTTATCAATATGACAATGTATGAATAAGATACATCATATACTATATTCTATTAAAATAATGCAAATAATAATAATAATAATATTATTATTATTATTATTATTATTATTATTAGTATTATTATTGTGATCATCATAACCCTAATCCAGGAGCCTGAATTAAAGAATTGATATTGTTCTTGAAATATCTGCCTCAATACCATGCTCATAATGCAATGGTCATATCTTCAATGCAACATCGATTGAAAAAGTTACATCAAATATAATAATCGATAACAACAACAAAAATAATTATAATTTAATAATTATAATTATAATTATAAAATCAAGAAAAATGTAAAATACTATGATTTCATTGACACATGGTACCAAATCCATGTGGATCACTTTTCATATCCTTTAACAAAATATTTTTTTTATTATTATTATTATCCATATAAATTTTATATATCTACATAGTGGGAGAAATAAGGGTATTCAAATGGAAAAGTGTCCACCATGAATTCCACCCACCTCACCTCTTATGTATAGAGGTCCATATATGCATCTAGTATTTCCATTTGATTTTATAAATATTCATTTAATTTAGTTCATTTTTTTCAAATTATGGATTTTATTCTCCATCACTCATCGTAGACACAATGGATGACTCAGTTCCTACCTCTCTGAATCATGCATTTCTCCCACCCGGACACCCCTTCATACACCATAAACTCTATATACTACTACAACAAGATAAAAATTGAAAACATGGATCCCAAAATAAGTTTCTGACCCAAATCATGTTGTCCACCATTGACATTGGACCTCGATCGATCTGCCAATTATGAAATTGTACCCTCGTTATCATTCTATTTTGATGATGAATGGTTATAAAATTATGGAATAATAATAATGAGTTGAAACATGAGACAATTTGTATTCCAATGATGAACTAGTAATGAATATGAAAGAGAATAAACATAAAAATAGAGAATTAACCTTAGAAGTTTATTGGGTGTGTGTTGATTCATATTTTTTAGAATGATAAATGAAGAGAAAAAATTAAACACCCAAAATAATTTAAAAAAATAAATCTGTAACCAAAACACAATCAACCTTCATGTCAGTCGACTAGTTTAGTTTATTCTTTTTCATCATGTTATATACGCATAAGGAAAATAAACCATGAAAAAACATCTTACCATGTGTTAGGATCAATCACCACTAAAGTTGAAATATTTGTGGTTTTCATTGGTGAGATCCACTAACTATGATGTCGTTGTTGATCCTTATGCTCTTTGGAATGTTGATTGATGATACCAACATCTTCCAACACTCCACTACTCTCCTATTATATCTCAGGGTTATGAGACTAACGATGTGAATTTCCTATTAGTGTGAAGTTATATAGAATATTAGTTATTTTGATTTAAATAAAAAAAATTATTTATTAAAATTTATATCCACCAACAATAGTGCCCATGCTAGGCACCTAATGGATACCAATATTATGTCATTTTGTGGGTAAAACCCTAGTTCCAAACTCAATGTTGGTCGTCAATATAAAATATATGTCTCTTTTTGTGGGTTATTCCACTTTAAATGGAAGGATGTACACTTTTGATATTAATATAATTAATAATTTTAAAATATAAATACTAGGATCACAAGTACATAAAATCTTACACCATCTCATCTCTTTCTATTATGAATATAGATATAAATATTTTATGTCTTAAAAGGAAATAGCTATTATATTAAAAAATATTTTATATCCAAACTTACTTGGTCGCACCAAAGGATCCTCATGAGTGGGAAGTATAATAAGAATAACTAATGGAAAAGGGATTCATAAAGAAATGTACATAATCATGGGGTTTTACCATTATGTTCTAGATAATGGATATAGTTTCATTAAAAAATGTGTGTATTATTTGCGATTATACTAGATGATGGACAATACCCATTTTCCCCTTGAATTAGTCGATCATATCCTCAAATACCAAAGAGGTTCCCAAATTTTTTCCATGACAATATTGAGGACTAGGTGGCATCAAAATTTATTCATAGCATCAAAAATATCCTGAATAACTTTTAAGTGTATGTACGACATGTATGAGTTTATGGTGATGATGATTGGTCTGAAAAACACATGATAAGTATTCCTATCTTCGATGAATCAAATATTCCTTTCATTTCTATATTATTTTTTCTATTTTTTCCATTAATGAAATCTTGGGTTAAACCTATACTAGATAAAATCATTCAAAAACCTATAAATCATCTTAGATAAAGTGATATATTATCATATATACATCATGATATCTAAATTTAATTTCTAGATCGATAAAGAGAACATATTTTATAACATTATCATAGAGTATACTATTTTTTTGGACCCATAAAACAAATAAAATATGGTATCTTGGGAGATAATGTAGAATATAATTTATATTAATTTCATTCTATTTCTTGTAGGTGATCACCAATGTTCCATCCAAGCCGTCATTCTTGTGGGAGTGGCCTTGAGCAGGATGATGAAGAAAATGGTCAAGTTAATTTTTTCATACAAATGGGGAGGAGATTTTATTTAATTGAAGAGAATGTGTACACCAGTACTATACCATTCCTTATCAGATATTGATAAGGAATATACATTGTACTATAACATGAAAATTGTTGGACTCATAGAAGTTTTTATGTAGGGGATAGAATGGTTTCCCATGTCCCCAAACTATTTTAGATAAATGAGTGGAACTAACCCACTCAATATATAGATATATATATATAGAAGTACACACATGATATACTGGAAGCATCATTTCCTAGGTGAGAGTTTTGTGGAATATAATTCTCCCATGTGCCTTAAGTATAAATTTTATTAATGGTACTCGAATCATCTAATGTGGTGGTGTGTAGAGTATCTACAATCATTTTACATTGAGTACGAAAAAAACATTTTAATGGAATAAAATATCAAATTACTTGAGTCAGATGATGTAGACTAAGATAGTATTGGAGACATGTTTTGAGTTTTAGTTTATGGAACTCTATTCAGAATTGAATCGCAATGTACTAGAGTCTTTGATAAAAGAAATGTAGACATTGAAATAATTGTTTCTCAATCCAATTTTATAGATAAATAGAGTATAATTATCTAATATAGAGAGATTATATGAGATAACATCTTATAAGTTGGAAATCCACCATAAGGGTAGCCTCTTAATAGCGTTGATGATCTTTTTATTCAATTGTTGTATCTCTGGTGCTATTGGTTTACATGAGGAGATGATGAGAGGATTACATTCCCCAATATGATTGGTGAAAACCAATTTTATGGAGATGTATAATGATATCAGTTGGAAATACTATTATATAAGGATGAAGAATGAGATAACAGTCCCCATGGTGAAATGCTTCATTTGGCATTATGTGAAGGATGAGAATCATTGGCTATTTTTGTATCATCATCCATTTCCAATTATAAAATTTATGTGGGATGATGTGACATTTTATATCATTAAATAATTACACAAGACCACATTAAAAATGATGATGTATATCTGATCATGTATCTACTGAAGAAAGTTTCTCAGTTCTTTCCTATCAGGGTTACACTACCCACAATTGTATGGTTAATCTATATGTTTGATAGGTAGTTCGATTATAGTGTGTTCCTAGTCTTATTTATTTAGATCAACATTCCCATTTATAAAAAAAATTATATATTGTCCTTAAAAAGGATGCAGGATCACCTATTTTTAGTTAATCCTGCCATATTAAGTCTCTTGAACAATCAAAATAGAAAATTCAGATTATAGAGGATATGTTGTGAGTAATCATTATGGATATCCATTGATCATGAATTTAACATCTATAAGATGTAGTGTTTTCATATATTAATATATTCAAGGCCTCGATCAACATATACCCTTTCAAATATTCTGAATAAATTCCATGTTGTTTGCCTTAATAGTGGTTCTATAATGTAGTTTCAACTATGGTCTAAACTAGTATGTTTCAAGATATATCTGACAAGACTCAGTTGACTATAATGTGATTAATGACCTTATAGTGAATGTGTAAATCATATTCCCTACATAAATTATGTCATGTGGTGTTTTTTCATTGTAATAGAGTTTTTTTTTGTGTATCGCCAAGGCAGGAAGAAATCCTTATTGAGATGGAGGAAAAGCTAGTTCTTGGGTTTGTTTGATCATTTGAGATAGTTAATAGCTTTGATCTAGTGGAATATTATCTCTACCTTTCACTATGAAAAAACTACATGTAAAACATATCTCACATTTCAAATTTAGTGATATAACCTCTACCTTTTTCATATGATATATGTTAGGGTTGATGAGAATAATATTTATTAGTCCTTTGAGGAGTATATTATCTAAATCATGAACTATAGTAAGAACAATTTCCCTGGGAATATTACTCCTCTAGTGTGAGTTCAATAGAATCTAGGGAGTCTACAAGTTATTCTATGTTAGAGTAAGTATGATATATAGGCACAATGGCCTGATTTGTAATCAAATTTTGATCAATGATTCTTGGGAGCACACATTGTTGTTGAACTATTATATGTTGTGGAAGCGGTATAAATCACTACATTTCCTATGAATTTTTCTCTTATGTTTAGTTTGAGAGTGGATAATTTATCTATTTGATCCTTATTCATAGTGTAAAATATGGATTTAATGTTTTTGTTCATTTTATTATCCCTTTCATTTTTTAACATTTAATTACTCATTTACCCTTCATCACAATAACAAAAAATATTTTGGAAACTATTAATATTTACTAAAAATAAGAGTGTACTATTTACCAAATTTTTGAACCATTGGTTTCAAATATGGAATCCATTTTTCAATATTAACAACCTAATAATGGAGTAATTTAATTTAGAGTAAATTTGGAATAACATGATGAACAACATGGTTTCTGATAAATTCCTAATTTATGTATAAAATGTATTTATACTAAATTAATGTATAATTTTCCTTTAAAAATTAGTAATAAGATTATATTAAATAGATATAAATTTATGTAATTTTAAAACTTATCAAAAATAGAATTATCTTTTTAAGTGATGGAAAGGAATAAAAATATCCAATTAAAATCACCATTTTAAATATTGATTGGAAAAAAAATTCCTTACAAATTTTCCAAAATATCACATTAAGCATGTTTTTATATTTTTATTTTAAAAAATGAAATTTATATCATCAAATTAATTTTTTATGTTACTAAAAATTTAAATATTTTATATTACCATAAAAATTAATGAAAATAAATATCGATGGAAAAAATATTTTGGATGAATAAAATGTTGGTACTAAAAAATAAGTGAATATTTTCTTTAAATTAATATACCAATTTATTTAAAATAAACCACTATATATATTTTAAAAAATATATAAACATATTAATAACTACCAATTTAATATAAAGTTTATAATTAACACATTTCAATAATAAAATTTCCAAGTTTCTTTACATACGGTTTGTGTATTTCATAGGCTTTCTAACATAATCTACTTGAGATAATTATCATGATATTTAAATTTAGAAGTCAGAGTAGAAGAATATATCATATTCAATAGGGGGAACATATTGAGTGCTATGAGTTTTTTATATGATTCCATACTAAAACCATATTCCCTAAATAACTTATAATGTGTTTGTTTTATAGGATAATGGGTCACCAGTGGATTTTTGGTAGGAAATATCAAGGATATTCTAATGGTGTAGAATCAGAGATAGATTAGGGTTCAGGAGAAGGAGGATTTATTCCACTACATAAGGGTAGTTGGAGTTTGAACATACATTTAGAACAAGGTGGATGACAAGATTCTTATTGATAGATAAAGAAATAATTAATTTCAATGTAGGTTAGTCATTTTATAGATGAGGGATGTGGTTTAGGAGAAAATCAAGATATATGAACTAATAAAATAAACTATGATGTATATCTATATAATTATCATGGTAAAACATCGAATATTGTAACTTAGAATGTAAATTAATTGATACATGGTCTTCTTTATTCCTTCAAGTCTCCTCAGTTCAGGTATAGCATCGGTTTTTATAGAATATATGAAGGGGTTAATGTTGTATAACACACTATTAGGGTTGTGATCAGAGGGAATTCACCATTTTATGGAATATTCTTATATATTATTAGTTAGAAATTGTTATTGGAATTTATAATGTTATAAATGACCATATTTAATATGATACTTTACATAGAATTTTTAATGGCATATAATGATTTAATAGAATGTTACCACCGATGATTGTATTTCACCTCTCTAATATGTAGTGATTTTTTTCCAATTGCTGAATAGAGGATATAAGAAGAAACATAGGAACAAAAATAATCATCTTGTTCAGTTTACATCGTAGTTTTCTATTTTTTTAATTTATGATG
Organism: Viscum album; assembly: GCA_963277665.1. Lineage (NCBI taxonomy): Eukaryota > Viridiplantae > Streptophyta > Magnoliopsida > Santalales > Viscaceae > Viscum > Viscum album. The sequence goes on from OY728127.1 coordinate 807,451,103, forward strand.
AGTGTTCCCCATGATAATTTCTTCCTCATATAGTGTAAAATATCAAGGATTCTTTTCATGAAAAAAATCCAATTTCCCAAAAGATTGTTATTTTTGTTTAACTATTACACAATTAACATGACCCCATTCCTTCTCTGTTCTTCTTTATTATATGGATTTATTTGATCCTCATGAAAAAATTACTGAGATAGAGGCCCTATAGTCCAATGAAGTCCTACATACAAGAATTCATCCATGGGTATCACCAGTTCTATTTTATAAGCAGTTGTATGGATCATTGAATTTTTGTTTAAAGTACCAAAATATATATCATATGAATATTTAAACCATGTATCTTCTTCAATGTACTAATATAAAATTTGAATAACTGAGTGTTTCCCTGTGATTTTTTAATACTAATATATGATCAAGACATCACCACATAAGAGCGAGGCCACAAAATGATACTTATAATGATGTTTGGTTAATATACATACCTTATGAGTTTTTATTTATTCCATTAGTTTAAATTAATAGAAATTTCATATCTATGAAAATGATGAAGAATTTTCATATGTGTGTTTAGAGTTATTCATTTTAATCAACATGGTAGATATTCACATGTCCCCCTAGTTGATAAAGGATCACGAGAAGAACATGGAGATAATTCTTGGTATATTTCAGGTTCATTGGCACTACACCAAACTATTAATGTATTACTTTTTGATAGAGGAGTTACAAATTTTCTACCCAGTTATTTTTATGTTTAGTATATATGTATTAATGAGAAGGTCTAAGATATGGTTCATTGGAAGTAGTCCAAGTAATCCTTTGAAATATATATGTGTGTTGATTTCTTCGGGTTTTAATGATGGGTTATCAATTATTTTGACTTTATTTAATCCCAATGATGACATTTATCATGAATGGATTGTTGTTTTATTTGTATGATTATTTTGAGGATTAATTTCAAATGATGATGGAATTAATTAATATAACATTGATCATTACCCTACCCAAATCATGTATGTAGAACATTGTGTATTGTGTGGCATCAAGAGTTGTGATGGGAACAATTTTTATGTATGGAGTTCATGAGGTCTCATATGTTTCTAGAAAGAAGTGTATTTTTTAGATGAATTACCAAAACCATTAAATTTACCTAGCTACAATATCATATACAATAAGATATTGGAGGATCTTATTGTTCATGTATATATTTATAGTACATACAGACCACTCGGTTATAAAATAGATATCCTATCAAGGATTCATGATACTTAAAATGTTTTTCTCATTTTTTTATCTAAAATATTTTTATATTGATATGTCTTATATCCATGGAAATTGAAATTTGGCTACCTATTTCATTATTAATAATATATATCTTGAGGTATTGTAGGATTCTAGTTTTGAGGAAAATTGATGGATATTTTCAACAAGAATAATTTGTATATTTAGGATCATGATTTTCCATCAAAAATTATATGTTTAGTTATTTATTATTCAGTAAAATGAAGAATATTGGGAGTAATTCAATGGAATCTTGAATGATTGTCCTGACGACATGTCATATATGGTTGGGGGAAACAAAAAAATGAAACATTAGATTTTTATTTGATTTTATAAGATCATATTCATGTGTTAGTTTCCATAAAAATATTTAAATATTTGATGTGGGATTAACATGCCTCGAAATAGGTTCTACACCTAGATTTCAGGAATATGTATGATTATATGTTCCATAAAATGTTTTTCATTGAGAATGGGGAGTAATTTAGTCTATTAATGATATTACACACTTTACCAAAGGATAATTATATGAACTATCAAACCTTTGTCAACTTGTCACCATTTATAACTCTAAATTTGAAATGGGGAAATTTTATTATGGACCATGTGATAGCGTTTTGGGGGTTTCCACACTATTAAAATTACCCTGTTGTAATAGTGAATAAGTTGAAATGGGTTTCTCTCATTATTTCCAATTGGAATGTATTTTGATATTATAAAAAGTCTGTTTGATTTATGTTTGGGAGAGAATTCTCTTTCACATGGTAAATCAGACAAATTTTTGAAATGATACACATATTTAAAGTAACTCTTATAGTAGGGAACTCTATATGGGTTATATAAGAATGCTCATTTGAAAAATATTATTATCCATAAACTCAGGGATTTTTCTTTCTATACTATGTAGATTTTGGATGACATACTATCAACTATAGTCTTGTTGTTTCGGGATTCTTTGTGGATCCACATATCCTTGGAGGAATTTTTCTATAAAAATAGTATGGGATGTACTAAATATGATTAACCATTTTAGGATATATAATTTATGCCATTCCAAAATAATCGATCTTTCTTAGTGGAAAGTGAATAAAAAATAATTTTTTCGTTTCTTCATTATAAGATAAAGGAAAATGTAAATTTTATCAATATGAGTTTGGATATCACTAAAATAAGGAAGTTGTATTTTTTTGGACCAATTATGTTGTATTATTTTGATCATGGTTGAGGACTAGTTTCACTTTTATGTGTCACTGTATTTGGTGAATAAATGGATTTTGAGGTAGGGAATGTTTTCATCATTGATTGTGGTATTTTAGTGAGATTAAGGAAGTGATAGGTCTAGAATCATTCTAATTAGTTCTTCTAAAAAAATTTGTGAAATTAATTATTTTCCCTATAATATAGTTAATGTGATACCATATATTCCAAAATCACATGGTCTACAACATTGTTTTTGAGTTGAAGGCTAACACACCCTTCAATTAAAATTTTGAATTTTCAACTGATTGGAGTGAGAATATTATTCATGGAAATGCAGTTCCTCTTGTTTGAGTGTGTTTTTAAACTGACTAAATATAGGAGGATTCATGGGAATGATTATTCTGAATTTATACTTAATGGAAATAGTCATTTGTTAATGACTTCTGCTGACATTCTAATATTCATCTCAACGAAGACTTTCCGATATTCATATCAATGAAGAAATTCTCTATGTTTTGAATGATGTTAAACCCTTGGTTTTTGTAATTATTCATCCTTATTTAAATTTTACAATTTTAATTTTCTTCATATTCATTATTATTTTATGGATTTTTTTGGTTATATACATGCTACAATAGTGTTTAGTGGGTGGGAGGATTGAATATGTGTGAATTTAAATTTGTGTTAGTGGGTTATGAGTAGTGCAGTGTGATTACTAACTTTGTAGAAATCCATTATAAGGGTTAAATTCATGATCATGTTTAGTCATATAATTTTGGTTTTCCATAAAATCAATTAAAAATCATGATTCATGGGATATGGGAGTTCCATAAGTTATGTGTATTGATTAAAAACCCATACTACACAACCATGCTAACATAGGCATTAAAGAAACACCTAAATATATTAAAATAATATTATCATGTTTGATACTGTATAAAAAACACCACTACAAGAATAGAATATAATGAAACACCCTTATACAATTGATATATTTAGTTTTAAATTAATTTATTCTATTTGATTATATTTGAAATAGGAAAATTTTAGTCTAAATGGGATATAATATAATAAACCATTATAACCTTGTCATTAAAATTTTTGGTATGAAATTTAATTAATAAATTATAAAAATGATAATGTTTATATATTTTAAAAAATTATTCCATTGTTATCAAATGAATAGAAATAAAAAAATTATTTTAAATAAAAAAGCATACTTTTTATGAAAAAATTGAATATTCAAAAAGGTGGTATAGTCACACATTCTTAAAATATATTAAAATTATTTTTTAACTCATTTAGAAAAATTATTTCCCACTATATACCTCATTTATTAATACTAGATTTAAAAAATTTCATTGGATTAATATTTGATAATGTACTGAAAAGACTAATTTTTTTATGGACATTGAAAATTTCTGAATTTTATTTAAAACAGCATTTTCATTCAAATTATTGAAAAATTAAAATTATTTTTGAAATTTATAATAATAAAAATTTATTTTAATTGTATTATAAAATAACTATTATAGGTCATTAGAATCAATTTAATATTTTATTATAATATAAAAACAATTTAAAAGAATTAATCTTTTCATTCATTAAACTATTTTTTCAATGCATCTATGGATTTAATTTTTAATTTAATTCATCCATATATATGAATAGAATTTTGAAAAATTGATTCCATATTTGGAATATTAATAATTTAAAATATATAATTAGGTCATCTGTATTTTTGTAAGAGGGGATATTAATAAAACTAAAAATTATTTATTATTTTTGTGGTTAAAACAGGTTTATATGAGGTTAAAAAAAATTATATATGTAAAAAATGACTCAAACATGTATGAAACATATTTTATAGCCATATATCTACCTCATTTCTTCCCTGGTTATAGAATTATTCATTTTAGAGTTTCCAATCATCAGAAAAATATGAAATTCAATTATCCTTCTCAATATTTCAAAAGTGTCTCTTCTCCCCAACATATAAAATGGCACACCCTCTCCTTTTATTTTCACTCTCCTAATGGATTTTATCCCAGTAAAAACCATGTGAAATATCAAACATAAATTTATACAAAAATCCTAGATTCATTTTTTCCCCTGAAATCTAACATACGAAGGAATTTGTTGAAACCATAATGATGTTTTCAGAAGAAGAGGTAACATCAGTAAACAAGAATTTTTATTTTTTATTCTTCCACATCTAGTAAATATTATTAAACTATGAATATATAATAACCTACTGATATTTAATATCCGAAATTGTTATTATTATATGGTAATGAATGATTTCCATATACAATTCTATAAAATGTGAAACAAAATCATCGATTGTGTGTATGGTAGAATACTTCCTAATGGACCTATGTAATTCATTTTCCATCACAACATATCGAGGATTGATATGGTGTTGGATTTAATATATATATATATATATATATATATATTTATTTATTTATTTATTTATTTATTAATGATATTTGTCGAATTATTGTACATATTTTTCTATAATATCAAATCTATATTATTAAAATCCAACCCTTGGGAAAAAAATAACATCACGCGTGTGTATGGCAGACTATCATCTCACGAATCAGGGTGATCTATTTTACCAATTTACATTTTATATTGATTGGAATAAGGGTGAAATAAATTAAAATATATAATTTTCTAAAATAATTAATCATCTAGAATAATAATAAAATTTATACATTATTACATTCCACTCTGTGGATGATTTGATAATGTCTCCCGAGTGTACACTAGAATATATCCTCACAAATCAATGTCAATTTATTTTGACTAAGGATATTTGTGATAGGTAAAAAGGTTTAATTTAATTCATTTATTTGATACGTAATAAATCATAAATTCTATATTAATAGAGATATATTATTTTCATTAATTTTTTTCATACTCTGAGAAAAATAGAAACAATATTCCTACGTTCGTACAACCTACAGTATCATATTTTAAAAAAAAAATATATGATTCAACCATTATGAATGTAAGTGTTATGAAACTATCAAATATATCCATTCATGAAAAAAGAAGCAATCATCACCTGAAATAGTGATTCTAAAAATGTTTAGTCAATAAACGGGTGATTAAAAAGTATAAGTAAGATATATATTTTCTTATAAAAATGATTATGGTTATTTATTATATTTATAATAAACCTATATATTATTATATAGGATAGTTTGACACATAAAAATGATGTCAAAACCGATGTAAGTGTTTCAGTTATCACTTTTACTTATTTGATAGATATTTAATATTCCATATCCATTCCATTATGTGGTATATGTACAACCCCCTATGAAATTCTATATTAATTATATACTGGTCATCATGGTATTTAATGGTTTGTTTCATGGTATTTCATTCTTGGGTTTTATGATTAAAAAGTTTCCAAATTGGTCAGGGTTTATTTAAATATCGCATCATCATTCTGGATTATATATTTATATGTCCATGGTAGACCAAGACTGTAATGAGATCTATGAGATTCCCTACAAGACATGGTGTTCTTCAATGTAGAGTAGTAGTCACAATGCCTTTATTATTTACATGTTGGACTTTGTAATTTGTAGACTCATTATTTTTTGGGGCTTGTATTATGGCCTATATAATTTTTCATAGATTACATTTTGTTATACTCTTTTGGTTGGTTTTATTTGTATGCATGTTTTTTTCCATAGTGGTTTTTAAATTTTATCACTTGTGGCCTTGGAGATGTGTGTGTGTGTAGGTACATATTAAATGCCTCCCATGTTCATGATATTTTTACCCGGTGCTAGTCACAAAACCATTTCCAATTGGAGGCGGGCATGGGGAACCACAGTGTAGGCCCCACTGCGACATGTCATGAAAGAGTGGTATCTTAGGGAGGATGGTTCTACCTGAAGACTGAGATTCTGTGAGATTGGTTTTGTGAAACAATGTTAACTATTTCAAGTTCGTCTTTTTGGCTAGGGAATCTAGTGTTGGTGCGAGAATCCAACATATCCATACTACATGACTCTAATAACCTACTTTTAGACTCGGTACCTAAGAACACTTGTTGTTGGGAAACCAAATGATTGGAAAAAAGCATATTATAGGAATGTGTTTTGGTTTCCATGTCATTCATTAGTTAGAAATGATGATATACTTATTGATTGTGGTATATCTTGTTTCTTTACAGAATACCTTCTTGGAACATACCAGCAAGGACTCAGCTACTCGATCATGAGGACGACCCCCTTAGTGACGAGGCTTCGATTCTGGGGCCAATTCCCCTGGATTTACCTCCAGGTGGTGCACTTGTTGTGCCACCACGAGTGGATCAGCACATGAAACCTATAATACCAACAACCAAGGAGTGTCATCTAAGCACGCTCTATGAATTTCAGAGACAGATACCCCTCATGTTCGTAGGTGAGACCAACCCTCATGCGGCTGAGTAATGGCTTCAGGCAGTGACCAGAATTTTATATCTAGGGAGGAAACTAATAGACCAGATGATGATCCTAGGAGAAATCCTTATTCAGGGATTGATAGTTATATGGTGGAGTTTGACTACATATACTCACGAAGAGGTGACTCTTTCATTGATAGAGTTCTGGAAACTCTTTAGGGAGGAGTTATCGTCAGTAATAGGGATAGAAGTGCGTACATAGGAGCTTATTAGGCTCCAGTAGGGCAGTTTGGGGATGACTGACTATTCACCGATGTTTATTAACATCACCAGGAACTTGATGTATATTTTCAGGGATCAGTACTCAATATCTCAGACCATCAAGTGAGGTTTATAATGGAAAATATGAGATAGAGTCGATATTTTATGAATTATTACTTATGTTGGAGTTCTTGATAATGACTTGGTGGTCAAGATCTTCATGGATTAGTAGAGATATCTAGTGGTATTCAACAGTATATAGATAGATGCAGAGACATTAGTAGTATGAAGCTGATGTTAGGCATAGGGATCGGGATATGGTTGATGTCACATGAGATACCAATATAGGGGATCTATATTCCAGGGATCACAGGATGGATTCAGTAATCCTATGGAGAGGTGATGCTACTCATGAGATGAAAGAGGGCATCTCACTAGAGAATTTCCAACCCGTTGAGCCACTGACGGGGACACAGTGGATGGACCCCCGATGCAGATGCAGATAGTGGAGTAGGAATTCGTACAAGGTGATAGACGTGGTAGCAGAGATGAGAGAGTAGCAGAAGGTGGTAGAAGTTTTGGAATACTCCCACCACCACCCCCAAGATATCTGAACCAGGCTCAATGAGCTGGGGGACAGGGACAGGGGAAGCTACATGTGGTTGAGTCATACTACCCAGGAACTCGAGGGATGATCTGAGGTACCATATGTTTTTTATACATTAGTTTTAAAACCTATAAACATAGGTTATAATCATTATTTCCTGTCCATATGTATTCTGAGAAACCTTGAGATTTTGGTAGAGTCATCAACTCAACCCCTATACTTGGAGACACCTGCTAGATGAGACTTGATGGTCATACATCTTTTCCAACTGTGCGATCTTACCCTTGGAGTTGATAGTTTAGGTTGGAACCACTTGGTGGCAGCATCTAGGCCATATGATGTCATTATATGAATGGATTGGTTATATTTGGAATCTGCCCAGACTGACATCTTTAGGTGTAGGGTGCGGTGTGTCCACAGCAATGGAACAATGTTTTCCATTTTTAGAGAAAGGGAGACTCAGGGACCAAAATAGGGACTCATGGACAGGAGGATCTAGTCGATCACTCATGATTTGGATAGATTTCCCCGCAGAGAAGTAGAGGTTATGAGTTTTCATGTCCCAATAGTAGTGGAAGAGTATGAGTAAATCTTCCTGGAATATGTTCCAGAGTTACCTCCCAGTAGAGAGATCAACTTCTGTATATAATTACACCCTGGGATTATGTTGATATCCTCACTAGAAAATTGGTTGGCTCTCATGGAGTTGTCTAAGCTAAAGATGCAGTTGGAGTATTTTTAGATGAAGGGCTTCATTAGACCCAATGATTCATCCTGTAAAGAACCAGTTTTGTTTACCACAAAGGAATATGAGATTTTTTAGTTACATATGGATTACCAATGCCTGAACTAGGTGATGGTGGAAACATGTATCAACTACCAATGATCAAAAACCTCTTAGATCACTTCATAGGGGCACAATGGTTCCTAAAGGTTGGCCTTCTATTGGCTTATCATTAGTTTCGATTATAAAACTTGGATGTTCTAAAGATGTCTTTCAGAAGAAGCATTGGTCATTACAAGTAAATAGTGATTCTCATCAGCATGACGAATTCCCCTGCAGTATTAATGGGACTCATGAACTATATCATCTAGTGGTACATAGTCCAGTTTGTCATAGTCTTCATCGAAGATGACCTTATGTACTCAACGTCAAAGGAGGAGCACATGAGACACGTGTGGATGGTATTGGGCATACTCTGAGAGAACTAGAATTATGGGAGACTATCAATGTTCCGGTAATTTATATGGGAGGTCAACATTATAGTAATTTACTTCTCAGTGTATGGAGTAGCATTTGACCCAGCCAAGGATGAGGTGGTGTTAGAACAAGATCCACATTGGAGTGTGACATTGGTGCATAGCATCTATGGGGTAGCAAGATATTACTGGATATTCATTCTAGATTTCTCTCGGATATCAGCACTGAATAATTATTTGACTAGAAGGTGAATCATTTCATATGGACGGAGAAGTTACAACAGCCTTTTCAGCTGTTGGGGTAGAGTTTGACGAGAGCCCCAATCTTGATATCTCCATATTAGGGTGTCAGGTACATAGTTTTTTGTGATTCATGAAGGACCAGTCATGGCTATATTTTGATTTAGAGACTTGAAATGATTTATTATGGTTCGTTCTAGATGATACATCATGAGCAGAACTACAGATCCCATCATTTTGAGATGGTAGTGGTAGTATTCATGTTTTTGATATTTTGACACTACCTGATAGACACTTAGTTTATCGTCTACTATAACCACATCATCCTCATGTTCATAATATTGCATAAGTATCTAAATCTGAGGTAGAGGATATGTCTGGAGTTCCTCCAGGATTATTACTTCATTATCATCTATACTACTTGGAAGGGGAACGTAGTGGATGATGCTTGCAGTCGGTGATCTAGTTTTCAATTTCTAAGTGTGGAATCAATGCGGTTGGCCTCACTACAATTATCCATATATGATAGATATTATGCGTCTTACCTTCAGTAGATGGTTTTTACCCCTCCACTATTTTTTTAGTCATGGAGGCACCACTAAATGATGTCGGATGCGAGGATTTACATTCTTAGATATTCATAGGAAATGATCCAAATAGATATTATCAATGTATTGAGAACATCATTCTTTTATGAGGATGCACAGTCATACCAATGATGTTTTAGGAAGAGGTTCTGTGGGAGTTGCATACATCAAATTTGGTGGTACAACATGTGTAGAATAAAATGTACCAGGACCTCAAATGTATGTTCTCATGGGCATGGATGAAGAAGGAAGTAATAGAATTTGTTTTTCAATACCTTTCATACCAGTAGGTGATGGTTTAGCACCATGTTCCATCAAGAATACCTCACCCTCTAGAGGTTCCATAGTGCAAGGGGGATGGAATAACGATGGACTTTTAGATGGTATTACCATGAATGTACAAGGAAAATGATTCGTATTGGTTATCATTGATCAACTCGCCATTTTAACCCACTTCCTAGCTGTCAAGGAGTAGAGATCAATAGTGATCATGGGATGCATCTCTATGGTTGACATAGTTCGATTTCATGAAGTCCTCTTGGTGGTTTTCTCAGATTGTGATTCATGTTTCACATCCCAGTTTTGGAAGGGATTGTAGGAGTCATTTCGGAATCTACTATACATTTTTCACAAAATTCAATTCCCAGACAGATGGAATGATAGAGAGGATCATTCAGGACCAATAGGATATGTTGCGAGCTAGTATCTTCAACTTTGGTCAAATTTGGGAGGAACACCTGCAACTGGATGAGTTTTTGTACAACATTAGCTTCCACTCCACCATAGGTATGGCACCATTTGAGGTCTTATAAGGGAGACTCTAATAGCCACCAATTTGCTGGACCGACATGGGAGAGTCAGCACTCATGGATCCTGAGTTGGTGCGAGCTACCGCCATGAAGTTGTAGATCATCCAGGAGCATATAAAGACTGAACAGAGCACAAAAAAGACTTATGTTTATTGATGAAGGATACCTCTGGAGTTCAAGAAGGGAGACCATGGATTCCTTCATGCCTCACCTTAATGAGGTTTGAAGAGATTTGTATAGTGCAGAATGTTTTCCCCAAGGTTCATTGTCCCATTCCATATACTTTTTAGAGATGGTGAGGTGGAGTAGTACCTCACTCTAATGCCACAATTGCACCGAGATCATGGTGTCTTCAATGTTTCACAGTTGAGGAGGTACGTGCAAGATCTGTCACACATCATCGACTGGGGTGAGATGAACATCATGGATAAGATACCATTGTAGAGTATCCCATTCATATTGAGGAACAGAAAGAGAGGATCCTTCATGGGAAACTGATTCCCTTGGTACATGTCTGGTGGTAGCATGGGAATCATTAGGATAGCACGTGGGAGAGGGAGGAACAAATTCGTGTGTAGTACCAACATTTATAAGAGTAGCCTTTTGATTTGGATATTTGGGGATGTAATTACCTAAGGTGTGTAGAATTTAATTTCCTAGGTTTTCTATGTATTATTTTTTAAATATTACATGAAATTAATTTGGGACCAGGATTTATGATGAAATTTTATTTCAAGGCCCTAAGTGACCATAATATATATTTGAAATTAATTAAAATTTTATATAGCATGCATGAGTGATTTTACATAAAAAATCGAATAACATTTAAATAGGTTCCCGAATCATAAATCTGGGGGTATCATTGCATTATGAGCAACGAATTTACCTCAGGCAAGGCCTAATATTGACCATTTCTGGTCGACAGCAAAAGTTAATTTTTGGATGTTTTAAAGGAAATAAACTATATTAATGATTTAATTTATCTTAATCATTTTAAAAATGTAGTGATGTGTTTTATGGTTTTAAATAACAAATATAATAGAGTTAGGATCTTAACATTAGAAAAATCCTTGGAGTCATCAGGATCTATGGAGAGAAGCCACCCTTGGAGAACTCTTGATGGATGTGAACGAATGACAACACATAGATCGTTGAACATAAAGATCATATGCCATCAACAGTAGTATAAAATACACCCATCATCGATGATCGAGGTATGGGTTATTAATTACATTTTTCCCCATTCATGGATTTAAACGAAAAACATGGATCATCCCACAAATAGGTTTACCAGTGGATAAATCATTCTTGAAAGAGGGTCTGATTATTGGGTTTTCCTTCATGGTATGGATTCATATTTGGATAATTATGTTATATACTTCTAACCATATTGTATTAACTCCAAAATGAACAATATAGGAGTTTCTTTCATTGGTTTTTATATGAATTTATCTTCCCCTTTGATCTAGTGTGTTCTTAGTGTTCTTCATGAGGTTATGAACAATGGATCATTCCATATCCATCTCACAACATAATAATAAAAAATAGTAGATCAAATATAATTAAAACTAAAAGGAGGTATGATTATGATGGAAACATAATAGTGAACATAGTTCGGAAGAAATTTTTCTTAGACCGTTCTTCACATCGATGATCAAAACGAGTTTCTAAAGACGATTAGACACCCAAAACATACGAAATCTATGTTTCTAGGACATAAAAACATTGGATCATCCAGTTAGAGGAAAATGAATGGCTGGATTGAGAATCATAGGGTCACACAATGTGTTAAATTAACAATTAGTGATTCTCGAAAATCATGATGAACACAACATGTTCACTGAAGAACACATCTTGTGGGGCCAGCTCATCGACAGCTAGGGTTCCACACTGTATAAAGCGATGACAGGTTGTGTAATAGGTGTCACACAACATGTGGGTCCATACATGGGAATCAGTGTATATCTCAGATGATACATGGACATGGGGTGGTGTACACGGTATGTACTCCACGACACGGCCAGACCAGGCTGATTATGCAGGCTACCTGATTTACCAGTACATGGGTTGGTAGACACAAGTTGAAGTTGTACATGGGTACATGGACAGCATACACGGAGTTTTCTCCGTATAGGTGGACATGGTGGGTTACACTTCTACATGACATGTATATATTTTTTCTAAACGACATTCTATTTTCAACATGTGACATTCTACACGGGTTGTACTCGAGGTCTGAGGACATGACGTGTGACACCTCTACACGTTGTGTACTTTCATAACCTGGAATAATCTCCTTGTCCACCATATACTATACAGGTTTCATTGGTTTACTTCCACATTTTTTATTCCCCTAAATATCAGGTAATTTTTCCATCCACAAAATTATGATCCCTTCAGCAGCATATTCTGGATAGAGCTAGAGTTCCTCTGAGAGGCCCAGAGTGAGATCTTCTATCCATTCCTGTACCCTAGGTAGATTCAGGTTATCAGCATGACCAATCATACTAAATTATGGCCCTCAACATTGTAGGTGAATTCAAAATAGTTTTGGTATACACCAATACCCTGGTAGTGATCCCCATATATGTATCGTGATCATCCCACTCAAGAGTGACTTCTCCCAGAATGAGTTTATTTATTCTCTCTTCAGATCTGTTAGTGCAAAAATCTCTATTGTGGAACTTCATAACGAATAGTACATCTTGGAAAGACATTAATGGGGATATAACTCATGTGGAGTGCATTCTCTTGGGTGATTTCTTCATGAAAATATTTGAAATGAATCCCTAGCATGGGTATGCAGTCTTCGTAGTTTACCTATACACTATAGGTTTTAGTTTTGAGTATATCTAGGTGTTTCTCTTCTTATATGTTTTGTTGAAATATAAAATGTTGAGATAATTGTACCTTTACATTTTGTATTTCATTGTGTTATTTGGGTTCTAATATTGAGTTTTTTTATACTCAACACAACACGGAATTTTCCGATAGGTGTAATGTCTTCCGTAGACATGTGGCCTTTTGGCGGATTCTAGGGAATCCCAGGATCGACCTGAGATTTTTTAGCTTCCCTAACGGCCAAGGTGTTCCTTTCACATCGATCATTAGTCGCATAAATTTTTTTGTTTTCATGTTGTAATTTGTAGTTTGTCGACTCTTTCTTTTGGTGGGCTTGTATTATGGATCAATTATATTTCTACACTTTATTTTCTATTGTACTTTATTGTTTGGATAATGTTTTATGCATGCATTTTCTTCCTTAGTGGTTTTTAAATTTTTAAATTTGTGGTATTGGTGTTGTGTGTGTGTAAAGGTACATAGGAAATGCCTTAAATGTTAGTGATATTCCTACTCAGTTGTAGTCACCACCCCTGGACTATTGTAGGCGGGCATGTGGAGTCGCAGCACGGGCCCGACTAGGATGGGTCATGACATTTTTTGGGAAAATATTTTTTATGTAAATATAGTTTACTTCTCTCTATAGTCTAAAGAACATTTCCTTCTATATCCCATAGTCTATAAAATGTATTTCATTTTTTTTAATTTTTTCAAAATTATTTATTAAATATATTTTTACAGATAATATTTTTTTTAAAGTAAAAAACTATTTATTTCTCTTTCAAAACAAGGTTTCTTTATCTTCTAAACAAAAATTTAAAATGAATTTTTTCAAAATAATTTTCGATCTATAGATATGTTTCTTCTATCATGAACAATAAATATTATAAATATTCATTTACATATCTATATATTTATTTTAAAAGAGATGTATTCTAAATTTTTTTTAAACATTTATTTAAAAAATTATTGAAATTCTATTTTCCTATTTAATGTGTGTAATGATCCATTTATAGTATTTATATTCATCAATGACAACACCACTCATTTTCATTAATTAATTTACAATGAGGATATTTTATATGGATACTATAATTAATATTACTCTATATGTTATATTATAATATTTAATCAGGTATTACTATTTTATTACCATTCATCATATCAGTTTAGTTTTTTTATGGTTACATTTTTTATGGGGATATGTATTATCATTTTTATGTTAGTTTTATAAAAAAAAATTATTATGTTTCAATATTTTTACATTTAGAATTTATTAGTAATATTATGTGATTCATGGGTGGAAATTGCATAGCTCCTCGAAGCATTAGTAGGTCTCATGAGATAAATAAATTTCCTATATTAAATGGGTTATTATCCATAGTTTTAGACTGTGTTTCTAAAGGTCCTGATAATATGTTCATAATATCATGCATTTTTTCCATTATTATGAGATTAGTTAATGATATTCTTGTGATTATTGTATTAGTTATAATACCCATGGATATGTTTAATTCTCATTCGACTAATTAAATGGATTTATTTTTACATCCTTTATACCATCCATATTGTGATAAATTTATTGTTTAAATAGCATGTGATAATGATATTTATCATTCCATATTAATTATAAATAATTATTCATTATAAATACCACTACACGCATACCCTTATAAGGAATATGAGATCACCCTTTTGTATGTTTTATATTAACTAGGATACCATGAACAGTTTTATGATTGATTTGTAGGGATATTCTAACTAGAAGAATGAAATTATAAAAGAAAACACATTGTGTAGATTATGATTTTATAATGAAATGTTTATTATGAAGAATGTTTCCAGTTTACCAAGACAACGAAACTATATGTCCCTTTAGCATTAAATTGCATGTAACTATTTTCAATGTAAAAATCTAACAACCATCACTTTGATACAAGGCTCTGGGTCATTATAGTTAGTATTAGAGATTGTTTAGTAAAAACAAGAGGAACTAGATTATGGGAAAATTGGTTAGGTAATATAACCCCAAAAAATAATTTTAGGGCATTTCCAAATATATAATAAAAAATAGCATCTATGTAATATATAGTTTATTTTGTCTTCCAAAAAACCATATAAATATTTTATATGTTGAAATGATTCAAGAAGAGATGTACCTGAGGGTAATAACTCTTAAAAAGTCACTTCATTATTGACTTAAGCATTACCAGGTATATTTAAAAGGGTCATACATTGAAATTGTGTTTAAAATATCTAGGTATATGATTTTGTTAATTAATATTTTATTTAAATCCATTATAAAGGATTTTAAAATATTTTTTTATTTCAAAACATTTCCAATGTATTTAGGTCATTGATTATGATATTAGATATGGACAAATTTTTGAATTAATTTTTTTGTTTTAATAATATAGGGATTATACTTCATCTTTTGTAATGTGATGATGTAATAAATAATATAAAATTTTTTATAAATTGAATCATGTGTATGGAATGAGGACCATATCAATTCACACACTCCATGTTGGGATTTCCCTCATGGGAATGATAATAAAGGTGGAGATAAAGCTACAACTTGAATTTATTAAATTATAACCTTATTACTGTACATGAATATGGTTATTATAAATAAAAATCCTCATATGGAGAATGATAGATATCCCCAACATTATGTAAAAATGTTTTATTACTTCATGAGTCTACAACCTCTTACATTCAATGTAACTTCTAGTCAATTTGTTTCTGATAAATGAAAATGCTTTATAGAGAAGATATTTATCTATATATATTGTAATTAAAGGGAGAATATTTTCATGGAATTTTACCATCTCTTATAATTTGTAGATAAATGGTTGGTATGATTCAAAATACTATATATGATGAAAAAATAAGAAACATTGAATGAAAATATTTTATATTATTTTAGGTAGAAAAGTATTTTCCTCAGGATAAACAATTTGATATGGAGATGCAATTTCTGTGTTATGATTTTTTTTTGAAAATTTCATAAGTATGAAGAATTAATTATATGATTATAAAGGAATACTAATGACTTTGTATGTAATCAAAATACCATGATTGACCATTTCATTGATGGGTTAAACTGAGTTTATCAATGAGATATTTTCTCCCAAGAAAACCAATCATAATATGATATTGTATCATGTGATAAATTGAAAGAGAATCTATTCTCTAATTCTTGTGGCTTTAAAGGGAAGAATTATTATAGTAGGAATATAGAGAAAAATGTAGATAAGTTCAATTAGGTAGGGAAGGATTTTCCAAAGTGAAATATTTATAAAAGGTAATTAACTTTTACTTTCATGAAGGTAATGTTATTCTGTTTCATTTATGGAGAGAAAGGCCACAATGATCATGATTTGAATATATAAAAATAATCTAGAAATTTTAAATGTATCAACTCTAAATAAATATAGAACTATGAAAAAAATCCCAATGAATCATTGGAATATACCTTATAACAGGATAATAGATCAAGGTGAGAAATATTTTATTAATAGATATAACAAGGAATGATTAATGTTTTCACTTTTTCATTTGATAATTATGTTTTAGAATAATATATGATATTATCTTTATAAAAATAACAAAATGTGTAAGGATTATACTATATTAGTTTTTCAATAAAAATGTGAAAATATATTTTGAATGGTACGAATGACCACAAAAATTTATTTATTAGAATGTTTGGAATTTTAGACCACACATTATTAGTGGAAGATGACCCATAATATGTTTCTGATTATGAGATAAAACTAATATGTTTATGTTATAGTATTGGTTACCTGGAATTTTTTATTTGATTATGTGTTTTATGTTTTACAGAGTTTACTGTGTTTTTGGATTTAAGGAATTAATTGTATAATTTGAAATTTTATTTATGAAATGAGAATAAAAAATTATTTTGGGAGAAAAAAAGATTTCAAATAAAGTATTATAGTGCTACTGGTATTCACATATTTTTTATGTGAAATTATGATACATTTTATGCTATTTGTAGAATATAATTACATGATGAATATGTAAATTTACTGAACATCCAAATAATTTTTTGACATTAAAATTTATCATAATAATTTTAGAAAAATTATAATTTCATGAATTTATAAAATAATTTATAATTAAATTTGAGAGTTTCTAGTCTAGAAATAGTGATAACACTATTATATTTGGTATCGTATACTAACCATTTTTATTTTTTAAAATATATATATATATAATGTAGGAAATCATTTTTGTTCTTTTATTATTCTAATTATTTTTTAAATGTCAATTTATGTACTTCGGGAATAAAAAATTTCAATTGGATATTCATTTCATTGAATAAGAGTTAAAGTATTAGTTTATTAAAAAACAACCAAAGGATGAAATTATGACATTGAAGTAGAAAATAATTATATAATTATATTTTATTATTTTCGTAGTCTATACATTAAAAGGAAACCCCACATCTTTGAAAAAGGACCATGAAAAATAATTTTGTCCCATTATAGTCCTATATGATGTGATAAATGGTAATCTAACTCTTTATGGACTTATGGTTTTTTTATTCCTACTGAAAATTTAGTTTATTATGATAAATGATATATATTACTTTATATAATTATTTATACTTTTCATACTTCTGCATATATTAACTTGCCACAAATTATTTCAATCATATGAACCTAGTAATGTTCTATTCTATATGAAATTTGTAATAACCATTGTCTATTACCAAGGGTATTTTTTGTTAACCCTTTTCGGGAATTTTTTCTTCACTAAATGTAGTTTCTAATGTCAAACCCTTGACTAACAAGATCATGAAAAAAATTTTGTAGATCAAATTTATTTATGGGCTATAGAATGCTACAAACATATATTTCAGAAGTGGAAAATAATATTGGATAGTGTATGTGAAACAAATCACCAGCCTTAGGAGATAATTTATCACCCAAATACTTTATTATATAATTCATTGTAAATAAATTCAATATATTTTATTTCTTGTCTAACATCCATCCATGAGAATAAATGAAATGTAATATAATATAATGTTGTGAAACAATTGTTAAATAAGTGGGTATAAATATGAATGAATAAATTTTTGACAATTATTTTTTTTAACATGATAAAAATAAAAACAATGGATATCAATTTACTAAAAATAAATTAAGAAAAAATTGAATGAAAAATAATTTTTTTTAAGAAAACAGTATTTTCCTTAAAGGCGACTTAGTAACACATTGTGCACTGAATAAAAACATATTAATTAATCCCTCTAAAAAATATTTTACATATAAATTAATTTATTTTAAATATATAACTAAAAATAATATTTTTTAAAAAAATTTGAATCTTTTATGAAAGGATTAATTTTTTGATTAATATTCATGATTAGTAATTTTTTTTAAAAACACCCATTTTATTTAAATTATTTAAAAATTTTAATTATATTTTATATTGATTTTAAAGTAAAATTAGTTCAATTATATTAAATTTTATACAATTTAGGTCATTGGAGTGAATCTAATTTTAAACTATTAAATAGAAACATTTTAATCATTTGAAATTTTTCATTGGAATATCGATTTTTTGACGCATTATAAGCCATAATATAAAATTTAATTCTAAACAATATGTTGATTTAATTTTAAAAAATATATTAAATATTTAGAATAAGAATAATTTCTATTATATAAAAAGTTAAAATTAATTTTTGGTCATAATAAATTGTAATAATAATGCAATTATTTACCAAGGTTAGGCTTAATATGGGTTTAATGAGTGTCAAACTAACAAGATAGGGGTCAAAAATGACAAAAAAAACATGTCTAAAACCATTTGTATGTAAATATATCAACCTAATATATTTAATGGATCTTCAATTTAAATATATCAACCTAATATCTTAAATATATCATTAATATTTCTTACTATGGTTAGTTTTGTAAAATTTAATTTACAAAAGATAAAAAATTAATTTCCCAATTAAAAATTTTAAGGATCGTTTTTTGTTATTTATATTCATCAATGAAAAAATAATTATTTATTTTACATGACCTATGTTGTGAGTATATTATAAATAAAATATTTTTATTAAATAACTAATTGTATTATGGTAACAGTGAATGGGGATATACTGTTTTATTATCATTAACGATATTAATCTATATAGTTTATGATTATGTTTATGTATTGTGGTATGTTTTAACATTTCATAGTTTAGTTTTATAATAATAATTTTTATGATGATTATAATTAATTTATATCATATAAATATGAAATTATAAATTTAATATTCTTATTAGGGCTCAATGTTACATAGCCCCTAAATGACTCAATATGTCTCTTAAGACAAATTAATTGGGAAAATTAAATGGATTTTTACCTATTGAGTGAAAATATATTTTGAATAGTACCGATAGTTTGTTTATGATTTTTTGTAATTTTGAATTACATAATTATTATAATTATTATTGATGTCAATCTGATTATTTAATTAGTTATAATACCAAAAGATATGTTTCAAGCTAATGTGATTATTTATATGGATTTATTTGATCATCATTTTTTACATCCATATTTGGATAAATTTATTTTTTTAATTAGCATATTCATATATTATTTACCATTACATATTTATTTTGTTTATTTATTGATGATGAATTTTATGGTATTCATACCCTTACAACGAATCTGATCTCACCCCTTTCTTATTTTATATTTTCTATTTTCAATTATGTATCCACTATACAATGACTACTAACCTCTTCAGTTTTTATATATGAAACATCATGTATGTAGTGCAAATATAATAAGGGAACCACCAAATCAAGTCTATTATATTTAGGTCATTTACATTTCAAAAATGAATTTATAATGACTGTCGCATTGTCTTCCACACTATGGGCATAATTGCATAAAATAATTTATTTAAATCTGGCTAAAACATTTAATGAGAAAACTACCTGAATACCACAACAATAACATTATTTTTATTATTATCTCATATTTGAGCATTCAAATATATATTTTATGTGTTTTAACAATATTTGGAGTCTAATATCACAAATTAGTAAATGTTGGAACCTTGGTATCAAAGGTGGGAATCACACTTCTATTGAGTCCTCTTACTGATCTCATTTACGCTTTTAGAAAAACCAATACTATGGAATTAAAAATTGATTTTAGTTTGAACTATTGATCTGTAGATATTGTTTTATATTTATTTATAAAAATATAATGAGATCCTGCATTTGTGAATTCATAAGATATTCTATGAGGTGATATAATCTTAAGCGGAATGGTCATTATTTTTACAGTAAGAATTATCATTATTTTAATTCAACATGAATTGTGTTCTTGCTCAGAATTTCATTTTATTTGATGTATAAAAAAATTAAACTCCATATTTCAGGGAATTTTGTTTCATATATTTCCCATAATAAATCATAATAAAATAGTTTATAAATATTTAATGGGGAAAATTATAAATTGATAATGTTTCATAGTCAAAATTATGATGATTATTGTCAAAGAATTTTTTAGTAATATTTAATTGTATTATTGGTGTAAGGGATAAGAATTGGTAAATAAAAATATTTTTAAGAGTTGAATATGATAATGAATTATTTTTAATGAAAATATAAATTTAATAGTCATAAAATTATTTCTTATAAATTGATGTTTACCAATATTGGATAACTTGTATGCACAGTTACTTCGATGATGTTTCTATGTAAGTACATATATGGTTGGGGTTATTATTACCCATGGTGGATTATCAATTATCTGGGATGGTTATATTTCCCTTGTTTTTATTCATGTTTTGAGTATGATATATTTCCCTAGGTTATGATTAAATTCATGGATGTGTATTTTCTCCCAGAATGATTATCGATCAGAGATGGGTATATTCCTATAGTTGTGAATTAAAAAACATGATCTTTATATTTCCCCATTTTAATTATTATAGTCCCATGATATCTTACCTTGGTCATGGTAGGTATGGTTATTGTTGCATTTTATAATGGAACTCATTGAACGTGGATGAAAATTTATTTATTTTCTAAATTATTTACATTATAATGAATTAATCATCAAATCAATAAGCATGTACTCCGACTAGATATAATTATAATAATTATTGGTGGTGGTATCCTACTAGGATGTACTCATACCCTACATGGGATACTATTTGTACCATAGAATTCATAAGATTAATATTGGATAAGGGTAATCTCATAATGGTTGATAGATGATTTGGATTGTTATGATAGATCATGGGAGTTCAATACCTTTTATTTAGATTCTTCAAGTTTTAACAATTTTTTCACTAGGAAATTATTGTATTTGAATAATCTAACATTTTATTTGACTTTTCAAAAAAAATTATGTTTTCTAGGTTATATTTATTTATTGAAACATATATTTTTTCCACATTTTTATTTTATATAGTATTTAAATCATATTTTTATTATTTTTGTTGATATTTTCCTCTATAATTGAGGGAGTAGTTTCCCCTACTATCCATCATAGTCCCACACTTCTTTTCATCACCATATTATATATAGGGATCTATTCCCAAGATAATAAATCAAAAAAATTTCCTGCATGGATTATAGTCCAAAATATGGTGGACGTTACACATATCAATTTATAAGGAAAATAAATTTTAATAAGGAAATCCTCTCAGTAAAAAGTACAATTAATAAATTTTGGTCTAAATAAGGGTTATCTAACTGTGTATGAGTGATGATTTGGTCTATTAGGATGAATCACGAGAGTTCTATACCTTTTATTTGTAGTCTACTAGTTGTATCTATTTTTTCATGAGGAAATTGTGGGATTTTAATAATCTAACATTCTATTTGACATTTGTACATAATTTAATATTTTATCATTTATATTTATTTTTTAAAAAAATTGAATTTCACATTATTATTTTATATTATCTATACCATATTTTTATTATTTATTTCAATATTGTCCTCTATAGTCGATGGAGTAGTCTCCCCTGCAAACCTGCATAGTCCTGCACTACTTTTCATCATGATATTGCATATAGGGATGCATCCCTAAGATAATTTAGTGAACCCTTCAATGGAACGGTTTATAGTCCATATCCTAGGGGATGTTACACATATTAATTTATATAGAAAATAAATTTTAATTGGGAATTCATATGTGTAAAAAGGTAAATGAGTTCTGAATTAATATATTAAACTATTTTTTAAATTAATAGAACCTGGAATTATATTAAATGAACATTTTAGTTAATTAAATAGAATTCGTAAGGAAAAGAATCATTGTCTGTGATCTATCCATTCCTAGAGGTGTATGTACTACTATAGTGAAAATAATTAAAACCCAATAAACTACTCAGTAAATAAAAAATTAAATATTGTTTAATAATAATGTAAAGAGAGATTCGTATATAGTTATTCCAGCTAGTAATTTCATTCATGATTTCCATACAATCTATTTTATTATAATTTAGGGATGGTGTTATCACTATCCATATTCTCATACCAGTACTTATGATAAAATTATTCTCCCCCTTAACTAATAAAACATTGTTACATGGAATGACATAGTTCTCTCAAGTAAATTTATCTCCTAATAGGGATTTATATTAAATAAATATATTAAAATATGTAACCACAATACTATAACATACCACCTCTCTATAAATGATTTTCCTCCATGATCCATTATTTTATTTATTATCACTAATATTACAAAGACTCAATTAGGTTTTGGTTTTAGATTTCCTACTTCAGAAAATTTTAATTACTATAAAAATACAAGTAAATGAAATTATAAATGTTCATAGAATCTTAAAATACAAGCAAACAAGTATTATTTTTCACCACTAATTTGATAATATTATATAATAATCAATTTAAATAAATCATATAAATTCACAAACAATAATTTTCATTCATAAATGTAATAGTAACGATTATCATCAATCTAATCTTAAGTGACCACATTCCCTCGCATAATATATAATAATTTCAAAATTTTATAATTAATTGATAATTAATTATCTAAAAATAAATAACTAACTATTAATATATAAAACATGCGCAAAAAGGTTGAAAACCCAAACAAAACCATTCCTTAACTACAACCCGACCATGGTGACAAAAAAATTAATAATATTGGGTAAGGAATTTTTACCATAAACATGCCTCAAAATATGTTACAAGAAACAGATTAATTGTCTCTATCAATGAAAATATATTTGGTGATAATATTCATTAAATTATTATAGAAAAAACAAATATTTTGAAATATCATTCAAGGTAATCATTATATTATATTTTAAATGATTTAAAGTAGAAGTAAACTATAAAAAAATAAAATATCCACACACAAAATTAAAATATGAACTACAAATGAAATACATTATATATATTAAAAGGATAAAAAAATGGGTAATTTCAAAGAAAATATAAGTAATATAATATAACTTAAAGTACCTAAGAAACTCTAATATATTATATCTCAATCCCCTAATCTTGATGAAATATGATAACTAGTGAAAAATTTTGTTTTTCATTATATAAGGCACAAGTTGAGAAAATAAACTAAAGTGGACATATTTTATTTCATGATTAAACTAACTGATTCCCCATAAAAATTTCATTATTATACTAAAAAATATAACATTTTTGTGATAAAATAAATAAAAAATTTATATATAACATTTTAGAAAATTTATCAAGTTCTTGTGTACTTGAAAAGTACCCAAAAACCCAACCAAGCCTCATTAGATCCAAACAAATGAGCAATTTAAATTATCCAACATAATTAGAAAATTTATTTCATATACCTTGAAATCATTTAATAACCATTAAAATTTTAAATACACTATCATATCTTGGATAATAACTCCCCATAACATGCCACCATCTCACTATCTTCCAAATAAATAAAGTAAACATCTAGTGGGGGGAATAATTCATGTCTCATTACATCTTCTAATTATTGGCCCACTCAAAATTGGATATTTTAAGGAAATTATAAGATATAAAAAATAATTTTTCTAATACAAAATAATATTTCTA
The DNA here is from genome assembly GCA_963277665.1 of Viscum album. Lineage (NCBI taxonomy): Eukaryota > Viridiplantae > Streptophyta > Magnoliopsida > Santalales > Viscaceae > Viscum > Viscum album. Next base: position 807,475,615 of record OY728127.1, read on the forward strand.
TAGAATGTAAATATTAAAACCATAATAATTGGTATGATATAAAGAGTAATAATTGATGAAAGTAAAGGAATAGAAGAAAGTAGCATATATATAGGTAATAAGTAAAATAGTTTTGTAATAAATTCAATATATGAAATATCACAAATAGTCATCTATAATAATATTTTTACCCTTGTGAGGATGTTTTATTAATAAAACATCTTTTCAATGTAATATCTTTATTTTAAACTGAATATTTTAGTTGTTCAATATTCAAATACAAGGTATCAAGATTCCACCAATAAAAAATCCTTAGAAGCTTATAAGTTTCATGATTTTAAAATATATTAATTCCCTAAATAGTGGTAGAAAAAATGATATCTAGCCCCGAGACTCTTCTTTATTCTAGTAAATTATAGAAATTTCAATCCCCACGTCCTATTCAAACATGATGTTTATGAAGAAACATCATCAATCACTACATTATCATCCAAAAAAAATATATGTATATTTAGAGGTTTATATCCCTATAAAATGATCTATTAAAAGGTTTTTGAGAATGATAATTTTCCAAAAGATAAACTATCATCCAAAAAAATGGAACATCACTCAACAAAATTTTATATTGAAAATTTGTAAAATAGAAAATACAAATCTAAGTGTAATAAAGATGATATTATGTAAATTTAATAATTATATGATCAATATTCAATTCAGTGTTGTTTATTTTAGACTATACTGATCAACAATATAATTGATAAGATCTCTTACAATAGACTCCAACAGTTAAAATATTAAATAATGATTCTCTACATATCTTTTGTTGAGAAATTTATTCTCTATATGTGTTAAAAGTGTTAAAAAATCATCCCATTAATGAAAATACCAACTATTTGTGAAATAATATTAAAATAACATTGAAAATATTTATGATAAATTGTTCTCCCAAAATATCTCCCCCTTTTTTATTCAAAATTAACACCAAAGGATAAAACATGATTAAGAATATTTATATAAAATATTAATTAAATGAATTTTATAAGTAATAAAATGTTATTTACTTTTAATTTTTTTTTTAAGAAAACAACAATATATAGATTAGTTACCAAATATTATACATTCACTAAATACTATTTTTAATAAATTTGAATGTTTTAATCTTAATTTATCTTCACTTGACTAAAAAATAAAAAAAAATGTGTTATTAATTGAAAATTATTTAATAATGATTGATATTATTTAGAAAATAGATAAGGTTACTAACATCATAATAATCAAAATAAAAAAAATCTATGTCAAATGATTATTTATTATGCAGTCTTATTAATTTTCATTGTTCTCCACATTTTTAATGTTCTTTAATTTAGTTTTACAATAATATTTGAAAAATGATAAATAAGAATCCATATCATTATGGTGATCAATGTCCTAATTTATTTCTATATAATCATGATCATTAATAATATATTCTTTAATATGAGATTATTATGAATAAATAATATGATGAAATATTATAATGTTAGGAATATTCAAAAAAATATCATATATTATAAATCTCTAATTACCAATCCTTTCAATTCTGATAGTATTTTCATAAATACATTGATTTTAAGAATTTTTACATTCATATGTTATCATGATAAATTTCTTTCAGATATCATATGGATTACTTTAATTTTTTATGTAATCTACATGATGTCAATGTTTTATGAGGATTTGAATTTATTAAATTTTCCCATATTGATTCTAATATGACAAGAAAAGTTAATAATATTTTATATAATCAAGTATCTAAACTTATACAGATGATTTATTTAATTCTTTGGAAGAAATAAATGTAAATTATACATTATATGAATAATATATTAATGGGACATATTACTATTTTTTGAACTCAATGGAAAATAAATCATATAAAATAATGAATATGAATATCCATAATGTGGTTATTAGAATATTCATGTTTTCTCAAAATATTTTAGGTCAATTATAGTTTTATGGTAACAAAACACATCAAATTTTACTAATAATCTTTTTTATGTGTGTTCAGACACTTTTAATTTGTTCCAGTTCATCAACTATATAATATATAAATTCTTTTGTAGTTATAAATTCTCCTATTATTTTTTCTATATCTGGAAAAATCATCTCTATAATGACTTTTGTTACATGGAGTTTTGTAAAATCACGCAATTAGATATGTAAATAAACAATGTGATAGAATAACCTATGTGAATCAACTATGTCATAAAATTGGGTTTGTGAAAAATGACTATAATGATCAAATAGACATGTTAAATCAACTATGTAAAGTATTCTACTACATGAATTGGACTAATGACATATTTGTTCACATTGTTACAATAGGATATATGAACATTTAGGATACAAAAATTTATAAAAAGTGAATATAAATGGCTATGTGATTTTTCTATGTACTGATTTATCCAATTTGAAAAATGATTATATGGATCAATTCTGATAGAATAATTCATTTATATCGATTTTAGCTGTATTGTGAAAAAAAATCATCTATATCATTTTGTATCTTTTTAATTTTTTATAGTTATCATTTTTAATTTAAAAATAAATGATCATTCCAATTAATTAATTAGTGGATTAAATATTTATAGTCGAATCAATTTCATAAAATAAAAAAATTATTATAAATTAAAGGAGTGGTGATTAATTTTATTAACTCGTGCTTTTTTCATACGGGTTTTTTTAAATACATATTGATAATTTTATGAGAGAAGTATTTTTTAAAAGTAAGGTTAATAATAGTTCTTTAGAACATATTGATAAGTATTCAAATAATAACATCAATAATATAACGTAATTTAATCTCTCACCCTCTCCATTAAATCCTTCTCTGTTTCTGATTATCTATGAATGAATAATTAGAGGAATAATGTTTTTATAGTTTTTATTTAATGAAAAATAATTCTACATTTTTAATAATATCCTTGTGATTTTCTCTATTTTAATATTTCTCTCTCCTCATAACCCCAATTTTCTGTCAGTATTATCATATAAGTGTAAGGATCATATTATAATCTCTAATTATTATTTCTCTTAGTTTAATTTAATTTATCCATGTAAATACTTTTGAATAATGTTGTTTGTTTTTGTAATTATATATGGGATTCAATTATAATAACCCTGATTTGTTCCATAACACTGTTTCTTACACTAATTTGGACATCCCCTTGGAAATGGGATAGTTTTAAGGAAATCACCATATTATAGGAGTTGAGTGATGTTGGACTACATTAGGGGACCTTTTTCCATGAACTACTATAAATAATCTATAATTTATATTTAAAATTATGTTTTAATTTATATTTATTTATTTTTGATACGAAAATATCATAAAATAAAAACCTAATATAGGTCTATTTTATGTTTTGCAAATATCATGTACTCGATTCACCACCTCCAGAGTCTTTGTATAACTCATATCCAACCAAAATAAATTTCTAAAAGGTATAGAATATATGGATATCAACTATAAAATTATGATGTTGTAAATATGAACTTTAGATGGTTATTTTCGATGATAATATTGAAGGAATGTCTTTTGATATATGACCATATTTCAATGGATAAAATTAGAGATGTAGGAATTCACACATTTCATTTATTTTTAGAACCTAGGTCTAAATTATTACTTAAATATTAATAATTGATAATAAATTCATATAATTGATCTATAAAATTGAGATGTAACTATAAATAAATAATATTATGTTAACATAAACTCAATAAGTTCTATTATATGTGGAAATTTTCCAATCCAGTTTAACATATATTCTCTATGTTATAAAACATGTTAAATATGAAAACAATATCAGAATCATGGGAATGCATTAATAATGATTCTTTGATTCGGTTCAATTCCATGAAGATAATGATTGAATCATTTAGAAATATTAAATTGGAAAATATAATGTAGATGAGTAAAAGGATTTGATGAATTGTGAGTAATGTCACTTAAATAGGTGAACGAGTTCAAGATACCAATCTAGTTTTAGATGTTCATAGTGTTTTAACATCCAAATAAAATGTATATATAGAATCATTTGGAAAATATAATTTTTCAAATGAATTCTAAATATGAATCATTATGTACACACTCATGATATATGATGTAAAAATAAATGAGGATGCAATTAATTAATCAATAATTAAATTAGAAAATGATTCATAGAAATTTTTATATTCAAAAATTAATAATAAGTGAAATTTTATAAAAACTAGAATCATCTGATGAGGAAAATGAAAATTGATTTGATTCAATTACGGGTAATTGTGACATTTCAATGAAGTTTATAAAATATCAAATAATACAATTAGATTTCTAAAATACATCAACTGTGTATAAAATAATATATATGTTCAATTAAATTAAGGTTTTATATGTTCACGAACCATAGACATATCAAAAAATACTTCCTCAATATTCAATAATAATTGATATCTAAGAAAAAAAACATAAATTAAAAAAAATAATTTAATGAAATGATGAAAAGAAAATGATGGTCATGTGGTGTGAAACTGAGGATTCAAGTGATAAAACATCTTATGTTATATAAGATTAAATGTAAAATCAAATGTTCAATGTGTAATTGTGTGAACATTATGTTTTGAGGTTGGGATAGAGAGCATGATGATCGGCATAAACCAACCTATAAAAATAAAATTCCACTACTATTTCTCTAGTCTATCCATCACTTACCGTATAACAATGTTCTAGGCCTACAAATAGTATTCCATACCACTAATGTGGTATAGCCATTTTACTTCTATATGTATGGATTGTATTTTTATGTTTTAAATTTTCCATTGGAATAATATAATAAATACATCACTATTAATGAAACAAAGAATATATTCATGAAATAGAAAAATAATCCCAAAAAAATATTTAGATGTTTTTGTAAGTGACTAAAATAACATAGAAAAATAAATATCATACCTAATTGTCATTATAGATGGTTATTTTTATAATTATTCTAAACATTGTTAAATAATTTCAATCATTCAAAAAAATTATTTCTATTAATATTCTTCTATTGTTTTTATAAAATGGGAAAATTACCAAACCTGAATCTGTGGTATAAAAAAGATTCTGAATGATAAGTTTTGAATATAAAGTAAAGTTTAAAACACAAAGTTATACAAAAACTATTTTTTCCTAGTTCAAATAACAATAAATTTCCACATTTACATAAATTGTTGTATATAACCTTAAAATCTTGAAAATGGAATTAGTGCAAGGAAAACACAATTTTTGGGCCATAAGAAAAAAAAATTCATGAAATTTAATATTATTAATCATATAATTTCAAGATAGAACAACATGATTTGGATTTTGAAACATTTTTAGTAACATTTTTTTTTCAAATAGAACATGGTTAAAAAAAATATTTTTATTTATTTTTTTGGTACAATCTAGAATAAATTTGATAAAAATTTATATTTGATAGTTGGATTCAAGTTTCATATGATTGGATATTTATAAAATGAAAAATATTTAGAAAAAAATTGATGAAGGGTTAGTATAGTTTTATACCAATACTAGGGTAAAATGTTTTGGAGTTAGACCATTTGAAAATCCCAGATAGTTCTCCTAAACAAATTATTTATGTGGAAAAATTTAATGAAAAAATAATAAGTGTATTTAATGTTTTTTCTGAATAATACAATGTAATTTTTTATAATAATTTTTTTTATATTTATAGATAAAAACATATTACGTTTGACGCTCCTAGAACAAATAATTTTTATTCCTTTGATCATAACAGCTTTTTTTAAAAAAATATAAACTGGTTAAGTAAGCAATCAAAGGAATCGTGTATTTAGCTTAGAGGAATTAGTGATTTTATTTATCACTATTTGAGAAAAAATGTATGGAAATTTATTTTCATATATATATATATATATATAATTTGAATAAATGGAATTATGTGATTCCTTACAAAACATAAAGAATCATAATATATCTATTAAATCAATTAATGTGTTTACTACATCTAGACCTATATAAAATATAAACATTGACATGTTAGGATGATCTAAAATAAAAATCCTAGGAATATTTTTTTGGTATGATTATTTCTGATTTCACCAGTTTTTCTTAGGATTTATTTTGAATCGTAAATGTGAAAATTGTTCTCAATTAATGTGTTTCAGTAAAATTGATAAAAAATACAAAAGTTATTAAAAAATTTATTTGAGAAGTGACCATTTGTGGGTATTTCAAAACCACCTGTTTGATTATTTTTTCTATATACATGGTATCTTCCATAAATTTTCCTCACCTAGTAATCCTCAATATAATTACATTATTAAAGGGAGGAAGAATACATTATATGAAATTGAAATATCTATTTTAGGTGGATAAAACATACCCACTCAATTTCATAGAGAAGTTATAAATAAAACATGATATGTCAATAAAATAGATCTTATTAAGGATACTTTTTTGATACAATATTATAACCAATGGAATAATATATTTTGAAAATTTGGGTACATTAATCTATTTGATACAATGTTGACATTCAGATTTTTTTGTGAATTTTAATCTATGAATAATAAGGGAATAATTAAAATATATCATAGTACATATAAGGCTTATGGAGTTTAATAAAAATTTTCTATGATTGATTATGAATCAACTAATGTTAAATTTTATGAAAGACATATATTTGATCATAAAATTAAATAAGTTGTTCAATAAATTAATTCCCTTGAAATCATGATACTTGATTCAAATATTAACTTTTAAAATGATAAAAATTTATAAAAAGAATATCTTGAAACCAATACCATAAGAATAGAAACCAATTAACCTAAAAATTTGATTCCTATATATCCAAGATCATTGAAAAATATTCCATTATATAAATTTATAAGATGTATAGATGAATGAATTTTGGAGTATGAGTGAAGGAATACTTATAGAACTCTATTCCTTTTTATCTCGGCATGAAATTAAATCCTTGTATGATTAATCATTAATTATGACTGGGTTTTTAGAAATTACTGAAGCGTTATAGAAGTTCTTGAGGAATATCATATAGTAATTAGTTGATAGACCATATGATTGGTCAATTGTAATAACAAAGTGCTATTTTATAAATAAAAATGGTGATCATGTTGTGATTATTAGGATTATTTCAGGATTAGTGGATAATTGGAACAATAACGAGGATATAATAGATTGTGAGGAATTCTTGAAATTATTGAAATAGTATAATCCATTATATATAATTTTCCTAATGTATTATAAGTTTATTTCAAAAAATATCATATTGATGTTAAATATTCATTTCTAAATCTTTTATTGTAGATTATTTTTATGATAAAAACAACATTTTATGAAAACTCCAAAATTTTAAATTCTATTTTAAACCATAGTAATAATATTTATTTTATTAAATAAGTATGTGGAGCATTTAATGAGTATTTTGTATTTATTTTTTATCAAATGGATTTTTAGTATTATTGGATGATATTACTCTTTTTTAGAGAAAAAATTCTTAATATATTTTGATTATTAATAATATATTTCAATGTTGTAATTTTTTTGTGTATAAATATATTATTGTGTAAGACAGTTTCAAAACACAATAAAAAATTAAATGAGTATTATGGTGGTATTAAATTTCATTCATTGATTTTGTATTTATAATTATTTTTTGAAATTCTCTAATTCCACAAAACATATAAATGACCAACATAAATGTATTGGAATTTAAAAAATTAATATTTAGCGAAATATAGTGAGTTATACTAAGTAAATTTATTTTAGTTAATTAGTTAAATCATTTCATAACAATTTTTACAAAGACATAAATATGAGTCTAAAAAATTTGACTAATATTAGTCAGTAATTTATTATTGTAGTATTATAGTGTGATTTATTCTAATGATATGACTAGGAATACTATTAAAAAATATACCAAATTAATTTTATTGTATTCAAATGTATCAATTTATATTTCTATTCTAATTAAAAAAAGACTTATTAGGATTTGACTAGGAATTCAGATACAGACAGTTCATGTTGTAGACTATATAAGAAGTTTAACTCAAGATCATATTAAATACTAGGTAAATTTTTATTTTATCATTGTACAATATGATGCAAGAAAACGTTTCATTACCTTATACTGAATCAAAGTATATAACTTGAGGTAGAGGTTTTTTATATGTTGTGTCGATGAAAAAAACATTTATGTATTGCTGATTAAATTTTCATTAATGTCAATGAAATTTTATAATACTATTGCTACCAAAATTCCAATAATTCAATAAATAAATCATATATAATGTATATATAATTATGAAATCATTTCGCAAGACATCACACTTAGGAATGTTTTTTATCCCTATAATTTATCTATACTGATAATTAATAAGAATATATTTTTACAAACTCTATTTCTTATGTATATTTTGTTTTTATTAAACTATATTTTGGGGAATATGATTTAAAATTATTTTAACTATTTTTCCGTTTTTGTTAAAATATATTTTAATATATGATTTTTTTGTTAATTTATTTGTAATTTTCATAAATTTATATATAAATAATTTTAAAATGTTTTAATTTGTATTCCTATATATTCCTTACATTTATATTTATTTTTTCCTTAATATAGTATTTAAAAAAGTTATAATTTTTTAAAATTGTTATTTCTTTAGTTTTAGATTCTTTATTCAATATATAAATTTTGATTTGGAATTGAAAAAATAACAATTATGTATCATTTCCAAAATAGGGTATGTACCTTACCCTCAAATAAACCATGTACTCTCTCAAAGATAGGCTACATCCTTTACATCTTGAAATGGAAAAATAACCAAATTGAATCTATCAACATTTAACATAAAAAATATATACGGGGAGGATAATATATTGAGATAAAAGTTTCTATGGATCTTTGAAGAAATCCAAGACCATTGGTGAACAACTCTAATTTTTTGGTTGGAAAGATGTAAACATAACTTATATGAATGGTAATTATATGTTATGTATTTCAATTCCTGTTATAGGAGGTTTTTTATAAGAATATCATATTCTTTGTCAAATAGTAGGTAATTGTTTTTTTAGGAACACTGAGTTCTAGTTTTTATAACAAAGGATGTTATATAAAGTAATGTGATTTGGAAATTCCTATTTTTTCATTTATGGAGTTGTCTGAGATAATTCATTATCCTCATGAAGGCGAGAATGAGATTATACAGAACCTAATTGGAAGGAGTTTTATGAGACCCTCACTTGTTTTTAGGATAATTTTTAGATTATCTAAATTTATGGAGAATGAAGTGAATGATTTAAAATCATAATGGATGGTTCTGTATAAAATCATTTTGACATGTATTTATATAAAACCATTTGAAATGGGTAATTTATTGTTTCATTACATGTATCTCATATATTAAATGATAAATATTTTGTACAATAAATTAAAAGTTATATGAATATAATTAAGATCCATTTTTATAGAAAATGAAATCTAAATTATTACCCATATTAAATAATTATGACACAAATTTTCATTAAATATGATGTGGTCTTAAATAATGGAATAGTAGTTTAGTTCCAAAGGTGAAATATATGATATGTAGTTATTTTAATTATATTTTTCTTAATTATGATGCTACATCCATCCCATTAAATCCCTTTGGATAGGATAATGATACTCAATTGGTTTTATGTACCAATTCATGTGATGTAGTCTTGGACCACACCTCATATATATATATCATCCAATAAGGTGTCTACTTATAGGTAATTAGATGAAGATAAAGTTGATATATATGGGATTATATTGATATATTTCAATCCTATTTTAGTTTTCACTCGGATTTAGGAAGTTTCAGGGATCAATGATGATGAAATAATTCATTCAGAGTTTTTTGATGATAAAATACCCACATAGATCAATTTGACTTTTTTAGTTGAGAATGGGTCTAATGTGTCATTTTCTCGAGATAAAGTGGAAGCACCCAAGGTTAGAATACAATTTATTATAATGTATGAGGTTGATCAGTTAGTGGTTGATATACCATCTGGATCACTTACCAAAGTATTCCATCCATACATTCCTAAATTGTAATAGTATGTACCTTTGGTTTTAAAAATATTTGAGGAAACTAATATTGAGATTAATATTTAGAAGTTTTCATTAATAATTTTTACTGTGTATGATAATTCCAATGGATATAATAGTGACATGAATAATGTTTTGATCACATAGAAGGAATATATTATATATATGAATAAAAAATCTATTTCTGGGCCTATCTTGGATACATTTGATGGGATGATGGATTTCAAGAACACTTTGATCATGTATAATTACTCTATGCAACCTACTTCATCAAGTGTAAATGATAATGAGAATGAGTCTATGTGTAATGAGGTTAGTGACATGAAATTTTTTCACCACTATGTAAGGATGTAATGAACTAAAAATTTAGTTGTAAAATAATGATATTTAATTCTGAACCTTCATGTGGTTCAACTAGATCTTTTTGAGGCATCCATTCCTGATATTCATAGATTTAAACCAGATGTGAAGGGTGAAATTATATCTACTAAATGTTTTTTGGTGATCTATTCTGAATTAATTTAGATATTTAATTCATGTTACACAAATTCATCAGAATCATTAGTGGATCCGAATGAAAAAACAAATTTTGATCAACTATCTTCAAAATAAATCATGGTTTCATATGAAATCAATTAAATACAATTTCATATTTTCAATCCAATGCTCTTTCAACATTTCATTAATGTTCTATTCAATGATTTTAGGGAAACAATGTGACATTTAAAATGATAATTTCTGGGAACTCATGTTTCATTTAATGACATTTTAGGATTTATCAGGAAATTTGTTCCCTAGATAAGTACTAGAGTAAAGAAAATTAATAAGTATCAAAGTATTTGTGACACGTGATCGCATATTCTCTTGGTAAAGTTAATAGGATCCATAAAAAATAAAAAAAAAATCAACTTGATCAGCGAGGGTATTTCATATTATTACTAATTTTTTTTATAAAGAGGAATCTATTATGAATGTGTCTGATTGAACCCCTATTGTACCATAAATATAATTGGAAATGAGATTCATTGAACATTCCAATTAGACATGATTTTCATATCCATTTTGTTGTATTAGCTCCACTTTCTCAAGAAGTCTCATGTCTTATAGATGATTTTTCTAAACTAAATTTATAGTAGTTATCACAGGTAACCCATATGGTCACCTAATATGATGGGAGGCTAATCAAATAAAATTTATCTATATATATCATTAAAGGAAAATGTGTTTTCATAACCCCATAAGCATATATATTATTATTATAAAAAAATATTCTATAATTGGTTCTTATTAAGAGATGTATTTTTTTGGGTAGTTTCATCCGATTACATTATTTTTTAATAAACCACTATCCAATATTTCTAAAATTCATCAGCAAACTTTTTTATCCATTCTAGACTACTTAATGTTGGATAATATAAAACCGATTGATATGTTTTTTCATGAACTATGCATCCTATTGGGATGAAGATCCCTTTTCCCACAAACTTATAATAGTTATAACTCCACCTAAGAGAAGTTAGGAACTATGACTGATCTAGAAACTATAATAATGAAATATAAATTTATTTATTATGATGAAACTACTAAAAAATATTTAATAATAGATACAGTCCAATTCCTGCAATAAAATTTATTTCATAACCCCGGACTATTTTTTACATTGATTCCAAAATCATTGTTAATTTTTTGACCATTCTTACTATGTGTCCTAGAAGTAGATCCATTTTTGGATCTCAATAGGGTTACAAAATAGATATTGGAAGGGTATTAATTCATCCAATGGTGTTCCCCCATAATATCACTTCATCATATCCATCCTTTAAGAAACTACAATTTAAAGCTTCATATTATGTTTAATATATCAATGAACATTGGACATCTTATTGATGTTGTGTGTATGTATTTTAGTATGTATTCTATATATTTATTTTTTAATATCTCAAATTATTTAACAATTTTCTTCATTATAATATTTTTTAAAAAAGTGATTGATTTCATTTAATATTTTATATTTTTTTTATTTTTCTACATTAAATCGTTCATCAATTACAATCATTCATTTTTCAAATTAGGTTTTAAAATTATATTTTAACTCTTCATGAATTAATGTGATATAATAATATTTTCCCCATATATTTCCCAACATTTTTATATCACCAAAAAAGGATAATAAAAGATATTAAACCTATGATATATTATTTATATTTTCAGAAAATTCTCATTTAACTATTTAATATTTCATGTGTATGATTAATTGGATTTATGTTCATCAAAAAGTGAAATATTGTTGTAATATAGGATTTTTTTACCAACATATCAAATGTACTATAACTTTTTATTATCCTATAAAAATTATTATTTTACTAATCACTCATCGTTTATGAGAATTGGAAAATAATCTATTTTTTACATCAACTCCGCTATCATATTTCAATTATATAGTTATTTATAATTGTTCAGAAATTTTTTATAATACTAAAAATGTCATAAATAAGATGACATTTACTATGTTTAGTATATATATGTTGACAAATAAAATACATAGATGATTCACCTATATGAATCACTAGCATCACATAATCATATATGTGATAAATTGTTACAATAATATCATATTTGTTAATAATTATCCTATATGAATTTCAATTTTTTAATATTTTTCTACATAGATCCAATCATATACATTATTATGGTGGTTATTTACACTATCATAACCCAAACCAGGCCAGGGATCGAGTCGCAAATACCCCAAGACAGCCTCCATAGGGCAAGGGTGGCAACAAGGGCTGAAGGAACATCTAACTCATGGGGTCCTTTTTTAAAGATCCTATACACATGAAAACAACTAATTCAATGACAAAGTGCATAGAGGAAGGAAAAAAGATAAAACAATACTATAAATAAAACAATATTCATGGGACAATAAAAAAATTGAATTATATTATTTTAAAATTAAACAAATGTGGGAAAATACACACCCACCTAGAAATATGACCCAAAAAAAACTCAAAAAGAGTAAAAAGCTATGATCTAGATATTATATCTAATCTATGACCACCATATGCATCCATAAATAATAATATGCCTCAAAAACTCTATAGTCACTATCTACATATCCTCTATTTTCAAAATACATGGCATGTGTTTGGAAATGCTTATGAAAATTTGAGTATAAATGTACCCAGTAAAATTCCTCGAAAAGGTAAATGAAAGAATTAAGATATACAACATAAGGTAAATTCATTTGACAGAACTAGGTATGGTAAAATAGTACAGATCAACCCAAAAAGAGAGAAAAAGTAAATTTATCCATACACAACAATATTGACACGGTGAGATGATGAAAATGTCATCGAGTCTTCACTACCTATAGAAGGATAGTTGACTTTTCAAACCATTATATGATAGAATCAAAAATCATGTGGCATACTATTCACATATTTGACTCTCCTGGAAGGATAGTAATCGAAACCCATGGGGTGGGTACTGAAACATGATTTATATATATTTGATCAGTCAATAAATCCCAATTGAGAGATTATGGTGATCTTTATATCATAGCTCGGCCCAATAAGGTGTTTATTAAACAATTCCAAATGATGTCAATATATTATTCCCAACACCTCGTGTGTCTTCTTAGAAGAGACAAGTCAAAAGGTATTGAATCACCACACCTTGATACTATCCTGTTTTCATGGAAAACACTCACCCACACGATTTTATGTTGCATTAGAAGAACACGTCTTAGTGGGGAAAGTATCCCTTCTTATCATGAGTCCAATGGTAGGGCACACCATGCCTCGTCATTGGGTTGTACGGACAAGTGTCACAAATTCATGGAATGTATCATGTGACTCAGTATGACATGAGGGTCCTTCTATGGTAAAAACAAGGAACTACACTACCTGGTCCTACTATAGGGTACCACTCAGGAGATTCATCGTGGAATGACACTACCCATACCTACTAGTGGGTAAGCCATGTGATTCGTTAGGGAAACCCCATTGCCCATCCCTGATGAAGGGTAATCCCATAATTACAATTAGGGAATGCCACTATCCAGTCTTACTATAGGGTAATCCCTGAACGTCGAGGAAATTCACTACCCAATCCTATTAAAGGGTAACTCATAAATGTCATTGGGGAATGATATTTCCCAGCATTGCTAGAGGGTAACTCCGGTACTCCTATGTTGATTCTATAAAATTAATTTCATCATCATGTGTCAACATAGTGCATTCCAAACACTGAAAATTTGATATCATATCTCAAAATCCACTATATATTGATCCATCATGTTCTATGTGGAAAAACACTCTAGATGAAAATATCAAGGGAGAAAATATAAGCATTAACAAAGAAGATACATGCATTTTATGATATGTGAGAAGTGTTCAATGATAACACAACATGTGATGGGGCCACACAACATCTGGTCCTGATCAATAATTTGGTCGTGTTCCTGGAAAAAACATGGCTCCACACTATGTAGTAGAACATGCTATGTAAGTTGACTACATGCTGTGTAGGTGGATCAAAAACTATGTCCTAACTAACAAAGACCAAGGATGTGTCATGTGGACATGTTTTTATACTTTGACCTCGTGTTCATGTAATTCATTATAAGTCATGTTGGTCTATATGGGATGTTGCATGTGTGGCCAAATTGTGTCTCTATACACTTACATGGAGTCACCATCAATGTGAACCATCACATGGGGCATCGAAATAGGGGAGGTATGCATGATGTGTGAAGTATCACAACATGTTGTGTTTCCCTTGTCTTTTCCCAAACACTATATCATTATCTGAGGGAGTCTACACATTGTGTGTTCTTCCAACTACCCAGTGTGTAGTCATAATTTTTCCAATAATCTCAGATTTGTTACGCTGCATGAAATCTTCTTCAACAACCATTCACATCACCCGATTTCGGTATTAATTCTTGAGATCTTGTAGACTCTCATTCATATTATCCATATTTCAACTAAAATTGTATCTGGTAATGATTTGGTAAACAATCATTCATTATTTACACCACTACGACTTCCACCCTTGAAGACTCAGCCTTAAACCATCGATTTGTTCATCCTCATCCTATAAGATTATCAGATCTATGATCTATTTAACATTCCTCTATCATTTGGTCGATCCAGTAAATTTTAGAGAACCTGATCAGGCTTTGGTAACCTAAAATCTATCGAATTGGGAATTGTGGGGTTCTAATGATGAAAAATGCAATGAACGAGGAAAGATAAAGCACCATAAAAAGGATTAAAACATAACCTACCAAGTGTTCTTGTAAGATGATTAGAAATATGGAACCTGGTTATAGAAAAATAATTTTATAATATAAAATATGGTACTTTGGATCATGAAAATTCCAAAAAACGTTCAAATCATAAAAATAAGAAACATCAAATCAATCATTTCATACAACACGTAAAAACAACCAAAGAAATTCATACTTCTTATTTGGATCGATCACTGGTGATGAACAAATTTTCCAATGAGTGAGGAGGATCCCTGGAATTCATCTCATCTTGATCCAATCTGATCTGATGTTCCATGATTTGTCATTATCCGATGGATTTCTCTAAAGGGAGTAGGAAGCTCTTACCAGTGGATTCCATTATTGTGATGCCAACCATGGCCATGTCCCTCTAAAGATAAATTTTTAACAAAAAGTTAGTTTATAATAATTAATGCGAATAAATAACTAAATAATTAATAAATCCACATAATTATTCCTCCAAAAATCGAGGGGTCCAAATGCCCATCCCTGTCTCTTTTTATGTTGCGCCTATGGTAAACATCTTTTTCCAGATAGAGCTATGGACTTGGATTTTTGATTTGATCAACCATTTAAGAGGTATAACGTTATCATTAATTAAATGTGAACATGTACCATAAAATATATTTAAAATTTTAATAAAATTAATTCTGGGAACACCAGTACTTGGAATCTCACACCACCTCAATGCATATCACTGAAAAATATTTAGAAATATTTCTATGTCTTATAAGGAAAAAATTGGGTCTCTACGTCATTCCCTCCTTCAATATTTTCATCCTAAAAATGAATATAAATGAGAAAAACATGAGACAAATATCCCATATATAGATCTACCGATCATATAATATCTTAAGTACAATTCTTTAATGGAAAAAAACACGAAACAAATGGATGGTTTTCCTCACAAGGCCCCTTCATATCGGTCCATAGTCACCATCAGGTTCTCTGTAAAGGTTTCTCCATCCTCTATATCTAGTTATCCCTAGTTAATGATGTTCATCAGATCACAAATATATTTCCTTATCTTCAACACATAAAAGACAACATACACCATTAGTAGCTATGTGGGTAGTGTGAGGTGGTAGGAAAACTCACTAACCCTCTACACGATCTTGAATGGATCGATGAACCTTGGGGATAGCATGTGTCCCTGGCCAAACCTAGACATTCCACATAAATGTGAGACACTCAAGAAGACATGGTCTCCCTTCTTGAACTCCAAGGGAATATGACGAAATTATGGGAATTATTTTTGTCTTCTTTGGACTATTTTCATCTTGTCATGGGTGACCTTAACATTCTTCATTTTCGCATGTACCAACTCTTGGCCCATAGGATATGACACTCCAATATTCATCAGATAAAAGGGTAACTGTAACATCCCAGATAAATAAGGAATAAGACACTTTTCATATTTATTAATATTTTTGAATTAAATATTAATTTTACTTTAAAGGGGATGCTATGTTCAATGGCATGCCTGATATGAAACAACAGGTTTCTTTGAAATCTTACATTGCACACTAACAATATAATATTATTATTTTAAATGGTAGTTAACGCCTAGCCATTGTATTGGCAGGAATGAATAGAACTAACTACAATATGATGATACATGTTTGTTGAATATTTTTACTTTTATCTAATAAAAGTTAGAGGTTTAAAATAAGTAAAGAATTTGATTTTAAGCATAAATACTCTAATATTCCCTAAAAGGTTGATTTACCGCCTTTTAATGGTGAACCCTCTCTGAATCTAGTTTTTGTCACTTATATATGTTCTATTTGAAAAAATAAAATTCTTCTATAGAATTGGGACACCAAAATTTAATTTGGATGAAATTTTGGTATTTTTCTGATAATGTTCATTTTTTAATTAATAGTGAAAACCCTATATTTTAATTCAAAAGTGCATTTTAATCTAATTTATTTATATGGTTATATTGTTTTTTTAATTGGTTTAAAAGTGTAATTAGAATATATTTTTACCATTTAATATAATTTTGATCATTTTAAGTAATTTCATTTTGAAATTGTATATAAACAACTGTCAATCTTTGGATAGTTATTATTTCTTAAAAACACGCTATTTGTTTTAATAGAGGGAATTAATTTTAGATTAATTTCTGCCACTTTTGTGTTTTGAATTTAGAAAAATGGATTCCATATTTGTAATCAGTAGGTCCAAATTGTGTAAATAGGTAACTTTTATTTTTAGACATTTTAAATATTTACTTCAGTAAATATTTTATTTACCATGATTAAAAGGTAAAAATAATAAATAAGGGTAAAATATAATATTATAAAAATATTAAATTACCCTATAATGTGTCCTAATACTATTTGATGATACATATCTGGCCATGGGAATCCTTGGATATAATTTGGGACCCCATGGAGCCACATGGGAGTAATAATGACATTTTATATTAATTAATTTAAAGTAAAGACAAAAATGACATAAACGAATATCTTTTAGTAAATAAATTTTTACATGGGTTATATAAGTTATATTTTCGACTATAAATATTATTTGGAAAGATAAAAATATTTCCTATATCATGGTATTTTTTTATAATTTTTTTACATAAATAAATAAAATTATTTATGATACAATAATGATACAATATTTACCTCATTAATAAATGATTTAAATAAACAAGATTATAAATATTAAAACAATATCCAAAACCAGTAAAATTCTTATTAGATTATTTTATTTTGACCATGAGTCATCTTAAAATTGATATTAATGAATATTTTACCTTTTGAAACCGAATATGAAGCTATAATAAAATAATTGTTTCTAACTTTCCTAAAGAGCCCCTCCTCTCCCTTATAAAAATCCTTCACTTCTAATTCTTTTCTCACACTTCTCAAGCCTTTGGATCGTGAAACCTGTACTAAAATAAGCTCCCAATATCCATCTATTTATCCTAAAAGACATACCTAAGGAATAAAACACTTCAAGAAACCCATTTGGTTCAAACCAAGGGGAGTTACCCGATTTAAAGGTAACGTCTTCTCTTAAGTTATTTTGTTTTATTTTTCTTCTATGACCCCCTAAACTATTTTTATTCCTTTATTTTATAACAACACTAGTATAATCAATATATTAGGATTTTTTATTTGAATTATTCGAATTAAAATTACACACACCTCGATCTAATGGGTAAAGAACATAATGTTTCTGTGGATGGCAAACTAACGTCTCATGAAATGATGATTGTTCAATTATCTCCTACCGCCTCTCATGGTGGACATTATGATGGAACTGTATTTATATATGATATATATTATGTTTATGTTTTCTTTATGCTTCTGTATTTTTTATTTATAGCATACCTTTATGGATTCCATAATGGGTAAACGCGGTAATTTCATTTTAGGAAGTGCGGACAACCGCCCCCTCAACGTGATATGACCCGTTAATGCATTATGTGGGATTTATAAAATATGTTGTTAATGATATTATATTATACTATAATTATAATATACCTATTTATCAATATGTTTTAATTCCATTAAAATAATAAATAGAAATGGAAGCAGCGTTCAGGCGTACGTACGGCTTACCGTCTCCAAGAACGGTGCATTTCATTTCTTATCTCCAAATATTATGTACTGTTATAAATACATACATATATATATATATACGAGATATATATTATTTATATGATATCTAAATCATGAATATCATTATGGATATAATGGATTGTTGACGACATGGACAACTTGTAATTATAAGGTGTTCATTTTTACTCAATTACCAAATATCGACGAAACAATCGTTAATAACTTAAATGATTACATAATGTTTATAAAATGGTAATGAGTGATATTAAAGGAATAATAAACTTGAAAAGGTTTATTCAGAAATTAGAAATTAACTTTATTTTATTATTCAGGAGATTAAAGAACGATCGGGTCAAGTCAGACACAAGGTAAGGAGGTTTCTTATCTCACTTTTAATTCCGTGAGATTTCGATTGTTCACCACTTATATATTCCATGTGGTGTATTTTGTACTGCCATTTGATATATATTATCATGATTATATTTATATTCATGGTATTCTGTGATTCATTTTGTGGTTATTAACTTTTCTCATATGACTCGATTGATTACAACGTGGTAAGGGTTTTTCATCTCATTTTGTATTCCCGTGAGATTCATGTTATATTAGACACTATTTACTTTTGTGTGGTGGATGAACTTCCCATGATTGTATTATTTTTGTAATATACATTAATTTATGGCTATTTACATATTCATTGTGTGATCTTTCTTTCATAGGGTGCATGTTTCGTAAGTCACCAAATCGGTAAGGGAACCTTTCACCCTCCTCTTTTTAAAAGACTTATTTTTGTTATGCCTTTTAATTTACATATTATTATGTTAGTATATGTTATTATATATCCTTATTGATGTAAATTTTATGTCCAAGTGATGAGATATCCTTTTCTCTCTCATCAAATTATTTTATGAATTTAAAGTGACTTCGTTAGGCTATAGAATTTCTATAAGAAAACTTCTTTACCTAATTTCAGTTTTTGGGTTAAACATATACTTCTTGATTATGTAGTGATATTAATATGTGTGAATAATTATTCTTGCTAAAATTTACCCAAGAGATGAAGGTAGAACGGTCCTTGTAGTTTAGCTTGGGTTATCGAATCCTCAGAGACCTAAGAAGTACCTACAGACACGTACATTCTATGGATTGTTTTTGGCTATTAAGTGGCCAACTTGGGTTGATTTTAGATGGGTTTAAGGTATCACTAATAGTGAAGTGCCCAGATCAGTTTGAATCACTAAGAGGGGGAGGGGGTGAATCAGTGATCCCTTAAAACTTTTTATTAATTGATTCTTTATCAATTAAACCTCTATGGCTTTTTAAGGCCTCGATCCACTCTTCTTGTATCTCTCAGCCTTTCCTCGAGTGATGCAGTAAATGTAAAGGCACAGGACACAAGGATTTACAAGGTTCGGCACCAAAGGCCTACGTCCTTGCCATGTTGGTTATACGCCCCAACATGGTTTCTTCCATTATAATCTGTTAGTATTACAATGGTCGATACAGAGTCCCACTGTATCTCTCCTGAGTCCCACAGGAGGGTCTTTATACTGCATCCCACAGTGTTACCAGAGTCCCACTGGCCTGCTCCAGAATCCCACTGAAGACTTCTTCCACCCTGAGTCTCACAGGGGGCTTCTCCTGGCTCCTCGAGTCACACGAGTAGCTCTTATTCACTTTAAGTTCTTCAAGTATCCTCAGCAGCCTGGGATAAAGGCTGCTGGCCTTGCTCTGTACCTCTTCTCACTTGTGATGAACAGGTCTTCTCGTCTTGCTCGGGATTTATCTCCTTCTTCTCAGGATGACCTGGCTTCTCTCCAACTACTGAATACTCAGACAACTGATGTCTTTAACTTCAGTCTGGTCCAGTCTCACTTCACATCAACTTCATGCACTGAATGCATGGCATCACAATATCTTCAAGATCTCCTATTCTTGGACTCCTCAAATGCACACAACCAGATTTGGATTTGTGCACATGTGCATGTGCATGCATGCATGCATGCACTCCCCTTCTTCTTCTCTTGGTGCAATAAACCCACAAAGGGTGTAATCACTTCAAGCACACACCTTCCTTGAACTTCACACACTTTGTTCAATTTTTTCACACACTTAAAAGTGTGTTATACTTTAGTGTGGAAGTCTTCCACTTCTTCTAAGTGTATACACTTCACTTAGTGCACACACTAGGTTCGGCCTTTTTATTCCTTTGCACACACACCACTAAGTTAAGTCTTTAGCCTTCCTCCTTCACTTTGCACACACACAAAATGTGTGGTCTTCACTTGGTGCACACACATAGTCTTCGGCCTTGTTCCTATTCTTGTTTTGCACACACAAAAAATATGTTCTTTTATTTGTTCTTAAAAGTGTGCACCCACAAGGCTACGGCCTTCCTCCTTTGCACACCCACTGCCCGTAGGGTGTTCTCCCAAGTGGCACACACACAAGGTGCACTCCTTCCTTACACTTAGCACACACAAAGTGTGTTCTTCAATTTGGCACATGCACAAGGTATGGCCTTGGACTTATTGTTCACTTTGCACCCACAAATGGTGTATGTCTTCACTTGGTGCACACACAAGTATGGTCTCGGGTCTTCCTCCTTCCACACACAAAACCGTAGTGTCCTCTTACTCCATTTGCACACACACACTAGGTATGCACTCCACTGTTCTTTAAGAGCCGCACAAGGTTCACTTGGATACAAGGCTACACGGGCGCGCAGGGTGCAAGGTGCAACCAGCCTTGGGCGAGCAAGGTTGCTACTGCCTCGGGTGTGCAAGGTGCAACACCGCGGGGCGCACAAGCTACTCCTGCCGCGCAAGTATGCGGGCAGAGAGAGCTCCTTCCTGTCGCGCAAGGGAGACACGCAGGGGTCTTCTCTCCTTCTTCTTTCACGCAAGGAGTGCGGAAAAGGAACTAACAGAGCCAAGGGATGGCTCCGGGCTTCACTGCCGCGCAAGTAGTGCGCGCAGGATGTTCTTCGCTAAGCACCGAGGCTTCGTGGGACTTCAGATCTTCAACAAAGATTCAGCAAGCATTCTCTGTGCTTCGGGCTCTCTTTATATAGGAAGAGAAACGCCTCAAAACATCCGCGTGGTTTAACTTCAAAATCCCGAAGATTTCGGATCTTTAAAAATCATTCAAATCTGGTTTCTATCCTCGGTTCACGCGGGCTTCTTCCTTCTTTTGTTTTTCCTCGGCCTTCTTCACATGCATGCACATTCGAACGTGTGCATGGCCTCTCTTTTATAATCCATGAAAAACATGAACACACCGAGGCATCGGCACTTCGTTTGCCTTCGTCCATCATCTAATTTTCTAATTTGTTCCATGCAAACCCCTTTTTAAGCATGGATGCGTTTGTTACGCTCAGACGAGCTCAATGGATCCTTCAGCTCGAACAACGGTGGTCGGGAGCTCGAAATCTGTCCTCGGGAGGCGCCTGGTTCGAAGGAGGAGTTGCGGGTGGCCTCGGGCGAGCTCATGGTAGAGGACGACTCCTCAACCGTCAGATCCGGAGTTTGAAATACATCAGACGGATGGATTAGATCGCAGCGCGCGGCGGATGAGATGAGTGGCTGCGATTCAGCGCGCGATCGATCGTGCGGCCAGGATGCGCTCCCGGTGATTTTTTCGCGTCCCACATCAAAACGGAGCGCGGTTTTTCCGCGGCTTATCAACCTAGTGCTCCCCCAGCCGGCTCAATTGAACCTCCAACCTCCACGGTGCCGCCCCGCACCGTGTTCTCTCTGCGGGTGTGCTCTTGCGCCCACCCCTGCCACTCGGGCACGCCACTGGCACCCACTATGCTTGTTACGGGCGCGCTCCTCACGCCCCTGCTGCACAGGCCTGATCCCCTGCATGGCCCGGGGCTTATACACGGCCCCGACCTCCTCTTGGGCTGGCCCCATGGGATCCCCTTGGGCGTGGTGACCTAGTCCCACATGTGCCTTGGGTTGAACCCTTAAGGCTGGCCCTTGGTGGCTAATTTTTTGCTTGAGGAAACACTAAGTACTTTGTATACAAACAAATTACCATGTGTAAATGCCAAATGCCACTTCTTCTTCTTCTAAGCCATTCTTCCTCTTCTTTATTTCTTCTTCTTCATTAGAATTCCTCCACTTCTCTTCAACATTTATTCATCACTTAGGAATGGAATTCACGAAGGGTCTTCATCAACCGAAGCTCCTGAATCAAACAAATCTTCAATGTTCTTCATTGATCCAATCAGAGATCAAGTGGGATCAACTTCTAATTCACATGCACTAAGTGATAGTGCATGGACTTCATTAAACCACTTCATCCACTTAGAATATGTGGATGGATCATATTCAACTCCTCATGCATTGTGAAGACAATGCATGGTCTTCTAACATTGTTGTGACATTGTATCCACTTGATACAAGTTCTTGGAACTTAAAGATCAGCTCATCAATCGTCTGATGCTGCTAGAGAATGTTTCAACCATCATCTCCTATGTCACTTAGTGAATCTCCTAAGTGACATGCATCTTAGTACCATGGCCATTCTCCTTTCCTCACCAACACCATCACATCCTTTGTCATTCACATATTGAAACTCCTTGACATCCATCCATTCATTCCTTGACAACAACATACCTCATTGACAACAAATGCAACACAGTGCACTTCAATCTCCCCCTTTGTATTTGTTGTCAATACACTTCTTAAGCACATATGAATGGGTCAATATGTGTGCCAATATTTTCTCCCCCTTATTGGCAATCAAATGCAAAGGTGTGGTGTGGTTCTCTTCAAAATATCACTTCCTCCCTTTGAAAAGTATTTTCTTGAAAAAACACTGAGAGAGGGATGATGTCACATGTTCTATTTAGAAAAGAACCTTTAGTAAATCAACTCTAAGTCTACTTGGTCTAACCCGGTGTAGAAAAAAAGAGTGATGTAACCAAGGTACTCAATGCTGTCCAACATTCACTATACATGTGAGATCATGCTTCAAGGGGCTTGAAATTTTTCAGATATAACAATGAATTTTCTAAATCCTTCACAACTTCACAAATCTCATTAGAATGTTCAGGTGCAAAGATAAAGCTCCCCCTTTCAACCATTTACCTTCAATCAATACTCCCCCTTAATTGTCATGATGAATACAATTAAGAAACAAGGGATGAAAGTATGATTGGAATACCTTCAGCTTTTCTCAAGATGGTATTAAATCTTAGAATACCATCTTCTCCAGATTGGCTCCCCCTCAAGGGGTGCACTCCATTCTCTCCAAACCACTCTCCAGATGAGAATGATCATCATCTTCAATTCCCTACAATGTTAGCACATGTAAATACAAGAAGTATAAGGGAATAAGATGGAACCTCCTTGGTTCATCAATGTGAACAACAAGGTTGAGAAGATTCTCTCAACCGAGATGTCCCATTTTCACCATTCTTCACACTTTCACATTTGATCTTCAATGATGTTTGTGCTGGTGTGGATCTCAATAAATCTTCATGTGAAATATTCTTCTTCCCTTCTGCCTTAGCAATTGCCAGAACTTCATCTTCAGCTCTTTGTAGATCTTTGGCAAGTTGCAACTGATTTGGCCATATGACTAGTAAGTCACTTGGAAGTGTGGCCTCAGTTCTGGATATTCCACATGGTTCTTTTGATGCTTTCAAGCTACCTTTCTTAGGAAACTTGTTTTCAACCAATCCCTTCTGCTTCATCTGGATTGATTGTCTGTTTGAGTCCAGTCTGCCTCTATTTAATTTCATGGCTTGTTTACAAAGATCCATGATATGTCCTTTCTTTCCACAGTAGAAGCATGTTTTCTTCTTGGTGGTCCTTCTGGATACATCACCCTTCTTGGATTTAGACTCCAAGGTCTTATCTTCCTTTTTCATAATCTTCTTGGGAGCATCTTCCACTTTCTTATGCTTGCTTCCCAAGGATTCTTTCTGAGCCAGGTTATGTGATCTTTTCTTCTTTTGAGCTCTGGATACAGTTGGATATTGACATGTATCTTTTTGAAAACTTTTGCAATCATCCCAGATGTTGTCAAGTAATACAAATCTATTTGCAGTAAACAGATGTCTCTGGACCTGTGGATGCTGCTTCTTTTCTTCTGGCTTGCTCCCCCTTGGCATGGGCTTCCTTTGTGCTTTGACATTCAGTGGATTGTACCAACAATCCTTTGCACAGTGCCCATACTTATTACAACACCAACACTGACCCACAAATCTTGACCTCTTCAGTCCTTCTGATTTTTGGGTACTTTTCTTGACTTTTTGTGTTGTTTCAGGAGAGCATTCTTTCTTCACTGTCTTCATCCATACTTGTTTGGATTCATTCTTCCATCCTGCACTTTTAGTAGAAACACATTTAGAAGCATGAGTACAAGATGGTATGGATGGTACCTTCTTTTTAGAATATTTTTCCCTTTCATTAGAGGATGTCTTTCTTTTAGAATCATCCTTCTCAAAGCACACTTGTGTAGCAACATTTCTACTTTCAGCTGACTGGGAGGATTCAGCTTTGGGTGATTGCAGATTTTTCAATATCACCTCTAGTTCAAAGCATTTCATGTTAAGGGAGTTCTTATCATCCTCAATAGTTCTTAGCCTTCCTTCCCAATTTTCTTTCAGCTGTTTTAACTGGTCTTCATGCACCTTCTTCATTTCTTGTAATGAATTGTCAAGCTCCTTCACCCTGTTTACTTTGTCTTCAAGTTGAGCATCTCTGACATTCATTGAAACTTTGTGCCTCTTTTCCAGTGCATGGAAAACATATTTGACCATAGTCTTAAAGAATTCTTTCTCAAAAAGGCTTCTTTGCAATTCTTCAGTAGTGTCTTCATATCTTTCATTGCAAAGAGATACTGTTTCATCTTTATCCTTCACCAGCTTTCTGAGAGTGTTGGTTATGCCAACCCTTTTAGCCAACTGATCTTCCATTGCATTGGCTTCTTCTTCTAGCTGTAATTTTTCATCTTGAAGATCAAGGATGCCTGTAGTAATACACATTGCCACTTCCTTGGGGACTGTCTTCTGAAGATATATGAGTGAATTTAGAAGATCATTCATTGTTCCAACTTCATCAC
Organism: Viscum album; assembly: GCA_963277665.1. Taxonomy (NCBI): domain Eukaryota; kingdom Viridiplantae; phylum Streptophyta; class Magnoliopsida; order Santalales; family Viscaceae; genus Viscum; species Viscum album. Next base: position 807,501,672 of record OY728127.1, read on the forward strand.
AGCTAGGAAAGGCTTTCTTCATCTTCTTGGCCTGTTTCTTCTTTCTATTTTTCTGAGTCTTGGAAAATATCTCCATTTGAGGCTAGTTGCTCATTTCCTCAAATCTGTACTTCATAAAGACTCCCTTGGATCTTTTAGAGGTAACCTTCCCTCTGATACCAATTGAAGTGCCCAGATCAGTGTGAATCACTAAGAGGGGGAGGGGGTAAATCAGTGATCCCTTAAAACTTTTTACTAATTTATTCTTTATCAATTAAACCTCTATGGCTTGTTAAGGCCTCAATCCACTATTCTTGTATCTCTCAGCCTTTCCTCGATTGATGCAGTAAATGTAAAGGCACTGGACACAAGGATTTACAAGGTTCGGCACCAAAGGCCTACGTTCTTGCCATGTTGGTTATACGCCCCAACATGGTTTCTTCCATTATAATCTGTTAGTATTACAATGGTAGATACAGAGTCCCACTGTATCTCTCCTGAGTCCCACAGGAGGGTCTTTATACTGCGTCCCACAGTGTTACCAGAGTCCCACTGGCCTGCTCCAGAATCCCACTGAAGACTTCTTCCACCCTGAGTCTCACAGGGGGCTTCTCCTGGCTCCTCGAGTCACACGAGTAGCTCTTCTTCACTTTAAGTTCTTCAAGTATCCTCAGCAGCCTGGGATAAAGGCTGTTGGCCTTGCTCTGTACCTCTGCTCACTTGTGATGAACAGGTCTTCTCGTCTTGCTCAGGATTTATCTCCTTCTTCTCAGGATGACCTGGCTTCTCTCCAACTACTAAATACTCAGACAACTGATGTCTTTAACTTCAGTCTGGTCCAGTCTCACTTCACATCAACTTCATGCACTGAATTCATGGGATCACAATATCTTCAAGATCTCCTGGTCTTGGACTCCTCAAATGCACACAACCAGATTTGGCTTTGTTCACGTGTGCATGTGCATGCATGCATGCATGCATGCACTCCCCTTCTTCTTCTCTTGGTGAAATAAACCCACAAAGGGTGTAATCACTTCAAGAACACACATTCCTTGAATATCACACACTTTGTTCAATTTGTTCACACACTTAAAAGTGTGTTATACTTTAGTGTGGAAGTCTTCCACTTCTTCTAAGTGTATACACTTCACTTAGTGCACACACTAGGTTCGGCCTTTTTATTCCTTTGCACACACACCACTAAGGTAAGTCTTTGGCCTTCCTCCTTCACTTTGCACACACACAAAATGTGTGGTCTTCACTTGGTGCACACACATAGGCTTCGACCTTGTTCCTCTTCTTGTTTTGCACACACACAAAATATGTTCTTTTATTTGTTCTTCAAAGTGTGCACCCACAAGGCTACGGCCTTCCTCCTTTGCACACCCACTGCTCGTAGGGTGTTCTCCCAAGTGGCACACACACAAGGTGCACTCCTTCCTTGCACTTAGCACACAAAAATTGTGTTCTTCAATTTGGCACACACACAAGGTATGTCCTTGGCCTTCTTGTTCACTTTGCACCCACAAATGGTGTATGTCTTCACTTGGTGCACACACAAGTATGGTATCGGGTCTTCCTCCTTGCACACACAAAACCGTAGGGTCCTCTTACTCCATTTGCACACACACACAAGGTATGCACTCCACTGTTCTTTAAGATCCGCACAAGGTTCACTTGGATCCAAGGCTACACGAGCGCGCAGGGTGCAAGGTGCAACCAGCCTTGGGCGAGCAAGGTTGCTACTACCTCGGGTGTGCAAGGTGCAACACCGCGGGGCGCGCAAGCTACTCCTGCCGCGCAAGTATGCGGGAAGAGAGAGCTCCTTCCTGTCGCGCAAGGGAGACGCACAGGGGTATTCTCCCCTCCTTTCACACAAGGAGTGCGCAAAAGGAACTAACAGAGCCAAGGGATGGCTCCGGGCTTCACTGCCGCGCAAGTAGTGCGCGCAGGCTGTTCTTCACTAAGCACCGAGGCTTCGCGGGACTTCATATCTTCAACAAAGATTCAGCAAGCATTCTCTGTGCTTCGGGCTCTCTTTATATAGGTAGAGAAACACCTCAAAACATCCGTGTGGTTTAACTTCAAAATCCCGAAGATTTCGGATCTTTAAAAATCATTCAAATCTGGTTTCTATCCTCAGTTCCCGCGGGCTTCTTCCTTCTTTTATTTTTCCTCAGCCTTCTTCACATGCATGCACATTCGAACATGTGCATGGCCTCTATTTTATAATCCATGCAAAACACGAACACACTGAGGCCTCGGCACTTCGTTTGCCTTCGGCCTTCATCGAATTTTCTCATTTGTTCCATGCAAATCCGTTTTTAAGCATGGATGCGTTTGTTACGCTCAGACGAGCTCAATGGATCCTTCAGCTCGAACAACAGTGGCCGGGAGCTCGAAATCTGTCCTCGGGAGGCGCCTGGTTCGAAGGAGGAGTCGCGGGTGGCCTCGGGCGAGCTCATGGTAGAGGACGACTCCTCAACCGTCGGATCCGGAGTTTGAAATACATCAGACGGATGGATTAGATCACAGCGCGTGGCAGATGAGATGAGCGGCTGCGATCCAACACGCGATCGATCGTGCGGCCAGGATGCGCTCCCGGTGATTTTTCCGCGTCCCACATCGAAACGGAGCACGGTTTTTCCGCGGCTTATCAACCTAGTGCTCCCCCAGCCGGCTCAATTGAACCTCCAACCTCCATGGTGCCGCCCCGCACCGTGTTCTCTCTTCGGGCGCGCTCTTGCGCCCACCCCTGCCACTCGGGCGCGCCACTGGCGCCCACTATGCTTGTTACGGGCGCGCTCCTCGCGCCCCTGCTGCGCAGGCCTGATCCCCTGCGTGGCCCGGGGCTTATACACGGCCCCGACCTCCTCTTGGGCTGGCCCCATGGGATCCCCTTGGGCGTGGTGACCTAGTCCCACATGTGCCTTGGGTTGAACTCTTAAGGCTGGCCCTTGGTGGCTAATTTTTTGCTTGAGGAAACACTAAGTACTTTTTATACAAACAAAGTAACCATGTGTAAATGCCAAATGCCACTTCTTCTTCTTCTAAGACATTCTTCCTCTTCTTTATTTATTCTTCTTCATTATAATTCCTCCAATTCTCTTCAACATTTATTCATCACTTAGGAATGGAATTCACGAAGGGTCTTCATCAACCGAAGCTCCTGAATCAAACAAATCTTCAATGTTCTTCATTGATCCAATCAGAGATCAAGTTGGATCAACTTCTAATTCACATTCACTAAGTGATAGTGCATGGACTTCATTAAACCACTTCATCCACTTAGAATATGTGGATGGATCATCTTCAACTCCTCATGCATTGTGAAGACAATGCATGGTCTTCTAACATTGTTGTGACATTGTATCCACTTGATACAAGTTCTTGGAACTTAAAGATCAGCTCATCAATCGTCTGATTCTGCTAGATAATGTTTCAACCATCATCTCCTATGTCACTTAGTGAATCTCCTAAGTGACATGCATCTTAGTACCATGGCCATTCTCCTTTCCTCACCAACACCATCACATCCTTTGTCATTCACATATTGAAACTCCTTGACATCCATCCATTCATTCCTTGACAACAACATACCTCATTGACAACAAATGCAACACAGTTCACTTTAAATAGTTTTAAGTTAATTCAAATTAAGATAATTAGTTGATCCTAGGTTATCGCTCGGGGTGGATTGGATGAATTCCTTTTTTAATGATTTCAATTTCTTATAATTGAGATGGGTTCATTTAAGAAGATCAAACATAATCATCACTTACTGGTTTAAGGGAGACACACCCTAATACTAATCACCCATACACTTGAAGGATAAAATCATTTATCACTCCAATGTAAAGGTTTGTATTAGCACTTGAAATGTGTGACCTTAAATTCAATAAGGATGAAGATGTTTTAAAATCCTCAAATAAAAATCTCATTTAAAAGAAGTGATTAGCCATTAATAGAGTGAGAAATAACATCCAATCCAGACCCTTGATACTCCCTTGGATCAACCCATAAAATATTTAGCCCTCCATTGATGACATGTCTTCAACGGAAGCGGGAAGTAGACTTACGAGGGTAGAATTGAAGAAGTAAAAAAAACAAGAAAAATTGATCACTCCACCATTGTGTGATAAATATCACAAAGTATGGTGTGAATAAATTCACACCTTGAACCAACAGTATCAACTTGATATGTAGAACAATATAATAAGAGTATAAGAAGAACTTTTATTAAGAAACTAGGAGGAATTAAAACAACTTACATGTGAAGGAAGAACGTTACAAAGTGAAATTGGCAGCATAACATTAAGATGAAAACAAAGCTCAAAGATTCTTCAATCCTACAACACCACTGCCTTAAATAGGAATTTTTTAGCCCTTGGGTATACCCTCCAACATTCCAAGTCTCCTCGATTAATTGTGGTAGACCATAGGTGGGTGGAAAGTAAGGAAGAGTTGATTTTTCCACCCTTGACCTGAGGTGGCAGCCATCTTTCCTTCACCGAACAGAAGAGCTTAGAAGACCTTCTATATGGCCGAATCATAGTGGTCCATAGAATAATAAAATGGATCCCCTGATGTCTTATAACCTCATGTAAAATTTGGGCCCATGTGGAGTTGTGTATTCTGAGATATGATCATAATAGTGGGATATTTTCTGGGATGCAGAATCTGGCCCAAAATTTTATCTATAACTTGGTCCGCCTAAATGGATACCATGGAGGCTGAGTTAGCATTAGATCCTGAAGAGTGATTTGTTCCTATATATGTATTATAGTATCACACGAAATTTGGTATTCATTGGACCTGTATGTTGGGACCCAAATTCTCATCAGTGGGCTGGTGTCCAATCTGCCTTCTCCAGAATTTCTTCCTTTCATTGCCAAATATCTCCATCATCCTTTATGAATCTTTCATTGATCCTTTAATGAAAAATGTTCATATTGAAATTAATATATAGTTAAAAATAATATATAATTAAAATATGTATAATTATATTCCTTAAAATTAGATGAATCATTGTGTACTTCAAATGATGTTCAAAAATGTACCATTGCATTTTAAGAAGGTATTACAATCATAATGTGAAATGAGGTTCAAAGTGTAAAATGAACTAAAATGGTGTTTATGAATAAAAAAAGAACATGAATATTATGTATATTAACAATGAATATTATCCTCATTTAGTGTCTAATCACACCCCCCCCCCCCCAATTTGAGTTTTTCTAGTCCCGAGCAAAATATATCTCAACAATATGAAACTCGAATTCCCTTTTCCAAAAACATTTTAATACACAATGATCACCAAAAACTTCTATACCAAAAAATCATGAAACCCATAAAAATATTTTAATACATGATATTTTCATAAGAAGATCTCAATCCCAAGCTCATTCCTTTGTTCAAATTCATTTCCATATTTCATCCAATATCAATTAAGTATGAGGATGTGTTGTGCATCACAATAGACATGGGGGTTCATCTTTATTCAAGGGGGAAATGATTTAAGCACTAGGTGGAATCAAATTTCAATATTAATATGAGTTTTCATTTTTTTGTATCATATATTTTTGTTTTTTGTTTTTTTGCAATTTTGTCATGGTAATTGAAATTTCACTCAAAAGAGTCAACCCCTGTAGCGAGACTTTGCTGATGACTCCCAGGCTCAAATACCTTAGGGCACCAAGTGAATCCCACATACTCGGGCATCATCTCGATTTAACTCAGTCAAAAACAAATTCAAATTACCAAAAATAGAGATAAAATTACTAACTCTGTACCAGACAACTATGGAGTCACGATCCTCAAGTGCCGAAAGCCATGCATTAGGTCATTTCATTGCTCTATGTGCAAATTTATTATTATATTTTTTTAATTTATTTTTTTTGAATACTCATATTAAAACTAAAATAATCGCCAAACCTATGCTATTTATTTGGGGGACCCCATGAACTCAAACTAATACCCCACTATCAAAAGGACGTGCATTGTGATTCTTTTTTTATTTGGATGAAAATATAAATGATGAAATATCACATTGGACTGCCACACTTTCCAAAATCTATGCTCATGAAATTATACAAGGATTAAAATCAGAATCAGGTCATGCTAAATTATTTGATATTCAGTTTCAAAGTGTGCAATGTGTATTACCATGTTCAAAGTTAAAGGAATTTTTCCTTCTATTTACACATATTTTTTCAAATCATTCTTTTTTTTACACAAAAACATTTTTTTTATTTTATCCCCCCCCCCAACTTAAAACAACATTATCCCCAGTGTTTAAAGAAAGGAAAATTTAAAAGGGGGTAGAGGTAGAGAATGAATGTTCAAAAAGGAAATTGAAAATGAGGATCATGGAATGAAGTCACTTGGTGGTTGAAGTTGAAATTCTTGTTACTCCCTTTTAATCCTTTGATATCCATGTCACTTGTAGAGTTCCCTAGTAGAAAAAGGAAAAAAACAAAACAAAACAAACCAATATATATATATATTTATATAATAAAGAAATTAAAATATATGTATATATATAAAAATTATAGAATAAGGAAACACAAAAAACCGTAGGTCAGTGGTAAGCGCGTGCCCTTGTCTCCCTTCGGTCTCAGGTTCGAATCCCCACGGCTTCACCGGTTGTGACAGGGTTTGACCCACAACCCACGACATGTCCCTTTTTATTATTATTATTATATTTTTATTTATTTTTTTGTATTTTTATTTTAACCTACAAAAACAATAAAATAAACTGATGATACATTGTCTTCTTTTTAAATTTTTGGGTAAGGTATTACTCAAGCATCACACCACGTGACACGGATGAATATGGCGCTCCCCTTTCATACCCATCCATACTCAGAATAGAAGAACAGTTCAACAGTATATATTTTTTAAATATAAAAATTATTCATTAATATTATTTAAAATATAATGTTGATTAAAACAACAAAATGATTGGAAACTTGAAAACCATGGGTTGCCTCCCATGCAACACTTTTTTTAACGCCGCTAGCTCGACATTAACCCCGTAACTTACCCAATACCAATTTTTAACATTTTAAGGACCACATGTTTCACCAATTCTACTAGGATGAGATTGATTCTATGTTTATAATTTGTTTCATTCACAAACCTATGTTCTAAAATGAGTGGTAAAATCCAAGGAATTTCAGAAATGGTTGACCCAGTCTCCTCTATAGTCATTCCTAATACATCAATGATCATTACAAATTTTTTGGTTTCAAGAGAAGAATTAATTCCAATTGAAAGGTCATGATTATACCTTATAACGGGATTCTTTAGCGGGGAGGGAAGGAAAATAATTTTGAGCTTAGGTTGGATAAGACATTTAGGCATAAGTTGATATTTTAAATCTAACTCAATTTCATTTTCCAAATTTCTTATAAAAATTGGTTCCTTTTAAATAGAAGATTCAACCACCAAATTGGAAAGATCAGTTTCAGGAATGGGTATGGACTCAAATTTTGTGATTTCTCTTATTGGTTTAGTGATTTGTGTTTTTGAAAAATCATCAATAGAGTTATATTCATGAGACTCAATCCATAATGTCAAATTCTCCTCTTTTGAATCCAAAAAGTCAATTTCCTCTTGATTTAAATACCCTTCAACAATTCCTTGATCCTATTTATCTTCCCCAAATCCAAAGGTTTTCTCTTTAGTAAATTCATTAGAGGTTTGTGGTAAACTAGACACTTCACATAAGGTTATGGAAGGGATATTTTGTGTAGGGATGGGTTCCTCACAAGTTTTAATGATTTGTAGTTCTAACCTCAATGATGAAACCTCAAAATTCATTTTCTCCATTTGTTGACATAGTTTTTCAAGTAATGGATGTGGATCGGGATGGATAAGGGGTTGATACATATGGTCTATTCCAAGAGGATAACTATGTTGTTGGAATTCTATAGAAGGATGTTCTGATTGGCCTTGTTAGGATTGGAACTCAAAATAGGTTGGAATGTTTTTTGGAGAACATGAGTTAAAAAATTTTGGCTTAATAGTCTATTGATTATCACACCAGTATAAACTAGGATGGTCATTGTACATCACACTTGGTGTGGAGTGATCAAAGTAATGAGAGGTTCCCCATGTTTGGATTTGTTCAAAAGGGTTTTCCATAGGAATGAGGGGGTGAGAGTAGATAAGAGGGATGAAAAAAAAGGATGATAGTGTCTAAGATAACTTACTTAGGTCCCAGGAAATGGTACCAAAATTTGATTCTCACTCAAATTTACCCAAGAGATGAAGGTAGAATGGTCCTTGTAGTTTAGCTTGGGTTATCGAATCCTCAGAGACCTAAGAAGCACCTACAGACACGTACATTCTATGGATTGTTTTTGGCTATTAAGTGGCCAAATTGGGTTGATTTTAGATGGGTTTAAGGTATCACTAATAGTTTTAAGTTAATTCAAATTAAGATAATGAGTTGATCCTAGGTTATCGCTCGGGGTGGATTGGATGAATTCCTTTTTTAATGATTTCAATTTCTTATAATTGAGATGGGTTCATTTAATAAGATCAAACATAATCATCACTTACTGGTTTAAGTCATACACACCCTAATACTAATCACCCATACACTTGAAGGATCAAATCATTGAGCACTCCAAGGTAAAGGTTTGTATTAGCACTTGAAATGTGTGACCTTAAATTCAATAAGGATGAAGATGTTTTAAAATCATCAAATAAAAATCTCATTTAAAAGAAGTGATTAGCCATTAATGGAGTGAGAAATAAAATCCAATACAGCCCATTTCTACTCCCTTGTATCAACCCATAAAAGATTTATCCCTCCATTGATGACATGTCTTCAACGGAAGCGGGAAGTAGACTTACGAGGGTAGAATTGAAGAAGTAAAAAAACAACAACAAAAATCGATCACTCCACCATTGTGTGATAAATATCACAAAGTATGGTGTGAATAAATTCACAACTTGAACCAACAGTATCAACGTGATATGTAGAACAACATAATAAGATTATAAGAAGAACTTTTATTAAGAAACTAGGAGGAATTAAAACAACTTACATGTGAAGGAAGAACGTTACAAAGAGAAATTGGCAACATAACATTAAGATGAAAAAAAAAGCTCAAAGATTCTTTAATCCTCCAACAACACTGCCTTAAATAGTAATTTTTGAGCCCTTGGGTCGAATCTCCAATAGTGCAAGTCTCCTCAATTAATTTTGGTAGGCCATAGGTGGGTGGAAAGTAAGGAAGAGTTGATTTTTCCACCCTTGACCCGAGGTGGCAGCCATCTTTCCTTTACCGAACATACTTGCTTGGTAAATATTCTAGATGGCCAAATCAGAGTGGGACATAGAATAAGAAAATGGATCCCCGGATGTCTTATAACCGACTGTAAAATTTGGACCCATTTGGAGTTGTGGATTCTGAGATATGCTCATATTAGTGGGATGTTTTTCTGGGACGCAGAATATGGCCCAGAATTTTATCTCTAACTTGGGCTGCCTAAATGGACACCATGGAGGCCGATTTAGCATTGGATCATGAAGAGTGATCTGTTCCTATACATGTATTATAGAATCACACGAAATTGGGGAGTCATTGGGCCTTTATGTTGGGACCCACATGCTTATCAGTGAGATGGTGTCCAATCTTCCTTCTCCAAAATTGCTTCCTTTCATTGCCAAATATCTCCATCATCCTTTATGAATATTTCATTGATCCTTCAATGAAAAATGTTCATATTTAAATGAATATCCAGTTCAAAATAATATATAATTAAAATATGTATAATTAGATTCCTTAAAATTAGATGAATCATTGGGTACTTGAAATGATGTTCAAAAATGTACCACATAATAGTGCATTTTAAGAAGGTATTACAATCATAATGTGAAATGATGTTCAATGTGTAAAATGAACTAAAATGGTGTTTATGAATAAAAAAAGAACATGAATATTATGTATATTAACAATTAATATTAGCCTTATTTAGTGGCTAATCAAATAACCTGTTATTTTTTTACACTTAATATCCACTTATATTGGGTGTATTTATATTTGTCACACATAATTATGTAAGTGATTTATCCTTAATCTAAGGATACCATCTTTATAACGGATTTCGTCTCAATTTAAATTTACATTGAGAGTTCATTGTTTATATGCACAAATTCACTCTTATATGGTGTATATACTTTCCTTTTTCATATTATATCATTGATACCTTTATTCTCATGATATTATAAAGTTCTGATTAAATGTAATTCCTCTATTATTTGTATTCAAGTTTCTCTATTTTTGTTAAAAAACTCTTTAACTAAATTATTGTTTTAAATGTTTCAGAGATTTATTCTTCTAAATATTTATCATTAATTTCCATGTTTTCAAAATGGGTTTTAAGATTTATTTATATGGACATAAATGTTTTCAAATGATAATTCATTTAGAAGCTTCAAAGTGGTATGAGACACTTTGATTCAAAAATATCTTTTTAAATGATTTTGAAAATGATTTGATAAAGCATTGTTTATTTCAATATCTTGATTGGATATATTGGAATGTTTAAATGTTATTTTTATTTTATACTTGTGTTATGTTTTATGATTATGTTATGGTTATTGGGCATTGTTTATGTATACGGGTGGTTCCGTGATAAACCTAGGGCGGGTGAGCCCGAGATAGCTCTCCAATGCATTGGGTAATGTGACGGAGGTAAACGTGAATGTTTCTCCTAAGAGATTTAGGGAATATATTGTGATGGGTATTCCAAATGTGACTCTCTTTGTAGTTGGGATAGCTACAATGTAAGTTTGATATGGATTCCACAAGTTACCTCTATGATTTTTGATTTCTGTGTTTTATTCATAAATCTTATGATTTCATGAGGTATGTTATGATTAAAAAGTATGGTTTCATTATTTTGTATTTATTAATGGGTAAATGTTTTGTTTCCTTATTTTATAACCCTTATTGAGCTTTTTATGCTCATCCTGTGTTTTTTAAATGTTTTCCATAGGACTTAAAGATGAATAAGAGTCAGGGATGGGATTAATGAAAAGTCACGCTGTCTAAAACATGGAACTAGACATGACTCTTTTTTCAGGAGTTTTTATTTTATGAAAAAAATGGATACTGAGTAGCAGTTTCTACATGTAATTTTCAAGTTTATATGTAATAGTTATGGACTAATTCTCTAAAACTCTAAACCTGAAAAGATCCTCAATGTGAATTATTCATTTAATTCAAGATTATGTAATGTTTTAAGGTTGGGTCCTTACAATAACAAATTGGGTCTCCCATACATGACATCAAAAGGATCCAGGAAGATGTTAGAGTGGTTTCATTTATTGTACAAAACCTCTACCAATGTTATGTGATACTCCCAACTCTGGCCAAAATCCACCACGCAAGACCTCTCCGTATACTTGACCACCTAAATAGTGAACTCGGTCTTCCCATTGGTCTTGGGGATAAAGGTTTTGCTCTTCCGAATATGGGTCCTAAATTTCTATTCATGTCCTCCTCACAATTGTGATGTAAATCATGCATCACAATCATAGAAAATTAGTGAGGGTACCCCATGAAGACTTATTATCTCTCATGTGTCAAACAACCCCAATCACGCCACTAAAAAATGATTCTATATTCCAATGATGTGATCATAAATCATGATTTGGTAAAATATCACCAAGACGGTTTCATAGAACTATGTTGCAATTGGAATACAGTTGACAAAGTTCTCGGATTATTAATCCCATTCCCACTGCAGGATCTCATGAGGTTGAAACAAAACCACTAGAACTAGATGCTCTGCTTTCAACTGTGGATTGGCGAGGAACCTTGAGAAAACTATGATATGATTTTTATAATGATGTAATACCAAAAATTTCACCAAATATCCTTGTACATAATCCCAAAACCAATATTTATAGCAATGGTAGAATTGTGTAACTCTCGCCTCTTCTTGTATTACAACTAAAACCAATATTCTCCCTTGGAACATGATCATGTCATTCCCCATTAATAATCTACATATAGTGTTTTACATGTGGATATATGATCATGAAAAATCTCGTAGTCAATGTCTACTACCTGGGACTCTTTCACATGACCGAGGATATAAGGAGGAAACACCATCGACTATAGAAGAACAATACCCTTTGGTTTTACTAGGGTTAACTAGAGTGAAGCCATCTATTCCGAGGCTTCCTACACTAGCTGAGCATGGGACTTCATACTGAGGGAATATACTACAACATTACCCTTTCCTATAGTATAAAATATATCAATTTTAAAGTCCTATAGGAAATTAGACCAGCATCGTAGCTTTAGGATCATGCCTCTCAGAGTGAATATGTACCAAAGACTCTCTTAGCCTGATTAAACAATAAATTTCTCTCTCAGATGGTTGTGTCATCACATCATCAAGGAAAATAATTCAACTGAAATATCTAGTTCATGATTCACATAGTTATTCACATGTTTTTTTAGATTCCTCAAAACATATGTTATAAATACCTATCATTGAATGAACACGCCATCTACTAAGGCATCACAGTGCACTAAAAAATCAATGAATTCATGTAGTAGTTTCAACGGTGCAGAACTTTTCATCCTCTGGATCAAATCCTCAAAGGCCTTCTAGAACTATAGGGACCAGGTAAACGATTTTCCCTTCGACATAATGGATGTCAATGTGGGTAAAAATCTAGAGAATTATTCAAAAAAACCTCCTTTAGTACCCCACCAAGACAAGAAAACTCTAGAAATCTACCACATTATTAGTTATATCCAGTCAATGAACTTATTTGATCATTTCTAGATCCATAGATAAAACATGATCATAAATAAAATTCCCCATAATTTGATCATCATATATCTAGAACTCTAATTTCGATAGTTTTTCATAAATCTTGTGCTCTCAAATTAAATTAAGAACCATCCTTATGTTTACTACATGATCCCCATATATTGTAGAGTAGATAAGTATTTCAATGATGAAGAAAAAAAAGTGGTACAAGTATGGTGCGAAGACCGAATTAATAAAATCCATAAAAAGGAATATGAATTTTTACACACTAATGGGCATCACATGGAATTTGTAGTTTCCATTGCAACATGGGATAGGAAACTGTGGGATATCATCCTTATGAGACTGCAATTGTTGGAAACTAGACCATTGATCGATATTAGAGAACCATATCAACCCTCTAAAATAATTGACATGGTCATCAATCCTTGGAAGGGGTACTTTTTCATTATCATGGAATGGTTCAGGAGAAAATAATCCATGCAAATATGTAAGATCTTGTCTTCCTTCTTCTCAAATATAATTTCAACTGTATAGGGGGGCACACAATGTTTGATGAAACCTTTCTCAAAAAGTTCTTACAACTTAAATGGTAGATCTTGGATCTTAGTTTGTTTCATATGATATTTTTTGAATGTCATCAGGGTATTCCCATGTTGTAAGAATATGAGAAAATCCATCTCCCACCTCGGATGTAGTCACAGAATGTCTTCAGGGAAGACATATATATAGTCCTCCACATATGAAGGAATCATGATTTAAAAAAAATAAATTTCAAAATTTTTTATAATTGAAAAATTATGGGTAATAGGCTACATTATATTTCTAACAGCACCCACTAGTCTTAATACGATGTATTTCTCACCAAAAAAGGAGAACCTCGTCCCATAATAATGTAGGCATCTGTCTAGTATACTGTGATAGCCAACCTCATCTTGAACCATGGAAATATAATTCATTCAAAAGATGAGGTCATGGGGTTCCATCATGATAAAAAAAATATCCCACATGGACTTGTCTCAACCAATTGATATCTCGGACTACATTCATATAAAAGATACAAAATATTCATTCCCTAAAGAAACCTAAATACCAAGCTGTTGTGCTAGCACCTCAAATGGGAGCACTAACTCTCACACTAGAAGTAAATAGATAAAATAATGGATGGAAAATGTGTCTAATAATGTTGAGGAATGTGTGTAATAAACAGGTATTAAACTTCCACTAATCTCATGCACTGATGGATTGTAGAAATCCAAACCATGCAGTTGTCCAAAGCCCCAGTCACCGGCTCTTAGATCCTAATGTGGATTGTCTAGTGGGGGATGAGGAAGGAATTCATAGTTTCATCCTCCACATGAAAGTCCATATGTTCCTCTTTCATCTACACCTCCCTATAGATCACCCATTCCATTCCTAGGAGTTCTGTAATTATGAAAATTTCTCTGCCATGGTGGTCCATCAGATATCTTAACAGGAAGTTTAGTAGGTCTAGTTAGATAGTCATGTTCCATGGGAAATTTCCTATCCAAGGAATAGAACTGGACCTCCTTGGGTTTACCTGGTGTTATGTGATACACTTGCGTTATATGACCACATCCCAGACCCTTCTCACATATGGGAACCTTGTTGTGAGATCTTATGAGACTTCCTATTTCGGTTGATGACTCAGCTCGGTTGCACCCACTACCAACTCCAGATATTTGGAATCCCTTTCACAGAAATTTCCCTATCAAATGTTCCCAGAAAAGCACCCTAACATAGGTGGGGATTTATAAGGGTATAGTGTTGGATGAGATATCTTGGCATAGACCATGCTCATACTTCCTTGGTCATAAGTATCCAACATGGATCATGTTGACAGAGTACTATATAAGGTCTGTGACCCTAGATTCATACTCATAAAAACTCATAACTCCCAATTAATGATTCAAAATACCCAAAATATGAATGTAGTGTATGTAGGAGTGGGAGTATTCCACATTAAATATCTGAGGTAATTCATACAATGAGGCTATAAACTCATTGTGAATCTCTGTATCCAGACTCCACCAATGCGCAGATGCTCCGTTGAAATTTTTGACTAAAAAATAAAACATAAGATCTTTCAAGTTATTGATAGGCCTAATGATACAAACCAATGAGTCAATACAATCCTTCCCAACCATAGGATCTAGCTCACTGTGGAACCTAAATTGTCTTTAACATGGGGACATGTGAAGAGCTCTCAACCTACGCATGTCTTTATCTTCTTCTATGGGGACACTCTCTTACTCAACATGTAGAGGTTCTGTTGTATGCACACATAGAGGAGGGGGATTATATGATAGAACTGGAACTAAGGACTTGTTTCAAATAGGATAGTTATCACAAAATGTTGCTGGTATCCTAGTGGCTATAATCGAGGATGCATCCTGAAATTTTACAAGGTGAACCGTGGTCAAATGGGAATAAAAATATATATTCATCACAACATAAATACAGATCTAACTCAATATGGAATTTCAAAAACTCAATCAAATATGATGCATGTACCACTGATCACTTCGAAAAATGTGTCAGCATTCTGAGTCAACAAGTAGGTATTCAGTGTCCGGGTGAATGGATACATCATTCACCACACTATAACTTGACTCACTTTCCTGAGAGCCACACTCAAAACACGTTGACATTGTTTCGTGAAGCCCAACTAATACCTTTATAGGGAAGAATTTGAAAAACATCCCAAGGAATGAACAGTTGGTGATACCATTCTATAATGGCCTGAGATAACACTACAACAGAATCTCTGTTTAGCGGCGGTTTTTTTTTTTGAATTTCGTGGTGGTTTAAACCGTCGCGGCATGGTTTGTCGGCGGTTTACAGAAACCGCCGCCTAATATGAAGTCTCCAATCTATTCACAACGGTTTTTTCCATTTCGAGGTGTTTTAAGGATAGTGTCTTAGATGCCTCATTTCGTGGTGGTTTTCCTGAATTTAGCGCCGGTTTTAACGATCCCTGGGTATCAATTTATTCGTGGCGATTATAACTGCCGCGAATAAACTCAAATTCAGCGGCTGTAAAACTGCCGCCGAAGTCACGGGAACCGCCATGGAATGAGGCAGCAACGATTCGGCTATGTCGCAGTGGTTAAAACCACCGCTAAACGTAAGAAAAAATTTACTTTTAGCAACGGTTTTCACAGTTTAGCGGCGGTTTAAATTGACACCCATATAAATGTCGTGGTGGTTAAAACCGCCGCTAAAAGCTGTCTAGAAAAAATAAATAAATTTTCTGCTTTTGCTGCACCACTTCCCTGAAAAACAAATCAAACCAGAAATATAAACCAACTGAGATACATTATAGCCCTCCTACTATGCATAACCCACATCATGTATCATCATCACTAGCCCTCCTCTTTCACTACATCACATTCCCACAATCACTTCCTCAATATCAAAAATAACAACATGAAAATCACACACCAAAACATCATTTTCCACAAAAAATAATTTGGTAAGAAATTATATATTATTCATATTTGGTTAAAATGGATTAATTAATTATAACTGATGATAAAATATTATAATTAGTTATGTATTATTCCTTTTTATGTTATAGGACCTAAGAAAATGGGTGGTGAAATATTGGTCCATAGAAATCTTGGGGGTGAGGTTTTTCCATGAGCTGTTAAGTGGTGTGTCAATGGAAAGGGGCTTCAAAATGAGTTAGGCTCTCTAATGTTCTAGAACTATTGTTTTTATTATTATTTTGTGTGGTTTGAGGTGTGTAATATTTACATTGGATTCCATTCTCCTTCTATAAACCCAATTATTATTTTTTAATTAAATGGTTAATTGAAATTAAAATGTTAAGGTGATTGAAGACCATGATAAAACTAAACTACGTGCTAGGGAACAAATATAAGATTGTGTGTTGGCCTGATTCCTCAGTCTCTAAAGGATGAGGCATTGAACTTAGAGATCTCAAGTGACTTCCTGACCCCTTTATTGGGGGGGACCTTTTGAGATGTCTTTTCCCTAGAGGATTATCCTTGTATACCTTTTTATGGAGGTGTTTTGTGACATAAGATGACCATCCAATTTAGTCTAGCTAAGACCCTTGAGACACCTCCAACAATTAAGTAATGTATGACTTAGAAACCATGGCCTATCTAGTCTGGAATGTGTCTGGGGTATACCATCAAGTTATGCAATCATAGTAATTGTTTGTATTGACCAAACCATTTTCCATTAGTTGTGATTTACTCTAGGTGGACGAACATAGGATGGACTAGGATTGGGTTTGATGAGTGGACCATCTAAGTGGAACCTTCTAACTAAGATGGTCCATGATCAATATTCTTGTAAAACCCATTATTTGGTTTCCGTATTGAGGCCGAGATGTTATTTTATATATTGACACTGCTAGAAATTGTGATTTTATCGAATGAAAAGTACTAGATTGAGATAGTGGTCCATGAACAAGGATCTCAAGAGAGATTCCTCTATATACATACAGACCTAGAGGACCCATGTGGGTTCCCACTAGATAGACCAACCCTGAACAGGTGCATGTGTTTCTTTAGAGAAGGTTACAGGTGTCACTATAGAACCTGAACAAATGTGGATGCCTGATGGAACTAAGATGATAATGATGGGAATGGGTGTTTGGTTGACCATGGTTTTATTTATATTTATATTTAGTCTTGATTCATGATATTTAACAAGATTCATTAGAATCTCTAATTGGGCATGACACAATTTTCATTACTTAGGACACAAGTGAATCACTTGTTGGGATGGATGAGACCCTTTGATTCTTATTGTGTTTCTAATCTATTATCATGACATATTTGGGGTGGACACTTAGTATAACTAGCATCAATCATATATGATAGATGTATAACTAATGTTGGTACCTTTTTTTCAAAAAAAATCTATCGAGTCCTGTGTGCTAGATATATTCTAGTAATTTATATATCTTCTCACTAGAGTGTTAGTTTGGGACATATGAGTAGTCCATTCTAATAATTTTTCTATATAGAACGTGATGCTACACATTCATTCATAATATGGGGTTTATATTGATAACATACAATTAGATGGGGCTTTATATCTTTTTAGGGATTATGATAGGTGTGGGTGGACAATTGGAGCATCCATCGGGTCGATAACCCTCCTGGTAGCATAATGGATCTAAGGAATGAGTCATCTATTTATTTTTTTGATTACGTAACCCTATCATAGCGATAGGACATGGGTCCTCCATTCATAGAGTTGGTAACCCTCTCAGTTGATGCACACAATGCACATTGAGGCATAGATCATTCATTGCGGCCAGTAACCCTCTTGAATAACAAAGTATTTAGTGTTTAATGAGTACATTATTACTTCTACTATTGAGGGAGGATGTAGAAGTTATTGATGTGTGATATTATGGGTGAAAGTTAGGACATGAAAATGTGTGGTGGCAACTACCAATTCAAATATAGGCCTAAATGGAATGATGTATACCACACTTGAGAAATCAAGACATAAAAAGAAACATCATAAATCAATAAAATGCATAAAAAGAAACATGAGAAATCAAGGAAATTTTAGGAGATGAAAATGTGTGGTGGAAACTATGTGCCACAAATGTTACATATACAAACCAATTGTTCCCATATTTGTTTAACACATCAACAATACAACTACTCAGGGTCCGATGATGCATCGTCACCCTCTCCACCTTCATCTCCACTTTCTGTTGTCACCTGTAAGAACATTATATTGGAAATTAAATACGGTTGCATAATTATATTAAAACTTAAAACCAATGAAATTTAGAAAACTAAATGAATTTTATTTTATTTTTTGATTTACCTGCATACCACCAGTCGATGCACTACCACCGGGGGCATATCTGCTCATCTGCTGACATATTTAATTCAACTCTTTCTACAAAGAAGATATCTGATCCCCTTGCTGGTGAACTGTGTTTCGTAAAGAAACAATCTCTTTATTAGCATCTTCGAGTATATGCTGAGTAAAGTCAGGAGTAGATGCATCTACCATCCCTGGTGGCCTACTAAAAACATCAGATGGTATGGGTCCCAAACCCATCCCGCGCACTCTCCTAGGATGCTCTTTCCCAAGGACTTTAGCAACTGGGTCATCCTGGGAGACTGAGTAGGACTGTGCAGGATTGGCATCCCATAGTTATTTAATTTTTACCTATAAATCAAATATCAATATATATTAACACAGTAAAAACTGATAATAAGTTATTATGCTAAAAAAATTGACTTCATACCCCAACTTCTTTAGTAGGCTCATTAACAAAGATTCCATATGATTTCTTCTGAACATCCAACCATAGTTCAGTTCTGGATGCTTCATGCCCTAAACTCTTGGACTGAATTAAGCAAAGATAAATCAACAATTCAATATATTAAACAGATAATATTGTCTTATAAATATTTATACTAATTAAAAGATTATCAATGTCATTCGGCTTCTAGAAAAACTTTTTGAGCCCGCAGTGTGCGGGATGACTTGCTTAGCCCGGTTTGATGCATTCTGTCTTGAGAGATCCTGAAATAAATAAAATGAAATTTAATACTAATGTATTTAATGTCATTTCCTTTTCATATACAAGTATAAATGTAAAATGAGGATAATATAATAATATATATTTCAATACCATTGGCTTCTGATCATGATGTCTGTCAACAAACACTTTCCATTATTCTTTTGGTACCCCACTGGGTAGCTTCTCATACATTTGTTGCGCGGTCAAAGAAGTATCGTTGACATCACACCATAATCTCCATTTGAAATCTTTCCAATTCTTACCTAGATTTTTCAACGTCCACTTTCGTGCTATCACATTAGCAATGGTAAAGTGGAAGAACATCTGTATATAAAAATTCATTTTGAACATATTAGTAACATGACATTCAATTAAACCATAATGTAATAAATTTACCTTTATTTGAGAATCATAAACTTCGTTTTTCCAGCTTGGAGGCATATGTCTCCAATTGTCTTATGAAATGGGAAGGGAAACAGGCTTCACTGCCAGCTGGCCTAAAATCTGGCCAAGTAACCCCGCGGCGTCAGCCGTAGGGACCCCATAAGAATCAAATGGAATGACTATCTTCTCGCCAGTCATATTTCAAACATCTGAACTTTTTATGTTTTTCTCCACGATTTCATTTTTGTCATCTTCAATGAGAAAACAATTAGTATAAACAAAATGCAATAAATTTATTTAATTAAAATTTGTACTTATGACAGTGACACTCCAGTATGCCCTGGATGAACTAGAAGGGGTGTGTCGCTACCCCACTGTTGAGGCTCCTAAAGGGGGAGTCGACGACTCACCCTCTAATGGTACATCCACAGATGGTGTGAGAGACAGTGCAGGGGGAGATGGTGCAGGGGTGTCGACAGCTGATGCCTCAGATGTCGTGGAGAGGGATCCAGATGGATCTCCATCTATTGCAGAACTAGATGAAATAGTGTATCGCTTCCTCTTTAGCATTCATATCATTTAATAAAATAAAATTAAGTTCATAATATATATTTGAAAAAAAATTATGCAGAAAAAAAATTAAAAATGATAATAGATGCCCAGTACTAACAGACAAAATATATATAACAATGATAATGAATGACTGTAGAAATGAAACAAGTGGTTGCTGAATAAATAAATAATTGTACACACAATCATTTTCACCTTCAATCATGTCAGTTTCCTACTCCATTGCTTCATCCACTTCATTCATCCTTTCTAGACTAATATTTTCAATATCATGATGGACAAATAATCCTGCTTCCTGTTGCTGATTAACTTCAATTTCAGAGGTCAAATTTTCCACTTCATCACCCATATCATACAAATCTCTTTGTATTACGTGAGAAACTACACTCCACCCTTCATCAGCAACATCATTCACATAATATACCATTTTTGCTTGTGATTCTAAGATATATGGATCATGCAGTTCGCGATCACCAACATCCATCAAGAGAGAGAAGTTCACAGAAGTAAATTGAAAGGAATCTATTTTAACACCTCTGATAAAATTGACCCATTTTCATTTGAATAAAACAACCGAAAAATTTCCATGGTAGTTTAATTCAATAATATCATGTAGATTTCCATAGTATTCCACTTCAGAAAATGTAAATATACCACTATTCTATGTTTTCAAACCCACTTCTCGATCGACTGTATGAAATATAAAGTCATTCACATTATAAGCGTCGAACTTTCTAACTTGTTTTAGAGGACCTCTAGCAAGAAACTTTAAATCTTATGAAACCTCTGCTTGAGTATCAGTATTCATGATCTGAAAAAAGAAATATACTTTATTAGATTTACAAAATGTATGTGTCAAACTAATATTTATATTTATTGCAGTATTTATGAACTTACATGTCATGCAAACCATTCTACAAGATCTTTATTAACAGCTTCCGTTATATCTTTCTCATTTCGTGTTTGGACTCTCATTCGTCTCTTTGTTTGTATCCTCAACTCTTCAATAAATGGATCTGCAATTTCACTATTCAGCAGCACATATCTATGTGCCTGTAATAATTCCAATTCAGTAAATGTCACATTTGAGGTCCTCCTAACTGATCGTCCAATAGAAGTAAATATTTTGGATTTCTGATGTATTTGAGATTGAGTCAATGTGTCGTCAACACGTACAACTCGATTAAATATTGTCTCAATATCATCCAAGTATCAAGAACAAAAGGTCAGACACTCCTCAGCCAAAGAGCCTTCAGCAATAGAGCCTTCTGGTTAAGCTTTATTTCTCACGTATGATTTCAAATGCCCAAGATATGTGTGAAATAAAATAAACATAATTATGCATTTAATTAAGTACCAAAAATTGTTTACTTAATTGTAAAACATATAAATAAAGTACCTCTCAATTGGATACATCCATCGATAATGAACGGGGCCTCCTAATTTAGCTACCTCAACCAAATACACAGTTAAATGCATCATTACAGTAAAAAAAGACGGAGGAAAGATCATATCCATTGCACAAAGGGTCAATACAAACCTCTCCTGGAGGTTGTCAAGATGAAATGGATGTAGATATTTCTCACATAGTTGTCTGAAAAATGTGCAGAACTGGAGTACAATAGCAGTAATTTTTTCAGGTAATAATGTATGCAATGCCAATGGTAGTAACTATTGTAACAAAATATGTGAATTGTGACTTTTCAATCCATGTAACTTACAATTATTCGAGTCAACACACCTCGAGATGTTACTTGAATACCCATCAGATACCTTAACATTCTTTAACATTCGAAGGAATGTATCTTTATCCCTATTTTTCATTGAAAAAAATGTTAGAGGATACTTTTCATTCTCATCTGTCCAGAGATCGCATTTTATGTTCATTGCTTGTAAGTCTTTGTGAGCATTGAGATGATCCTTCGACTTTCCATGCTCATTAAGTAATGTGAATATCCAATTTTCACAGACATTCTTCTCAATATGCATCGCATCAATATTATTCCGCAACAAATTAAATTCCCAATACGAAAGTTTGAAGAATGTACTTTTTTTCTTCCATTTTTGTGTTCCAGTTTCGCTTGATGATGCACTTCAGACCCATTTTCCGCTCTCATTCAAATGATGAACCTTCCAAAATTCTGTTTCAACATTTTCAAGCTATGTCAATATTTCAGAACCAGTTAACAACTTTGGAGGTGGTCTATGATCAATGGAACCATTAAATTTTGATATGTTCAGCTGAAATCTATGAGATGCATCGAGAAATATTCGATGACACAAGAAGCACCATTTTCTATTGTAAGGTAGTCGTTTGGGCTCAAAATCAAAGTTACAAATGGGACAATCCAAACCCATGTAATTGTTCCAAACAGATAAATTCCCAAGCCCAGGGAAGTCACTAATTGTCCACATTAAAGCAGCATGCATTTTGAACATTGTTTTAGAAGAAGCATCAAATGTCTCAACACCGTTGCTCCATAACTCCTGCAATTCGTCAATCAAAGGCTGCAAGTATACATCAATATCATTTACAGACATTTGTTTTCCAGGAATAATCATCAAAAGGATAAAATATGTTTGTTTCATACACATCCATGGAGGCAGATTATAAGGGATCAAAACAACTGGCCAAATGCTATAACTGGTACTCAAAGTCCCAAATGGGTTGAATCCATTGGCAGCCAATCCCAATCGAACATTCCTAGGATCAGCTGAGAAATCGAGATGTAATGAATCAAATTTCTTCCACGATTGATAATCTCGTGGATGTCTCATTAACCCATCATTGTTATTATCTACAGAATGCCACTTCATGTATTCAGTGATTTTCAATGACATGAATAATCTTTGCAATCGAGGCTTAAAAGGAAAATAACGTAAAACCTTTGCAGGTGTGTTCCTTTTCTTATTCTCCATGAAATTATGTTCATTCAGACTTCCAACATCACCCTTTGCCTGCCATATAGAAGAAGAACATTTCTTGCAATTCTGTCTACTTGAATCCTCTCCCCAATAAAGCATACAATCATTGGGACACGCATGTATTTTTGTATAATTCAGACTAATCTTGTTAACAACTTTTTTCATATCATAAAAATATTCTGGGATTTTTGCTTTAGGAAATGCATCATGAATCAATTCCAATATCATGGACATTTCCTTATTTGTAATTCCACATAGACATTTGATATGGTACAACTTCAGCAGAAATGAAAGCTTTGAATATTTCAAACATCCACTATACAACTCTTTATTTCCATCGTCAACTAAATCATGAAATGCATTTTCTTTAGTGAATTTTTATCTTACATTTATCTTTACATAATCAAGAGGTGGATCCAATGATATGTTACAATCTTGATCTTCCTGTGTTACAGTCTCAAAAACATCACTTGTCACGTTGCAATTTGTAGAACCCTCTTCTGGTTGTTCTAGTATGTTTTGATGCTGATAGTGGTGTCTTGTAGTGTCGAATGCATAATTTATGAGGTTTTGCATTTCATTTTCCATTGTCGACAAACTTGGGACCTCATTCTGTGGATTAACATCAGTGCTCAATCTTTTAGTAACATTCGATTCTCTATGCCAAATCCAACACAAATATTGACCAGGGAATTGCTTCAATATTAAATGTTCATAAACCTCATCTCTCTTCAACCATGTTATAAATTTACATTTAGGACATGGACATATTATTCTCCCTTCAACAGATTGATTAGAAATTGAAAAATCTAAAAACTCATTCAAACCCTTAACATACTGAGGTGTGTTCCTCGGTAATGTGATCCAGCTTTTATCCATGTGTATCACAATGTGCCTACACCATAATAAAAATAATTAAAACACATAGTTACTACTAAATAGAGAAATAGATTCATATATACGATAGTGTAACATTACAGAAACATAATATAATAAATATGATACCCTGAGTTAGATATGAACCCTCTAGTGTTTGGGATAGGGGAAGTTTCTTTGGTAAAGAGAAATAGTGTGCTAACAACATGGTTGCTACTTTACCATGAAAACCAAAGAATATTGTTAATTTGGAATAACCCCAACCTAAGTTCTCTATAGAGTCTTAATATAAAACTCTAATATCGAATAAATATATTATAAATAATGGTTAGGGAAAACCTTAGGATGCTTACAAAACGCAACACATTGTTAATTTGGAGTGGCAAGAACCACGTGAGGGATAGTCTTGAGGCATGATAAGTAGTGGTGTTCATGGAAATTCATGATGAAATATTTAATAAATAAATATCAATGAACATTATATAACATCAAAACAAGAAAATTATTAGAGGGGGTGACACGTATGAGAGGAATCACCTTCTTAATTTCCTAAGTATAAAAATAGAACCTCCAATCAACTTAAAATATATATATTTATATATATATAATAAAATAAATAAAAAATTTCATAAAACTTAAAATCTATATAATATTGAATATAATGCATCAAGAATAATGAACAAATACCTCTTAAGATCTAATCTGGCTTCCCAAATAGTAGCATCTAAAATCTCTATCGATTTGTCCAGAAAAACAACTCAATAACACTATAGAGGGGGTGAACACTTGGGAGTACTCAGGAGGAATATATTTCTAAGTAGTTCTATATACATGCAAGATATATGTGCCAGAGTATACATATGTGAAACAACTAAGCAATACTATAATATGGGTTATGTTAAAAATAAATGTAACACATTATATATTTTCTATCTTTAACCATATCACCTGTAAAGGTATTATCATATTAAACCAATGGATTATCAAAAGAAAGTAAGAAATGGGTATTTTGATTTCCATGTAATTATAACAATAATGTATATATTCCATATTTATAACATCATCATCGAATAATTATTCCACTTCACAAAAATTTCCATAATATGGAAACCATCAATATTTTCAACAAAACAGAAAACCCAACTCTTAACATGTGTCAATCATCACTGTCACATCATCATATTAGCAAGAAAATAGGTAATCCCAACTCTCAACCTATGTCAATCATCTCATCATCATCACATCAGCATAAAAAGAAAGTCCAACTCTCAACCAGTGTTAACCATCCCAACATCCACTAAATTTCCACATCATTACCTCAATGACACATGTTATAACCTTGATCCATTACAACCAAAAACATGACATTGCCTTAAAGCCATCACAAAATAGGGAAATGTGTACATGTTATACCTTAATCCATTATAACCCATAATATAAGAATGTATTGTAACCATGATCCATCACAACCCATGAGTATAGTATCAAACAACCACAAACAATCAAGAAGATAGAAAAACAATCACTTAAGAATAAAAACTAACAAACACATATAAAAAATCACATGCAATAAGTAGAAAAACAAATAATCATAAACGAAAACATCTGCATACAATACAATAAATACAACATTACAATTTATTATAAGAAACAATAATAATAAAGAAATAACTAATATCAAAAAAACAAAAAAAATAGAAATCAAACCCTAGGGTTCGTATAGGTTGTCAGGGAAGCAGGGTCGTCGGGGTCGCGGGGTCGCCGGGGTCGCGGGGGGCCGGGGTCGCCGAGGTCACGGGGTCGTCGGGGTCACGGGGTCACCGGGGTCGCAGGGTCGTCGGGGTCGTAGGGTCGTTGGGGTCGCGGGGGGTCGGGGTCATGGGGGAAGCAGGGGGTCGGGGGAATCGCAGTCGTTGGGTGAGAAAGATGAGGGTCGGGGTGGGGGGAAGGGTCGGGGCTGTTAAAAAAAAAGTTTCACGATGGTTTATTATAAACCACCATGAAACCTTTTTTAAAAATGGTTTAGCGGTGGTTCTAGGAACCACCGCTACAAAACTTCCACTAAACAGCGATTTTGTTGTAGTGCAAGTTGGTTATTGAGCCGAAACAACCGAAATCCCTCCTACACAATCCAAGGGTGGAGACAAGATTCGAAGGAACTAACTCGGGGAGGCCATTTCCTAAAATCCAATGGACACACAGACAATCCACTGAATGAAAAGGTGAATAATGGAATGCAATTAAATGATGAAATACTCCTATAAATAAACCAAATATACATGGAACACTAAAAATTGATGTATGGTAGTTTAAAATGAAATGAAAGGGGAGAAATACATACCCACAAATAAATTTGTGCCTACATAAAAAACCTAGAAAAGATAAAATAGATGAGAGCCTAACTCATGTATCTCATGCTATGACCACCATACATGGTCCAATAAATCTATATCCCTAATATCTTCTAATGTCATGATGGAATGGTATTATTTCTAAAAAATATATGACATGTATTGGTTAAACCACATACATGGGTAAATATATACATACCTATTAGAATGCCCTGAATAAGGGATCAAGGAGTAGTAATTGATGAAACTGAAGTGGAAAGTAGTGGATAGAACAATGTATGATAAAAGAGTATAGATTAACCCACAACGAAGTTAATGTAAAAATATCCAAATAGAAGGACCTCAACACAGTGATAATATGAACTTCTCATATAGTATTCGTTATATATAGAAATAGAGTATACTCATTTAATCATGAGAATCTATGCACAAAAATCATGAGGCATACCCTATGTGTCTGATCCAATCCAGGGTAGAGATTAACTAGTATCTAAATAGTTGTTAATGAAACTATATATATATATATATTCATAGTAAAACAAGATAATATGATAGAGTAAGGGGATACCCATCTCACATCTCATCCTAATAAGGAGAGTTTCCAATACATCCCAAATAAGTTCATCTATGATTCTCATCACCACATGTGTCTACCCAGAACACACACATATAAGGTAGTCAATCACTACACCAAGGTACAATCCTTTATGGGTGGAAATGACTTTCTTTCACAGTTTTAGGTCTTGTAAAAATAATTCATCTGAGTGGGGAAAGAGTCTCAATTTCTCATGAGACCAAAGGTACATCAAACCACATCTAATCACTATGTCTCAATCCTGATAGGTCATAAATTATAGGAATGATTCTCATAGCCTAGTACGATATAGGGGCCCTACTATGGTATTCTCTAAGTAACTTCATTCTATAGTCATAATGGAGGGTACCACTAGGGAGGGTCATCAAGGAATTTCATGACCATATCCTACTAGAGGATACAAACTATGATACATCATTGAAACTCAACATCCCAGTCCTACTGGAGGGTTAGGCCAGGATGATGTCATCGAGGAATGAAACTGACCATCCCTGAAAGAAGCTTAGCCTAGAATTTCCACTGATCAATACCATTTCCCAATCCTACTAGAGGGTAGTCCTGGAACATTGGGAAACTCCAAAAACCTATACTACTAAAGGGTAACTCATAAATAACATCATAGAACACTATTACCTAACCCTATTGGAGGGTAAGTCCAGTACTACTTTGGTGATTATTTATAATTGCATCCATCATAGGTTTATGCCTCAGCAAGTTATAGACCAATAACATTTCATGTCACATCTCAAAAGAAGTCTTTGAGGGAACCAGCACATGTTATGTGAAAAAATTCTTAGTATATTCATCTCACGGTCCAAAATACATGTTTAAATGATGGATATGTGGGAGTTTGAAGATTTAATTGAATAGTTCATGTGGAACATGGACTGTGAGAGGACCCACATGGAGTGTTCTACCAATTCACAATCTAGTAGTGTTCTTGGCCACCACATAGCTCCACCACATATAATAGAACATGTGTATAGGTAGACTACACATCATGTCTTAAAAAACTAGGATCATGGCCATGTGCTGTAGTTAGGTCCGTGTACTCAGTCCCTGTGTCTGTATACATCAGTACATGACATGTCGGTCCACATGGGATGGAACCCATGTGGACAACCCATGCATGTGTTATCTTACAAAGATTCCACACCCGTGTGACCTTTCAAATGTGGTGTCAAATAGGGGAAGGTATACACAGCTTGTGGCAGAGCACTACATGTAGTGTTACCCTCTTCTATTCTCAAAACCTAGTTTCTCCGCTAAGGGGGGCTATATGAGGTTTGTTCATCATACATACTACATGGTTTGTAGTCAGGTTTTCCCAAAAATCTCAAATTTGATCTGTTGCTTCAAATCATCATATACCTCTGCTAATATCACTTGATGTTCATCCAAAATATTTTGATCTGGCTGAATCTCATGGGGTTTCAACATCGAAGAATTCAAATAATGATTGAAGAAAAAATCACCATGAATAAGGGATTAGAACATCACCATCAAAGCATTCTTGGCTGAAAATTAAGAAGGGAGATTGGGTTAGTTAAAATGATTAAATAATATTCAATATAGTATGGGATCATGAAAAGCCAAAAGAGGCACAAATCATAGAAAAAAGAACTATCCACTTAAAAATTCAATCCATGATCAAAAATCACCAAAGATGAGTCTGACCTCTTATTTGGATTGATCACTCATTGAAAATTTAATTGCCAATGAGGCAGGACGATCTTTTGCATTCGCCGATTATTGATTAGATTCGATCTAACATTTTTTCGTTCATTATTATTCAAAGGAATTCTTCAAAGGGAGACTGAAGCACTCAGGGGAGGATTCTAGGAATAGGGAGGCCAACCTTGGAGAAATCCCTCTAGTGATAAATTTATAACCAAAATTTAGGTTAGAAAAATTTATGTAATTAATTTATTAATCAATTTATCAATCTACTTGAACGTTCTTCCAAAAAACGAGGGGGTTGAATGTCTTGGGATTAATATTTTTATGTCGCGCCTAGGGTAAACACCGTATTCTGGACACAACCATGGTCTCTAATTTTTGATCTTGTCAATAGTTTAATAGTAATCACATTTTTTTTAATTAACTACATGTGAACAAAATAAAATATATTTTTTTTTATAAAATAAATTCTGGGCACATTGGGTTTTGGAATCACATACCATCATAGTGGATGTTTTGGGAAATAAATTTATTAATAGTTCAATGTCATACATGGAAAAATCGGGTATCAATATATTCTTTGACTAAATTATCATGATGGATACATTTTTTTTCTGTTAGTTTAGTTGACCTATGTGAACCATATCTATGTGGTTCAATTCAGTAGCATGAATTCACATAAATGAAATTCATCTAGATGGTTATCTAAATTTTGGATAAATCAATAATTAATTCAATTATATATAACCATTGGTGTAAATGAAGTAATAATTAATTATTATTTATATTAAATAAATAATGGACTACCTCTTCATAGTGACATTGATTTTCCAATGGTTGTAGTTATAATTAAGTGATTGTATGGATATTTCTTTTATTATATATTGATTTTTTCTACTATAATTTTTTAAAAAAAATGAATCATGGAGTTTCTTCCAAGACCATCATTATTTTTATATCTTATTAATAATAGTTTTAGTGAACACTGAGATAAATATTAAAATAGGGGAATCACAACTACAAGATAATTTGACCTTGATCTCTAATCATTATATACTAATACTAATCTATTCAATTTAGAAGAAACAGAATAATGATTTCTACACTAGATATGTCAGGAACTCTTCTTTGTTTTGGAGAACCTCGTTGATATTTTCTCTGTTCATAATTTTTTTCTCTACTAGATATCTTCTCCAATGATAGTTTCAACATTAAATAATATGATTTGTCTCATAATATCTAAATATTCATTCTAATTTCAAGATGTAATAACTACTTGAAATGATTTTTTATCATTATTGTTTTATTAAGCTATTTCTGAGTCCACAAAAGCTCTTAAATTTTAACCTAGTGATAGTTCACTGCACTCTTCCGGGTGGTCACTGATAATGGTCATGTTCTAGTGAAATATCCATTCTCATGGAGTTATGTGTTTTTGGAGTGGGATTAGAGATCTGTATGGCCTGAACTAGTATAAATCTTCTTTATTCCATAATTCTCATAGAATTTTTCATTCCTACTTTATTATCATCATAATAAAAGATTAGAAAAAATATACCTTAATAGGGGTTGCTTTATTGGAAATAATTTCAATCATTAAATACATCTCCCACCGATAGGCCATTCTATAACACCTATTAGACAAACAATAAGTGTTAAGGACTGTACATAAATAATATATCTATTTATTAATACATTATTTTATCTTTCTCAACTGTAGCAGCCTAAGAAAAAAAATTATTATTAAGAGATGAAAATTTACAATAAAATTATTATTATTATATCACTAATATATCATTACATTTTATATGAACTTTATATATCATGAACTAATATTGAAGATAAAGTCTAGAAAATATACATGGAGATAAACAATAAGAAACAAAGATGAAACTAATGTAAAATCCATATGGTTGAATAATATAATGGTGATTTATCCACAAATATTTACAACAAAAAGAAATAAAAGAGTTATGAAGATGATATTCATTTTCAATGGAAGTGTAGAACCATTTTATTCAATGTAAAAACCATGATGTATAAGAATGGTGGAATATATAAAACAAATAATGTAAAAGGTGACCACTAAGATATAAAAGTTACCCAACTATTGAGATATAAGACTATTTTTATTCATAACAATTTGTAACAATATTACAACTAAAAATGTTATAAATATATACATATGTCAATAAAAAAATATAATTGATATAGAAAGTAGGAACACTATCCTTAAGTAGTAGGTTTATTATTTTTTTAGACCATTTATCAAAACATTGGGGGGATGTAGCATTAGTTTTTTTTCTTTTTCTATTCCCTATCATAGCGTGAATAAGTAAGGCTTGAGAATAATTGGCCATTGAATAAATTCATGTTAGTGGAGATCTCCACTAGATCAATTGTAGTTTAGCCACATGATGAAACTACCAATATCACACAACTTAACCTTTTAGAGTATAGAAATGTCAAAAGGGGTTATGAAAATTGAACATAGTACTATAAAAGTGAAATTTTTATTTTATAAATGAAATATTTTTTCTCAATTTATTTATAATTATTATTTTACTTTAAAAATTACTTATGAATATGTTATTTATAAGATAAATATATTTTGGGATATAATACAAAATAATTCAATATTCTAAAAATATATATTTAAAGTAAACCATTATAATAAATTTAATATTTTAAAATAAAATTTAATTGCATGAAATTTTATTATATTGAAATTTTATTTAAATATAAATGATAATATACTTATATTCTTCCCTATTTAGTTTTTATAATGGTTAGAATGTTGATTATATCAAAAGAACTTTTCTTTTTCATTAAATAAGATAAATACAAAATTTTTATATATAGATTAATATTTTAATTACTTAAACATTATTTTTGAAATCATGATTTCTAAATTAATTTATGGTGAAATTTTATGAATTTTATAAAATAAATTATTTTTGACCTGAAGAGTAAAATTTCCTTTTCTTTTTTTCAAAACGTTTTTAATCCTCATAGATATATAAATATGAATTAGTGTAAAATTTATCTAAATCCATGAAAAACGTTATTTTTATATCAAAATAAAATGTATTTTATAGAATTAAAATTCATTTCAAAAACTATATATAATTTCCAAAACCGAATATTAGAAACAAATTTTTTTAATAATTTATTATCTGGAAAATTAATTTTCCATGAAAAAAATAATACGTCATATTTTTTATTGTTTCTAAATCTAAAATATTTCTAAACAGCCTTATTAAATAAATTCCATGAAAAAACTCTAGTTTTATCCAATTTTTATATATATTACACAATTTATATTTATAATTCATATATTTAAAAAAAATGCAAGAATCTTCCCACAATTTCTATAAATAATCACCTCTCCACCACATTTCATTCACTCTAAATCCATTATGTATGAATTACACCCAATTTACCTCTCTAAAGACGTTCCAATGTGTTTTTTACAATCCAAGTAACTTTACTCTGGCATTAAGATGTTGTTTCAAATTGTATAGGATTCACTTTATCTCACTTTTAATCCATGCACTTCCATTATAGTTAGTCAACTACTTTCAAACAGATTAGGTTCTTATGAACATATGGTCATTTGATTAGTATCCATATGTGGTTAAATTAATTATTTTCTTCCATAAACATTATTTAATCCTATTTTATATTGAACTTGTTACATATTAGGTTTTTGAAATCAATCTTAGATTTCCCATGAATCCCCTTCTATGATGTGAATATCAAACTATATATTTATTGATAGTTATTCATATTGATTTAATTATACATAAATAATTAGTAGTTAACATGTATCAAATATACATTCCCATCACTTGGGGTAAAAATGATAAAAATGTCAAGTCCTTTATAACATATGTACCCAATAAATTTAAATGAAACCAGTGATTTTTTATAAATAATTTATTGATAAAAATGTTTTCTTATAATAAATATAAAACACATGATTGGGGTCATATGAAGGTTGAACCATGATATCATGATAACAAATTTGTTAATGAATTAATGTATATATATTTAATGTTTTAAGATTCCTTGGTGATAATCCTTGGTAGTATGTTTTATGAAACCTTAGTGATGATCCTTAGTGATATTCCTATAACTATATCACTTTTTATGTTATATTAACATTTACCTGTGATATATCATACAAACATGTTAATGATATCATATTATGAATCACTTTTTATCAATTTTTATTTCTCCAATTTAATTTCCTTTGATTTTACCTTATTCATTTTAAAACTCACATTATTTTATAGATATATTTCTTAAGTAAATCACATTTAGATAGGTGATCTATGATGTAATAAAAATGGATTAATTTATAATGATAACATTAATTTTAGTTTTAACTTTAAATGATACTATTTGTGTATTATTTACCAAGTTTTGAAGACAAAAATCATCTAAATTTCCTTTGACATTATATTATTTATAAGTTTTTAAGGTAATATGTTAAAAATAAGGCATTGAAAAGGTGGGTTTTCATATTTGGTATAAATGGATATTTTTAGTTATTTGTTTAAATTATTACTATAAGACAATATAATTAATTCTATAGATAAGTTAAATATTACAAATTATACTGAAATTATTGATAATTTTAAATGAAATTCCTATAAAAGAAAATCATTTCATGGACACTACACATGGATTCATCTCATTCACGATTTTACCTAGGGGTATAAAACAAAAAATGGTGGATTATTTATTAACATAATCATCATTCAATGGATCATAAAATGTTTTTTTTCAACAATGGTTTGACACTCCTTTTAGTGATTCATATGTTTTATATGTTTTTTTATATAATAAAAGGATGTATATTGGATGTAATTATTTTTTTTAGAAAAAAAATTGTGATATAGTATATGATCCTAAAATAGAAATATTTTGAAAACATTAGAATTACACTTCCCTTATGATTTTATTATTTATAGTTGAATTTTTATTAATTGTGTGTATTTTTTTATTATTTCAAGAAATAAAATAGTCAGATTCAAGAACAGATATAGTAGTAATGTTATGATTCCATTCATAATTTAAAGGCAGCCATAGTATAAAATGATGGTGATTCTAAATCATCTATCCCATGTAATTAATAATATCATGATCTATTAATTGAACCCAACATCAAATTAGCAGGAATAAAAATTATTTGAATCCTTAGTGTATCAATAAAAAATAATTTTAGATTAATTGTTGATTTTATGATCACATAAAAGTGGGTAAATCCACTAAAATTGAAATATATGTTGTCAATTATTTTAAAAAAGATAATGTAATGTTGGTATTATATCTCTTAATGGGATATGACAATTAGTGGATAACACTCATCATGATCAACAATCCATGTGATGAGGAGGAATCCTTGGAATGTAAATACATGAAAAAATCATTTTTCAACATTTATTTTCCTCACACCCTCCAAAAAATGAAGTGGTGGTAATTACTTGATCTAATAAAGGAATTTGAATCATGGGTATGTTATGAGATGATAATCATATTGATTTCAATATATGATTTAAAATGTTTCATTGATTCTGATGTGATTGTTGATCAATTATTTGGAATACTATGGTCATATATTTGGAGATATATGGAAACATTCAAGAAATTAGGATTTAAGTGGAAATATTACAATTTACACATAATGTATACAGGGAATTGGATATGAATAGTTGTCTCTTTCACTCAATGGTAGAAGTTTGGGGATGTAGCCAATTTGTATATATAATTTCAACTATAAAAGACATGGTATAAAAAACCTTTGTATAACATGTTTGGTGAGAATAATTTAAGGGATAATCTTTATGTATGTGGAAGGTTTTATAATTATTGAAGGGATGAACATATATATTGAAAATATAATATAGATGTATAGCCTCAATAATTTAAAGGAAATGTAAAATGGATAATGGTTCATGTAAAATATATAGTATAATTCATCATGCATAGGGAGCATGAAAATATCACAAATCAACCATAAAAATATTATGTAATGGAAAATAACACAATCAACCATAGTAGGGGTAATGGGAGATGGGTAATTATTTTTCTATCATGATAGATTTAATCTGGACTTTAAATGATATTTTTGAAGTTACATATATTGTACACCCTATGATATAAACATCATTGTTTTATTATAGTTCTATAATTATTTTATTAAATTCATGTATTCAAACAACATAGAGATTAACCCTGAAAAAACTAGTGGTGCAGTTATGAGATAAAAAACTACAGGAAAAATTCAAGAATAAGATATATATAGATATTCCCCTATTAGCATTGGTGAGACTAATCCCTCCACATACTGGGTTTTTATTATAATTTTGAAATTTTACATAATACAAGGGATTCAGTTTCTACCAATATACCATATAAAAGGTCAATTTTATAATCAAGGGAATATTATTTGTATTGATGGAAATAATATATTTATATTTAATTAGTACATATCCCATCCTATGTATTGTTATGAATCAAATACTTTCATATTTTTAAATTAAATTATTAGTAATCTAGAAAGTAAAACAATTTAAAAATGGATATATTCCATTTTTGGGATTACATTGATTCATTTCAAGAAGAGTTACCTCTACCACCTCCAGAATGGGTGGTACTGTTATCAATAAAACTGAAATATGGATCCCAGCTGATGTTGACAACCCCATGTCTAATGACACATATTGATTAACAATAATTAATTATGAAATTCAATATCTTTTTTAGAAATTATTTTTCAAACATGTGTGTATCGCAAGAGTGACTATTTTAAATTTATTATGAAAATGGATAGATGAATTTGTATATTTTTCGAATATATATAACATAATATGAGTATAACAAAAAAATTATTTATATGGATTGATTATATTTTTAACTGCGTTCATTGGGGCTCAATACTACTATAAAATAGAACTCTCATTAGGTTATCTGTAGCTTATTATAATAAATGATTATATCCCAAAGGATGCCTTCAAAAATAGATACAAATTTTTCAATATTTTTGTTATACCATTTACCATGACTTCCTACATATACATGGATTCGATGAATTGTTTCTATAATAATTACTCTCATAAATTATTGATGGCCTTTAATGTTGATATAAAAATATTTTCGATATTTCATGAAGATGATAAGGTTCATCAATTGTCACTATTATATACTATAATTAAATATAATCATTTTTTAATTAAATAGATATGATATGTGGTTACAATAAGTCACATAAAAGAGTCATATTGTGACCATTAAGGGAATATTTGTGGTTCCAAAAAAAGAATTGTTTATAGGGGCTAGTAATTCCCTATAATAGTTACATATATTCCTAGTTTCCTTAGTCTTTAAGGATTATATTTTTTTTTTATTAAAACCATCACACACATTTCATATCCATGAACTATGTTGCATAAAAAGGATTTAATTTTACCTCAATAAAGGACTATGAATAATATTTCCGTAAACCATATAAGAGTTTGGTTGGTGAACATGTGATAACATTAACTTCCAATGGGTTATGATTATTCATTTATAGTTATGTATCCTATAAAAACACCTACATGTACTCTTGAAAATGATAAATTTATTTTCTATCCATCATATCAGTTAAACCCTCATGAATATAAATATCCTACCTATTATTTTCATTTAACTGATGTTATAATTTTTTTAATTAAGTAGAGACAAAAAAATTAGAATAATTTTGATATATATTGGAATATAAAATGTGTAAAGTTTATATTCACACCAAATAAAATGACCATGAGATAATGTATATGGTTTTAACTTATTACAGACTTTTATTATTCTATACATTATCAATAATAAAGTGAAAATAATTACATTTATGTACTAGTTAGGAAAGTGAACATATGTATTTCAATGAGTAGGATAAAGGATACCAATTGATCCAGGACATAGTAAATATTGACATGGTAGTCTTATGGGAAGGGAAATGATCAAACCATGACCAAATGATCTCCTAACCATCATTATCAGATATGATAAATAAATAATAAAGAGAGTATTATATGTTACAAAATTAAATTAAATATATTAAAAATAGGAACAATTCTATCTTCAATGTTTATCTAGTCAGAGTACAGAGGATTATTGGAATTATATTAATCTCAAATAATATAGTGTAAAGTAAGATTTGACGAATAAAGGTAACTAATAAATTCTATCTAGATAGTTTATAATCACAAAAATATACATGGATATATTGTTCTTTTTTAGATATGACATGAAAATGTATATTTATGAATATACTACATGATGTTTGGTATATTATAAAATGAAGGTGGTGTAACAACTACTAAATGCAGTGTTTGAACAAAATTACATAACTATATGGAAGAAG
Organism: Viscum album; assembly: GCA_963277665.1. Taxonomy (NCBI): domain Eukaryota; kingdom Viridiplantae; phylum Streptophyta; class Magnoliopsida; order Santalales; family Viscaceae; genus Viscum; species Viscum album. Next base: position 807,538,805 of record OY728127.1, read on the forward strand.
GAGAAGATCAAAATGGAATTCCTTTTTGACCTTGATAATAAATCTATGATAAGTAATATAATATGTGTAATAATTAATTTTTTAAAAATATCTTCTCAATTTATCATCATACGAGTAAATTTATCCCTTGAGATGTCACTCATATATATTTGTGATTTATTATGACTTCATGGGGTTCCCAGCCAGTCATTTTGGAATATAATCCAATATTTAATTCAATATTTTAGAAATTCCTTCATTATACTGTGAATACCAATGTAAAATATTGGAAAACATATCATCCTCAAATTCATGGGGTAGATATAGGGAACAATTGTAAAATTAGAATAATTGTTATGGGTTGTCTCACATAATTTCCAAGGTAATTGGATCCATAGTTTCCTTATGTATAATTCTCCTATAATAAAGTTCTTTAACTAGAGTATTGAAATGGTTCCTTATGATTAATGTAATGGGAAGAGTAGTAGATCTCCAATATAATGAGATTAAAATTGAGAAGGAATTTAATTAGTTCTATACATTGTGAATGAAACTCAAAATAAGATAAAAGTGGTCTAGGAATAGATAAAGGGTCAAAAGAGATGAAAAATGGTTATGATGACAACATAATGAAATTATTAGAGTTTATTTTCAAGGATTATGTTTAACTGAATATATTATCATAAATTTTTAATTTTAGGTACTTAAATTTTGGAAAATAGAGACCAATTTACATGTGAACATTTAATATTCTAGAGTGTGTTTGATAATTTTATTATCTTGTAGAATTACATTAAAATATTTCTGTTGTGCATGCAGACATAGACATGTCAAGATTAAGAATTTTTATGTCATTCCCATAGAATATATTAGAAAAAATAAATATGTAATTGAAAAATGACCATTATAATTAATATTAATCGATAAATATTATTAATTAAATGGAAAATGTGTTCAATAACATTACATACTGACATATGAATGTAACACCGGAAACTTCCACGGTACATTTCCCTTTGAATAATGCAATAGCTTTCATTATACGCAACTTGGAGTTTTACCACTTATGTGAATTTAATTTCAAAAATCTGAGTGACACAGTTGACATCAGTAAGTAAAATGTGGTTCAATAAGAAGAAAATAGTTTTTGGTGAATAGTAACTTTTGACTTTTATTTACCATGGATAAAAGTAAATAGGGTAATTAAAGGTAAAAATGATATTATACTTACCCTAACACATGTCCTAATTCTATTGGATAAGTTTATTTCGACCATGGTAAACCTTAGGAATAAAATATGATCCCTTTGGTCCACATGGATTAGATTAGGATATTTATTATTATTTTATTTAAATAAGAGTTAAAAGTGTTAAATTAAATGATTAATAACTAAACCATTTTAATATAGGATTATACATAAGATAAATTAGACTATAAATATTCATTATAAATCTAAAAATATTTCCAATATAATTTTTTTTAATTTATAATTTTTAGACATTAAATAATTAAATTTATTTATGACACAATGATGATGCAGTAATTACCTTATTAATGAAATATTAAAATAATTGACATTATAAATATCCAAATAAATGTAAATTAATACTTATGATGAAATACACTAATTTTCAAGGTTAATATGACATGTTAGGGATGATTAAGTAAATTTTATTTGAATTGATAATGTACTTATGGATTTCAAAAAAAATCAAATACTAAATATTGTCAAAATTGACATAATTGAGTTTTTAAAAAAAAATAATATATTATTAATTGATATAATATTCCTAAAAATATAAGTATCAGAAAAAAGACTTATATAAAGTTATATATATCAATAATGAACCACTTGGGGTTCTCTTGGTAGTTTATAGTATGTTTATTAACCATATAATTTAAAAATACAATGAGACATGGTAAATGTCAAACTATTTACCTATGAGTTAAGTCTAAAATATAAAGTTAATATAGAGACCAAAAATTTTCTAAAACCTATTGGTTGAGATGTTTTCAACCCATCCCCACCTTATCCTAGAAATAAATCTTTTTTGGAGCCATTATAAACCAAATATAATTGTATAATAAAATAATATTTCAAGATTTTCCCAAAGTGACCCTCACCTCTCTTATAAAAGGGTACTTCCCCTTCTCTAAAAATCACATCTCCAAAGCCATGTGGATAGTCAAGTCCTTGATCAAATATACCCACTTCGACCTAGAGGCCTTAAATTGATCAAAAATCCATCCTATGGAGCCATTTTGATCAACTCAAAATGAATCACCCGAAGAAGAGGTAATAATTTCACCACCTCTTTCAATGTTCTTTTCTTCTTCCACTTCCTCTTTCTTTATTGTTTCCATACCAAAATAATAACTCAATTACATTCTACATATTGTGATTTTATTATAAATATTGTACAAGCATATTCATTATTATATCTATCCTATGAATGACAAGTCACCATGTGTGTGTACACACGGCTTATCGTCTCCACATTGTGGTGTTGTTTGTTATTCAAACACTTAATTATTTGTATGGCTATAATAATGAGCATAAATGATGTAAATAATAAATATAACATGTTAATTATTCATTATATATGATATACTATCCAATTACATACATTTTCTCCATCAATATAATGATATTGTTGTTCGTGCGTACGTACGGATTACCGTCTCCACGAACGCGATGAGATACATTCTCCATCATAATCATTCAAGAATAATTTTCATTTTATGATTAAAAATATTTTTTAAGAACTTAATATAATTCTGGATATGAATCATATACATCTTATTCATATAAAACATGACTTATAGAACAAAAAATATAAAGGAAAACGAATTAGTTAACACCTGAAACAATGATACAACTAAAATATTATTAACAAAGAAATATTAGAAGATCATATATGATATAATATTTGTGTATATGATTATTATATAATTTAATAAAAATTATTTAAATATTATATATGAGCTTAACGTACCCTCGGCCAAGGAAAATAACATGTTAAGGGTTAATTTTACAATCTCTTCATTATCTGACGTTGTTTATACATGAGTATCAATTGAGACCTCTTTATCATCCACATTCTTGTATCTTAAAAATGTATTTCACTTTTTTACTATTTCATAGACAATGGATTAATTTCATTTATACCCTTTTTTAACTTTTTATAAAATGTTTTTAAAGGAATATTTCCGTCATTTTCCAAACAAGTAACTTTATGAACTTTTTGACAAATTTAGGTAAGAATTCTTTTTAACTTATACGGAGTGCATGGATACTTTTCACCATTTTAACACCTTCAAAACTTCAAATACATGATTATAAGAATATTTTCAAAATAATTTTTTACTTTTATAATTATGTGACTTTAAATTTATTTCAAAATAGAAAGAGATATTTCTCTCAAATAGTTTTGATTTCATATATGTCATCATCCTTTGATGGATTTTACATTTTTTTGAAGTTGATTAATTATGATACAATCTTACATATTGTATTGAATGTTTTTGATATGTTTGAATCTGGATGTGTTATTTTTATACCATTAATTGTTTATGGTTAAAGTACTAAAAATTCGTATGATAGTAGAAATATGAATGTTTATGTTATGTTTCAACCTTTTAATATGAGGAATGCATTGGACTTAGTAAGTGATGGGTGGAGCCCGCTATATCTCCTCGATGCATCAGTAGGTCTCATGAGACATACAAGTGTCTTGGAACAAGGCCTTGACAAAATCTTATTTGTAGTCTTGGAACGAGGCCTTGACTATGTGGTTATGATGTCTGACATTATGCATTCCATCATTCTGAAATTTGTTATTGATATTACATGTGAATAAGTAAAGGGAATTATTTGATTTATCTTTGTCATATTAAACAGAAGTACATTTTTAAAAGGACTGTGTTTTAGTCTTATACATTTCCTTAAATGTATATTTTTATTTATAATTGTTTTTTCTATATTGTTATCCTTACTGATCATTTGAGCTCACCCCTTTCTTATGTTTTATTTTTCCTAGGATGTGAAGATGTTCACTATGACTAACCTTCAGGGATAGTATAAGGTAGATAAATGTTTTAAAAGGAGACAAAATGTTGTTGTTTTTCATTTAATTATGTAATTTAAAACCTATGTATGTATTTAGTACTTCCAAGGATGCTAAAATGGTCATTCTTTCAGGATTTGATTGCTTCTGATCATGACAATGTATTGTAATAATGCACTGATTATGGGTAACATTAGTCGGGGTGCTACAGTTGGTATTAGAGGAAGTTCAGTAAAATCTTTGGAAGCTAGATGTATAAAAACTCTGATTAGAGAACATTACCCTATGATAGACTTTGAGGATTATTATAGAAGAACTTACAAGAATTTCAGTAATGTAGAGAATTTGTGTGTTTTTCAAGTAATAAATCCCTGTCTGGATACAATCAGGTAGAGGCAGCTCTGGAACAGATGTACCTAGGAGTGAAAACTCCGACAATGAGTTTCGGTCTTGACCTGTGGTGTCCTGTTACATGACAACGGGCCTCGCTGCACTATTGGTTACGACACTCCTGGGGGATATGCTTAGGATAATTCAAATTTTCTTTACAAACCATTGTGAATGATTTATGAGTATATACCTCCTCAAACAAATCTTTTTTATGATTATGGATTATATCCAGAAATTGTTCAACTTATGTTAAGTGTTTTATAAGTTTGGAATTATGTATTGTGATTCATAAACTAATCTATTGTATGCCACTGCTTAGAAATGGTGCTTAGTGTAAGGAATGAAAAACATATCAATGCATGTAATCCATGTAGGGATGTCCCTCATACTCAATATAATTATAGTTTAGCTACTGATGAAACTGGTGATGATCAGTATTTCACCATACTAGGACAACTCACTCAGGTTCTGAATAATAAACTCACCTATATGGAGAACCCTGATCCACAATGTAGAGGATCAATGTTAGACTGCTTCATGAGGAAACAACCACCAACATTCAATCGGATGGAAAATCCATTTTTAGCTGAGCAATGGATAAGTTCCTTAGAGAAAATATTTAATGCCTTTGGGGAGTAGCGAAACAGAAAAAAAATTTCATGGCAGTTTATCACCTCACGGGAGATGCAAATCAATGGTGGTAATTAATTCAAAACACAAAGGAGGATGAAGAAGTATAAAATATGGAATGGGTGAGTTTAAATATATTTTCAAATAAAAATACATTCCTCATGACTATCGAGTAAATATAGAAAGAAAATTTCTGAGTCTGAGGAAAAAAGAGGATGATAATGTTGCAAAGTATGAGGATAACTTTACAAGGTTAGCAAGGCATGCTGGAGATTATATACGTAACCCAATGAGTAAGATCAATTTATTCTTTGATGGGTTAAAACCATTTATCCATAAAGAATTATTCTCACAATCCTTCTCATCGTATGAAGATATTGTCTCATGTGCAATCAAGACAGAAAAGGAATTCTCTATGTCTTACTACTATAATTAAAAGCAAGAGAATAATAGATCTTATACACACTCTGGGTATATAAATAATCAAATGAAGGGAAAAGTCGAATATCCATCCTGCGGTAAATGTGGGAAGAGACACCCTTGTAATTGCCTAAAGGCAATGGGATACTGTTACAAGTATGGTGAAAAAGGCCACCAGGCTCGTGATTGCAAGGGAAAGAAAGAGGATGTAAATGTTGAATGATACAATTGTATAGAAATGGGGAATTATGCAACTAATTGTCCTGAGTGGAAATGAAATTTACCTAAGAAAAGGCCAAGGGACCAAGGCCACGATTATGTGATCACTACTACTGAGGTTGAATCTCTAAAAGACATTGTGGCAGGTAATTTAATGGTTTCCTCATGATTAGACAATGCATTATTTGATTCTGGATCATCGCATTGTTTCATATCTTCCTAGTTTGCTAAGAAAATTAGATATTTCCAATTTTATTTAACAAGGGGGTTGTCAGTCAAAACTCATAAGGGAAGTATCATGGAAAAAAAGTTTTGTGAATCAGTTCCCATTAGGGCATATAAATGTTCTTTATCTACTATAGCATAATCATACCCATTATTTAATTTGATTTAATACTCGGTATGGATTGGATTTTGTACCATGATGAAAAAATTTATTATAAGAAGAAGGAGGTTACAATTTTTGATGATGATAAGAAGTACCATATTTTTAGAGGAGAAACTTCACCACCTAATTCTTATCTAGATCCACCCCCAATACCTCAACTAAATTCAATTATTGGGGAGGAAGAGAATGAAATAATTATGGGTGAGGAAAGGAATGTTAAAATAGAGGATGTACCTATTGTGTAATAACCAGTTGATGTGTTTCAGAGGATTTACCTGGACATCCTCCAAAATGAGAAATTGAGCTTTCCATTGATTTAATTACTAGTTCAAGGCCCATATCGAAGACCCCTTATATAATGGCCAATGTGGAATTAGTGCAACTAAAGAAACAACTAGACGAATTTAGTAATAAATGATTTATTTTACCTAGTGTTTCTCCATGGGGAGCCCCTATTATTTTTGTTAAGATGAAATATGGATCTATGAGGTTGATCATTTACTAAAGGGAGATAAATGCTATAACAATAATGAACAAGTATTCCCTACCTCTCATTGATGATTTATTCAATAAACTTCATGGAGATAAATATTTTTCAATGATTTACCTTCAATCTGGATATCATCAATTGTGTATAAATAAGGAAGACATTATGAATACATCATTTCATACCAGTATGGGCATTACGATTTTATAGTAATGCCTTTTGGAATGACTAATGCACCATCTATTTTCATGGATATATTGAATAGAGTTTTCAAGGAATATCTTGATGAATTTGTAGTGGTATTTATTGATAATATCTTGGTTTACTCCAGAAGCTATGAAGATCATGAAAATCACTTGTTCACTATTATGAAAACCCTCAGAAGAAATGAATGATATGGGATGTTTAGGAAGTGTGAATTCTGGATTCAGGAAATTTCTTTTCTTGGCCATATTGTCTCTATGTATGGAATATATGTTGATCCTTCTAAAACAATAGAAATAAAATAATGGCCAACACCAACCAGTATAACTGAGGTATGCAGTTTTATTGGGTTAGCATGTTATTATCGGTGTTTCGTCCAAGATTTTTCTCGATTGGATAACCCATTAACCAAGATAACATGTAAATGGGGTTAAAAGAGTGTGAAGAATATTTTTAAGAACTGAAGAGAAGATTAGTCAATTCTCCTATCTTGAATCTATCATCGGGGAATGATGGGTTTATTATTTATAGTGATGATTCAAAGAAATGACTTTGTTGTGTCCTTATACAGAATGATAGAGTTATTGCCTATGCATCACGACAGCTAAAAATTCATAAAAAACTATCCCAATCATGATCTTGAGTTAGAAGTTGTAATCTTCTCTTTGAATATATGGAGACACTATCTATATGGTGAAAAATGTGAGATATATACTAGTCACAAGAGTTTGAAATATATTTTCTCACAGAAAGAACTCAACATGAGGAAAATTCGATGGCTTGAACTAATCATGGATTATTATTTCACTATACACTACCACTCGGGGAAGGAAAATAAGGTGGCAGATGCTTTGAGCAGAAAGGATCATGGATTTTTGAACAAGATGATAGTTGAAAGGGATCCTATGTTCATTTATCTAGTAATGATGGATTTGGGAATAATCATGGAAGGTGAAACATCAATACTTTTTCAAATGTTTGTTAAACTATATTTACTAGAAAGGATAAAAATTTCTCAGACTGATGTTGAGGAGTTTCAAAATAATATTAATGTTGTGAATGATGGTAGATTGATCGACTTCGTATATGAAGATGGGATTTTTGAAATTTGGGAAGATACTTTGTGTTCCTGACATACCATATCTAAAACAGGAATTTTTGGATGACTCTCATAGATCCAATTTATCTATACACCCTAGTATCACTATGATGTATAGAGATTTGAAGGAACCTTTTTGGTGGGAAAACAAGTAGTGAGAGATTGCTGATTATGTGTCAAGATGCATGGTTTATCAACAAGGAAATACTAGATGACAATATCCTAGAGGAGTCATGAAACCTCTTCCCATACCTGATTAGAAATGGGATGATATTAATATAGTCTTTTTCATGGGACTACCAAAGACTCTTAGAAGGAATAATTCAATATGGTTCATTGTTGATCTTCTTACCAAGTCATCACATTTTCATTCTATAAGAGAAGATTTTCTACTTGAACATTTAACAAGACTATATATTAATGAAGTTGTTAGATTTGATGGTGTACCCATATTGATTGTTTCTGATTGTGATCTTATTTTTACATCAAGATTCTGAAAAAGTCTTCAAAAATCTGTGGATACTAAACTTTTTTTGAGCACTGCCTACCACCCTCAAACTGATGGATAATATGAACTGACTATTAAAACCATAGAAGACATGTTGAGATCTTTCTCACTTGACTTTAAAGGTATATGGGATTAATATCTACCTCTATTAGAATTTTCCTATAACAATAGATTTCATTCAAGTATTCAGATGGAACCATATGAAGCGTTTTATGGAAAGAGATGTCACACACCAACTTGTTGGGATGATGTTGGTGAACGAAAACTCATAGGCCCAGAACTTATTGAGGAAACAATAGAAATGGTGGAGGTTATCCAAACCCACAACAAAGTATATTAAAGTAGGAAAATGAGCTATGCCGATAATCGAATAAAGGATTTGGAATTTTAGGTAGGAGATCATGTTTTCATGAAGTTATCTCCATGGAAGGGAGTTATATGATTTGGTAAGAAGGGTGAATTATGTCCCAGGTACATCGGACCTTTGGAAATTCTAGAACGAATTGGAGTTGTAGCTTATCGTTTGGCTATACCTCCAAGTCTCTAAAAAGTTCATGATGTGTTCCGTGTATCATTGTTGAGAAAATACATGTATAACCCAACGCATGTACTCACCTATGAAGAAATAGAACTGGAACCCGGCCTATCTTATTGCAAAGAGCCTATCAGAATTCTTGATACCAGAGAACAAGTGTTGAGAAACCGGATGACTCGTATGGTGAATGTTCTATGGAGAAACTATAAGATGGAAGAGGAAATGTGGGAACCCGAGGAACTTATGAGGAAGAACCACCCAAATATATTAACACAATAGTATTCTAGAAATTTTTAGGACGAAATTATTTGAAGGAGAGGAATATGTAACACCTCATGCTTTTATGATATGTTTCCCTGTGAATAATACAATAAATTGTGTTGTACGCAACATGGAGTTTTAGCACACCACGACCAATAAAACTAGACATTATGAATAGTAATACCCACTTATTGAAATTTTATAAATTTTATTTTTCAAAATGGTCTTCATGTTTGGATTCAGAAGACCAAATTAGCTTAGGGTGAATTTTTGGTATTTTTCTGAAAACATTCAATTTTTTATGAATAGGTAAAAAACATTGCGTAATTATTTAAAATTGACATATTATTTAAATAATTATTTATTTTATTTAAATTTATATTAGGTAAAAATAGATACATAATTTCCTATATATGTTCAACGTAATTCATTGGAGTCATTTTATAATAATATTAGAAATATAAAATTTTGTTAAACTTTTTACCATCTTTTACCCACTATCTAGGCGCAATTGCAAATTTCCATAAAACATAATTTTACCACTTATGTGAATTCATTTTCAAAAATCCTAGAGAAACGATTAACATCATTAAGTAAAATGTGGTTCAATAAGATGAAAATAATTTTGTGAACAGTAACTTTTGAATTTTATTTACCACAGTTAAAAGTAAATAGGGTAAATAAAGGTAAAAATGATATTATACTTACCCTAAAACGTGTCCTAATTCTATTGGATAAATTTATTTCGACAAAAATAAATCTTAGGAATAAAATATGATAATTTTGGCCCACATTTATTAGATTATGACATTTATTATTATTTTATTTAAAGAAGAGTTAAAAGTGTCAAATTCAATGTTTAATAACTAAACCATTTTTAATATAGGGTTATACATAATATAAATTCGTCTATAAATATTCATTAGAAATATAATAATATTTCATAAATAATTTTATTTTATTTCTAATTCTTAGAGATTAAATAATTAAATTTATTTATGACACAATGATGATGCAGTAATTACCATATTAATGAAATAATAAAATAATTGATATTATAAATATAAAAATAAATGTAACTTGATACTTATGATTAATTCCACTAATTTTACAGGTTAATATGACATTTTAGAATTGATTAAATAAATTTTATTCAAATTGATATAGTTTTTATGGCTTTCAAAAAAATCGAATACTAAATAGTGTCAAAATCGACATAAATGAGTTTTTAAAACAAATACTATACTATTAATTGATATAATATTCCCAAAAAATATAAGGATCTACCAAAAGACATAGATAATGTTATATATATAAATAATTAACAACTTGGGGTTATTTTGGCAGTTTATAATAATTTTATTAATCATATAATATAAAAATACAAAGAGACATGGTAAATGTCACACTATTTAACTAAGAGTTAAATATAAAATCTAAGGTTAATATGGTGACCTAAACCTATATAAAACCTATTTATTGAGATTTTTCCACCCATAACCACCTTATTATAGAAATAAATTCTTTTTAGTCCATTATTAAATGAATATGATTGTATAATGAAATAATATTTCAAGTTTTTTCTAAAGTGACCCTCACCTCTCTTATAAAAGGGTGCATCCCCTACTCTCAAAATCACACCTAAAAAGCCATTTGTCTCATCCAACCCCTACCCAAAAATCCTCCAAACTATCCTCATTTCAAAATAGAGGCATTACTTTTATTATAAATCCAACCTAATGATCCCTTTTGATAAACACAAAAGGAAACACCCGAAGAAGAGGTAATAATTTCACCTCCGCTTTCAAAGTTCTTTTCTTCTTCCAATTCCTCTTTATTTATAGTTTCCTTAAAAAAATAACTATAGTAACCTCTACATAATGTTATGTTATTATAAATATGGTCCAACAATATTCATTATTCTTTCCATCCTATGAATGACAAGTCACGATAAATGCGTACGTACAGATTACCGTCTCCACGTCGTGGTGTAGTTTGTTATTCAAACACTTAATTATTTGGATGGGTATAATAATGAGTATAATTGATGTAAATAATAAATATAAAATGCTCATTATTCTTTATATATGATAAATCATCCAATTACATATGATTTCCCCATCAATATAATGATATTGTAGCTCGTACGTACGTACGGATTACCGTCTCCACGAACGCGATAAGATTCATTCACCATCATAATCATTCCCAAATAATTTTCAATTTATGATTAAAAATAATGTTTAATAACATAATATAATTTTTTATTTGAATAAAATACATTATATCCATAACAAACATGACTTACGTAACAAATCCTATAAAGGAAAACGAATCAGATAACAACTGAAACAATGATACAACTGAAATATTATTAACAATGAAATATTAGAAGATCACATATGATATCATATTCATGTATAATGTTATTGTATAATTTATTAACAACTATTTAACTTTTATACATGAGGTTAATGTACCCTTGACCACATAAAATTACAAGGTAAGGGTTAATTCTACAATCTCTTTATTGTCTGGGGTTGTTTATAAGTAAGTATCTACTAAGACCTCTTTATCATCCACATCCGTGTTTCTTACAAATGTATTTCAAAACATTTTTTACTATTTCCTATACTAATGGTTAAATTCATTTATACCCTTTTTTTACTTTTTATAAAAATTTTATAACGGAATCTTTTCATCATTTTCCAAACATGGTACTTTATGTCATTTTTGAAAAATTAAGGTAAGAATATTTTTTATAACTTATACGATTGGTGTGGATATTTTATGCCATTATAACACCTTCGAAGCTTCCCCTACAATTTTATAAGAATATTTTTAAAATAAATGTTTTCTTTTATAATTATGTGACATTTAAATGATTTCAATATAGAAAGAGAAATTTCTCTCAAATAGTTTTGATTTCAACTATGTCAACATCCTTTGATGAATTTTACACTTGTTTGAAGTTGATTTATTTTGATACAATCTACCATATTGTATTGAAAGTTTTTTGATATGTTTGACTGTAGATGTGTTATTTTTATACCATTCATGGTTTTTGGTTAAAGTATTAACATTTCTTATGCTAGTTTTAATACGAATTTTTATGTTATGTTTTGACCTTTACATATGAGGAATGCATTGGACTTAGTAAGTGACAAGTGGAGCTCTCTATAGCTCCTCGATGCATCGGTAGGTCTCATGAGACAAACTAGTGTCTTTGCACAAGGCCTTGAAAAAATCTTATTTGTAGTCTTAGCACAAGGCCTTGATTATGTGGTTATGATGTCCAGCATTATGCATTCCATCATTATGAAATTGTCTATTGATATTACATGTGATTATTCAACTAGTTGAATATCTAGATGAATAAGTAAATAGTATTATTTGATTTATCTTTTCCATATTATACCAAACTTTAAGTTTAAACAGATTGTGTTTTAGTCTTCTACATTTCCTTAAATTTTTATTCTTATTTATGAATGCTTCCACTATATTTTTATCCTTACTGATAAAATGAGCTCACCCCTTTCTTATGTTTTATTTTTTCAAGGATGTGAATAAGTATATTATGAATAACCTGTAGGGATAGACTAAGGGAGATGAATGTGTTATAAGGAGACATAATGTAGTTGTTTTCCATTTCATAATGTAATGTAAAACTTATGTATGTATCTAATACTTCAAAGGCTACTAAACTAATTGGTATTTTGGGATTTGATCCCCTGTTATCATGCCAATGTTAAGTAATAATGCACCGACTCTGGGTAACTAGGGATGGGGCGTTACAATGAAAGTATTATATTGACATCAAAAGTTCAAATAATCCATATGGGATTCGACCTAAGTGATGAAGGATAAAGAACTCCATTTGGTTTGACATATTGTACTAATTTCAAGGAACATGTTTTTTAATGGGGGTGTAACAAGCCAGAAAATTCCATTATGTTAATAAAGGGCCTGCTTATGAAATAAATTTTTCATTATGTGTATATAAAAATACTAATATGTTTCATATAAACATTACATGTTATGAATAAAAATTGAAAACTATAGATAGAAAAAATACACAGGCATAAATAAATATAAATAAATCCAACACTAATTTAAACTCCATATGATCAATTTATCCAATGAATATCACTCATTTTATGACAACATTAATATGAAATTAAATATTTTGTAATATGATAATCATTATTAAGGGAAGTGTATATCATTTTTATGTGATGTGAATAATTTTTATGTATGTGAATTGTGGGGTATATATTGGGTATAAGATGATAAGATAGCATTTGGAAATGTTCAATGGTCAATATGAATTTTTGGGAATTTATTCTATTGGAAATAATGTTAATGTTAGATTTATTATATAAATAAGGGATAATGAAAAAATAAAATATATGTAGAAGGTAGAAATTATGGCCTTAAATAGTATGATTGTTCTTTTTAAATCCCATTTATAATAAGATTATAGTGAGGTAACATCAAATATGTTCTCCCATAACCAATCTTGTGAATATCATCAATATTTAATCAAAAATCATAATAAATGATGAGAGAAGTTCATGTTAGTGGATATCACCACTATATTTGTGTCATTTTAGCAACCCGATGAATATACCAACGCCATGAACCTTACCCTTAGTGAATATGATTTTATTGTAAGGGGTTATATATGAAGACCATATTATTTATAAAAGACTAATTATCATTTTATAAATGAAATATTGGTTTCATCAATTCAATTCTTGTTATTAATTTTTTATAAAATATACATGAATATGATATATAATTAATTGGATATAAAGAAATGAAATTTATTTTTGTAAAGTATATAATTAAAATACAATATTAAAAACTATTTGGTGTTCATAATATGGTTTTTAATAACATATAATTGTACTATGGAGCACCTTTTTTTATATAAATTATTATATAATTTTTTAAATATTTCATCCAATTTTTATATGGTTTAGATATTTTATTATTTCATAAAAACTATTATTTTTTAATAATTTAATTGTTTTTATAATAAAAACGTAATATATATATATATATATTATAAAATAATTGTTTTAAACAAAACTTAATTTAATGGTTTGGATAATATTTTATAATTTTATAAAATATATTGTTATTCTATGAATAGTAATATTACTGTTTTTTAATATGTTTTATGATTTAATAAATTTGAAAATATGATGTAATAATTAATAAAACCAAATAAATCACAATCAATAATTTATTATATTAATATTTTTCAGTTTATGAATAAAAATTAATTTTCAATCATATAAATGACATTCCAATGTTTAAAATAATAATTAGTGTTCTAAACAATTTATTTTATGGGTAAAAGTATTTCGATGAAAAATGTTTTTAACATGTGGATGTTTTTTTGAAAAAAAAATATTTAATTTAAATATTATTATGTTCATAAATAATTATAAAGAAACCCATGATTATACAAATGGATTCTTTTTTCCACAACCAAGATTTACATGTCCAATACTTATAAATTAATAAAAAATCATCATATAATTACTATTAAAAAAACTCCTCTCCACCTAATTTCATTCTCTCAGAATCCATTATTCATAATTTACCCTCTATATCCCCAACCTTGATCATATCCAAAGTGTTTCCATGTTTCTATGTAACTCCCCTATATCATTAATAAGTTTTATCCCATATGCAAGGAATTCTCTTCCTCTTCCATTTTAACCATGTACATATTTTTTCATTAAAATTATAATATCAAATTAATTTTGTTATAATATACATATGATCATTAATTTAGTTACTATATTTCATTCTATCAATGTGATATTTAAATTCACTATTATTATTTTCATTCCGTAAGAAAAAATTATACAATTTATATTTCTAAAGATCGTCTTTAATTTCTCATGCCTCCCTTTTTATTCTATAAATACCAAAACATAAAATTTTTCATGTGTATTAATAAATATTTGATTTTACTTAATTGCATCGGAAATACCATTAATGAAACCCACATTCATATCTTATGGGTTAAAATAATGGGAATTATACATCTTTAGAAACTAATATTCTTAATTAATTTATATGAAAACTATTATTTATTCTTAAAAAATTATGAAATAAATTCTTCATTGTAATATTTGTGAAGATCAAGAATTGATAAATATATTGGATAACTGTAATATTTCTACAATTCATTTAGTAAATAACTAATATACATATTTTACTTTTTTTATGATAACATATTTTATAACCATAGTAGTATGTTGGAACACCCCAAAATTCGAAGGAATGAACATTTTATTTGATATCATGTATGACATGCATCACCAAGCGTATAATGGAATTAATATCTTGAGTCATTACAGTATATTTACTATTTTTAATAGATTCAATATATTATATATATTGAAATACATGTAACACTATATTTCTGTACGTTGAACGCAAGAGAGAGTTTCTTCGATAGATTTCATTACATGCAAGAACGATTTTAAAAAACTACAATTATTAACACACTATTATATAATATTTTAATATATAACAGAGCAATTAAATTAGTAGTTATAAACATGATAAAAAAATTGTTAAAATAAATGTTTTAAATTAATATAAAATCTATTTATTTGTAAAAATTTAATTAGAGATGAATATACAAACACTGAATTTAAAAAAAATATTTTTATAGAAACTATATTTATGCTCACAAATCTTTTTTAACCGAATAAATTAAATTAATTACTAATTTTGAGTTACATTCATGTAATATTAATATTATATATTCAATAAAATATTTTATATACATCTAGTAGATTTTATAAGTTTAATATAATTACTAAGTCAATATTTCGCATAAAAAACATTATTTTTATTAAAGAGTTTTTAACACATTTTAATAGAAAAAAAAATTTAATTAAATTTTTTTGGAGATTTTATAGTTTCTATATTTATAAAATAATTTTCATATTTTAAATGAAAATAGAAAAATTATGTTTGGGTAAATTTTTTGTATTTGTTTTGTGAACGTTCATTTTTTAATGAATAATTAAAATTATTGAAATTAAAACAAATTGATTTTTCATCTAATTTAGTTATATGGATAAATTATATTATAAATTTTATTTAAAGATTAATTAGATAATATTTTTATCAATTAATAATACTAATTTCATATTATGAAATTTAGCATTGAAATTGAATATAAAAACATGCCAATATTTTGAACGTTTTTACATTAAAAACCCAAATTATCGTCTCGTCGCCAGGATTCAATTTAAATTATTTTCCCCAGATTATATGATTGGACATTGGAAAAATTGATTTCATATTTGGATTAATAGTTATTTATAATTTATAATATATTAAGCTTATTTTTTGATCAAATAATCTAAGGAATGTAATTAAAATTTATTACTAAGATTAAGGTATATTTAAACTTACTAAGAGACTAAACCATAAGCTTAATGTATCAAATGATATA
This sequence comes from Viscum album, assembly GCA_963277665.1. Lineage (NCBI taxonomy): Eukaryota > Viridiplantae > Streptophyta > Magnoliopsida > Santalales > Viscaceae > Viscum > Viscum album. The sequence goes on from OY728127.1 coordinate 807,555,484, forward strand.
GAAACATGTCTAAGAGCCATTTATGGAAATTATTAGAATCTATACTCCACTGGATCTAATTTTAACCATTATGGGATCTACTTTCAATGGAAAAAATATCGGTAGAATTCCCTTTTCTGAAATTTATAAGAGTGAAACTCCTCCTCCCTCTAGAAAGGCCTCCTCTCCTCCCACTTACTCACTCCGATAAAGAAACATTGGATCAAAATATTTCTTCCCAAATATATCCTAAAAATACCTCCCCAAATCATAAAATCATCCCTTTTGGGAATAAATCTATCCAAGGAATCTCTATGGTGAAAACCAAAATGAGTTACATGATTAAGAGGTGACATCTTTCCTGAAGTTATTTAGATTTATTTCCATTATCCCCAACCTAAATTATCCTTATTGAAAGATTATATAAAAACTAAAAGTATAAAAAATTTACTAGTATTTTTTTAATTTAATGAGATATACCTATAATAACACACACATCTATCTATTGGGAAAAAATATATTATTTATGTGAAGAGAGAACTTCTGCCTCATGAAATGATTGTTGTTCATTATTAGATTACTGCCTATCATGGTGGTAATTATGATGGAAATATATATTTAAATATTATATATATGATATTTATAATTTATGTATACTTATTAAATTTCTATATAGAATTGACTTTAATGCTTTTCTATCTTGTGGGTACACGATTAAATCAAATATAGATGTGTGGAATATTGCTTACTTAATGCAATGTCATTCATTCATGCTATACATAGAACGTATTAAATATGGATTTAATAAACCTATGTAACATATTTGACATATATATGATACTTGAATTATTATATACATATTTTTCATCCAATTTTCATTATTTTAATATGAAATACAAATTGAAGTAGCGTTCATTCGTACGTACGAACTACCTTCTCTATGAATGGTGAACTTAATTTCTAATATTAAATCATTATAGATTATTAAAAATATATATGTAATGGATATATATAATGAATAAGTCATGTATTAAATTATGGATATGAGGATATAATGATATAGTTAATAGGAACAATAAATGACAATTCAAAATGTACATGTTTAAGAATGGAATTTAACACCTAAAATAATTAAAAAAAATGAATGAGTGTTAACAAACTTGTAATAATATATTATAAGAAGTAAATATTTGATATTATAGATCTGACTATGGTTATTTTATAAGTTATTAACATGTTTAATCCCCATATACAAGAGGTTAAAGGATGTTCACCTGAGAGGAAATGCAATATATGGTATTTTCATCTCACATTTTTAATATGTGAGATGAATGTCATGTTCACCACTTACTTTGTGTGGTGTATCTACTTGTAATTTTTATATTCTATATCATGAATTATTTTAAATTCATCATTTTTAAAACATTAATTTCATAATATTACTTTATGTGGCTTATTATTTAACATGTTGCAATATAGATTGGAACACTATTGGATGTTTAAATAATATTTTCCTCAAGAATAAATTTTAATAAACATCAATGGGTTTTCCATTTGAGGATATTATATGACCATTGATCAATAAACCCTATAATTTTCTTCTCATATTAATATTCATGACATTAATCATGAAATAAAACTATTTTTCTATAATTTTATACTTAATATATTTTTTGAAAATGTATTTAAGAAAACCTGATTTTATTTCTCCCTTTATTCGGTGCACCTATTTTCATCAAAAAACCCAATTCCCAAAAAATGATTTCAATTTTATCGAACCTTTCCAAAATTATTTATTAAATAAATTTTAACAAATTTTTTCTTTTACCACTAATTTCAGTGAAATATTCTATTTTCTTTCCGAACAAGCAATTTTAAAAAAAAATTAACATGAAAATGTAATGTTTTGTACCTCATACAGTGTGTACTAATTTACATGCCACCATTTAATTTAAAATTACATTTAATACTAAAAATAAATATTTATAATGAAAATGTATTCAAAAATAATTTTCAATGAAATGGGTTTTAACAAGTTTTTTCAAAATAAAAGGATATTTTCTTCAATAATATTTTTAAAAAGATATTATTATATTATTTTTATTAATTGAAAACAATAACCCTTTTTTTAGTACACATGGGATTTGTTGTGTTGATACCATCATTATTCTTCACATGGATGATTTTCTATTTATTATACAAATTATTGTATTGATATTCACTTTATTAATTTTTCAGTAGTACCCCTGAAATATTCAATTTCTTTTTATTAATTTATATTGAATTTCCACAAAGTATTCATATAATTTCTTAGGGATATGATTATTTTTGGAACTATATGCCACTTTTCCTGTGGTGTTTTCATTTAAGGTTATTTTCTTATTTGGATAAATATTGAGTGACTTTTATCCTATATTCTATACGGATATTTGATAAGCCATACTTTTTATTTATTAAATTGATTACTCGATATGAAAAATGGGTTGGACACTAAATGTTGGGTGGTTCCAGTTCATTATATAGATCCTTGATGTATCGATATTCTCTCATGATAAAAATATGTCTTGAAATTTAAATGGGTTTCTAAATACAATATTAATCTATCTTGAGGCTGGATCTAGACAATATAGGTTTTCATGTGCCTAGACAGTGTCCAATAATTAAGAATTCCCTATATTTTTATTTAGATATTATTCATCTGTTAGGTTTTTAATAGAAATACCTAAGAATTCATTCCATTATAATATTATTGATGAAAATTAATGGGTATTAATTTATAACCTTTCTATATTGTTTAGTCACTTCCTTCTCATTTTTTTGATTATATGGTATGTGGGTACAGTTATTTTACCTGGCCATATTTGTTATTCTTATTGATTCATTAGTTACTCCATTATACATTACCCTTACCAATAATTTTAGCTCAACAATATTATGTTTTATTTCCCAATAAAACCATGAAATTTACTATGAAATATATGAATGGATATGAAATATGGAAGAAATATATTATCCAAAAAGAGGAAAAAATTTATGTTTTAATTTGACTATTAATTTTTATAATAAGACACGTGTATATATCTAGTTTAACAGGAATACTAAACTATTTATTCCTTTAGGATGTAATGTAATTTTATCTTATGAAATTTAATTTTATCACAACCCCAGATCTGGGAATCAAGGGCTGGCTCTCTAGAGTTGGTTTTAGATAAAGTTTAGTAGAAACCGTCAGAACTGATTTAGGAAAATCAATATTATAAATCATAACCCAAAAGTTGAATTTTTGGGTATGTATTGAAGAAGAAACTATAATTTCATTACGGTAGATATTATTTGTGTGTTTCTAGAAATTCATAACTTTATCATTACAAAATGTGGGTGTGGTTTTTGCACAGTTTTACCTATGTGTAATAACTCCATCATGGTACACCAGGCATGATTCGATATATTATGGTATATGACAATAGGACATACTATACACCTGTTTTGATAATCTAATGACCCAAATTTTAATAAATAGAAATTCCCTTCTAATAATTATGTAATATATTATAATCAAATGAAATTAAAACATAATGAAATATTATGTACTATGTGACCTTTAAACTTAACATTGTCAATTTTGTGATTTGAATTTCAAAATCTGAAATACACGATTGTGATCAGTAAGATGTTTGGAGTCCAATAAGACAAACTTGTTTTTTTAATAGTAACTAATCCATATGAATAGTAATCTTGCATTATTAATAGTACTATAGCACTTATGAATAGTAAATCATCCATGTGGATAAGTAAAATTAAAAATAAAAGTATAAATAAAATTTATCCATCTTATAAGTGACAATATGATATAATTATTTCATATTGAAGGTAAATTTGTAAGTCATGTATATACAATTACAATTTTATAAATACATTATTAATTTTAAAGAATGGTTATTTTCATAAAAATCATTCATAAATATTTTTTTTAGTTCTAATGATTAAAATATAATTTTATGTGACCTTAATTAATTTTTCAATGTGTTAGAAAAGCAGTTTTAAATTTAAATTTTGTATTTTTCATATAAATTTAGATTTTAATTAAAAAATAAATTTATTATATTTAGATAATTTTTTTTTGAAAAATGGATTTAATTTGAGTATTCTAAACATCAAAAAATGTTTAGGGTAAATTTTTGAGATTTTTCTAAAATACTTGAATTTTTGTGAATAGTAAAATAATATAATTGTTAAATAAATGAGTTTATGTGTCATAGTTGGGTCATTGATGATATTTTGATGATGTAAGACCAATTGGTTCAAAAAAACATACACATATTGTTATTTTTTCACATTAATCAATAATATATCTTTTCTTGTGAAAAGTAATAGAATAATTAATAAAATATTGAGAAAACTCTCCTCTCCACCACTATAAATACCACATTCACCCCCCCCCCCCCCAAATCTTCATTCCTCACAAGAATTTTTCCTTGCCAAATTCTAATGAAATATATCCCTAATACCATATCCAATGTCTATCAGTCATTGGTGTCTTCAAAAGACCAAATCTTCTCCCCTATGAAGGTTCTGAGGGAGGAAATATTTAAGAGGTAAATTCTCTTTAAATTTCTTTTATTTTTGTTCAAGTCCCATTCTTTCCTTTTCTTTCCTCACATCGTTTAATCCAAATTTTATGAGAACTTTAGTACATTACATGTGTTGGAATTTTTTTCTGATAAAGTAATATTTCATCATCATCTCTCATTTCCCCTCCTTTTATACTAGAAATGAAAACACCATCCAAGATATGTTAATTTCTCACATTCAACAACGACAGGTTTTCAATTTCTTGTATCCTATTCAATTATGGTCATGAAAAAAAATTTGGTTGAACCAGACTATAATATATGTATAATTTAAAATTTATGGTTTTGTAATCTTTTTTACAGAGGATATTAATTTATAATGAAAAATGTATTCGATGTGATCAAAAAACCACTAATTAACCAACTCAATTGTCATTAAAGTTTTATATAATGATTTACCTTCAATAGAATTATAAAAATGTTATCCATAAAAAAATTTAATATAATGTATGGTCACTAATAAAACGAAACTCCAATTCTGGACAACCATTTTCATCATACATGTTTTTCCTTACTTGTATATAAGTAAACCAATCATTAAAACCCAATATACAATCAATGAAATTGAACCTATAAAACCTTCAAAAATGTCATGAATGCAATAAATAAGGTTTTAATAAATCAATTAAATAAATAATAAGTTGGTGAAATAAAAATTAAAACATTTAATTTGGTTATCCAGAACATTATGATCAAGTGAATGACATCCTCGGACTTTTGGTAAGGGATTCTACCTAGACCTCCATTTTTCCATCGGGTTGCTCTATATTTCTTTTAACCAAAAATTAGTTTTCTATTATTTTATGTATATATTATAAATTTTTTTTAAATTCTCCAAACTCATGTATCAAGGACCATTAATCATTATCTTTTGAGGATATACGTGTTTTTAAGTGATTCCCTCCTCAATTAATCCTGATAAGCAAGTTTTTTTAAGGGAACTTCCTGAATTCTTACCCAATTTCAAGTGCACTCTATAATCAGTTTTATTCACCATTTATTTTATATAATCAGAATTTTTATTACGAAACCCATCTTGGTAAAATTATGGTTTTATATAATATATAGTGATATTTTGTTTTTTAAAATCCCTTTAGTGTTTTTTTAAACCACACTAAAACGTTTCAATTCTAAAATTTCATAAATTCTCATTTTACATGTTATTGCATCTATTTTACATAAAATACAATGATTTATAACTATTTTCACTTAAGAATGGCCATTTATGTTTTAATTCCTTTCTTTCATGGAGACTTGTATGATATGTCCATATATTATGCTTTATGACATGATTATGAACCCATTTATTTTCATGGGTACCATTATGTTTATATATGATTGACTAGGTATGATTCATTATGTAAAATTAAAATTCATGAACATGTTATGATAGGTGCACCTAAATATCACTCCAACGCATTAGGTAAAGTTGAATCTCATGAAACGTTATGGGGAACGGTCTTTCTGGTTATCTATGACTCATTATACCTGGTGAAACAGTCATGGTTGTTTACCTTGACTTGTTCTCCTCTATGTGCAACAAGAATTTAATCATACTAAAGTCATGTTTTATGTTTTTTCAACATTATTATGACTTCTTGTTTATATTATCCCATGTTTATATGTTATGATTTCATATGTTCCATGCCTTTTAATATCATTATGTCATGCATTTTAAATATATGTGATAAAGCATTATTCTTATGTTTATTACTTTACTAGGATTTTTATCTAATAGCTTTGTTCAGGTTATCCTAGGTTATCCAATGAAGTGTTTTGAGCATAGTGAATGCTAGTTTATCTTTATTAAGACTAAATAATGTAATTTTATATTTAGTTATATATTTTATGTTTTATGTACCCAGTTATCCATGACACTAGAAATTACGATCCTTGCCTTGTACTCTGATGATTTACTATGCTTATAATCATGTAATAATATATATAAAAGTCTAGGGTCTCTATAGTTGGTATCATAGGATGGAAAGTTATTTTTGGAGATTTGGAATAGAGCACTTTACTGAGAACATTAATGATGTGACTAAGTATAAGAAAACATCTCTAAATTTTTCTAAGTATAGATTAAGTTGTTTATTGATAAAATACATCCCTTTCTGAATAAAAACAAGTGGATGTGGCTCAGGCATAGATTTACCTATGGGTAAAACACAAAAACACCACATTGAGCTTCAATCAAATGGGAACTAGTGCACGATAGGGATCCCTTCTACACTCCTTTTTTGACACGCCATGGGGACATGATTTGGTAAATTTATAATCTTAGTACAAAACATTATTAAGGGAGAAAAAAATTAAGAATCCTATGAGAATATATTTTAGGAAACATATCAAGGATAACCCATATTTAAACCTATATAATCACAAGTTTGGATATACTTTTCCATTAAGAGTTTATCCATTTATGATTAAACTTTACTTGTTATGATTAGTAGATAAGTATTCAATTCCTATAATTGTACTTTCTATTTGTATGTTAATTGAGGGAAATAGAAGAACACATGATAACAATCAATGTGATAAGGAATGTAAAAATGTCCCTAAAGATATTCCAAATATGATTTGAACAGGTGTTAAAAACCTCATGGTAGTAGTTTCCCAGCTTTCTAATGTTACGAATAACTACATGAATCATGTGGAACTACCTCCTCCTACAAAGAATGAGAAATATTTCATTGAATCAATCATGTGGAAAAGTCCTCCCATGTTTAGTGGATCTTCTAATCCCCTCATTGTGGAACAGTGTAGTAAATCTATTGAAACAACATTCAATAAACTCTAGTGCTCAGAAGAATAGAAAGTCATATTGGAAGTCTATCATTTTTATGGGGAAGATGATAAATGGTGGTCACTAATCATGAAAATAATTTCCAAGGATGATGTAGATACAATGGATTGGGAGGAATTCAAGAAAATGTTTTTCAGTAAATATTTTACCCAAACCCTATGTATCAAAATGGAAAGAGAGTTCCTAATAATTATGTAGAAGTTAGATGAGTCCATCGGGGTGTATGAAGAAAACATAGAAATGCTTTCAAGATACCACTTTGGCATTTTCATGAGAATCTAAAGTAAGGTTTATTGCTTCATTTGTGGAATAAATTCAAGTCTATGAAATGTGTTGGTGATTTGTGACTTCAAAAGTTTTGAGGAGATTGCTTGTTGTACCCTAATGGTTGATATGCAGATTGAAGACCTTCAATGGACTCATGATACCAGTGAAAAAAAAAATTAAAATGGACTATTGTATGGGTGGTTCGGAAAATAAATCCCATTATGAAAAGAAGATCGAACATCCCATGTGACAAGATTTTTTGAAGAAGCAACCAAAGAACTGTCTAAAGGGAACTAGGAATTGCGTCAAATATGGAAGAATGAGACATCTTACTAAGAACTGAAAAAGAAATATGAAGCATCCCACTAATATGGAAGAATAAAGGAAGGTTAGTATCAATTCTCAACATGTATTGTAGTGTTCCAATTGCAAGGATCATGGGAATTATGCGAAAAATTTACCTATGATAAGGGTTGTAGGAGGAAATCAACAACAACCTCCAAGGAAACCCGGAAGGGCTTATGCCATCACTGCTGTTGAGGTGGATCTAGACGACGGTGTGGTGACATGTAAGCTAGTTATTCATTCATGAATAGTGAATATACTATTTGATTCGGGTTCTATACATTATTTCATATCTTGAATGTTTAGAATGAATCTTCAAACATCACCTAAAAATTTTGAGGATGAGTTATCGGTTAGAATAATAAATGGGGAAATAATTGAATATATATTATATAACTCCTCCCCAGTAAAAATTTTTGGACTAAACCTCTCAGAAAATATTTTCATACTTATTTTAGTGGATTTTGATGTTATATTGGGAATTTATTGACTATATTTATACAAATCCAACATCAACTATTTGGAAATAGAGACCACTCTTCACATCCTGAAGAATCATCCAATTCATTATATGTGTAAGGAGGAAGATGAATCTACTTTAGAATAATTTTCTCGAATGAGTAAATTATTACCTTATAAGAAAGCATGTCTACCAAAAATTATTGTGAAAAAGGAGATGATATCTCTCAAATATATGCCCATGTTGAGGGATTACACTGATGTATTCCCTGAAGAATTGTATGGTATTCCTTCTGATCGATAGTTTGATTTTTTAAGTAAATAATGTTTCCTTATGAATTTTCCATTCCTCCATGTTTTGAAAATTACAAACACTGTATCTTATAGAAAATTATATTTCTCTAAGGATTATTTTCATAATGAAATTTCCCTTTCTTCAAGGAAAACTTTCATTCTTTCCCTGGTTTTCATTGTCTCATTTTATGTCCTCCCAAAACCAAATTTTTTTACTAAGATATATATTATGATCCTAAGCTAAAACTATTGAATCTTATATTTCCTTGGATAATAAATTTTCTGTTTTTATACTCCTATTTCTCTAAAATCCAAAATCTGAATTCTTTGAAATCCAAAATCTGAATTCTCTAAAATTCAAACTCCAAATTCTCTAAAATTTAAACACTGAATTATCTAAAATTTAGACTCTGAATTTTTTAAAATACATAATCTGAATTATTCAGAATTAAGACTACAAATTCATCAGAATTCAGACTCTGAATTCATCATAATTGAGACTCCAAATTCATCAGAATTCAGACTACAAATTCCTCATAATTCATAATTTGAATTACTGGGAATTTCGACTCTGAATTCCTAAGAATTAAGACTTCAAATTCCATCAAATTCAGACTCCAAATTCCTTAAAATTTAGACATTGAATTTATCATAATTCAATTTCTGAAAACTATAGAATTTAGATTATGAAATCTTTGAAAAATAGAATCCCAATATCCATGTTACTAGAATATAATGGTTTATATGAAATGATTATGAATTATATTTTTCTTTATATTTCATAATTTCATATTTAGTTAATCTACTTCATTTTCCTTAAAAGTGTTTTTCAATGTATAAAATAATGTCATGCATTTTTTTCTAACTAAACGTTGATTGAGTGACACGTGTGCAGGTCCCTCCAAAATTCAAGGAAAAATATGATCGTTGGAGGAGGGAACTGACTGTTGAAGTTTTTCCTATAAATAGAAGCTCATTTGAATGAGACGAAAACTAATCTATAAATATGATCTATAGATTTTAGGCTATGATGTGGTGAACTGATTTCTATAGATAAAGACTCTCTTGCCTTGTGTGTTTCATGGAAATCTTGTTCAGCCATGAACATCTTATTCATCGGGCTTCGTGCGACTCTGATTGATGCTGAGTATAATTGAGGGATTCTAGGGTTAGGAGATAGAGTTGTTGACTACCTTAAATATTGAGGGTTTGTGGGTATAGAAAGATAGATTCTGATATTCTTATCAAGGGATTAACCTAGTTTGGATAAGACAGACTTTCTTAAAAGAATAAATCATGGGACCTTAGTCCAAGTTTGTTGGATACCCAACTCTTTGTGTTAAAATATTTCCTATGTGTTACATGTTCTTGTTTCAATTTTTATTTCTACTATATTTTGATAAATAATGAAAGTATAACATTCTTATACTTTCTTGTACTTTTACTCACTCATATAAATAAGATTCTATACACTGTATGGTAGAATCTTTCTCTACAAAAATATTTATTATGCTTTTTTTCGGATTCATATTTCCGAACCCTAAATAAGTTTGTTTCACAATTGAGAACCAAATGGGGTTTGTGAATTTACCTTGTTTGACATTATTAAACGTAGTTTTCCTTAAGGTTAAAAATCAATGACTTTAAACATACAATCAATCACCTCTTCTAATTTAGAATCTACATTCACTATTTAGATTCTGAAATTGGTATTAGAGGAAGGTATCTAAAATAAATATACTCAGATATATGTTTTCATGCTCATGTTTGTTTAAGTTTTCTTTCTTAACAATTCCGGTTCAAAATTTTCTTAATGATTTTTATCTTTTCTTAAAAACTTTTACTATTAACATGTTTTGTGGAAAATATATTTTATTATCGAATGGAAGGTATAAATGTTGGTTCCATTGAAAACTGTATCCCAACAAGACCACCAGTATTTGATGGTAATGATTATGAGTACTAGAGATAAAGAATGAAGAATTGTTTCATTAACACTGGTGTAGAATATTTTGTAATGATCCCTGAAGACTATAAAATCAAGACTAAGAAGTCAGAACCTTCACCAATCAAGAGAAAATTTAATATGAACTAAATTACATGGTACACAATACATTTTTTTATTTCTTGAACATGAATATATAAATTCAACTATCTTCTTGTGAAACTTCCAACTACATCTGGATGAAACATGAAGTTACACATTTTTGAACAACTAATGTAATATAAACAAGAATATCAATGTTAATATCTAAATATAATGGATTCTTATTTCCTTAAGGAGAACATTTTTGAAAATTAAAACAATGATTTATGACCATATTCAATAGTCTTCAATCTATAGTAGAGAATGGTATTGATGATGAAGTTATTGGGGATAAGATAATTTACAGAATTCCTAATGAGTGGGAATCAAAAAGGTTAACAATCGATGAGAACATAAAATTATCAAACATTTCTCATGATGACTTATTTGGAAAAAAAATTCATAATGAACTCAAAATGAAGAGAGAGGATGATTTCAACAAAAATAACAATGGTAATGGATGTGTAAATTTCACTACTACATCTAAAGCCAATAATCTAAAAGGGGTAACTAGATCTATATATAAGAAATCTATTTTTATATCTGAATCAAGTCACAGTAATCATTTAGAAAATTAATTATACAATCTTTCTTGAAGGATGAAAAAGAGGTGGGAAAGAATGATTTCCAGTACCGATATATGAAAAAAGATAGAAAGGGAAAGAAAGATTATAATGTAACTTGTAATGAATGTAAAATTGTAGGATATATCAGACCTGATTTTCCTATGCTTAAGAGAAAATACTTGAAGGAAAAGAATTCTGAGAGAAACATAAATAATCATTAAAATTATAAGTCAATGAAATTATTGAGAGAAAATAACAACTAGGGTGCTATTGGTGGTGACTCTTTAGATGAATCATCGGATTATGAATATTCTGGTGAGAAGAATATTGGTCTTATAGCCAAAGTACCCATTGAAAATAATTTTATTATAACTATGGTACATAATTCTGAATCCTTATCCAATATTTTTTAAATGGTAATTTTCTGAATGAAGAATATTATGAGTCTTAAGATGGTGAATCTTCCTCATCAAAATATAATACCTTATCTTCATTTCAATAATATTCTGTATTTTCAAATTTACTTGAACATTAAAATAGTAATAAAAAATAAGTTAGAGAAATAAATTTATAGAATTAATGTTTTAACTAAATAAATATAAGATATTTCATAGGTTCTATAACATAAAATATTTGATTTTGAATGTGTTTATAAAAACCATAAGAATGTTAATTTTGAGAAGGATAAACTGTATAAAGATATTAAAAGTGTTATTTCTAAGAAAAATATTTTAGAGGCTAACTCGAGTTCTAAAACTAATAACTTTTAGGATAATAATTTTTTTATTAGACTAAAAAATGAAAATGTTTCCTTAAAGAGACATTTATCAAATATTACATCAGGGAGGAAATAATTGGATTAAATGTATTCACAACTTCTTCCTCTAAGTAATAATCCAGGATTTGGTTATACTCATTCAAGACCAGTTTTTAGTAACAATTATTTTGTTCCCCAATGTACTCACCTTTGTACTAAATGTCAATGTGGAAGAAATTAGGAAAAAATTGTTCATTAAATAAAACACAATATTTAGGTTTTCAAAAATTTTATTTTTCTATGAAAATGTGGACACCTAGGATTTTCTGCTATGAAATTTCTGGATCAATTAAATATTGGATTCCGAAAAACTAACTATTTTATTTTCAGGAAAATAATGTATGTACCAACAAAAATACATAATACATAGATAGTGGATTTTCCCAGCATATGAATGGTAAAAAAACTTCTTTGAAAATATTATAATGTCAAAATGAGGAAAAGTAACTTTTGGATATATTTCTCAGGGAGAAATTGTTGGTATAGGTAAAATTGTTCTTGATTAAAAAACATTGATTTCAAATGTTTTATCTACTAAAGGTCTTGATAAAAACCACATTATCATAATTCATTTATGTGATTAAGGTTACCTTGTGAATTTTAGGTATGATAAATTCTTAGTACAAAATTCCAAGGAATATTTTATTCTCTCTACCCAAAGGAATAAAAATGTATATTCACTATACATACAAGACCTTAGGAGCCTAGATATACCATGCCTCAGTGGAATGGAAGATCAATCTTGGTTATGACATAGAATACTAGGACATTGTAACCTTATGAACCAATGAAAAATCTCAAAGAAAATACTTTTTAAGGATCTACCGGAGCATAGATTTGATTCTTCAAATGTTTTTGATCCTTGTAAATATGAAAAGAAACATAAATATATTTTTAAATATAGTGTTGAAGTCTCAACATCTGATGCATTACAGTTTTTACATATGGATATTTTGGGCCCAACACAAACTAGATGTAATGGAGTCAAATACTCTGTATATGTTTTAGTTGATTATTACACCATGTTTACATAGATCTACTTTCTTGAAAAGAAATATGAGGATTTTTATTATTTAAAAACATTTAGAGCCCAATATAAAAATGAGAAAAACCTTCCACTGATAAATATTCATAGTGATCATAGAGAAGAATTTCAAAATTTAGATTTAAAAAAATTAGTAAGAAAGTCAATACTCATAACTTTTAAACTCCATGAAATCCTCAAAATAATGGTGTTGTTAAAATAATAAATCTAATTATTTAAGAGATAAATAGAACCATGTTGATTGAATATTCAATTGATAAACACTTTTTGGATGAAGTTTTTAATACTGATTTTGATACTATAAATCATGTTTTAATCAGACCTTTTCTTAACAAAACACCTTATGAATTGTGGACTTGTAGAAAACCCAGCCTTATTTATATTAAAGTATTTGGTTGCAAATAATTCATTTTGAATACTAAATATAACTTACCTAAAGTTTCACACAAATCCGATGAAGGAATTTTCTTAGGCTATTCCACTATATCTATGGATTATAGAGTTTTTAACAAAAATACTTGTACTGTTGAAGAAATAGTGCATGATAAATTTGATGAAACTAAACCTTTTGTTTTTAAAAAACTCCGACCTATATCATTGAATTTGTTTTCAAAAACTAATTATAAAACTTTAATGGAGGATTATTTTATTAAGAAAAATACTCAATAAAATGTTTCTGAAGTATTTACCACAGAATATTTTCTACCATATGTTGACAAACTGGTTTTACAAAACCCAAATCAGTTGTTTCCTATGAATCATCCCAGTGATGGTAGCATTGGTGATGTAAATCAACTAGTAAGGGCTAGAAGTTCCTTAAGAAATGAAGAAGAACATCTAGCATTACATTCCCAATTATAACCAAAAAAATCACTAATGAAGCATTAGGTGATATTGATTAGATTAATTCCATGCAAGATAAGCTAAATGAATTTGAAATGAACAAAGACTAGACATTGGTTGAAAGACCTAAGGAAACTTCTGTAATTGGATTAAAATGGGTATTCGGAAATAAATGTGATGAAAATGGAATAATAGTTAGAAATAAATATAAATTAGTTGCTAAAGGTTATAATCAACAAGAAGGAATAGACTATAAAGAAACCTATGTTGCAGGTTCTAGTCTCAAATTAATTTGTATCTTACTTTCCTTTATAGCATTCCTTAATTTAAAACTATTTCAAATAGACGTAAAGTGTTCCTTACTTAACGGATATGTCCAAGAGGTAGTTTATTTTGAACAACCTTCTAGATTTGAAGACACAAGACATCCTGAACATGCTTTTAAACATAAAAATGTTACATATGGACTTAAACAAGCCCTTAGTTCTGGATATGATAGAATTACAATATTTTTGTTACAAGATGATTATTTTAAGGGAACTGCTGATCCAACTATTTTTATAAGGAAAGATAATAACAATAATTTTACTGTTAAAATATATTTTCATTACATTATATTTAGATAATCTTGAAAATGTTTAACAGATTCAATTGTGAATATCATAAAATCAGAGTTTGATATTAGAATGATGGGTGAGTTAACATTTTTCATTGGTTTTCTAATATCTCAAAAACTAGAAAGAACATATATATCTCAACATAATTATATTAATTATATCAATAAAATGTATTGACATGATAACACTAAAATTATAAGCACTCCAATCGGTACCTCAAATTCCCTGGATCTTGATGAAGCAGGGAAACCAGTAGATCAAAAATCATTTAGAGGTATGCAAGGAAGTTTATTATCTTAATGGATAGTCATCCAGACATAATGTTTTCTATATGAATATGTAAAATTTATCAATATAACCCCCATTGAATCTCATTTAAATGTAGTGAAAATAATTTTTCATTATTTAAAAGGAACCATGGATTTAGGACTTTTCAATACATCTGGAATTTTTTGTATAATGTTTTCCGAATGTAGATTTTGGTGGATGTAGAATGGATAGAAAAAGTACAATCGGAACTTGTCATTTATTTGGATATTCATTAGTTTCTTGGTCATACAAGAAGAAACACTCAGCAATACCTTCCACTACTGAAGCTGAATATTTAGTGGCTGGAAGTTTTGTTCAAGTGTTGTAGATGCAACACACACTCAAATTATATTCCATGAGTTCTACCAAAACACAAATATCGTGTGATAATACAAGTTCCACTGCTCTAATAGAAAAACCTTTCACATAAATCCCATGAAAAAAACATAGATATTTGTCATCAATTTCTAAGGATCACACAGTTAATGGAGATATTATTCTATAATTTATCGGAACACAAGATCAACTTGCTGATATTTTAACAAAATCTTTACTTTCCGATATATTTCAATACATTAAAAAATGGTTAGGAATGATAATGATAAGGTAATCTTATATATTATCTTTTTATTAAAACCTATCTCTTTATAATAATAAAATCCTTTTGATAGGGGGATCTCATTTTCTTGTGACCAAATTTTTTATCCTTAATCAAATTTGTCATAATTTATATTTCAAAATCAAATTTATAGTAACCAAATTTTTTTCCTTCTTATTCTTAATCAATATATTCATAAGAAATTTTTTATTTCTCAATAATTTTTTTGGAACACAAAGTTCTAGAACCTAATATTTCCTTCACTTAATAAATTTTTTTGTAATCTATAGTTCTTCAAGAAGAATTTTTTTCACTACTAAAAGTTTTTTTCTGCAATCCAGAAGGAATGTTTCCTTAAATAATTTTTCTTAATTTAATTTTTTACATGTTGGTATTTTTAAACTTTTTTTAGGAAAAAATTATCAGATTCACTTTCCATAAATCTTATTTTTCCTTAAAACCTCAAATGTTCAGAATATACCAAATATTTCTTCGGCATTTATCTCAACAGTCTGATCTAATTGTGATTATTTCAAATAGAGGATCATTTTGGGAATTTGAACCATCACTTTGACACCTATATATAGGCCCCTTATTCCACATCCCACATTGGATATCAATTCTTTGTGCACCAAACCTCTTCCCCTCTTCATATAGATTGTTATATTTGTCCATGTTTTCTTAGACTTTAGATGTCGCTGGAAGAATTCTCACAGAAATAGTTGTCTTCAGTTAAGGAAATCAAGGATTATAAAATATACATGGAAAGGATGGTTGACCATAAATTCTTTGAAACATATAATTCCATGATTACGAAATATATTAATCTGAATGAATGGGAGAATTTTTTCACTTCCATGCTAAAGAGTCAGGTTCCATTTTATCCCAACATACTTATAGAGTTATATTATTCAGTACATTTTTATGAGGAATGTGGAAGGGAGAAGTTTTCATTAAAAAGATATGGGAAAACCTATTCCTTATCTTCTAATATGGCAGAAAATATACATGTTATTCCATAAGATGTTGAGGCAATTTTCTTCACTCATAAGTTTCCAAACCAGTCAGGATGTTTTGAGAAGGAAAAAGGAATGTAGTGCCTTGGACACAAAGGAATAAAGTCACATATGATAAATCATCTTTCAAAAAAATTCAGGATTTTGGATTTATGGGTATAGGGTTACCTAATTTAGATAAATGGAGAAAAATACTCCTTAAATAAAAGTGATATCTTTATTCTAGACTTTTTTTTAGCCTTAGAAAGTTAATCCCAGGGAAGTATATTCCTTTTAAAATCATCAATATTATGAATGGATCTCTCAAATACAATATAATAATGTATTCAGACATATTTTCAATGATAATATTTCTCTTCTTAGAATCCTTCAAATTTACATGCAGTTCTAAACACATAAACTTCGTGATTTTATTACTAAGTAATGATACCATGAGGGGAATGAAATTTGGTTTCAATAACAAGTCCAGAGAGTTTTATAATCCTTCTGAATGTGAGATTAAAGATTTATCCAAGAAAGATGATATAGCAAAAACTTCTGAGAAATCCTAGAAAAATAGAAAATAATGGAACCAAAAAGAAATGAAAAATCTACAGTTCCAGAAAGTTAGTCATCACTACAAATTCCAAAAAATCAAAAAAAATCCATGAAGAAGTGGTAGAAAATTTGATGTAATAGAAGAAGAATAAGAAATAAAGAGATCCTAGTTTTGTCTTAGATCCATCAGAGGCAAGGGACAGAAATATTCAAATAGAAGAAGAACTTCAAAGGCAAGAAAAATTGAATAAACAAAAGAATAAAATTTCTGATACTGAGATCATTCAAGCACTTCTAAATGATACAAGGAAATCCTTTGAATAGTTGTAGGTACCCGAATCCTTTCTCCCAGAATCAGTTCTAGTAGAGACTCTTGGAAAGAAAATTCCAATTCCTGAATTTTTTGTTGAATAAGATATTGTATAATAAAATAAAATTGAATAAGAACAAGAGAAATAAGAATATGAGAGTGATAATGTTATAAATAAAGTAGAAGAATGCCATGGTTAATAAATCCATTCAGACAAGATTTCAATATGAACATCCTAGGTTGAGTAAAAAAATAGTTTCTCAAGGTATGTAGGATGAAGGAAAGGAAGAGGTTGATAAACCTAATAATGATTAAATTAGAAATAATGATTTCATTTAACTTAATGATGTTAAGAAATATGATGAGAAATAAGTGGTTGATGAAGATAAAATATTAAAACTCTATGATAGAAATAATTAGTCTCTGAGGGCTAAGAAGGTTATTTCCAATGTAGAAAAAGGAAAAATAGTGGTTAATAATACACCAATGAAGGTTCTGGTTATTAATAATGGTGTTGGTGGTTCATCCAAGAGGAAATATGAATATCTAGATAAATAATCCTCTCCTTCAAGGGAATCGGATTCTTAATTATTATCTTTGATGGGTCATGATTTTGTTGTTCACTCTTTGAAGAAGTTAGTGAACACCATTCCTTTGATTCTGAGTAATGATTCAAGATTTTAGTTGCTTCCACACTCTTTCAATTAGAGGAAAAATTCGATAAGCACGATCATAAAAAAAATCATCAATCTTGAGGAAGATTTTCATATATTCATTATTGGTTATTATGCTCATAGTAGATCAAGGTAGGAATTCAAAAAATGGTCTAAAAGAACAATTTAAGACATGGGAATTCATGATGAATTCAATGTTTTAGTGAAAGATATTTTGGATAATTCATATGATAGAATCAAAATTATTTCAACATGTTTTACATAGAAGCTGAGTCTTGAGATCTAAATGGGAAATTAAATTCACTTTCCTTAAATTTGAAGAGAGAAAGGGAAAACATGGAAAAGTTAGAAGAAAAGTTCAATTAGAAAGAAGAAGTAGTGAAGCCTTAGGTATAAATCATTAAATCTCAAGAAGATAAAATCAAGGCTCTTAAAAAGAAGAATTAGGATTAGGAATAGTTTCTCAAGAAGATTAAGGAAGATCATATGGAGTTCAAGAAGTTAAAGGCTACCCTTTGGAAGATCATTCCAATAGAAAATAATGATAAATGATTTGAATGACAATCCGATTTTTTGTTTTTTTGCTATATCAATTTTTTCATATCATAATCAATTTTTTTTATTCATAATTTTTTTTTATACAGTTATAATATTTTAGGTGCCATTTTTTTCATTGTGTAATATTTTTTAAAGTCAAAAATGGGTAGTAAATAATGATCAAATTAATAATATCTTTAAATAAGAGAATTCACCATGTAAGGGGGCGTTTAAACAAGGGGGGGTTTACTTAAAGAAGACTTTCATATGCAAGAAAAAGTAACCTATCTATAGAAGTCATGAATATTATCCTTAAGGATTTAAAAAACTAAGGGGGAGTTAGTCATATTAATCATGATTCATAAGTAAAGTGAGATAAGTTTTTTATAATTTAAAAGTTAAAAAACAAAAAACCTTATTCCTAAAAATCTTTTTCGAATGGTTGTTTGTGCTTTCCAAAGGGGGAGATTATTGAGTCTATAATAATTCCTTATGAATTTTACTTTCCTCTATGTTATGAAAATAACAAAAACTTTATCTTAAGGAATATTATATTTCTCTATTTATTATTTTCTTCAAGAAAATTTCATTTCTCTAAAGAAAATTTTCAACCATACACTGGTTTTGATTGTCTCATTTTATGTCCCCCCAAAAACAAGTTCATTTTTTACCAGGATAAATACTCATAACCTTATTTAAAACTTCAGAATCATATATTTCCTTGGATATAGAGTCTTTTGTTTTTAGACTTCAAATTCTCTGAAATTCAGACTAGGATTTTCTGAAATTCAGACTCTAAATTCTCTGAAATTCAAACACTAAATTCTCTAAAATTTATACTCCAAATATTTTTGAAATACATACTCTGAATTCCTTAGAATTTTGAATTAGAATTCATTATAATTCAGACTCTAAATTCCTTATAATCCAAACTCCAAATTCCTTAGAATTTAGAGTCCTAATTCCTCATAATTCAGACTCAACAAACTATAGAATTAAGATTCTAAGTTATTTTGAAAAATAGATTTCGAATATTCATGTTTCTATAATCTGGTTTTTTATATGTATAGATTCTGGATTAAATTTTTCTTTAGATTATGGATTTCCAGATTTAGTGAAGATACTTCATTTTCCATACACATGCTCTTCCAATTAGAAATCATTATTGTAAAAAAAAATTAACTAATTGTTGTTTGAGTGACATGGGTACAGGTCCATATGAAATTAAAGGAAAAAATGTTACCATTGGAGGGGGAGCTGACCATTGACGTTTTTCCAATAACTAGGATCTCATTTAAATTAGCCCAAAACTGTTCTATGACATTGATCTAGAGATTACATGATGTGAATTTGTGATATGATTTTTATAGAGAGAGACTCTCATGCCCTGTGCATTTCATAAACATCTTCTTCAACTATGAACATCTTCTTCATGTTTCTTTGTGTAAGTCCGATTGTTGCAGAGTATAATCGAGGGCTTCTGGAGATTAGAAGATAGAGGTTCTAACTAGATTAACGTTCCAGGTCTTTCGGGGATAGCAAGAAAGATAATTATATTCTTATCAAGGGATTACCCTTGTGTGGGTAAGACAAACATTTTTGAATTTATAATTCAATGGACCTTTATCCAAAGTTGTTGTATACCCTACTTTGGGTTAAAAGATTTCCTACTTATCATGTGTTCTTGATTGAATTTTTATTTCTGCTGTATTTTGATAAATAATGAAGGTATAAAATTCTCATAAATTCTTGTACTTTTTCTTTGGTAAAAAATATTCTATACTATTAAAGGTAGAATATTTTTCAAAGAAATTTGTTTTTTAGTTTCTTTTTTGAAATCATTTTTCCAAACCCTAACAAGGTTTGTTTCTTAGTTAATAACAATATAGGTTTTGGGAATTTACCTAGTTTAAAAAAATTTAATATAGTTTCCCTGAAGGTTAAAAACTAAAATTGTTAAACCTACAATTTACCCACCCTCTTGTAATTGAGAATCTAGATATACTATTTTGATCCTACATAGTTATCAATTGAACTTATTATTGTATCGAATCCTATATCAATGACACCTTATATAATTTCCAATGTAGAGTTGGAAGTGATGAACAAGAAGTTATAAGAGAGTCTAGAGGAGGTTTTTATACACTTGAATGCTTTACCAAGGTGTAATCCTATACTCTTCATCAAGAATAAGGATGCATCAATGAGCCTATGCATTGGTTATAAATAGCCAATAAAATCACAATAAAGAAAATGTATCCCCTAAAACGGATAGAGGTCTTGTTCAATCATCTTCGTAGGGATAGTTATTTATATATGGTGGACCTTCAAACATAATATCACCAATTAAAGGTATAGAAGGTTGATTTTCCCAAGACTTTCTTTCGGATAAGGAATAGACACCTTGAGTTCATAGTTATGACCTTAAAACTCACTAATTCTCTGGAAACATTCATGGATGTAATGAATATAGTCTTCAGAGATTACCTGAACAAATTTTTGGTACTCTTCATCGATGATATTATAATATACTCCATGAATAAGATGGAACATGAGGATAATTTGAATATTATATTGATGAATTTCAGATGGGATAAACTTTATGAAAAGTATGCTAAACTTGAGTTCTAGAGATATGATGTATCATTCATGGGGTATGTTATCACAAAAAAAGGGATATAAGTGGACCCTTCCAAGACAAAGGAAATTGAAGAATTTCCCATGCCAAAATCTATAATGGAAATATACACCATTCTAGGTCTAGTGGGGTATTACCAATGATTTTTGGAGAAAATATTAGGATTGTCAAAACCAATGACCAA
Organism: Viscum album; assembly: GCA_963277665.1. Lineage (NCBI taxonomy): Eukaryota > Viridiplantae > Streptophyta > Magnoliopsida > Santalales > Viscaceae > Viscum > Viscum album. The sequence goes on from OY728127.1 coordinate 807,577,042, forward strand.
TCTAACAAAAAAGGGGGTGATGTTTTTACGGACTCAAGAATGTTAGGAAACCTTTAAAGATCTCAAAAAGAGGCTTATCATTGCACCATTACTCACACTCCCAAAAAGTGGAGAACTTGTTGTGTTATACAGTGACACTTCAAAGAAGGTACTTTGATGTGCACTGATGGAAAAGGATAATGTGATAGACTACACCTCAAGGTAGCTTAAAATCCATGATCAAAACTATCCCATGTATGATATAGATGTCGTTGTTGTGATCTTTGCATTGAAAATATGGTGGTATTATCTCTATGGGGAGAAGTGTGAGATATATACTAATCATAAAAGTATCACATATAAAATCCAAGAGAATAATATTAATATGATCTAAAGAAAATAGTTAGATCACATTATGTATTATGACTTCTCAATCCACTACCATCCTGGTAAGGAAAAAATGGTGGATGAAGTTCTAAGTAGAAAAGATCATGCACCTTTATCAATGATGAGAGTTCAAAGGATCCAACCTTTATAGATTTGAAGAGGATGTACATGGTAATCATTATGGGAGGAACATAATCAATAATTTCTCAAATAGTTTCTAAACTATCCCACGTGGAGAAAATATATGATGCTCAGTTAAAAGATATGGAAATTCTAAAAAGAGTGGAAGCTATTATAAATGGGAAATCTTCTGAGTACATGATTGATGAAGATGGAGTTGTAATATTTGGGTAATGATTATGTTTACCATCTGATCAAAAGAAAAATAAGGATCTTCTTAATGGTGAACATATCTTAACCTTCTCTATTCACCCAAGGAGCAAAAATATGTATTGAGATCTTAGAGAAAAATTTGGTGGGACAGTATGGAGAAGGAGATTGCTGAATATACATAAAAGTTCCTGGTATGTCAACAAGTTATGTCTAAAAGAAAAGAGTCTATGGGGATTATTCAACCACTAATGAAACAAACATGGAAGTGTGAGAACATTAACATGGAATTTTTCCATATACTTCTATGGACATCAAAAGGAAACAATTATATATGGGTCATTGTGGGTCGCTGAATAAAGACAGATCACTTTATCTCAATTTTAGAGAACATATCATTGGATCAACTTGAAATGATATTTATCAAATAGGTGTTAAGGATCAATTTAGTACCACTATATATTTTATCTGATAGATATCTGAGATTCACCTTGAGGATTAGGAAAAGTCACCCGCACACTCTAACAATTGAACTGAACATCAGGACAACCTATCATCCCCAAACTGATGGCCAATCTGAGCAAACTATTGTGACACTGGTTGATGGTGAGAGATCTTTTTAAGTCATTAACCTTTAGGCAGTACATGATTTTTCGAAGGATATCCCTATATTCATGGTTTTAGACAATCCATTTCAATCGTCTAGTGATTTTTTCATAAAGGGGGTAAGTAATTTATGGGAGATGGTTAGTTGGGTTTATCTTAATTTAATGATTTTTTTTAATGATGTGTATTCAATTATATTTGGACAACAGTTTTATGGTATTTTTAACTATTGGGATTTATATTATCTTTAAAGTTATATTTTGGGATGTTCATCTTATGAGGATAATGATATGCTTATGAAGTAGAAAAACAAAATGTCATAATATTTCATTATGTTCATAAATAATAAAGTAATTTCCTAACACTAGGAAATCTATTTTGTGCAATGAATTTTATTCATTTACTTTTCTATTTGATAAATCAAAGACCTTTTAACCAATAAGATAATTATGGTTCTATAATTATGTCATTTATCATGATCATGTTCTCTATAAACATCCACCAGATCATGACATATACGTTTGTCTTCCAAGTCTAGTTTTTAATACAAGGAACCACAGTATCTGTTATTTCTGGAAACCTTTATAATTTTATTCTTTATTTTTATGTAAATGTTTAATTAATCCTTTTTCTAATATATTATTTCAATAATTGAATAATTAAAATGAAAACCTTAGTTATAGAGACAAAATATATATTTTCAAGGAAAATAATTTCCAAAAAATGGGGAGAATATACCATGTGTAGTTTTTTATAAAAATAACCACTATGTTCGATATCATATATGATACAACACATCAATCTTAGTTGAACAACTAAATATTATTATTTTAATGTTACTATTATAAAAAAGGTGATAGATTGGAGGGGATTAAAAGTATTAACATAATTATGAAAAAATGGTTTACAAATTTATATATAATTAATTATATTATGAATAATTAATTATAAATTAATGTAAAACCCTTTTCAGAATAAAATGAAATGCTTTTCTCGTAAACTATTTAAATACAAACAAGTATTTTTTTTAAAATAATAAAATCAATCTTGTTACATTCAAATAATGATATATAAATTTATATAATATTAAATCTATTGTTTAACATTTATCATATATTTTTTCTACAAATGTTATAATAATAAATTGAATTTTATGAATAAAAGAATTATTTTTCTAAAAAGTTAATTTTTCCTCCTTTTAATGGAGCACTTATATGAAAACTATTTTTTAGACATTTATAAATTATATAAGAAAAAATAAACTTGTTATTTGAAAGAATAATTTATGTATTTTACTTTTTTGAATTTTTTATTTTTCCAATACGTTTTATGTTTTGATTAATGTGACTAAAACATAGCATTTTATGTGAAAAATGATTTTTCATAAACAATATTTATTAAGTTATATTATATATATGAATGATTATAATGAAAAATTAGAAAATTATTTATAATTTAATCCAATATAGTTCATTGGGATCAATTTAAAATTATATTTGGATATAAAAAAATTAATCTTTTGATGGTTTTTACTTTTAAAAACATTTTTTCTCATTCCATAAATGATATTAATTTTAAATTAGTTTATAAGTCGTCATTTTATTAAATATTAAAATATAGATTACATTTTTGGAATAATTTTTCAAAATATATGTATATAGTTTCCTTTAAATTTTTTGAAATTAGTAACATTAACTTCAGTAAAGATTTTTTTTCCACGATTTTGGGTAAATCTAGAAAATATCGGTCAAAATAATATTATAAATATTTTAAAAATATACTAAAAACTTTTAAATACATTATCTGATGACTATTTTAAGTACCTTATAATTATATAATCGGTTATGAGACCATAAGTTCTTTTGGATGAGAATATATCCTTTTTAATATCATATATTCAAAGGATGGTCAATTTTACCTTACTTTTATTTAAAAATAGAAATATTTTTAATATTGGGATATATAATGGATATGTTTGATAATATATATTCGTTGAAAAATATAATATTTATATATATCAGGGTAATTTATTTATAAAATTTATAAAATAAATTATAAAACTAAATGGTGATAGAATGATGATGCATTAATTTTTTAATTAATGGAAGAATCAAATAAAATATGTTAAAAATATTAAACATAATAAATTTCTTTTTAATTGATGTAATCCGAAATATTTATAGATTAACATGACATGATGGTCATGAATTATTAGTGTTTTTAAATGATATCAAGTTTTTAAGATATTTTTAAAAAGTCATGTAGTGAAAAGTTTCCAAATTGACATTACTGATATTTAAAAATAGATAATATTTTTTAATGATATACAATTCCAAAAAATCTAATGTTCATAAAATTTATTGGGATATGTCATAAAATTACATAAATGAATCATTTATTAGAATTTCTCATTTTATAGTAATTATATTATTCATCGAAATGTAAATTATATGATGTCAAGGTAAGAATTAAATAGGTTAATTAAGGGTTAAAAAGTAAAGATAATAATTAAAACAAATATTAAAAACATAACTAATTTTCATTAAATTAAATATATTTGAACCAAAATATACATATTCTATAAATAATAAAATTTTGAGAAATTTTTGTTTGAAAAATAATTTATATAAATTTCATATTTCAATGAATTACATGATAGTTCCTCCCCTCTACTATAAATGGGCCATCATTCACCTCTTTTTGTAAAACATATAAACCTTTTTGGTAGTTCTAATATCATCCAAAATACCTTCATATACTTTTTCCCAAATTATAGTGGCCTTATTTTGGTATATTACCCTCCATATAGATGTGGAGGTTTTAATTAATAGATATCGTTCGAGTAAGAGGTGTTGTTTTTTATGAAGTGTATCTATTTTATTTATTCATCCTATTCATTCAAATAACCTTAAATAATGATGAAATAATAAATCCATTATTCTTAAAACAATAATATTTTATTATGTTAATATCAACACTTATGTCCATCTTTTTTTCCATTAAATTTAAATAGATTTATTCATTCGTCTGTACGTGTGAACTATCACCTCTATGAAATCATATAATAATCATCCATAGTCATTTATCAATACTGGTTATTTTGATGGATTTTATTTTTATGAGTTATATTACATAAATATTTATCACTACTAAATTATAATATATCATTTTTAATTCCTTTCCATGGATATAAAAACAGATAACATTGTTCATGTGTACATGTAAACTACCACCTCCATGTAAAGATGTGATTCATTTTTCATCACCACATCACATGTATGATACATATATATATATATATATATATATATGTGTAAATTTATATTATTAATATTATATTTATTATATTATGATAATTCTCTAAAGATAAAATTAAAATTACCTTCTTTCTATAATTATCATTGAATAATGGAAATGTTACTCATGAATATGTACGTCCTACCGTCTCCATGATTATAAAGTGTAATTGATGTTTAAAATTGATAATCATGTCATGAATAATATTATAGACATGGTGAACATACGTACACATTGACTATTGGCATCATACCAAATTCATTTTGGTTTTATCTACCGAATATCGAAAAAACATCCCACATAAACATAAATAGTTATGTAATTTTTATTATTGGATATAAAATGAATGATAAATATAACAATGGTTCCCATGAAATTAAATAATTAACATAATTCTAATATTAAGGAAGATAAAGAATATACATGGTGAATAAGTCTCATGTTAATGGACTTTTACTCAATCTCCATTTAATGAGACATTTCTTGATAATATACACATTTTCTATATGGTGTACATATAGATATTATTACATATAATATACATATTTTATCTATAATAATTTTATTTATTGTTTTTTAAATATATTATTTTAAGGGGCATAGGATTTAAATGTTCAAGGTGGTACAAGATGCTTCAAATGTTTAATGATTTAATTATTTCTCCATTTCAATATTTGTTGTAATATTTTTCATACTTATTTATATTTATATTAATAGATTATAAAAGGTTATTTTAGCTCTATATTTTTATTTTTATACCCCAATAATACTTTTTTTAGAATATAAAATTAAACCTCAATTTTCCATTTTGTTATTTTTTAAAATATATTTCTTATATCAATATCATGAAATGTTTTCTTGGGATTGAAAATGATATTTTATGAGTGATATTTTGAAAATTTCAATCCTTAATTTGTTATGAATATATAATGGAACATGGAAATTGTATTGGTGGTTTTGTGATTAACCAAGGATTGGTGGTTTTGTGATAATCCATGGATGGGTGGTTACATTATAATCTCCAATTCATTGGGTATGGAAGTGAGTCGTATAGATATTAGATTTTTAAGAGTGACATGTATGGATGTATACCTAATGGTAATTCCATTAATAAGAGTGGTATGTATAATGGTGTCATAAGATACCAATATGTTTTATCTATTCTACAATGAATTTTTTGGTAATCTTATGATTACAAATAATGAAAAAAATGAGATTACATTAAAACTTAATTTGTTACTATTTATTTTTTATAAATATTATTAAATTATGATAAAGTTTTCATTGGTTTCATGATATAATAAGAATAACATTTTTCCATATTTTTTATCCCTTACTGAACATTTTTTTATCATCCCAATTTTTAAAATGTATTTTCATATTATTTATGGGAGAATATATATAATTATTATAACAAATAATTTTATTAACAATTGATCATGAAAGGAATCCATGATTTGTTTAAAAAGTTATAATTTTTTAAAAGTGTATATTTAGTATAATTTTCTACATTGTAATATTTGAGTTGGTATGTATGATTTTCAGCCTAATTCTGTAAAACTAAAAACCTAAAAAATCATCAATGTTAAAAAAAGAAATTTCATAACTAAAAAACAATATTAAGTAATGTTTAATTCCAATTCCTTATAATTATATGATAAACAACTTTTTCATTAAATCGTTATTTATTTCCAAGGTAATCTGTACAATCTAATTTATCCATATCAATTGTCTCATTATTAAAAGATCAATATCTCATCATTGGTAACATACTTAGGTACTCAGACAAGTGTTTACCAAAAATTTCAAAAAGCCGCTATATCAATTTTCATTGTATCATTCAAAGTATAATTTCATGTCCTTTAAAAAGTATTACTTCAATAAAATACTTATATATTTCCTAATTATAATAACCATTATATCACTGATAAAATATTCAAATTTTTTAATTATTTATTCTAAATATAAAAATATTAATAATTCCTCTTCATCTATGGAACTATCATATGCTTTACCATGATCCATTAATCTCTTTTGAGATGTATTCCTTTTATGTTTGAGACATTGATTTTCATAGTGTTGCATACCCATTTAGTTGAATCATTTTACATTGGAAACATTTTTATTACCCTTCAATCACAATAATGGTGGCCTTCTACCAAACAGATGTGGAAATATAACATTAATTATAATGAAGGTACATTGTGTTTATTTCCATAATTCTCACGTGTGAGAAAAAACATATTTATCTTCATTGCTTTATCCATCAATTTTATATACATTATTTTTCTCTCATTCTACCATTTAAATCCATAATAATTATGAAATTATTTATCTATTTTATTATCATATTATAACATGTCCAAATATTTTTGAAATTCCTTGGAGACTATCTCCCTTATGTAGATTGTTTTAAAGACATAAAAAATAGATCATTTTTTCTCATTGAATTGCTTAAATTGATGTTCTTGCCATTATTTCATCTAAAACCATTTCTAAAAAATAGTCTACACTATATTAGATGATATCGTTATGAAACATAATTTTTAATCCAAAATCATAACATAAATTGATATATTTATACATATGTATTCTCATAATCATAAACATGTGTTTATATGTATATATCTTTTTAAAATCCATTATAATGGTTAGTAATGAAAATTTAAATTATAAAAATAATATTCCCAAAGTTGTTCAAACCAAGTACGCAGTAAGGTCCATTTTCAAGTATTAATTAATGGTCAAGTCATTTTTGATGTTTCTTTTTCATAGTTATTACCCTTAGTTACCTCTTTTCTAGGACCATGTCCAGTTATAAAATCCAAAAATTGATGTATTTTATTTAAAAACCACATAATCTATATCTTACCAAAATAGTAAGATTTTCTTGTATACTCATTCTTAAATTCAATAAATGATTATATTCCCTAATCTATATTTTGATAAATCTATATCCAATAGTTTTTGGTAAACATGTTCTAATACTAAATGTACTGACCCAAACCCCAGTATCCCAGATCCAGTGATTGAAACTCTTAAATTGTCATAGGATACAATGAATCACATCCTAGTGGACCTAATTGATCATTAGTATTGTAAAAAAAAGTATAATACATGAGTCTTAAATTTCATATAAATACACAAAATAAAACATAATGTTTTTCAATAAAAAAAGTATTCCATCAATCATATCCCTACATAACTCTCATATTCAATATCACAGAATCCTCTCTGAAATAAAACATAAAAATAGTGAGATCATAGATTCTTATTAAGGATATTTTTATAGTGGAAGATATGAATAGTAAAGGAACAATAAACTTTAAAATGTATCTGAATGAAACTAATGAAAATTAATTAATAACATGAGCCTAATATGGAATGAATAATAGATGATCAAATAATTCCATAGAATTAATCACATGATCTTGAAAATTTGTCGTGGATATTCTAAGTAATCAAATATAAACATTGAATCACAATAACTAAATTCAAAATGATGTAATGAATAATAATGGTTATCTAAAACATGATGATGAGGATTCTTGATATAAAATATAATAATTTAAAAGATTTATGAAATGAATATAATGCAATCAAGGATTCATTCCAATGATCTAACAAAATAAAGGTTTTATAAATGGAATCTAAAAAATTAGTACGGCCTCTGATTACACCATATTTAGCTTTTTAATGAATCATACAGATACAATGAGGGGTGTACTCAAAACAAACTGCACCCCATGTCCTACCAATCCAAACAATTCCTTATATACTAAATAATATATTAAATTCATAAAAAATGTTCCTGATCAAATAAAGTATTGAATATTAGATTTCCCTAATAAATCATATAACATTCAATGAAAAAACATATGTTAAAATGGTTTATGTTTTTGGTAACAATAATATCCACCATATATGAATACGTATATATAAAATGAATAAAATTAAAAATTAAAAATAATAATAATAAATTTATTGTTTCAAAAGGAATTTAATAATCATAAAGGCTATTGTGATCCTACAATATCTTTTACAACTTGGTAATTTTCAATTCATATCCCATAGGATGTGATAATTCAAAGTGACACATATAATACCAAAAATTAGGAATGAATCATGAGATTAAATGTAAATGGGGAAGTATATACACAACATGAATCGGAAATGGTTCTTAAAAACAAATAATTCTCAATGGAATTTAAATTGAGAGAAAATACATTACCTAACACCTCCTTTTGATAAAACATTTTTTACCTCCTCTTCTTTAGGTATATAATATTGTTATTAACTAAAGGTCATCCTTGGTTTTATTTTTCAAAATGTAAGGCTTCTATAATGAGTGTATGGAATTTGGAAAGTGATTTTTGTAGGGTTTTGTTGATCCAATTGTTATGATACATGTGCAGAAATGGGGGGAGTGAATGCAATTATATAATGGTGGAGGAGTGTTGTTCTTTTTAATACCCAAAATCATTTATTATTGGGAGGTCCCCCTTAGATCATGTGCCTCCAAAATTGAACAAAAACTGAGGGTAGGGATTAAATTTTATATATATGCCTCCATTAAAACAAAATAAATACATTTTAGGATGTTTTTTTATCCATTACCTTTAATCATTAATATCCATATAGTTTTTATTGTGGAAACATTAGTCACATTATTAACCAAGGTAAATAATACATTAGGATTATAATTAAAACATGATTTATTAGATAATTTACAAACACTATTTATAAATATTAATTAAAATTCATTAAAATATAATACCATGCATGTGTAAAATTAATTTCAATAAAAACTCATGTATTTAAGAAAACACTATTTAAACATTAATTATAGTAATTAATTTTTACTATTTTCACTGATTATTATGGTGAAAAACTAATTTGACCTTAATATATAATATAAATTATTTTTATTCTATTTATGGAATCCAAAGGTCCAAATTTAACTAATTTATGCGTTGAAATATAATTTAATATTAATCCTAAAGGTGGAATGGGAAAAAAAATTTAATGTGAAAATACTCAAAAGTGAATTCAGTTTTTTATATCTAAAATAAATATAAAATTTACTCTAACAACCTATACTGTATGAGTAGAAAAATAATTTCATTAATTTCTATTTATAAAAAATTAATAATATATGTTATTGTTGTAAATTATTTAGATGAAAAGTCAGTTTTTAATCAAAATTTAATATTTATTCCCTATTAATAAAAAATAAAATTATCAAAAAAATATTAAAAACTAACCATATGATAATTTTAATATTATAATTTCATGAATTATGATATTTTTTTCGATAAAATTTATAAAAAAGTCAAAAATTGTGTTTTAATAAATGTATTCCATTTAAAGAAGACAAAATAACCCTAAGAAAAATATTTTTTTGAATAAATTTTGAAAAGTTAATATCTAATTGAAATCAAATATATTAGATGAATGTTAAAAAAATTATTCTATATATAATATATAAATTTCATTAATTTAATCCATTAATAGCAATTAGTTAAATTTTTTAAGATAAAACTCCTTTGGCGAATAGAAATAGTTTTTTTATAAAAAAAAAATCATTATATTCAATTGGTTTTTTATATTCATATCTAATTAATTCATAAGTGAATAATTCAAACATATATTTTTATAATTTATTCAAACTTATTCATAAATTACACTTTAACGTATATAATATTATATTAATTTTATAAAATAATGTATTTTATTTGGTAAAACATAATCATGTGTGTAACACAACCTATCAAAGAATGTTGTTGTTGCGTTTAACTCATTGTCATGTTAATTTTAATATATATAATAAATTGGATTTATTTAAAATATTATTCATAAAATAATGTCATGAAATATTATATTCCATTATACTCTTGGTGTTTTGTATCATACACACTATTCAATAAAAACTATTCTATTATGATTTTCACAGTTTTAGAATGTCATTCTTAGTGCAATACTGAATTCATTAGATAAGATAAAAAGAGAATATTCCCAATGAATAGTCAAATGATAATACATTGATGATGATTGTTATGATCATTCCACCTCCATCTATCCTTCTTACTGGGTTTATCATCTAATCCACATCCTATCAAATCGTTTCCATTTTTTGTATTCTTATCCAGCAATCTCAAGGATGGAAGATTGTTCTAATTCTCTCACAAGTGGTCTGAATACCAATATTTTCTTCATGATGTGAAGGATTCATGGTCTAAGCACTCACAGGGGAGTGCATTGATTGAATTTCATAATAATCATAGAATAAATTAAGAGGTTCTATAATTTTGGATAAATAACTAACTACCTCAATTTAATGAGTTTTACATGGTGAAGTCAGACATCGAGCACATGGATCATAGGTTGTAAGAGACATAGAATTATTATTTTCTCAGTTAACTAGCTAACTTGAAGGATATTCTAGATGATATAATCCTCACAATTTAAAGGATATCTATATAATATTTTACAATAAAATTACTATTTGAAGGATCTAAAACATGAATTTATACCAAGCTTGAATCAATGAGAAATTTAATTTCATCAACCCCAACATTTTTCTTGAGAATTTCTCCTACACTATATATAGGGATATATGTGGTGAAATGGATTAGTTCAATTTCAAGGCACTCTTGGAAATTCCAAATAAAAACATGTTGAATGGGTACCTAAGGGGATATGTTGTAAATATAGATGTGATTCCTCCCAGAGCCTCTCACATTAAAAAAACATCCTTTGAAGACAAGACTAATGGGTTGTAGATTTTGGAGGCGATACTAAGCCTTAAAGACGAGTGTGTATTTTTTCCTAAGGAAATCATAGGTTATTCATATAGATTGTCCTAATCCCTGATCAGTAGTGACCTACATAAGACTTTGAAGGAATTCTACACGCCTTGAAACCTATCGGTGGTGTATTGCACCATTACACTTATTATCATAATGAATATCCAGGAACCCTCTTCAATTCTTCATTAAGACCCTATAAGATAGTTCATTTTTTAGTACAATGATTCGAAAAATATCAACAATAGATGGTTATCCATTCACCTTCTTCAATGTATTTTTGATGAGAAATATTGGTTTACATGTGTGGGTCAATTAATGGAGTGATTCCCTTGTCTCATGAATTATTCAATGATAAAAATCTAAACGTTCATGGACCTAATTTAGTCATCAAGCTTTATATAGACACATAATTTAATATAGTTGAGTGGAACATTATTATCAAGGTTATTTCTATCGTGTGTTTCTCATCTAGGGTCACAGATCTCATCTTCTAGTGGGTTAGTTCATCATGGCTATTACTGTCACTAAAGTGGAAAAATCATGGCTTCTTAATATCATTCTATGGTTTAAGACATGGTAATGTTATTTCCTCTTGAATCTCTATTCATACCAAATATGTTATCATCCACCTCATTAATATAAGAATTAAAGTGTTTATGATAAATCCTTTTTTGTGTAAAATGATATTTTTTCACATTTCTCATTTTATGTAAAAAAAATGATACTTTTAACTTTTCAAAATCATGTATTAGTTATGTCTATTGTGTTAACAATGTTCATGGGAATAATTCACCCTGACTGCCCAAGTTATAAACCAAGGGATAAGAAACACACACACACACAAACATATATATATATATAAGACATTGTATAGGAGGGTGAATTCCCTTAGTATCTCCCTGGACATTCACAGAAGGGGTTTCTCGTAGGAATACGTTGGGGCATCTCTTTGAAAAAATAGGATTCCAATTCACCACATTGATCACATTACTGTGAGGATCACATTACTTGTTTTAGTCTAGAAAAAATAGATATGTCTTTTTCATAGGATTTAGTTTATTGGTTAAAAATGTCATTTCTCCATCCCCGTATATTCAATGTTGAAAATTGGGGTTCTCAAATGGGTTATATCCTGCATTGACAACATCATGGCCTCCATTTTTTGGGTCACCTAACAGGATTGTAACAATCATTGATAGTTATGTATAAGGTGGTCTTGGAATTTGGTGGAGGGGTGAATAAATATGAGAAACGTCTGAGACATGTTAAAATGAATGCATTTGATGTTGTAATTGGAGGTAAATGTGTATTGTACTCTTTGGGGGAGGTATATGGCTACTATAAAAATGATTTATTTGTATGAAAATTTGAAGATAACCCTCGATTTGTTACCTGATTCATCCATGCGTTCAAAATATTTATAACCATACATTCTCGATCGTGGGTAAGGGTGAAATATCATACTGAAACAATGACTAGGTGGGATCCAAAATCAGATTCCCTGGTTTACTAGTCTGTGATATTACTTTTATAAAATCTTTCATACATCTAAACATTATAAATATTGTTATGGACTCGAACCAATATGATTTTTTTTATCTTAAAAAACTAAATTCAGAATAATAGAAATATGTTTTTACAATATCATCTTACTGAATATTATAAAATAATCATTTTCATAGGGTGAAAATTGTTCCATATATCAAAGAAACATGCAAGTAGGTCCATTGGTGCATGGACATCCTAGAAAAATATAATTTTCTTCTCAAAAGAATCATAAACCATGATTTACATTCTAATTAGAATGTTAAATGAAAGATAATTCTTATCCTAGTAGGTTTTTTTTGTTATAATAACCACTAATAAGATACTAAAAACCCCCTATTATTTGGATGTGAATGGCCATGATCATTCTAGAGCTCATTTGGTCAATTTTATGGATTCATCTCCTTTGAGTCCTCAGACCCTCTATTTTGGGAATTATGATTCCTAGGTGCAGGTGTATGTAGTATTCCGAAGAAATCTACATACATGGTCTTATTTTCAAGCTTCTACTGTATCAGGCTAAGACATAATGTATCACATTTTAAATGGGAATCGTGCTCGGGTGTACTCTTTATATCCATTAAAAAACATATGGTGGACAATATCAGTCTCTTCAATTATTTGGACAGATCCTTTACTCAATGAACTGTAATGGTTGGAAACTAACCCCAATATATGTATCATAATGGCCCTAAAGTTAATTGTGTTTGATTTCATCCCACTCCTACATGGGAAAAAAACTCAACTATGATGGATAATGTATCGTGGGGGTCATTTATTGAGGAAATTTTCTTGATGATACTAATAGATCAATTATATTGGATTATAAAACCTACATTGGATTTGGACATTACCTCAAGGTAGAATCTCAAGCCACTCTTATTGGTCCCAACATTTAGAAATTTTATGAGGATTAAGTTGGTTGTAGTGAAAATATACTCTTGTACCCTTTATGATTCCATGTATTAGTCTGGTAACACTCTAAGATATATATTATACACTTTTAGAAGGATAAATTGACTTATTCATAATCACAATAATTTTCTTCATACATGGGGTGAAGGTAACATTGTGGCATAATATATTTCATTAATGGAACCTATGGGGACTTGAATTACTCATTTCTCTATCTCAGACTCCCTGCCTTCTGAGGGGTATATTTTAGTGAGATGAATTTCCCTTGTGCCTCACTACATCCTCCCCCCATAATCTTTATCCTTTTTTCTTCTTTTTTCTCATACATTCTTTTTTTCGCTACATTATTTTAAATAATAAAATTATGATGATTATGGTTGGTTAAAAAGATATTCCCTAAAATTAATATATAAAAATTTAGAAAAAATTACAAATTTTTAAAAAATGGAATAAAATATTTTAAAAATACATTAATAGTTTATAATTATTCAAGATATAGGGATAATAATGTCACGAGAATAATAATTATGTTTAAAATTCATCTTAAGTTTAAGTAATTCTTAGAATTGATAATTTATATAATGAATATTTTTTGAGTGATTGAAGTGTTCGGAAAACATAATATAGATCATGATAGAATTTACATTGACATGGTAATGAATAGAATTAATTTAAAAATATAAAAAAATATATAATATTTCCAAATACCAATTAATTAATTCTAAAAATATAATTATATTTACTATATTAAAAGTAAAAGTAATTTATATTTTTAATGGAGATTCAAATATTAAATATACTTTATGAAAATTTTAATACATTGAAAATGTAATATAAGATAAGCTAATAGAGAGGTAAAATCACCGTTATATGTCATAACATAATTTACATCAATTATAAAAATAAATAAATTAAGTTATTCTCATGTTTTAAAATAATGATCAAGATGTTAGTGAGGTTTAAATGAATAAGTAAAATATTTGATGACTCTTTAATAATCTTCGATGATAGTATGACTCATAATAGATGAAAACATATGTTAAATATTAATCATTGTTATATGAAAGATAAAGGTAAAAAATTATCAAAAATTATTTTTTGTAAATCATGCTTCCTCAAAGTGAAACTTAAATATTGCTATACAAAAATTAATAGTGATCTAAATGTGGAATATATAGTAAATGGAATGAAAGAAAATTCTATAAAATATTTTATCATGTTGGTAAAAAAATCATCAATAACTAATAAATATTTTATATGATATATAAAAAGGTATTTTATTACAAAATATTATTTACATGAAGTTTCTTAATTTGAACAACAAGAATATTTGGGTTTGTAATTTTCATTTTTTGGTATTATTATTGATGTATTTAATATTGGAATATAAACCAAATGTGGTAAAATATGATATATTTATAAATATATAGATGATTTTTTGGAAAGTATTTTTTGTGAGTATTATAATCTCAAGAAAATTTGGTCATAGACAAACTAAATAGTCATGTTATTATGTGATGAACTATATTTATGTAATGAATCATGTTTATAGATGATTTAACTAGTTGGGTCAATCATATGTGAATTATTTATCCATTATCCTATAAAAATAAAGTATGAACTAAAATAAATGTTTTTAAAATATGAATGCATGATGAAATGATAAATATATTATAATGGATGTAACTTTGAATAACTCTCAAAAGGTACTATGATTTATCAGCATTAGGAATCACTCCTAGGACTCTAGTGTTGAAAATGGTTAACTTTAATGACCACCTGTAATATTCCATGGGATAGAGACTATCACTAAGTGTATAAAAATCATAAATTATAGTCATTACATTATAAATACATAAATAATAATGAGACCATAAAAACCATTAAACTCTATGAATATCCATAATATAAAATAATTTCCACAACAACAAAAATACTAATTTTTAAATCTATTCAATTATTATAGAATACTAATTTTTCAACCTATTATTTAGTCCTCAAACAATCCACTGAAATCAGCACAAAAAACTAGAAAAACAACCCCAATCTCCCCTAAACCATCCTATAAATCTACTAGAAATATATAGAGGTTAACATAGTTAGATCACACCTATTTATAAATTAGAATACATTTCTATTAAAAATTAAAGGTTAAATTTTTTATGTAAAATGTTATAAGAATAATGAAAAAATTAAACACGGTAATTGTATAAATGAATTTCATTGAGAAAAAACATTCCACCTCTTTTATCGGAATTTCCATCCTTCCTTATTAATAAACTATCATTTATCAATAACTTCAAACAACATAAAGAAAATTTATTACATCCATGTTCATTTTATTTCAATATTATTCTATTCATTAATTTTGGATTGCATATACTTCAATCATCTGGTTAACTACACATTCAATAACCTCAAAATTTTATTAATAACAAATTACTTATGAATTTGACCATTTTATTCGAACAGATCTAGGAAAAAATATACTTCCTTCTCTTTTATTCATGTATCCACATGACTCACCCTTAAATCGATTTTATTCATAATTTTAAATGAAATAATTAAAAAATTCAATTATAGTGCATGGAGAACAATTATGAAAAAATAACTCCCAAAAAATAGCACACTGAGTTAATCCTAAAATGGAACCATAACATAATGTTAGTATCTCTCATAACCTTCTAACCATCATAATTTCATGATACATTTAGCTAAAAATATATATTAACTCCAAACCTCACATTTATATCAATTCATATCCCTAATAATATATTTATCTATAAAAATTTTAATATCAGATTTATGGAAGACACAAAAATTACAATGACTCATCCCCATTATTAACCATATAAAACTATAAATGTTAGTATCACACCATTAATAGTATTACAAATAGACAAACAACATCAAGACAAATAGTAAATAAAAATAATAATTTATTAGGATCCACCATTCCAAAATTCCATTTCTATTACCATAATTAAATAGTTATATAATTATTATGGGGATATTATTATTCAATAATAACACAAAAAATAAAAGAAAAATACTAGTAAAAAAATGTGAAAAAATATTTCAATACATAAATCATATGTTCCCATATAAGATACCTTCCAGGTTACCCACCACAAATTTATTAGGATGATTTAATTAATTCCACTTAATGAAATTTCCAAACATGATTCCCCATCATTATACACAAACTGTTCAATAATCTATAACAACCCATATAATAAAGGAATAATTGATATAACCTTGGAATAAATCAATTATTTTTAATAAATCATATAATTCCATAATATATATGTTAACTTTAGAAAATTATATCTCAATTTGAGGTTAAAATAGTTAAATATTTTTGGAGAATTAATTGAATGATTTTTGACAATAAAAGATCTCATTAGGATCTGACTGAATTCAAAGGGTGGTGCTATTTTTATTCATTTTTGTGAAACAAATCAAGATTAATTCGAGGGTAAAAGCTTCTGATATTTTATGAAATTTCATCTAAAAAATAAATTTATAATTGATGATATATTCTGTTACATGTAGTGTACAGTTTCAAAATAATTATATGAAACACTATGTTAGTCTTGCATGACACGTAAGATTGAGTTTCATTGATAACTTTTTTACATACAAGGTCGAGTCTTAAGAGAAAAAAAATATACATTTCATATTATTATTTAACATGATATTTTTCACATAAATGTTGGAAAATGGATAAATAACATTATTTAATAAATTGTTAATATATTTTTTACACAATTTTATATAATGAATTAATTTTTTCCCAAATAATTATAAATAATTATTAAAACCAATTGAATATAAAGGTTGTGTTTTTCTAAAAAACTATTTTTATCACTGAAAGTTGTTTAATCTTAATAAATTAAAATAATAATAATTGATTAATAATATTAATGAAATATATATGCTCTATATTAAATATTTTTTTAAATTCCTAAAATAATTTTTGAATGAATAAAATAAGATCAAATCCAATTTTAAGTAAAAAAAATTTGTGTTTTTTTAAAAGGCAATTTTCCCACCTTATAAGGGTAGAAATGTTTTAAACCTATACTTTGAAAATTTTATAAATTTTATTTAACATAATAATTTTATTATTTTAATATTAAATTTCAATATCATAATATGTATAATATATTTTATATTTCTTTGAAGATTCATTTTTTTTGTGAATAGTGAAAAACATTAAATTTTAATTGCAAAATTCCTTTTTTCTAGTTTTTTTATATAGGTAAAATAATTTTGAATTTTTTAGAGTATTATTTGTTCAATTAAATATAAATAATTCCAATTTATGTTATTTTAATGAATTTCACAATGATAACAAATATAAAAATATTTCAAACATTATAAAATTTTTACATTAAAAACTGATTGTTTCTTCCCATCTACAAGATTAATTATAAAATAAATTCGGACACAAACCATATCAGAATATTAAAAATAGATTATATTTGAGGAATTATAATAATTTATAATTATTACTATGTATAACTTTTTTAGGACCAATAGGGGCCTATATACCCTAAGAGGGGGGTGAATCAGGGTATGGATATTCTTTTTCAAAATTCTTCATGCCCGACTGGATCTTGACCTCTTTATTACAAGGGTAACTTTTTTTGCACTTGTGTGTTAATTATGATCACTTATTTTCTTCTTTATCTGATGATAATGTTTTGAATGCAATGCATGGAAGCAAGCAGGAAGACACGGAGATTTTTACTTGGTTTACTCTCACTGGGATACGTCTAAGGAGCATACCATGGTGATGTGTCGCTGTACCAAATCCACTAAAAAGCACAGTCCTATTTACAGAGTTTAGGATAGATCACTTATATTCCCAAGATCACTACCTTTACAATATTTAGGGTCAGATCACTGCTTTCCCAAGGGTCACTCCCTATCTCTCTCTCTCTGGATCACTGCCGGTGGCGAGGATCACCTTCTTCCTCTTCCTTTGCTCACTACTCTGGAAAGGATCCACTCATAGTGTATAGACCTATAGGTCTATTCATTATCACTAATGAATACATCCTCTATTGTATGTAGATGCTCTGTTGAAGTCTAACTTTCACCCATAGATGAATCTCACTTTGCACCGAAGATATCGGGCAATCTTCTAGCTTCCACGCAGCCCTGAATTACTATCGTGCTTCAACCATACCTAGCGCCCTTCTCCAAGACGGCGTGTAAGTCTCGGCACAAAAGTTAAAACTAGCACAAAATTTCACCTCAACCACTTGTGCGACACTAGCTTCTGCAACTACAAACTTGCGTGACTCACACCCTTTTACGCCCAAAACAATTTTGGCATGCAACCATAAACTGTCATGCTTCTTCAAAACCTGGCACGCAAGTTTCACCAAACCACTTGCGCGACACCCCCTTCTTCAACTCAAAACTTGGGCGACTCCATTCCTTTCACGCCCAAACCACTCTTGACGCGCAACAAACAACTGGCGTGCAACTTCTACTTGCGCGACCACAACACCACTTGCGCGACCACCACACCCGCATGATGGGAGCTCTGATTTTCTATAAGTGTTGAACTATCTTGCCAAATGAGGAGGGTTTAACCTCTATTTATAGGCATTTGGACACCCTACACAATGGCATGCAAGTCTCCTCTCGATGCGCAAGTCTCGGCGCGCAAGTCTCTGTCGCGCAAGTCATTTGGGCGACCAACCCCGAAACTTGGGCGCCCTTTTTCCTTTGCCAAATTTTGATGTTCTGATATTAAAAAACATATGGTGTGCAAGTTTTCTCTCCTTCAAGACAACGGCGCACAAGTCCCTTTTCCAAAACCACTTTTATCCATTTTTCGATTTTCAGGCCCAAAAATTTGGCAAACACTGGAAAACGGAGCCACCTTGTATCTGCTCTTTTTGTACCTCTTCCAGATCATCCATTCCTTTGTCAATGTTCTGGAATCAAACATGGATCATTAACAATAGATCTTGAACTCGACATGCCACCATAAAATCCTCTTTGTCAACAAATTTGTACGTCATGGTTTTCTTTGTCAACAATCACAACACAGATGTCCACTTTGTCAACAAACATAATCACCTCAAAAATGATTCAATGATACCTTGAGGGATTTTTGCCCAACAAACTTAGTTTTTTTTCAAAAATATTAATGAATGTAATTATATTTTATTATATTGGTTGAGCACAAAAATAGATTACATAGTGGATAAACATTATTCTAAAGGGGTCAAATCACTTAAAATGTGACCATAACAATTTTTATGGGCATTTATAGACCTTGTATAATATTATATATAATTTGGATTATTATTTGAGGAAAAATATATATGTTAGACCTCCAAATATCATTTACATGTTTCTATATATAATAATTACACTCCTCCTCACCTATAAAACAGAATTTACTCTCCCAACATCATCACACCTCTCATGCCTTCTAGAACAACCAAACACTACCCAAATATACTCCCATTATTTTATTATCATCATAGAAGCATCACTTTCAGATGAAACCATTCTAAATAATTATTTTGTTGGAAAACAAAAATATTTAATTGAAAAATGTGTAACATTCCTGAACAAAAACTTTTTTCTTATTTCATTATCCAAACCATAAAATTATTTACATCATGAATATATAATAACATAAGTAACATAAATATACTATGGTTTTTTATGTTACTTGTATGACCTATATCATCACACACATAAATATAATGGGATACACATTCATCATGTATGTTTATAGTGGACTACAACCTCATGAATATATGTCATTAGTTATTCGATTACCAACTCTCATGTTTCAGAAAAAAAAATTAAATATTATTTTTATATGATATATATGTTATTTATTATGTTTTAATGTATTTTTAATTAATATATAAAACATATCATCATTCATTACTTTTTTTGGGAATGCGATAACATCCTTTTTGGATGTGTGGACTACCACCTCCTTAAAGGGATGTGACATGTTCCTGATTTAAATAGAATTTATAAGCACTTACCTATAAAAAATATGTGATTTAAATTAAATATACATGAAATTCATGTAATAAATATATTTCTTAAAAAATTATATATCATTTTACTTTTACCTTTTCACATACTAAAATATTTAGAACAACATTTGTGGACGTTTAGACTTCCACATCCTCAATGTGATGTAATTCCATGTTCTTCGTAACCACTTAATAAGAATGATATATATAATTAAATAATAGTTTATTTATGATTTACGATCATCATAAATAGATAAATGTTACATACCTTCTTTCTTTAAAGATCCTTGAAAAATGGGAACGTTACCGTTGTGTATGTTCGTCATACTGTTTCCATGATAGTAAAATTGGTTTATTTTTATAAACATATTAATAGAATAGTTTAAAATTTATTTATTTATAAATAGGAAAATTATTTAATTATTATTATTATTAATGTGTTTAATAATTACCACATTAACCATTGCCTACCAATGAAAGTCAATTTTCACATATAAGATGATTATGGTGAAAACATCCAACATAAACCAAATTGATTATGAAATTATATATAAAATTTTTATTAGTGAAATAAAAGTAATAATATTACATTTAAATGGTTCTATAGAATGTAAATAATTAAAATAATTTAATAATTAAGGTATATAATGAACAAGCATGACGAATAAGGCTCAAAGTAAGAGTATTTTTAGTCTCACATTAATTTCTGTTAGACTTATCCAACATTCACCACATATTTAATTTCTGTGGTGTATATAAATTCCAATGAAATCTAATATCATTGTTTTCATATATTTCATGATATTAAATCATTCAATTGATGTTATTGTTTCAGAAATCTCAAGATTCAAAATATACTGTTGTAGTAAGGGTTTTTTCTCGTCTCATTTATATTTCCTTGAGATAAATTCCATATTCATTGATCATTTATTTTTTGTAGAGTATATACTATATATTAGATTTCATATAAATAATTTAATTTATTTCCTGATATTAAAAAAATAAATTTATTTTATTCTTTCACATATCTCATTATTCAACTTTTACACAACTAGTAAGGGGATTTCGGGTCTAACATTTATCTCTATAAAACTTATATCATATTCATCACATGTTTCATTGGTGTTGTGTATATACAAAAATATAATAATTTATATACTACACTATTCAACCATTATGAAGTCATTTATATATTTCAATGTGATTATTTTAATATTTATGAAATACATAGATAAGATTCATTTTCATATTATTATTTTTGTGGAATTACCTTATCATCATTTATTCATTACATATTATTCATTCCTTATTTATCTTTCTTTGTACACATTCCCTTATTGAGCATCTGATATATTACCTTTCTAATGTTTCTATTCCATGGGATTCCATGAAGTGTATTATTAATGATATAAAAGGATATTATTTATATAGATTTTATGTTATCATAGAAAAGACGTTTTTTATTTTATGTTTTTAAATTTATTATTAAATTCGTGAATGTATGCATTTATCCAACCCTAAAAAAATATTAGAAACATTAGGATATGGTCACATGTATATAATGAAAATGTAATAAACTAACCATTTGATATGGGATACTAGGGTTTGGGTCTTTAATGATTCTATTAAATTGAAATTAGTTTATCCCTTTGGAACTTGATTTTGGAAAACATATATTATGGATCATAAACCTAGGAAAACATTAACGATATGTATTATTATAGTATAATATCAATTTTTTGAGTGGTATAGATTATATGATTTTAATATAAATAAATAATATTTTGGAAAAAAATTGGATGTGGTTTTAGAAAAGATTCATCTATGGGTGACATCTTGTAAAATTGTTGGTTAAGTGTATTTTGTCCACCAATACGGGGAATGGTGAATGGTCCCTTATTATGAACATATTTTAACACACTTGAGGGATATGATTAGGATAATTTATATTTTATTTGTCGACCATTATAAATTATTTTCATACATAATGACCAAGGATGGCCTAGGTTAATCCTAAGGTTTCATATATTGAAAATGAGGTTTCATGATTTAGAAATCCTATGAATGATTTTTTTTGATTTTATGATTTCCCACTATGATTATATTTTATAAGACTATTATTTTTTGTGGAATTAAATGTTTTTAACAAGAAGGAACCATTTTAACAATTCATGTAATGTAAAATTAAATTATTTATATCATGAGAATATAAATGTTGGGGGAGATAGAATGAAAAACCATGTGATTGTATTTAACCAATTATCTCATTGTATTATTATCAACTTTGACATAGGTAAGATTAAAAATGAACCAAATAAGAAATAAATGGAGTTCAGAGAAGATAGTGTAGTAATTAGTATTAATTTTCCTAGATGGTGATAATTTGGAAAGAATATCCTAGGAAATTAGCTGAATGTAATGAGAATTTATTATATGTGAATAAAATAATGGAATAGAGTAAGTAATTTATGACGAAAAATGAAGATTCTGGTGGAGATAAATGATTTTAATGTTATGGTAAAATTTATATTGTAGTGTATTATGATTTGAAAATGTGGTCATTATCTGAGTGTAGAAACAATGAAATGTGTTCCATGTACTTTTCTGCAAAATTAATGATGTGAACCTCACTTAAAAATGAAATGGTATGTTTGAGTAAAATATGTCTTTATGGATGAAGGAGGATATTGGATTTCTATGAGCCAAGACCCAAAAGTCTTTGACCAGGCCTGAAATGTTCGTGGTGAGACTCCATTTTCATGGGGTAAATGAAAATAGTGAAGGTACCAGATCGAAGAACCATGACTGAATACCGAAACTGATCCCAAGTAGGGGTGTGGGGTCGTATCTTGCATGTTATGGAGATGTATGTTCACTAGTGTGGTTCTACAAGCCCCCATGTGTAACACACCAGGTAAATAAAGAATATGACATTTTCATATTTATCCATATTTGTGAATAAAATATTAATATTACTTTAAAGGGGGCGCTATGCTCGATGGCGTACCCAATACGCAACAACGAGTTTCTTGGAAATCTTACGTTGCACTCAAATAATAAAATAATATTATTTTAAATGGTTGTTAACACCTAGCCGTTGTAATGGAGGGAATGAACAGAACTAACTACAAAATGATTATATATGTTTGTCAAATATTTTTACTCTTTACAATAAATGTTAGAGGATTAAAAATGCGAATGAATCCAATTTTAAGCGTAAACATTCTAATATTCTTTAAAAGGTCGATTAACCACCTTTTGATGGAGAACCTATTTTAAATCCACTTTTTGACAATTTTATGTGTTATATTTGGCAAAATAAAATTCTTCTTTAGAATCAGGACATTGGAATTTACTTTCTGTAAATTTTTGGTATTTTTTCGATAAAGTTCATTTTTTTAATGAATAGTGAAAAATGTTGTATTTTAATTCAAAACCCCTTTTTAATCTAATTTATTTATATGATTAGATTATATTTTGATTTGGTTTTAAAGTGAAATTGGAATATATTTTTACCATTTAATCCAATAGTGGTCATTGGAATTAATTTCACTTTGAAATTGGACTTAAACTAGTGTCAATCTTTTGATATATATTGTTTCATAAAAACACGCTATTTGTCATGACAGCGGGAATTAATTCTTAAATTAATTAATGTAAATTATATGATTTGAATTTTTGTAAAATAGACATCATTTTTGAATTCTTAATATAAAAATATAGCTTAGGGTGAAGTTTTGTTATTTTTCTGAAAAACTTCAATTTTTGATGAATAGTGAAACCACTAAGTGGTACTTAAAAACTGATTTTTCGTTTAAATGAAACTTTACCACTTTTGTGTTTTGAATTTCAAAAATCCGACATACATGGTTGTCATTAGGAAGTAAAATGTGGTTCAATGGGATTAAAATAATTTTTTGGTGAATAGTAACTTTTATATTTTTAATCACGATTAGAAGTAATTAGTGTAATTTAAGGTAAAAATAATGTTTTAATAATATGAAATGAACTTGACATATGTCCTACCCTTATTTTATGTGTCATGTCTGACCAATAAAATCCATGGGTCAACTTGGGGACCCCATGGAGGCACTTTTGTTGGAAAATGACATTAATACCTTTTTATTTAAAGTTAAAATTATAATGTCACAAACATGTGTTGTTTTACTAAAACAATTTTTACATGGGGTTATATAAGTCATATTTTTTACTATAAATATTCATTAGAAATATAAAAATATTTCCTACATCATGATATTTTTATATAATTTTTATACATTAAATAAATTAATTTATTTATGACACCGTGATGATGCATTGATTACCTCATAAATGAACGATTAAAATAAAATGAAAAGATAATGTAAAATATAAGACCTAAACTTTTCAAAAACCTATTGGATGTGTGGATTTAGAACTATTATAACTTTATCCTCGAAATATATAATTTTGGGACCTTTAAAATCCTAAAATCATTTTATAATAAAGTAATATTTTATAACTTTCCAAGAGTGCCCCTCCTCTCCTCTTATAAAAGGCCTCCACCTCTACCACCTTACCCACACCTCTCAAGCCTTTGGCTTGGCCAACCCCTGATCATTTTGTCTCTCCACATCCCTCTCTTACTCCTAGAAGCCTCAATTTGGGCAGAAGTCTTCCCAAGGAATCCTTTGAGCTCAAATCAAAGAGAGATACCCCATTTTAAGGTAATGTCTTCACTTGTGTTCTTTTGTTTTATTTTGCTTCTCCGACCCCCTAAACTCTTTTTATTAATTTATTTTGTAACAAATACAGTATATTAAATATACTATTATGTTTTTATAAGAATTATTAGAGCTACACTTACACACACCTACATCTAATGGTTAAATAACATATTGTTTCTGTGGATGGTGAATTTCTACCTCACAAAACGATGATTGTTCAATATTCTTTTAACACCCTCAAATGTGGCCATTAAGATGTAACTATATTTATATATGATATATAATATGTTTATGTTTTACTTAAGATTCTGTATTTTTCATTTATGACATACCTTTATGGTTTCCATTATGGTTAAACGTGATATCTTCATTTTAGGAAGTGCGGACTACCGCCCCCTCAAAGTGATTTGATTCATTAATACCATATGTGGTACATATAAATGATAGATTTAATAATATTATATATGATACCATACTGTAATTATAATACTATTATGTATCATTATGTTTTAATTCCATTAAATAAGAAATAGAAATGGAAGTAGCGTTCATGCGTACGTACGGCTTACCGTCTCCATGAACGGTGCATTTCATTTCTTACCTCTAAATGTTATGTAACATTATAAATGCAAGTATATAATGGATATATATGATATATATGATATCTAAATAATGAATATAATTCTGTATATAATATATATTTTACCACATGAAAAACTTGTAATTATAAAGAGTTTATTTTTGACTCAAGTAGAAATGATCTACAAAACGACCATTATTAACTTAAATAATTACATAGTGTTCATAGCATGGTATTAAGTGATATAAAAGGAATAATGAACTTGAAAAAGTTTATTAAGCAAGTAGAAGTTAACTCAAGTTTATTATTCAGGAGGTTAAATAAATATCGAGTCAAGTCGGACTCGAGGTAAGGGATCCTACCCCTCTCTTTCTTTTTAAGTACACTCTTTTATGTCATTCCTTTTAAGCTCATATTTCTTATGATTGGGATGTTATTTTATATTACTCTTACTGTACTTTTTATTTTCATATTATGAGAGACCCTATTTTCTCTCATCAATCCATTTTGGAAGTTTTAATTGGCGTCGTTAGGCTGCCGAAATTTCGTAAGGAGCTTTTATCTCACTTTGTGTTTTCGTGAGATTCATGCTACATTTGCCAATATTTCCTTTTGAGTGGTGTATGTACTGTCTATTATTCTACTATTTGTGTAACATACTTTTGTTTATGAGTATTTACATCAATGTTTTATAGTCCTTCTGTCATGGGGTGTTCGTTTCGAAAGTTACCCAAATCGGTAAGGGAACCTTTAACCCTCCTCTTTTTAAAAGACTTCTTTGTTATGTCTTTTAATTTTTCATCTTATTATGTGGAGATATGTTCTTATATATCCGTATTGCCATAAATTTTATGTCCAAGTGATGAGATACCCTTTATCTCTCTCATCAACTCTTTTTTTTTTAAATTTGATGTGATGTTGTTAGGCTATCAAGGGAACTTCTTAACCCAATTTCGATTTCTTTGGGTTCAACATGTAGTTATTGAATATGTAATCCTTTGAATATGTGTGAATGACCTTTGATTGATTTACACTTAATATCTACTTATATTGGGTGTATTTATGTTTTTCACACATAATTACGAGAATCCTTAATTTAAGGATACCTTCTTTATAAGGGATTTTATCTCTTTTTACATTTCTAATGAGACTTCATTGTTGTTATGCAACAATTCACTCTTATATGGTGTATATACTATCCTTTGGAATATTATATCATTAATCCCTTTATTCTCATGATATTATAAGGTTCTGATTAAATGTTATTACTCAATTATTGTATTCAGGTGTCTCTCATTTTGTTAAAAACCCTTTAACTAAAATATCGTTTTAAATGTTTTAATGATTTATTCTTATAAATATTTCTCATTAATATCCATGTTTTCAAAATGGTTTCACGGATTTATTTATATGGATATTAATAGTGTAAAATTTTAAAATCTTCAAAGTGGTATGGGACACTTTGATTCAAAAACCTCTTTATTAAATGTTTTAAATGGTTTTGAAAATGGTTTTTTTTAGAATGGATTCAATATATTAAAATTTTATATTGTTATTGCAATGTGGGAACATTATCTTTCCTTTATGATTAAGTTATGTGCTTTGATTATGTTATGGTTATTGGGCATTTTTTATGAAGACGGGTGGTTTTGTGATAAACTAAGGGCGGGTGAGCCCGATATAGCTCTCCAATGCATTGGGTAACACGAAGGGGTTAAATGTTGAGGTTTCTCCGAAGAGATTTAGGGAATATACTATGATGGTTATTCCAAACATAACCAAGAGGGTTACTCCCTACGTAAGAATGTTATGAATGCCTCAAGTAACCTTTATGTCTTATGATTTCTATGATTTATTCATGATTTTATGAGGTATGTTAAAGTGCTTAAGTTTTATGGGTAAAGTATGATTTCATTATTATGTATATATGCACTCATGTTTCCTTTCCATACTTTTATAACCCTTACTGAGCTTTTTATGCTCATCCCAATTTTTTGAAATGTTTTTCACAGGTCAAGGGATTGGTACATGATACGATGATAGTGTCAAGGAAGTGTCAAGAAAGAATCCATGTTTTATTTTAAATATGTTTCCGTTGATGGTAAAATGAATAATATCTTTTATGTAACCACTTTGTTTAAATGTGGAATGTAATGCAAGTTTTATGATCAAATTCTCTAAAACTCTAAACCTGAAAAGATCCCCAATGTGTAATCTTGTAATAACTCAAGATTAAGTAAGGTTTAAGGCTGGGGCCTTATACCATGCATGGTACACCAATACTAGGAAGCTGCGCCTACCACCTGTGTGGCCAAAATATTTTTCCACGACCATCGTCAGACACCTACACCATGGACCTGTGTGGTACACCAACATTATCCTCCAATGTTGAGTACCTATGCAGCACAATTATTTCTCCACGCCAATTCAAGATAGATATGTCGAGGACCTACATAGGGGACATATGTAGATGTTTTATTCTTACACCCCTACTAGTAATACCTGCACCGTCAACCTATGTTAAAATCCTACACCGAAAACATCATTTGAAATGTTCCCCTATTTGCTGATAAATTGGACCCTTGGGATCCACATTTCAACAACTGGAAAATTGGAAGAATCCCTATATATGTCATTGCATAGTATATTTTCCAGGTCCCCTAAAATATCTCAGGTATCTCTCTAAAATAAAAAGATAATATATAATTAATGGGTATAAATAAGAAACAATTCCCTTCATGGATTAAAATACAAGGACACTTATCAGGGGTTATTATTTTATAATGAAAAGGTCACCTACGTGAGGCCCTTTATTATGTAAGGACGTGCGTTAGACTATTTGAATGACTCAAGGGGAGGCCCAAAGTGCATTTTTTATGGCCTCAACCAAGTGTTGGTGTATCATTAGTAAACATTACAAGGGTTATCTAGTTAATGAAAGTTGATTCCCCATATGTGGAGAACTTTCTCTTCCTCTTAGGACCTGCATGGAACACTTGTTTGGTACATCTATGCGGAATACCTATGACCAAGACTTATGAAAGCCACCATTTAAGCCCTCTTCAATACACCCATTTTAGGGACTCTCCTTCATGGGATCCTTTTTCGTGTATTTGAGACTTGGAACCTCCATTTCCCTATGGGGAGGGTATGGATCCCACATTATTTCCCATTAAACATGTAATGTTATCCTCCCCCACCACCGAAGCGATTTTTGGGAACTCCTCGTGACCTAAGCCACTAAAATTTCACATATGAGGTTATTTTAATACTCCTCTCTACGTGATTCACCTACATTACTTCACTAAATTAAACATATGTCAATGGTAAATTTAAAAGAGGGAAGGGTTGTATCCATGACCTCTTCCACCATATCCATGAACACTTCCACCATCCAAGGTGGGAATGTGTTTGCTTTATTGAATGATTCACATACTCTTGTTTATCACATCGAGAAAGACTCACATGGGATTAAAGGATTGGGATTTTCACAATAACAACACCATCCACTCAAAGGATTTAACTACAAGAACTCTAATTCATTCTCTATCTAGTATAGCATGGAGGTATACATAGAGACCATGCTCAAAGGAGAATCCTTTTCGGCATTAAACCCAAATCACAACTCCCTTGATCTGCAAATTATCCTTAGGATCATTCATTGAATTAATCCCCCTTAAAAATCCATGAGTTTAAAAAACACTTGTGGACCCTATTACAAAGGCATCCTCTTTAAGAGTAAGACCAACGTTATTTTCTTCATAGGACTATAATCCCATTCGAGACTTACCAAACTATGTGGGATTTGATTTCCATCTAAATAGAATATGTAGGAATTATCCAATAGGATCATAACAAACACCCAAAAAATAATCCATGTTCTCTATGTGTCATATACTCAATAGGTTCTAATTAAAATTTGAAATAAATCACTTCTAGGTTCCTTGGGATACTTCGATATAAGTCCCAAACCAATTTTTGATTAGGTACCTTCCACCTAGATGTCCATGCCATGTGATATTAAATTTTATTAGTGGGACCTTATCTCATTATTGTAAAAGGATTGATGTGTCCCATTAATTATCACTTAACTAAAGGGGTTATGATTTCTTTCCCAAGGATATGTAGGTAGCACATCCATGGGTTCGATCCCAACATCAAAACAACTTCTTCCTCCCTAGATGACGATAAATCTGAGTGTGAAATTAGTCTACCTAGATGAAAATAAATTCCATAGTTCCCCACTATGTGGATTTAAAACAATAATCCTCATTATAAATACCTAAGAATCTCGGTATAGTATATTAGAGGATTCCGTTGATGAACATCCCCATATACATAAAGATATCTTCATTGATTAAGAACCTCAGATACATACTGATGATTCTGATTTTCATACAAGATGATAATTAATTTCAGATTTCAAGGGAAGAAAATTCATACATGTTAAATTAATAAAGTTTTCATTATCATATAAAAAGTATATAAAATAATGCCAATGTAAGAAACAATTCCCCTGAAAATGTTGCGATGAGCATAACCTCTCATCCTATCAACCAATCTGAGTTCTTATGATTTGTCGGTAAAAATCTATAATGATAACATGCTTTGGAAAGAAGGTTTAAATTGATATATATCCAATGACTATTTCTAGTTTCATAAAACCCTTATTAGAAACCATTCGAAAATAATGATTCTTAATGAAATCTCTTTTACTATGAAAACAAAAAATTATGTTCTCGACATGAATCCATAAACAATATGATAATGTTACCCATTTTCAGGCTCTTATAAATTGATAGAAGAGGTCCATACAAGGAAATAAAATATGAATGTGTTCATCAACAAATATGATGCATTAACATGGTTTTCTTTATCATGTCTATCATATATCATCAAGAACTATTTTTCTACACTCTATTTGATCTAGATGGATTCATTCATGTTTTCACCTTTGAATTCCCCATATACTGATCAGGTTGGATAATTATCTATTCAAAGGATTCCATCACCAACTTAGCATATTCAATGTTGGGTCTCTATTTTACTAGTTCGAGAGTACCATCAGCAAGGTACCATCCAAACCTTGGAGGCTTCCTGATATGCTCTGTAGATCAACAATAACCCCTGATCATATGTTAGGTGATGACCGCTGGTCCAAAAGAAGATAATGTTGATCAGCCTCTTAAACCATTTTGGGAGCATACCCTAATGACAAAATAATAATCCCCTCCTTTATTTTTATGGAGTTTGATAAGAGGCATACCAAGGCCTTATCTCGATAAAATAGGGGTCCTTCCCAAGGGTTCATGCCAACAATTTTTACTATCATTGTTTTGTGGTAATGGAACCTCAAATTGATGAGGGTGACTCCTTTAGTTGTCCAGCATAGCCACCTCAGACTTTATAATGCAAGATGGCCCACCGAGGATGACAAACGACAAATTGGGATATTGTTCCTACCTTTTCCCCACCATAGAATCCCACCAACCCAGTTTGTTGGAAAAAAGTGATCGTATAAAAACACCCATCCGCCTTAATTATGTCAGCCTATAGACATGTCTGGAGGCACATAACCAATCATTTCATTCAAATCCGGTGTAGTACCAAGGGAATATTCTTTATGAGTAATCCCAAAATTATTTCTCTCAAAGGACCACACTCCACTATGAGACTTACCGAACTATGTGGGATCTAATTCCCATATAAATGGGATATATAGGAAGACTCCCTGAGGTTCAAAACCAACAACGCAATATTAAAACCCATTTTAACAAGTCCATATCCCACGTTTGGTATAATTAAACTTGATATTCATATCCCTTCAAGGATCCTTGGGCTGCTTTGGAAGAATCCCCACACCAAATTTTGACTAGTGACCTTCCGCCTAGATGACCTTGCGACATTAAATTAAAATGTAAGGTTGGGTTATTATCACCTGACCATAGAAGGTTTGATGTGTCCCACTAGGAGGAACCAAATTACATGGGTTCTTAATACTTTAAATAGGATACTGAGGTATCCCTTCCATGGTCTCTGTCCAAATATTATAACAAATATTGTCTCTATGGATGATGATAAACTCCAGAGTAACATTCATCTACCTGGATGAAAATAAATTCCAGAGTACCCCACTGTGTGTCTATAAAACCCGAATTGTTGTAATAAAAAGAGAAGAATATATAAGTATTATGTAAGAGGATATCATTGATGGATAACCTCATATACATTCAAATATCTCAATTTATTAATAACCTTGCATACATATATATGATTTTGATTTTTGTACATGCTAATAATTGATTGTTGATTTCAAGGGAATCCCATGTCATAAATGTTAAATTAATAAGGATTAGTGAAAATATCTTAAATCTATAAAAGATTCCTAGAGTTTGAAATAATTCCCATAAAAATGGTTAGATGAGAGTGACCTCCCATCCTCTCATTCCATGCGAGTTCTTAAGCATCATTAGAAAAAATACCCAACGATCGATACCTTTGGTAAGAAGGTACATATGGATACAAAATCATTGGTTCTTTATATTTCCATGAACAAACCCATTGGAAACAATTTAGAAACAATTGTTCCTATATAAATCCCATTTATGAGGGAAAATCTATGTAAATTCCTTAATCTATAGGTTATCTCTTAGACCAAGGATAGGCCCATGTTAAGAACATCATTAAGAAACACCACACCAATGGATTTTTTATATGATTTATTTTCCTTGAAAAACAATATACATTTATTAAGATAGACAATTATTCATTCACAGGTCATAAAATTTGAACATATCATTAATTTAGCATCATATGTTTGACAAGTAATCTCATTATGATTTGGTGGCATATAATTCAAGAGGTAATTAATTTTAGAAAATATTGATTCACTCAATAAATTACTGGATATTAAATTATATAATTCTAAAATGGATTGAAATTTTGTATATATTGTAAAAATTTCTAACAATGGTGTCTTTTCACAAAAAATTAACATATCAAATAGATTTGGACAACTGTGAAGTTTATCTTAAACTATAATTATTTTCCTCAATATGATATTCAACATAATTGAAAAATTTATTCATATAACTGATATAATCAGGATCATTGTTCATAGTTGTAATAATGTCAGGTGATACATAAAATTCATTGTTATCCCAATCACTATCTACGTTCAGTTATTCCATATGTTTATTATAATATTTATAAAAATGATATATTTCGTGATAGATCAAGTGTTCTTTCAACTCCTCTAGAATTACTACCTTCAATAAGAACATTGTATGTAGGAATAAGGATTTGAGAAGGGTCATATGAACAATATTTTCCAAACGTGATAAACTCTTTAACCTCACCCTCATACTTTTTTTCATGTGATTCCCATATTACCATTTTTTACTCATATCAATCATATTAGATTCATTAATATTCATATTTAGAAATAAATAAAAAATGAATAGAAGGTATGATCTTATATTATTAAAACATAATTCTTTATACACACACACAGACACGCATATATATAGTCATCATATTTTATATAAATATTAATTACATAAAATAAATGATTGAACATTTTTTGAAGAAAATTTATATGAGAAAATAAAATTTTTAACACATATTTTATTATTCTAGGAAGTAACATATCATTATTCATTCTATTTTTTGAATGGATTGATTGGGGGAGATAATTATATCCCATTATTAGTGATTTTTATATATAAACCTATATATTTCTACATCTGGATAAGTATTTCTATATATATAATATTATTTCACTATCAAAACATACAAAAAAATAAATGCAATATTTTTCTCAATGATTTTTATATTTCCAAAAAACTATAATCACATCAATCATGGTTACTAAAATTTTAAATTTATGATACATATCATACTATGACCACAAACTGGAATATCTTTAGAGGTATTACAAAATTCAACCATTTGTATATTATTTTTTAGTCCCACACAATGGTTATGATGTGACATATAATTCCATGATATGATTTTTTTTAAAAATAGACTATATCCATGGTTTCTTGAATTAATAGTTAAAGAAACACATTATGTAATGGAAATAGGAAATCACACCATTGGTTATAATTTTATAAAAAAATAATGATTCTTATCTCATTTAAATGTGGAAAGAGAGGAAACATAATGAAATCATTGTTCTAAAAAAAATTATAAAAATTATTTGTATTGTCTATAGACATACAAGGAATATGTGACTTAAACTAAATGAATATATATATGATAAAATAAAATTGAGAAATTCAACTTTGAAGTATAATTATATAGAGAAACACTATTATTTTAAGATATAATTGATTAAAATATTACATTTCTTACGTTCACTATTATAAAAAGTTAATAAGAATTTTGAAATTTATATACTAATTAAGTGATTATTCTTGAATTAAATGAATAAAACATAAGGATTCATTTATTTGAGGGGCCAAAAATCATGAATATGAGAATAAAAAACAACAAGAACAAAAAATGTTGAAAAAATGTGTTCAAAAATCATCCAAATAAGAATAAGAACCAAAAATAAAAAAAAATATGCCTCAATGATTAAAAAAAGTTTAGTAAAAACATACTTCCAATTTAATAGTCAATTAAACTAAATGTTTTAGAGTCGGTTACAATAGACTTTATCTTGGCTCATGAATTTACTCTAACCAAGGATTGAGCTGCAACTGAACCAATCCTCCCTTCATAGGCCTGAGGTAGAGATAAGAACTGAAAGCCATATTAAAAATGGGATGTCTTTTCAGAAATAAATTTTCTCACACACATGAAAATATAAATGAATAAGTGAATAAAAATAATAATAATAACATGAAATAGATAGAAAGTAAACCAAACATGCAAACCCTCTATGGTGAACAAGACTACGACAGTGAAAACTAAAATTAAAAGGTGAAAAATACACTCCAAACCATAAATATTCCCAACATGAAAAAATTAGGAAAAGTAACTTGTAATATATCCCATATCATAATATCAAAGATAAGACCATCATACATGGTCCATAGTACCCAGTATCTCTATGCTTATCTAATGTCGCCACTAACCTATCCACCATCTTTGTAAAACACAACACCAGTTGGAAAAATATAATGTAGTGTTGAGTATATAAATACCCAGTAGGATTCCCAGAATGATAAATGGGAGAAGTAAGATATAATACAGGAGAAGCGAAGATAGTAGAATAGTATAGATTGTATAGTGAAAGAGATCAAATAAAACCAATCCAACAGAGGTAGTAACCTCAACCAAGCACATGGGGATCAACATGGTGAGTTGATGAACTATATGTCAATTCTTATATACCAATATAAAAAGTGTTAACTCATCCATCAGTGAGTAGATAAACATGAAAATCATTTGGCATACCTATCACATCTATGCATATTATGGAAAGAGGGTTACCAAATCCAAATCAATAGAAACATATGTGTGTGTGTGTGATTATTGAAAATAATAAAAAATAAGATACAAATAAAATCTATAACATGTATCTCATCCCAAGAATAATATTATCCAATAGTTCGAAAAGGTAATAAATGATTCATATAATCTTACACATCTTCCCATAAGTACCTATCTGAGTTATGTCATGTATCATCATTGTAACACATAGTCAAGGGGCCACAATCTCTTGGTAGAGGATCCATGATATCATAAGAAATGTGGGTTACACATAGATATACAATGGAGTTCCCATTCCCTTCCCAGTAAATGGGTTCCACTCAAGTGGTCGAGGACCCATGCCAAGACCCGATAGAGGGTTCCACTATAGTCATCGAGGACCCATGTCCTGCTAACTTGGAGGGTTCCATTTGGGAGTCTGTAGAAGACCTATACCTTGGGATGATAGTAGAGTTACACTCTATAGGTGGAGGATCCTTTCACAATCAAGTTATAGGGTTCCACTCTAAGATTTTGTAGAGGACCCTTATAATTCCATGCTAGATGGTTCCACCCAAATACTCAATGAGGACCCTTTCCAACCCCACCTATATATTGCCACTCATGATTCTGTAGAGGACCAATGCCCTATTCAGAAATTTGGATTCCAATGTAATGGTAGAGGACCCATGCCTAGACCACCTATACGGTTCCACTCTAGAAGCCTTATAGAACCAATTCCCAAACGATATAGAGTTTTCTACTTGGGAATCTTTGATGATCATGCGTAATCACTAGCATTGTCGATCATCCCTTGAACCAGAATCATGACCTCATACATTCAACATTGTATCCCAAAACCCACAACTAAGGTAATAAACATTTTTTATGCAGAAAAACACTTATGATAGGCTACTCATGAACAAAAATCTATTTCCAATCGAAGGAGATACAAAATATTGATGTTCATAGACTGGAATCTAGGGTACATGGCATATAGGGGACCCATACGGCTTGTGGTCCCATTATTTCACCAGGGAATGTCTCTAGAGGTACACGGATCATCAACTGGGTATGGTTACATGGCCTATAGGGGATATACATAACATTCTTATTCAGCTTTCTGTCCTGCCAATGTGCTTTTCCGTGTCTGTCTATCAAACTAGTGTCTGTGTATCCACCAATGTATGTGTATCTAATGCATGTCCATATTCTTTGGTACATGACTAGGTACTACCACCTTGGTTTTTTTTCATTTTTTCCGCCTCATGGATCATCCATATATGGCTGGTTAGCACATAATTTCATATTTATAATTTTTCAAAACCCTAGAAGCTCCTATCAGGGTTTTATATTCCAAGTGTTTATCACAGTACATAGCGTGTAGTCAGATTTTTCACATTTTTCTTGATATGTGATCTATGCCTCAAATATAGCCATTAAACTTTGATTTCAGTCATATCACTCACTAAAAATATTGTATCTTGTCATGGAATATAGTTTTTGTCAATATTTCATAAGAAATAAAATTCCATCATTCCTCTGTGGTTTCGTTTCTCGACCATTACGCATTGCACCTACCATCGATGATGATTCAGCCCTTGATCGTTTAAATGATCTTCCATATACCACAAACATTCTATATTTGTCCAATATTCACCAATCCATCCCTCCTTAGGTAAACCATCATGATTCTAGGGGTCCGATCGGGCTTGGTACTACCTGAAAAAGTTTAACTGAGATAGTGGGGTGTAATTAGTGGGGAACGTGAAGTAATCGAGGGATAAATACAGAATAAAAAAGGTTTAATGATATTTTACAAGCATGTTAGGCCAATGGTCAAGAACATGGTTACCGAGGGTTATAAAAAAATGAAAAATCAAATTATTCGATATGTGAGAGCATGTTAATTATCTATAATTGGTGAAGTTCAATAGAGGGGATTGTTCTTCTAAAACAGTTTAATTATAAAGAAATAAACCAAAAATTGACGAGTCCAACCTAGATGTTAGATCGTTAATCGTTGAAGAATGCACTCCCTAACGGTTGAAGGATGTTGTTGGGTTCACTATGCTCTGATCTTCTCTGATTTAGTGTTTTATCATCATCCGAGGTGATTCTTCAAAGAAATGAGGATGGAGAATATCTTGAAGGTCCTAGGGTTATGAATCAAACATTGGGAAATTCTCTATAATGATAGATGTATGGGAAAATCAGTTTGTTAAATGGATTAATTAATTACTTAATTAAATCCACTGAATGTATCACCAACAGGCGAGATGTTTGAACGTCCTCCCCAAACTAATTTAAGGATGTCCCTATGGTAAATGATATATTCTTAACTCAACTATGGTCTCATATTTATGGTCAAAGATTACATTTTTTATTTATCTGATGTTCATTAAGAAACAACAAATTTGAAATTTAAAATATATTCAATATTTTTATACAATTAATTCTAGTCACAGCGGCCTTCGAAATCACACTTTATCTCATCGCCTTGTTGTGAAAATAAATGTTGAAATATTTCAATGTCTTGCTAGGTAAAAATATGATCTCTATAATTTCTCAGAATTCATGGAAAGGAAAAGTGAGGTTTTATCTCAGTTAGTGTTTTTTTTAAATGGGAAGATATTTTATATGTTCTATAAAAAATGTGGTTATAATATATACATTTATCACCTCAAAAATGGAAAATAATGAAAAATGTTTGATTTATAAACTCTTTTTTAGAGTGCACAATGAAATAGATTTATCTGCCAGAAAAAAATGATGATAAATCCTTCATCTATTAACAATAATTGTTCCGTTTTAATGAAGACACTTTTACCTATGCTTAATATAGCCTAGATAATTTCTTATTGAAATTTAAAATTAAAAATTGCATTAAATGACTAATTATATAATAATAAATATTAATATTCACTTTATAATAACAAAATAATATATATAAAAAATTAATAAACTAAAAACATATTAAAACTAAATAAACAATATTTGTTATATTAAATATTTCAATCAATGTTATAATATTATGATAAATGTATTACATTAAAATAAATGTACTAATATTAATATAAATGGAAAAATAATATTAATTATATATATTAAAAAATTATAAAAAATGATTCAATTTTATATATTAAAATTATTTAAAAAATAACTTAAAAAATAGTAAAATAAAATTTAATAAATAGTTAAATTGTCATTTAAATAAAAAAATTACAAAAAAATTAAAAATTTATAATGAATAGATAATAAAAGTATAATGTTTCAAATAAAAATATTAAAATAAAAATGATAATTTTTTATTTTTCAGATTAGATCTATATTTAAAAAAATAAATATTCAAAAATAAAAATGAATAAATAAACATTATAAATGAACAAATTACATAAATATTAAACAAAAAATTGAAATTGAATAAATTTTAAAAATATTAAAGGTGAATAATTATTTTGAATTAATAGATGATAATAAATGAATAAGTATTAAAAATGAATAAATGATAAAGATGTTAAAAAATGAACTAATTATTTAAATCATATTATATAATGAAAGATTAAAATTGAATAAATATTATATTAATGTTGAAAATATTTATAAATAAAAGTTAAATCACGATATTTATGATTTCGTACTAATTAAAAATAAATAAATAATGATTTCATTATGATTTAAAAAATTTATATTCAAATAAAAATGAATAAATAAAAATTATATAAATTACATATATATTAAAAGCACTGAATATTAATTTCTAAAATTGTGTCTCCTAGAATTAAAAATGTCCATAGCTAATATAAATTGTATCTTGTTTTGGTGTGAGATATAAGAAAACATGAAATCTTTCTTGAAGTTCACTTAGGGTTACACAATCAGTTTCCCTAGTCGTTTTTTATTTTTTAGTATTATAAGAAGATAATTATTTGGTTTCAATAACCACTCCATAGTTATAGTCAAAGGAAATAGTGATTGTCTACATGAATTGTTTTTTATCAAGATATTGATATCGTAAAAACTATTGACATAGAGGTTTGACCATACAATCATTATTATACTAAAATTTTAGAACGTGTTTTTATATCCTAAAATTTGATACTAATGTTTCATAGTACTATTTTTTATCATCCTAATGGTATTTTCATAATTTTATAATGAAAATATTAATCATATAAAGCATATTCATCAGAATTGAACAAGGTGTCCTATAAGTACAATTTTCATGAACTAGTTCCTGATCAAGTCTAAATCAATATAGTATTTTCGGGTTTTACACCTAGGGACATATGTTCGATAGAAACATCCACTTGTAGTATCCAAAATGGATTTGATTACATGGATAACCACATAATATTTATGATAAAAAAAAGTGAATAATTTTTTTATATCCTAAAGGATGATACTAATGTTTTTTAGTACAATTTTTAACATTAATAATGTTATGTTCAGTGTTTTATAAATAAAATTTTATCCATCTCTTTCATATTCATATATAGTAACTAACCAATCATGAAACATGTATGAAACATCTAAATCATAGTTGTAAAAAATCATGTGTTTATTTAAGCCTCTTTATCAAATAGTATGTCATAATTAATCTTATGTTTATTATATGTAAATCTAAAGTTAATCAATAGTTAAACATTACTTAATCATTCATTAATCATTGGAAATTAATTTTTTAATCATTAATTAATATTTCTTTATCCATTATTTAATCAATAGTTAACCATTAGTTGATAATTGTTTAATAATCAATTAATCATTAGTTAATAAATACTTAAACATTAGTTAAAATAATTTAATCATTTATCAATATTTAAATTATGATATGTTATTAATTAATTAATCATTATTTTTTTAATTAGTTAATATTTATTTAATAATTATTTAATCCTTATTTAATCATTATTTAATCATTATTTAACAAATCATTAATCATTAGCTCATAAATATTAAATCATTTGTTAATCAATACTTGATAATTATTTATTCACAAAATACACAATACCTAATCATTACTTCATCATTAGTTAATCAATATCTAATCATTAGTTAATAATTATTTAATAATTATTTATTCATTAGTTAATTAATATTTATTAATTTTTTAATCATTATCAAGTCATTAGTCAATCATTAATTAATCATTATTTAATCAATAGTTAATCTTTAGTTAGTCATTATTTAATCATTAGATAACCATTAGTCAATCATTAGTTAATCATTAATTAATCATTATTTAATCATCAGTTAATAAATAGTTAATTAGTAGTTAATCAATATTTAATCATGTAGAACACTCAGTTCTTAGTATGTAACACTTTAATTATTTTTTGAAGTTTGAAAATGTATGTGTAATATTTGGGATGCTTTGAAAGACTTTTGGAATGTTTTGGAGGATTTTATAAAGGTTCAAAATTGGATCACGGTAAGTGTATACCATGAAACTATAATAGGAAATTGTGCACAATGAGACATGTGATAAGCTATTGATCCATCATTAGAAGAATGGTTTTTCCAAACCATGTCGCCACCCAAGAGAAATCGTTTATGGTGTGATAATGATATTTTCATGGTTGGTTCAAAGATTTTATAACAATGTGGTTCAACTAGTTGAGGTTCTACTTGTGGGAGAGTTTGGTGCATAGTTTTCCTAACTATGAACGGTTTAAAACAAGATCCTGAAAAAGTGGATATGGGTTAGGAATAACTGTAAAACCCTTATTTCCCCCGCTCATCCCAAAAAAAATAATTCTTCCTCCCAATGATAGTGGATCCTTTCCACGATGAATTATATGTGATCTAATGGTGTTTTATAGTGGTTTGAAGCCTAATTCCATTTGTATGTCTTCATTTATGGTATGTTTTATTAGATTATATGAGATCTAAATTCATCAATTCCGCAGTTTCTTATATATAGTCTTATTCTGATTTAACTAAATATTTTTATCTCAATCATTATTAGATTTGTCTTTTTTTTTTATGTTAGGGGAATATATCTAAGGTAGGGTTTTGGATATTCAACCTGATTTTGTATGAGTTTTCATTCAGTTCTTAATTCTTATCACAATTCCCATGGTAGGTGGCTTTAATATCAACTCATATTATTATATCATTAAGGATTATTATCAAATTAGTCATTTTTATTGAAATTTATTGTGATATATATTTTCAAAGCATGGTATAAACCCTCTTTACTGTTGGATTGTGGATTTATGGTTTTATAGAAAATTGGTTGTCCAAAGTGATTGGTTTCCATTATTTAAAAATGATGATTTTAAAATGTGGCTTAATTTTATTTATTATGAATGGGTTTTTAAAGGTTTGGAATAAAAGAATACTTTTATTGAAATGGTTTGAATTGTTTGATTTGAAATGGTATTTCTATACATAGGATGTGTGATCTTATGTTTTTTATGTGAACCACAATAAGGAGCGTAAACCATTAGAGTAAAAAAGGGATGTTTCCTTGAATAATGCACATGTGTCATAGGGACAAAAGTATATTTTCCACTTTGTGATGAATTAGTGGATAGATGTGAAATTGTTGATGATTTTGGAATGATTATTGAATCATTAATGTGTGGGTGTGTTGTTAATCATGGATTGGGTATTCTATAATGAAATATTGAAGGGGTTATTTGATTATTTGGTTTCCTTGGAAAACTATTTTTTATGAAACTGTGTGTCTTTCATATCAATTGTGAGTCAATTTTAAAGTGTTTAATGTTAATATTTTTATTTAAATATTCTATCATCTTCTATACAAGTGGCATGAGTAGGGAAGTAATTTGGGGAAAAATATACATATTCACTACTCACCCTCTTACATGGAATATTGTTTGGTTTTCAGATCTTATTTATTGTGAAACAGGTAAATGTACATAATCACACGTCATTATTGGTTCTTTGTTATGTTTGTGATCTGTTGTGGAGTTGTAGAATTGAGCATGTTGGGAGCTATGGAGTTATTTCTTGGAATCTTTGATTTTTTTTTATTTTTATTCTACTTGGTACATTGATCCCAGTAGTCTTCCACTATGGTACATTTTTATAGTTTTTTTTTACATATCAATGGTATTAAATTATGCTTTTTACATTGGTATCATGCATCATGTAGTGGTTAATTTTGTATCACATTTTTGTTTGGGTGGTATTTAAAAAGGGAAAATTATTTCCTCCCTATTATTTAAACCCATGGAATTTATTTATAGCCATTGGAATCATGGGGGTGTCACTTAAGGCTATGTAATTTCCATCCCCCTTATAAATTCAATGGGGAGGGGTTGGATGATTCAAGTGGTATCAGCCTCATCATTCCTTGAATTTCCAGTACTTTCAATTCATTCAGTACATGGTTATCAATTGTGTTGGCCTTTGAGTTGAGTTTTCTTATGGTGTATTCCATGAGTTGGGATGGTTGAAAGCAGTATGATTGGTGGTACATTAAATGTAGGGAATTATAATATATAGCTAACCTTTTTTTTTGATATTATTGTGACCAAGAATATGGGTATATATGTGTTTTTATGCACTTACGGGAATTTAAATCTCACTATCATGGATTTTTATAATGAGAAAAACATGACATGAATTTTAGAAATGTCTTACCACAAAAAGTTCATATTTTATTTTGAGTAATGGTTTATTATTTAGGAAAAACATTTATATTTTTTTAAAATATAGGAATTTTTTTCAAATGAGGGATTTTGAAAATTTATTTATATCGGTATTTTGAATATAATTTATTATTAAATATCCATGAGGAATTATCAAAAATAGTTTAATAGGAAAATGTTGAATTATGGTCATTCATGTTGTGATATTTTTGATGTTCTAGAATTTTGAATTATTAAGGATTCAGTCTCTAGAGAGTAAGAATTATGATGTTGTTTTGTTTATAGAAAATGGAACCCATTGGGTGTCATAGAATCCAATTGGAAGAATTGTATTAGAACAAGGGTTCACTTAAAAAACATGAGAAAAAAACTAGTTTAGTGTGTTTTCCAAGCCTGTAAAGTTATGGATAGAGGGAACCAAATGGATGAAGAAAGGATAGTGGATCATTTAGTTCAATTAGAGAAGTAGAATCAACCAATCATTAGGGGTGATTTAGAACTAAAAAGGTAGTATTGTGAATGAATAGGATGAAACAAATATTCAATTTCTTTTTCACAACAACATAGATGAATATTAATTTGGTGATAAATATATATACTCATGGATCTTGCACACCAGTGGTGGGATTTTTCATTTTAGGAAAAATTAGACCAAGGACTTGAATGGGAGGATTTTGAATAATTATACAACAAAAAAAATATCCTCATAGTTTAGAATTTATAGAACAATGGATTTATATGGGATGGATAAGGAGATTCTCATGATGATAGATTATTCAGAAAAAATCATGTATTTATCATGATTTGGACGGAAATTTACTGTTAGTTCATCCTTGAAGGTATGTATATATGAATCGGGGATGAGGCATGAAATTCCTGAGAATATTTTCATGCTTTATAAAATTGATTATAAAGATATATTCAATAGATATATGAGAGATTAATGAGACATATCAGGATATTTGGGAAGAGGAATCATGTTCATGTCTATGGGAAATGGTGGGACCTCTAATGTTGAGAGTAAAATAAAGAGGGCACATATTTATAGGGAAGTGGGATGACTCATAATCAAATGTAGGGATCAATTAATATTCCTTCAACACCCTATAGAAAATATGGATGCTTTATATGTGGTTCATTCTATGTGAGAGTGTATGAAACCACCTAGAGCATGAAACAAATGTAATTATATGGGGGAA
This sequence comes from Viscum album, assembly GCA_963277665.1. Taxonomy (NCBI): domain Eukaryota; kingdom Viridiplantae; phylum Streptophyta; class Magnoliopsida; order Santalales; family Viscaceae; genus Viscum; species Viscum album. Next base: position 807,621,471 of record OY728127.1, read on the forward strand.
TCTTCATCAATAATGTCTCATTTATCTAAGGTTGGTTTTTTGGGACACATCATATGTGATTTATTCTTCATATTCATCGAGGATAGAAGGGAAACTGAATACCTCTAATTATCATAACAAATCTAGCCATGGTGATTCTAGGGATACCATCACTCTTTAAGAGGAAAATCACAAATGTGAAATATAGAACAATGTGCAACGAGTAAGAAATTATATTGTTATAATCAAATTATTTTGGATGATCAATCTTGACTTTCAAGGGTGCGAGGTATAACTATTTTTAATTCTACCCTTATGAAATCATTTATTGATATAGGTTCATCACATTCATTAATTTGTTCTCCTGATATTGATTTTTTTAGTTCAAATGTTTTGATGATTCCTTCTATTATAAAAATTCAAACTCCAATCAGTCAAACAAATGTTGATAATTTATGTGTAGATAATGTTCTATAACAGTTTATGGAGATTAGTTGATAAGGTATTTATCTATTGTTGATAAGTATATATATGAAATAATCATGTGTATGTATTGGTTGATTATGTTCAAGGATTCCATCAACATTTATATGGAAAAGATTTGTATTACAACTAATAATGACATCGACCATATCATTAGGAGGGAAATGAATGAAAAGGTAGGTGAAGCTTGATTGTTGGAACCATAATTTAGAATTATATCATAGAATTTGGCATCAATCACTTTGTAATCGATGGAAGCGATCAAAGATAGCATTTTTCTAGCAGTTTTTGATTAGTTTCCTGATGTATTTCTGAAGAATTTACCAAGGATTCCACCAGGAAGGGGGTGGAGTTTATGATTGATCTTCACTTGGAGAAATATACAATCTCACATCCATATCATTAATGGCACCAAAAAATTATGGAATTGAATTTTCAATTTGAAGATCTAGAAATAAAAGGGTTCATTCGGCTAATCACATAACTGTGGGTAGCACAGGTCTTATTTGTAAATATAGTGGATGGATAAATTGAGATATGTGTGGATTATCATAAGCATAAACAAGACACAATAAATAACTCATATCCTCATCCAATCATTGATTATATTTTATATTTGTAGAGGAGATCTCAATGGTTATCTAATAATGGATTGAAAATTGGATATCATCAATTGCAATTTTAGAATGAGGATATTCTAAAAAAAACACATTTTAAAAGTAGATATGGACACTATGAGTATGTATTTATGCCTTTCAGTCTTGAAAATTCACAAGAAGACTCTATGGATTTGATTTATCATATATTTCGAAGGTATCCAGATTCATTTGTGGTAGTGATTGGCGATTATAAATTGTTGTGTTCGTGGAAAAGGGATGAGGATAAGAAACTGACATTACCTCACACATTATTTAATTCGCACATGCTATGGTAAAATTAAATTTTATTATTTAAAAAACATCAATTTCTATTGAGATATATTATAGAGATAGTCTAGGGTTGATCCCACATGTATTTTTGCTGTAAATGGTTACCTTTGGATGGGAACACATTAGTGTAAGAGTCCTCGCGAGTTGATTCAATTTGGGAAAAATAATTCTACGTAGTTGAGGGTTATATTCAGGAATAATGAAGGGATCATGATCAATTTAAGGGATCTGTAGAAAATATGATCTTAATTATAACTTGATAGGATCCTAAGGTTTAGTCTGTGAAGAAAGCAGTGGTCTCTAGTTGATTATGGTCAAATAAACTTGTTCTACATAAGTGGTATCGATTACATGGTCTAGAGATAGTGAAAACCTAGAATCATAAACATTGATTAAATTGAATGATGTTTCTATAAATATTGTTCATTTACCCATCCACTTCAACCATGATAGATTCATTCATTCAAATGTGTTGTGGTCTAGGTTGTTCAAATGAATTAGATAGAAAAATATTGTTTATCCATATTACTAACCAGTAAGGTTACCATGTTTAGAATTAAATACATACTATGTTTTAATAATTGTACTCTAGATACCTACCATATGGTGTTTATCCACTCATGGAAGTATTTAACACTAATAAATGAGGAATTGAAGTCATGTTTAACAAGATAGAAAAATTTGAGATTAAAGGATTGTCAAAAATGAAATGATTCAAGCTACCCAAATTTGACAAACATGGAACCAATAATTAGAAATATAGACCTTGAATCAAATACCATTCAATTAACTAATTATATGAAATAAGGATTATTAAAATCACACCATAAATTCAATGTGGGATGATACTCGCAACGAATAGTGAGAGAAATAGCATCGATACTGTAAATGGAATGAAAACGTCATTTAATTCGATACACAATGATTTTATTGAAGTAAAACCATAAATCATAGAATGAAATATCCTGTTTTTTGGTATATGGAGTATTAGAGAATGATAGAGGAATGAATGAACACATGTTTTCGACTCCGGAAACCCTAAAATATGATTCCCTTATATTATATATGTATATATATATATAATAATAAATATTACATGATGTTCGATGTGGATTCAAATTGTGTAATTTGGATATGTGGTTTTCACCACAGATTTTGAATATACACATATCTCACATGTATCACATCAATGATTTGAATATTTGACCCCTTTCAAGATGTCTACCATCAACTCACATGTTCTATACTCCTCTGAGATTTATCTCAGAGAAATAATTACATTCAAAGGATTAACGATGTGTATCAACAACTCATGTCATGTAATGTCTTCTCTATACTGGATGTTAACAACTTCCATCATGAATTTCATCATGAATTGAATTACATTTTTAAATTCTGCAACACGTCATGTAATGAGGTTTCATGACATGTAACTGGTAGATTTTCTCATTTTTCATCATTTTTTCATTTAAACATTAGATGACTATTTTCAGCCAAAATCAACACCTTCCAAGTTCATTATCAAATATATCATTTATAATCCTTAATAAAATGATATAAAAATTATTATATGATTTTAGGTTATCAAATCCCCCCACATTTGGGGAATTAACTCTCCTCCAGAAAAAATATCTCAAATCGTATTTTTAAAAGGTAAGAAATTTTTTTCAAAATATGAAATAATCATTATAACTAGGTAAATAAAACTATGATTAAAGAGAAAAGGTCAATCTTTAGAAAAATCATTACATAGAAACTTAATCATGCCTCAAATATCTGTTAATAAAAAAATTCATAATATTTTAATTAAAATATATTAATTGTTACTTGAACTCTATATCTATTTTAAATTTACCTCATAATGAATTTTCATTCATTACACTCAATGAAATTAAACTAGATTTATTTGTATACCCTAAGTACATTCTCCTACTCATAGGCTTACATGGGTCATATCATCCCTAATTTTAATTAAAAATACAAAATCAATCATTAGGTCTTTAGAAATTAGGTTCTAATGAATATGGTGCTATGGAAAGGTAGGTTAATAATGGAAATACATTTTAAAAATTAGGATATACTTGGAATTATAATGCATTAATTTTGGGAAAAGTTTAATAAAATGACCCATCCATATCTAATAAAGCACATGCTCTTAGCATCTCAAGTTATATTCGTGTATATGTCATATTATTTCATGATGTGTATCATGTCCCATACTTTTTCTTTGGTATTTTTATTTTTCAAATATCATTTCAAGGATATATCTCACATCTATCCTCTAACCACATATGATTCTTCATGGGATTCATAGGTATGTAAATGGTGATTTATTTCCATCCAAATACACATACCATATCAATTTTTATTATTTTATTTTGTATTTTTCAAATGAATAGGATAAATGTGTAATGCTACCAACTATTCATGGATCACATTGAAATGGTAGGACATGAAATAGAATACCTCTCTGTATTAGAATAAACTCATTCTAAATAATATCATCTCCCACATTAATTCAAAGTAATTTCATGCACCATACAATGTCTATGGTAGTAAGGGATAATCGGCTTGAAATAGCTAAATCATATAAAGAAATTCATGGAAACTACACACTTAATAAGGGAATGGTGTATGGTGGGTCTTAGGAAAAAGTATCCCAAAAAATATTTCCTCAATCATTAAAATTGTATTTGTTCAGTAATAGTGTTAATAATATCTTCTTATAAGTTATGATATGATTACATGTACTGGGTATAACTCATGAAATAAGTTTAGAAAATAATATACAATTGTAGTCTTAGAATACTCTTATGAGTTATAATAAATATATAAAAATTGGAAATCACTTAGAAAGTAAAACTATGTGATATTTAAATTATCCATAATTTCAAAAATGTTGGGTTATAATTAAATCAATAAGCATATAAGTCATTCTAAAAATCCACATACAAATAAAGCATGGATTTCCCACAATCTCAAATTTTACAGTTTCTTTTATTTAAATGGATAAAATGATTTTGATGTTCAAACAAAGCTTCCAATTTGAAAAATTTGTCCCAATCATATGAATGTAGTAAAAAATTATATTGTATCGAATGTGAATGTCATGAAAAAAATCCACACACTTAGAACGAGGTAATGTATGAAATTTACATTGAATATTTATTGGACTAGTATTGGAATATAATGTTTAGATAAATGAAATGAAAATTAAAAAAAGGGGGGACTCAAGGAATTGAGAGATCATTGTTAGAAGATTCATTCCATGAGGGAACTTGGGTGTCTATATTTTTATAGTGGTAAACCTGCAAAAATGGGTTGGAAATAAAAGTATTGTACTACATAAAACATTAGCCCATAGGTTTAAAACATTTTAAGAATAATTATAGGTAGATGAATTGTTTTATGAGCAATAGAAACCAATTTTATTTAAGTATAGTAATAAGTATACAATATAGAAAAAGGTGACTTGTAAAAGGAAGAAAATGTATTGAGAACTTCAATAAACATAAATACACAAATGAGAAAACTGATAAATTGCAGTTTTCCTCCCATAAATCACTAACTAATAAAATATTCATTTAGATATATGGATCAAAGTATCAGGTACTATTTTACATTAGCTCAGTCTCACCAATTTCGTCTAAAAATACTCATTATAGTGTCCTTTATCTCTCTATATCTTGTTGTAGGATTGATAACTTGAGGTTCATACCAAACTTAATGTTAATGTGGAAGAAAAGGTATATGTTCTCATGGTGGTGGTTGTTTTGAATGAATCTCCAGTGAATTCCCCTCAAGTTGATGCTCAATCTTGACCATGTTCTTAGTTAATAATTCAACTAAAATTGATGGTGACATATGTGAATTGATAACCATAGAAAAATAGAGTATCTAGAAACAACAAATAAAAAATGATATATATTTAATCTTAAGAAAAGTAATGTGGGGAAAAATCAAATCAAAAATATAGATAAGTGTAACAGTAAAAAAACTTGGAAAACACATACTACAATGGAATAACAACCAGTATTGAAAAAAAATGATAAAAAAAATAAAAATTATAAACTATGTTAAGGAAATAGAATCAAAATTATCCTCCAACCCACACACTCGATCATGTGGAATCAATATATGTCCATCAAGATCAGAGTATATAATGATAACATGGGCTGGTGGATCAGCTATAGAGGAAAGAGTCGTGGTGCTAGAAAGATGGTCTGAGTTAGGTGATAGAGAGGTACTGATCCTAACTAGAACCATGAATCTTGTATTTGGGTAGGTATGCAACACCTCGGTGGAGGTGCTAGTGGATGTAACCTTTCTCCCATGGGCATGCTCGATGAGGAAAACCTGATAGAAATTAGGGTCATATAGCTAATAGGGAACATTGTTATGGGATTTGAATGGGGAGGGAGAGGTAAAATAGGATGTTTCATCATGTGTTTTTTATGTTTGAGGGCCTCATGAAAATTGTGTGAAGGATGGGTCGTAAAAATGGGAATTATTGGTAAAGGGGAGGTGTATATGGGAAAATATCCATCTCAGATTCTCTAGGATGTAGAGCGGAATTTCCCTGAGATTTGGAGGAGTGGTATGGGTGGGGTGGAGAAGTAGTGGGTTTTTTAGTGGTATAGGAAGTTATATGGTGGTGGTTGGTGGAGGAGTTGTAGGGTGTGTTGCAGGTTCATCTAGTGTTGCGGCATTAGCCTCGTGTAAGCTTGTTTCCTGGTGGTAGGTGTCCTGATCCCTCACCAAAAGATACATCTTGTGTAGAATCATAATATCAATGGCCTCTATAGGTCCAATGTATGTTAGGTGAAGTGCATCATCAATGAATATGAGATGGCCATCGAGGTGTGTGATGAATAAACCACCCTTCAATGTGGCACAGTTCTGTTATGAGTGATCCTGATAGTAATAGGGAATTGGGAATACATATTGATTACTGGGAACCCATGGTTGCCACCAATATGAGGAAGTATACCTGGATCACACACCCATGGTACACTGCTTGGGTAATCTAGTCATGGGACATGCCTCTATGGAGTATAAATAGTTTTAGGCTAGATAACTAAGTGGACATTGTGATCTGGGGTCATGTAATGTCTGAGAATCTCATGAAACCATCTTATGTAGTCAGCTAGAATCATACTAGGGGGGGTCAAGTAAAATTTTTGGAAAAATCTCAGACATAGGAAACTCCTGTTTGAAGATCCCCATGCTGATACTGAATTCCGAAAATCAAAGATCATGTGTTTGGACACCCAGACAGAACCACAACCTATCAAATACTATCAAAAAATTTAAACGATCTCCATGAACAGCTCTCAGTACGATTCCTCATGTACCTAAACAATAAATGAGATATTGAGTCGGTCTAAGAGCTCTATGATCTCATCTCTGATGTGTAGGAGGGTGAGAATTTCCACGTTGAGGGTCTTAATTTTCCTCATTAGCTTTTCTATCATCTAGTTGAGGGTAACGTGCTTATTTAGGGTTGAGAATCATAAGATGGGGTGTAAATGAAGATTTTTATCCCTGGGTGATCCATCAAAGCAATTCTAGGAATCATCCTGACTGGTGGGCATCATGCTAGTTATATAAGGAGGTAAGGGAGATGCTTCCAGAGTTGGTGAGGGTGTGGGTGGTGTGGCGCCTCATGGGAGTTTTGTTGGTGGATGATTGTTATGATGTTACATCAACGCTGAAGGTGCAGGGCATATAGTATTTTTCCTTACCATTTTCAAAGGAGTATGGAGGGGTATAGGGGAGGTGCAAGGGGTTTTGGGTTTTGGGCCTTGGAGGGAGAGGAATACAAGAGGGTATTTGGATGATATGGAGGAGGATAAGGGGTGTGGTTTATGTTTTCATAAAGGAGGGTGTAGCAGTTTGTTCGGATGAGAGAGGAGGAGTGGATGGTGAGTGTTGAGAGTGGTGGTCACGTTCGAGATGGATAAGGGGAGGGAGGTGGGTGGTAGTTGAGAGAGAGAAGGTGGTTTCGGTCATGAATTATATGGATAAGGGATGGTAGGGGTCCATGGATGGTAAGGAGGGAAGGGGAGGGAGGGGTGTTCTGTTTACACAGGAGGAAGGAATACAATCAGGGGGAAGGTTGGGCATCCAGTCATGAACCCTTGGTTCATGACCAATCTTTTAAAAAACAATACTAATGGATTAAAAGACGTGTAACTAAGTTTCACCTAATTTACTATAGGGTTTGTTTAATTTTTGACATAAAAGTTACAAATCTTGTAACATGGTTACATGGATGGTAATTGACATGTTTGGATTACCTTTTTTACAAACATGGCCACTAAATAATAACATAACCAATGATTTTCCCAGACTACTCTATTATAATCATTCATAACATGAGCTACCCTGGGTTTCCTCATAGTTAGTTCTTTACCTAACATCAAGAGCTTCACTCTTTTAAGACTCATATGATCTTCAGTCTATTGACATAGCATTCGTGGAAGGTTTCATTAAATATTATTAACCTATGACCATTAAAATTTATATTTGGTCCACCTTTCTTTTATATTTCAATGGTCCTATAGGGGAAAATTGGATGACTTCCAAAGGGCCAAGACATCTAGATTGTTACTTCCCATGTAACAATTTCAATCTAGAATTGAATAATGTGCCCTTATTTAATAGGAAAAAGGTGGATCATACAATTTGTTGTTCATGAATCTTCTTAGTTATCTCTTTGTAGATCTTTACATTTTCATATTCATCTTTTCTGATTTCTTCCAATTCATCCAACTATAGAATCTATGATTTTATAGTTTTTTGAGAATCCAAATGTTTCTTCATAATTGACCAGTATGAGTGATGATCTAGTTTAATTAGAAGATGACATAGATTCAAATAAACCCTTATGAATGGTGTGGTACCAATGGGTTTTTTTTCACAAAGGTACACCTGTAATACATTATTCAATTTCAAACTCTAGTCACTTCGTCATCTGTTCATAGTCATTTCTAGGATTTGATTGTTTTCCTTATTGGAAAATTCAATATTCCCATGTGTTTTTGGAATGGAGGAAGTTCCTATTCTATAGAAGATTCCATATTTTTTCATTAATAATTTAATTTTTTTATTGTTAAAATGTATTCTTAGATCACTAATGTGTAATCTACAAATCCAAATCTTGATAACACATTCCTTTCCTGGAAATTCATGAAGAATTTTGATGCTTTATGTAATATGGCTTTATATTCTACCCATATTGAGACATGGTTAACAACAAAAAGAATGTAGTACATGCCATATGAATTGGGAAATGTTCCTATGAATTATTTTCCCAAAACATTAAAGATTTTTACTTCCATGATTGTGTTTTGAGGAATTTCATTTCGTATTCCAATGGGGATATTTTCCTGCCATATAGAACAACATTGATAGAATTCCCTTATGTCATGGTGTAGTGTGGGACATAAAATTCCACTCTATTGAATAATTTCTATAGTACGCTCAGTTCCATGATATCCTCTATTTGGTTACCATTGAAAAAATTCTATCATATTTTTAATTCTAAGTTTGGCGATTCACAATCGCAATAATTCATTAGTGAAGCCCTTGAACAGGAGTGGTTCATCCTAGTAGTAATTTTTTTATTTAGATAAAAGTATTCTTCATTAATGTTAGGAGAGATATTGGGTGGAAAAAACTTTCCAAATGATAATTATAAAATTCATAGAATCACGTATTTACCTTAATACTAAAAAGGGTTTCATCAAGAAATTTGAATTTGATGCCAATATAATCATCATCCCTGGTGATTGGAAAATGGATTTGGGATAGAAGATCAGTGATCAAATTTTCCATGTGTTTTGTATCATTTACAACAATATAATATTATATGAGAAGGAGGAACCACCTTATCATCCTTGGATTGGAATCCTTCTTCTTCATTAAATACCTGAGGGATGTAGGATCCTTGTGAACAATCAACTTGGACAAGACCAAATAGAAATGGAATTTTTCGAAAGAATACACAAAAACTAAGATATAATTTTCTATATTTTTCTAGTTACATGAGATTAATTATATGGGTGGATGTAATAATATATAGGACCAATGATATGATCAACTTATTGTCCTAGAACATCGCCAACAACAAATTCTTTGGCATCACACATCAATTCAAATTCCTTATCTCAATCAGGTGATTTTATTATAAGGGATGCTATAATTATTTTCATTAAAGTATTGAATGAAATCCAATATTCTTAAGTGAATTTAAATGGAAATTCCTTTTATATCAATTTTATCAGTGGGAGGTAAATAATTGAATAGTCTTTTACAAATTTCCTAAAAAATCTAGCACGTCCTATAAAGCTCTTTATACCCTTAACTGTTGAAGGATCGGGTAAATTTTTTATGACCATTATCAAATAAGGATCGATTTTTATAAATTATTTGGAAATTTTATTCCTGAGTAATATGCCTCTTGGAACGCTAAAATTTCATTTTTTCCAATTCAAGTGTAGAAATTTCCCTTCACAGCATCGTAAGAATAACTCAAGATTTCTTAGGCAGACTTCTATAGATCTTCTGTAAACTAAAAAGTCATTCATAAAGATTTAAAATAATTCTTCTACCATATCATGGAAAATATAAATCATGAATCATTGAATTATTTTTGGTACATTAAACATACCGAATGACATAAACTTGTAGGAAGAAGTGCCAGATGTACTTGTGAATGTTGTTTTAAAGTAAATATCTGTGTCAACTACAAATATAATTGTATCATAAATATCCATCCATGAAACAATATAATTCTTATACGTCATGTCATTCCTAAATTTGATCTATAAAGGGAAAAGTAATATGATCATTCCTTGTTGTTACATTTGATATTCTATAATCAATTAAAACTCTCCATCTAGTGATGGTGCGTATTGAGATAAATTCATTTTCATATGTTTTTTCTACTATGAGGCCACCATTTTTTGGAACTACTAGTTTTCAGATCACCCACTCACTATCATAAATTGGAAATATTACATTATCATCATGAAGTTTTATTAATTAATTTTTAACAACATCCATCATTGGTTGTATGAGCCTCCAATGAGGTTAACATCTAGCTTATGAATGTTTATCATGTATAATATTACAGGTGAAATAGAATAACTGATTCCATTGATGTATTTCACTCCCCAAGAAACTGATTTATTCTGATATTTCAATACATCAACAAATATTTCACTTGTAATTATGATATTTTAGTGTTAATTATTAATGGTAGAGATTTCAAAACTCTTGTGTATGAATACTTAAAAGTGTTGTGTAGATGGTTCAAATCTAGTGGCAGTTGTTGAATAATTGAGGGGGTGAGTGGTAGGAATGTATCCCTAATGAGAGGTTCATTGAAGCTAAAATTCTAAAAATCATACTCTTCTTCTGCATTAGGTTGTGACTCCTCACTATCATCTTCTATGACCATATATTATTTGTTTTCTTGGAAAAGAGTGACAAGATTAAAATCAAAGTCTTCATCTAATTATTTTGAATTTTTGATGATGTTGAAGACCACCTTTTCTTTTATGACTCAAATGATTAGACACCCTTGGTTTTTTCTACTAGAGCCTTTCCTATGGCTAGGGATGATCTTTCTAGAATAATAGGTTTGTCACCATCTTCTTCCATGTCCATGACTAGGAAGTAAATGGGAAAGCTAAACATGCATACATTGATTAAAACATCCTAAAAATTTATTCTAGGGAAATGTATTGATCAATCATCCAGTTTTAGTGCTAATAAAGTTTTTTTGAGTTTTTTAATTCATTTATTTCTAAATAAACTCATTCGAATGATGATGATACTTATTTAGATATTTCATAGATCTCTTACAAAATTTTCACTGTCTAATTTCATATGGGATTGAAAAAAAAAATATTGGGTCTCTCATCTTTGGTGGAATATTCTACTGAAAAATTAAATTAAATTCTTCATTCAGTGAGCTAACTCCAAGAACATCCATTTTTCTTTTATTGAAAATAATACATTTATGGAATTTTTTATAAACTAACATCTTTACAATTTTTTCTGTAAAGGCCATGTTGATGTGAAATTGCTTCATCATTTCCAAGAACATTATATATTGTGCCTTATATCTCCCTTGTATTTATATTTATAGAAAATTATGTGGTAGCTTGTGTGGCGGTGCGATAACATATACTCTCTCTTTTGGTTGATTAGGTTTTTGGGAGTTTTAGCTTGTGATACATCATGGGATATTACTAGGGTGGTCTCATAAAATTTTTCTTCTTCTTATAGTTAATGATGTGTGGGTTCTTATGTTTGTTTTATATCTCTTACACCTAGTTGTTGAAAACAAAATATTTTCCACATCACATCACTAGAACCTTAGCTTCATCCCTTGGGTATGTCTTTGTATTACAAGGTAGAGTACCAGCTAGTCTGTCTGATAGAGTCTTTGAGATATTACACATATGAACTTCATGATTGTGAAAGGAAGATCATGGGTTCTACATATCCATATATTGAGTAGTCATTCACTGGTATAATTTTTTTTTAAAAAAAATGTATCCTGGAGGTTCTCTAAGTTATTCTGTAGAGGAGAAGTTTGTTTATGGGGTCTTGGTTGAGCTGGTTGAAACTTTTTCATTGGCCTCTAAGGGAATGGTTGTTATTGAGATTTTTTTAAGTTCATGGAACATATTTCATGGGTGGGTATCGTGGTTTACCTAGGTTATCAAATGGTGATTGAACACTTCACTATTGATTATATCCCAGGTTAATTTTAGGTTTCTATAGAGACAATCTCTGCTAAAAATACCACTACTATTGGAATGGGGGTTTCTGATGATTGTAATTTCTATAATTAATATCATGATTTTATTGTTCTTATACTTCTTCCTAGTATACTTGGTATGTTTATAGGTCATAACCCATTTAAAATGAATTTATTTCCCTTATAGGAGCTTGTGGGGGTGTTGCCCCAGGCAACTAAATGACTCTAGATTATTTGTGAGTGCTTTGGATTTCACCTCTAGTACGGTATTTTCATTCACTTGGTGGATTCCATGCCATGATAGACCATGATCAATCTTCCACATGCTAGTATTGAGATATACATCAATCAAAATAGATCTTACAGCTTCATGTGTTTTGAACATATGTTATCCTTCAATAGTAGCATCGATGAATGTGAATGGGGATAGTTGGAGACCATGGTAGAATGTCAGGATCTAGATCCACATATCTAGTAAATGGTGGAGGAACTTCCTTATATGTTCCTTGAATCTATCCCAAGCCTCCCAAGTGGGATCTCTGTCAATATGAAGAAAGTTTTAAATGTTTTTTCGGTGTTTTAAGTCATGATTCATGGGAATTATTTATCTATAAAAATTTTGTATAGATCATCCCATGTCATGACTGGATATGTAGATTGAATCTTGAGAAAATAATTTGCTCTATATTGCATAGAGAAGTGAATTAAGCAAAGTCTAATTGAATCAGACGATAATCCATAGACTTTATAAGGTGTCACATACTTCTAAGAAGTTGGAAATTTTCTCATGTGGATCTTTAATTTGATGCCCAATAAACTGTCCTAGGTTTATGATAATGACAATGAGTCCTGGTACTATCTTTAATATGTGTGCTTGTATAGGGGGAACATTATTCATGATGTTTCACCACAGATTGATGGAAAATGATCATCCATTATTATTCATTCTTGTTGCATCTGGTGCTCTCTGGGAACCCATTATTTCATTTTAAGTGGGTTATGTGTCTTAGGTGCCATTATATTTTTCTTGTAAATCATTTTTTACTAGTGGTATGTCGAAATATATTTTTTGATTTCAGGATTGAATGATAACTGTTATTGTGCATTAGTGCACCTTGGACGAGTCGACAGACCATGATGCATTCACTATGATAAAAGTGTAGGGATGCAGTAGCATATGGGAAAGAAGAAGTTAGAAATGTGGTAAGGTATAGGTAATCCTATTTATTTTCAAAAAGGATTCCAGTGTAAAGAACAACCCATTTCCCCAAAAATTAACCAAAATTTGGCATGCCCACATGCGTCGTACGATTGACATGGGATGTAGTCAGATTAGATCTAATTGTTTCTCAAACATATCATGATACTAACACATACTATAAAGATACACTAAGGTCAATCCAACAAGGATTTGGGATGGTAATGGAATCCTTTGGATGGGAACCATTTTGTGCAGGAGTCCTCATGAGTTGATTTAGTTTTGGAAAACTATTTCTAGAGAGTTCAGGGTTGTATTAAGGAATAAAGAAGGCATTAATGTCACATTCATGGATATGTGGAAAAAAATAATCTTTATTCTTACATTGTAGGATACTATGGTTTTAGCTATGAATCAAGAGGAGGTCACTAGTTAAATATGGTAAAATCAACTAGTTCTACCTAAGAGGTAACTATTATTTGGTCTAGAGATTGGGACAACATAGATTCATTAATCATTTATTATAATAAATAATATGTCTCAAAAAATTGGTCATATCCTATTCCAATTCAACCTGGTTATGTTCCGTCATTAAAATGACCCATGGTCAGGGATATTTAAATTAACTGGTCAGACAAATATGGTTCATCCAGATTACTAAACCTTAAGTTTACCAAGTTGAAAACTAATGATTTTTTTTATTTTATATACCTCTAATCTTGATCACTACCCCAGATGGTTTATCCAATCATTTTAGGAATGAACAAAAATGAAATATGTATTGAAATCATGTTTAACGAGCTTGAAATAGTTGATACTAAAGGATTGAAAAACATTCAATGATTCAAGATAATTTGTTTACAAACATGTAGTAATAAAAAATAAATATAGAAATAAAATATAACATAATTAAATTAACTAATTACATGAAACAAGGATGAGTAAAATTACATCAAGGATTCAAAATTGCTTTCTACTCAAAATGAACATGATAAATATGACATTGGTAATGTAATAAAATTGAAAATGACATTAAAAATGATCAACATTTTTTGTATTGAGGTAATAAGTAAATGGGGACAATGAAATTTTGATTATTGGGTAGAGGGCATTGTAAATAATGTGAGTGTAATGAAAGAAAATGAGTTTTCTTCTTTGGAAACCCTAAAATTGAATGCCCTACTACTGTATATATAGGCAAAATATTACATGATGTATAATGGGGATTCACATTGTGTAATATGGATATATTATTTCCTCTATAATTTTTGAATCTACAATTATCTCATGCATATCTCATCTGAGATTTGATTATTTTACTCCTTTCATGAAGTGTATCTGTAACTCGCTTCGAGTATTATCCTATGAGATTTATGTTAGAGAAGGAATATCATTAAAAGGATTCATGACTTGTATCTATAACTAACATCATTTAATTTATTCTCTACTCGGTATATTCATGAATTCTATCATAACTTGCTTCGTGACATGTATCATGCCACTAAAATCTACTACGCATCTTGTAATGGGGCTTCAAAATTTGCAATAGTAATTTTTTCATTTTTCTACATTTTCACCTTCTAAACAATGGAAACCTATTTTTGAAAATAAATCAATACATCCTATGTGAAATATAGAATAAATCATTGATAATTCTTAATCAAATTAAATGAATATATATATATATGATTTCATCTTATTAGAAACACTGGGAAACAATGTTTGAAATATTATGATATCATCATGTGGATGAAAAATTATCAAAGTGTATTCTTTATATACAAGAGGTAAGATTCCATGGCCATATAATCTCTAAAAGATGTGTTTCTAGGGATAAATAAAAGTTAAATTTTTTTATCTCTTGGAAAATACAAAATAATATCTTCAAGATACATAGTTTCCCTAGTCTAGATGCCTATTACTGACTTTTTGTTTGTCATTTTTCAAGACTGGATTCTCCATTGAATGATCTGACACGGAACAATTTTCCATTCCAATGGAATGTTGAATATGAGAAGTTTTTTAAAGAGATAAAAGTTCACCTTCCATTAGAACTAATCATGACCTATCTGAAATATGGATATGGTTACATGGTGTTTAGTGATCCATTAGGATCTATGTTGGGATGTGTTATCATGATGGGAGATCATGCTGTTTCTTATGGATCAAGAATGTTATGGTTTCTTGAGATGAACCACCTGATACATGAATTTTATTATGTTGTCGTAATCTATGATTTTAAGACATGGAATCATTACCTATATAGTGATAAATTTATAGTGTTTATAGATCATAGGAGTTTGAAAATGTATTCTCACAAAGGGAATTGAACTCAACACATAGAAGATGGACATAGTATCTCCAAATTTTTGATGCTGACTTGCTATATATAATAGGTAAGGGAAATTTTTTGGTAGATTAATTATGTAGAAACTCATATCCTCAGTTGGAAAAAGAGGCCTCGTATCAGTTTTAGGTGGGGTTAGTGATAGAAAATAGGAACATGGAATGTGAATATCAAGGTGAAGATATGGTTATCCTTCCAGTATCTTCTGTTCTTGATCATTTAGAGTCAATTAAAGGTGCATATATATCTGATTCGGAATGCGTTTCTATGAGGTAAAAACTCAATGGTGGGGATAACATTAAAGGATAAAATATGGATGAGAATTTATTTTGTCGATTCAAAATCATATTGTTGTACCTATGTATTTGTTTGGAACAAATTCATCATTCATACCAAAATTCATGATGGTTTGTTCATCCCAGGATTTAGAACACATTTAAGAAATTGAAAGACTGATATTTATGGGATGGTATGAAACAGAAGATGGCTGAGTTTTTTATAGATAATTAACTTGTTATAATTTTTAGGAGAATCCTCAGTGACCATCAGTCATGTTGAAATATTTACCTATCTTGGTATGAAAATTTGTATATATGACCATGGATTTTGGAATAGGTCTCCCAAGAACGGTTCAGAAACATGATTCCATATGGGTGATAGTGGATCAGCTCAAAATGTCACCCCATTTTATCCCTATTTGTGAATCTCATAAGGTAGAGGGCTTATAAAATATCTATATATGAGATGTGGTAAAGAGTCATGGATTAACCGTATTAATATATTTAGAAAAAGATCTATGGTGTAGATCTTTTTATATAAATCCATATAAAATTTCCCATAGGACTAAGTTTACCAGGAGTATAGAATGTCACACTCAGGCAGATATGAAATCTGAAACGATGATAAAAATGATGGAAAAAACATTGCAAGATTTTGTAATGGATTTTTTTGGGTGATGGGAAGACCACATTCCATTAGTGGATTTATCATACATGAACAGTTACCATGACTCAGTACACATTGATCCTTTTGAAGCATTGTATGGGTTTCCTTGCCATTATCCACTATGAAGGGTGGAAACATGTGAGACTTCACATGGTGGGTTTGATCATTCCCAAGAGATAATAGTGAATATTTATTTGATTGAGAAATAGATGGAGATAGATCATATTCATCATAAATCATATTGATATCATCATCAATGGTTGTTTTCATTCTAGGTGAGTGGAAATTTGTTCTTGAGTATCACTCTGAGGCATGGGCATTGTCATTTTTGGAAGCAGGTAAAGTTATATCCTCAATACACATGCCTTCCTAAGTTACATAAAGAGTTTGGTGATGTGGCATATCTATAGCATACTGAGTTTTAAAAAAGAAAAATTAGGTTCAACAGAATACATGATATGCTATATCGAGCCTAAACGAACAACTAACTATTATTATTTAAATGATACCATTATAACATAGTTTTTTCAATGGAGATAATGAATATTATCAATAGTATTATGAAAATATGGTTTATAGATGTTTAAATAATGATTCATTGGTTACCAAATTTATTTTAAATGGAAATAAAAACCAATTTAGTATAAAGGATGTGTTTTTAGGAAAACATATTTAAAAAGAGAATAATTGTGTTTATAAAATCATATCACTCTTTATGGATTTTTATTTAATGAAAAATATATTTCATATATTCAATTAAATATTTCAAATTCATCATATATGTTTTCTAGATATGATATAAGAACAAATTCAATTTTTCTAATAAAAGAATTATTTTTCTAAAAATACAGTTTTATCTCCTTTTGATGGTGAACCATTTTTAAAAATAGTTTTTTCACTTTTATATATTCTATTTGAAAAAATAAACTTCATATTTAGAATCTTTACATCAATATTTACCTTGGTTGAAATTTTTTTATTTTTCTGATGAAAATCATATTTTAATGAATGGTAAAAATATTGCATTTTAATTCAAAAATGCCTTTTTCTAATTTATTTATATAGATAGATGATATTTTTAATTGGTTATAAATAGTGATTTGATTATGGTTTTATCTTTTAATAAAATCTTGGTCAATGGATGTAATTTCAAATTTAAATTGAACATTAACACATGACAATCTTTTGATGTTTTTACATTTTAAAACCTCGTTTTTTAGTTATGACAATGGGAATTAATTTTAAATGGTTCTAAATATGTGAAAATGGATTACATAATTGGAATCAGAAGGCCCAAATTGTCTAAATAAGTAGATTTTATTTTTGGACATTATTAATAGTAATATTAGTAATTATTTTTATTTTGCACGGTGAAAGGGTAAATCTAGTAAATAAGGGTAAAAATAATATTATAATAAAATAAAACTACCCTATCACATGTCATATTTCAATTTTGTGAGATATTTCCGACCATTTCCATTCTTGGGTCTATTTTAGGAACCCATTGAGCTATTTGGGTGTTATAACGACATGTTTTAATAATTAATTTAAAGTAAATACAAATATAACATAAAAATATATCATTTACTAAAACAATTTTAATATAGGGTTTTATAAAAAATATATGTGAATATATATACTCATTATAAATCTAAAACTAATTTCTACATTGTGGTATTTTATTTATAATTTTTAGACATTAAATAAATAAATTTATTTATGACACAATGAAGATGCAATGATTACCTTATTAATGAATGATTAAAATAAATTATATTATTAATATTAAAATAAATAAAATATTAACATTTTATTCCATACAAAAATTTTATTGAATACTATTACTTATTATATATTATTTGGTTACTTTTTTAGAAGTAATCACATTTTTATGACTTTAAAAAAATTAATTACTAAATAGTGTCAAAATTGATATAAATGAATTTTTAAAACAAATACAATTTTATTAAATTATGTAATAGTAATAAAAATATATGATTTGGATAAATGAATTATATATTATTACCAATTATATTAATGATACAATTTTGGTTCTCTTGTCATTTTATAGTATCTATAATAACCATATATTATGAAAACACAAGAAGACATGGTAAGAGTAAATGTTTTTACGTAATGGTCAAAGCTAAATGATAAGGGTAATTTTCTGACCTAAAATTGTCTAAAACAAATTAGTTGAGAGTATTTAGAACCATAATCATATTATCATCGAAATATATAACTTTTTAAGTTTTATGATTTGATAATAAATTAATAATAAAATAACATTTCAAGACATTCCAAAAGTTCCCCTCCTCCCTCTAATAAAAGGACACCACCTCTACTAACTTACTCACAACTATAAAGCCTCATTTCTCATAAAAAATCTACTAAAATAATCTCCAAACATCTCTCCATTACTCATATAATCCATAAATTGGGAATAAGTAAATTCTAGAAATCCTTTTTCTCAAATCAAATAGAGTCACCCGTTTTAGAGGTACAATCTTCTCTAAAGTTCCTTTCTTTTATTATACTTCTTCACTACCTATGATATTATTATTATATTATTACATAAAAACAATAGTTTCCACTATATACTATTATGTTTTTATGATAAGTATTCTAACAATAGAAACACATAACTCCATTTAATGGATACAAACATATTGTTTCTGTGTACATCGAACTACTACCTCACAAAATGATGATTTTTCAATTTTCTCCTACCAACTCTCATGGTGGCCATTATGATGGAACTGTATCTATTTATGATATATATAATATTTTATATTGTCACTATTCTTCTGTAATTTTTATTTTTAACATAGATTTATCCTTTCCATAATGTATAAATATGATAATGTCATTTGTGGAAGTGTGGAATACTAGCCCCTCAAAGTGACGTGACTCATTCATTCCATACATGGAAAGTATAAAGGATGGATTTAATTAACTTACATATCATATATAACATATATATTATACATGAATTATAATATAACTATGTATCATTAATTTTAAATTCCTTTAATATGACAATGAAATGAAAGTAGCGTCCATGCGTACATACGACCTACATTCTCCATGAGCGGTGCATTTCATGTTCTTATCTAAAAATGTTATGGACTATTATAAATAAATATATAATGTATATATATTAAATTTAAATGAATAATAATATTATGTAGATAATGTACTAATGTCCACAAATATAATTTGCATCAAAACATGTTTATTTTTGACTCATGTACCGAACATCGAGAAAACATCCGATATGGACTCAAATAATTAACTAATTGATAAAACATGGTAATAAGTGATATAAAATGAATAATAAAATTTAATTAGGTTATAATTATAGGATAAATTAATCTATGTTTATTATTTAGGATATTAAAGAATGAACGAGACAATTCAGATTCAACGTAAAGGAATCTACCACCCTTCTCTTTTCAAGCACTCCTTTAATGTTATACCTAATTAATTTCTCATTTTTTGGGGGATTTTTAATTCCATATACATATCAATGTAAATATTATTTAAAATTATGATATACCTATTTTATCTCAATCAACTCATATTAAAAAGTTTTTAAGTAACATTGTTAGGTTTCCAAACTTTTGTAAGGGAACTTCATAACCCAATTTCCATTATTTGGGTTAATCTTATACTTCTTGATTATGCATTTATATGATTATGTGTGCAATAAATTTTTATATCCAATATTGTATTTATACTTTATTTATGTTTATATATATTGAATACAACTAATGGATCAATTTTATTAACAAAATGATCTTTGTAAGGTAATTTCTAAACTCAATTTCCACTCATTGGGTTTTACGCATAATTCGTTGAATATATTATGCCAAGATTATGTGTGGAATGACTGTTTATTTTTCAATGTTGTAATTTCAGAATCCATTTGTGTGGACATACTATTTCTACACATAATCACACAATTGATAAATTCTTGCGTCATTTATACAAAAAAATTTATGGAAAATCTTAACTTAATCTCATTTCATTGAGTTAATTATCCATGTCATGGGTTTTGTTTTTCCAAGAAGATGTTTTAATCACATATTATTATTTTAAAAACTATATACACTTATATTTGGTGTATTTATATTTTTCACACATATTTTTTTCATTTATTTATCCTTAATCTAATTACAATATCCCTATAAGGGACTTTGTCTCAATCTCCTTTCTTTGAGGAATATTTTTATTAATATACGAACTTCTTTTATAGTTTTTATAATCAACCCCTTTTAATTTTATTTTCATTCAACAGTTTTATAAAGTATTCTTTCTTTATGAAGTGTTTTACAAAATGACAATTGGAATGTTTCTTTTTAACATACACGATGACAACAACTTTTCTGATGCAACGAGAAATATTTGATATTTGGATTACTCTACAAGATGTAATTTTTTTAAAAAGAAAATTAAATTCCATATATATTTTTTAGTTTTTTTTTAAATGGTTTTGGTAAATGATTTATTATATCAATATATTTATATAATTTCTGATTCTTGCAATTTGGAAATGATATTTTTCCATTATGCTTTTTCATATGTTACGATTGTGTGATGGTTCTTGGAAATTGCTTATGTATGTGGGTGGTTCCCTAATAAATAGAGGGAGGGTGAGACCATGATATCTCTCTAATGAATTGGGTAACATGAAAATGGTAAATGATAATGTTTCTCCTAAGATATTTAGGGAATATACTGGGATGGGTATTCCCAACGTAACCATTAAGGTTACACCCTATGTTGTTGTGAAATCTACAATGTATGTATGATATGTATGCCACATGTTAAAATTATATTTTATGATTTCATTGATTTCTTTTAGGAATATTATGATTACATGATTTAATATATGTAGTTTATGTTTTATGGGTGAAAATTATGATTTTGTGAAAATGTTTTCATTGGTTTTAAAAATTCATGGACTAACTGTATTACACTTTATTTTACATTTCTTATTTAGATTTTTTATGATCATAAAAAGTTATGAAATGTTTTTCACATGACTTAATAATGAATAGATTCATGAATGGGATCTGGGAAAATTGATTATATTTAAATATGAAATGATACCATAATTCATTTTAACGATCTTCTGTTTTATAAAAAAAATAGGATAGTGAGTAGAAGTGTATACATTGTAATTTTTGAGATGTAATGAAATAGTTAAGGCCTTATTATCCAAAAATATAATCGTAAATATCTCCTCAGTGTAAAATAATGTAAATTATCGATCAAAACTGATGGTTATGTATAGTTTAAGGTCAGGGCCTTATAGTTGGTATCAATGGTCGGTTTAGAAAACATTAGGGATTAGGAGTTTTGGATAACCACATGGCAATTCTATATGAATATTAGTTTAGTTAAATCCTTGTTTTATAACTTTTTCAGATCAAGGAAAGTAAGATAAAAATGGAAGTAGGTGGATCTCAAACAACATTCTTATCTATTCCTTATGACTTATTTGCAATAATTATTGAAATGTCATGTTCAGATGATTGTGAAATGTTTAACATACAACTCACTTGAAAGAAGTTATTTGAGATAAAAAACACCTAAACTATACCTCAATACAATCATCGACCATGGGTTGTAATTAATCAATTAATTTTTTCTCAATATTCTCATATTTTCACGAATGGTAAATATTATCAAGGAATTTTCAAATATATTACCTTATCACATCATTTTGAATCATATTATGATTTTTAAAAATGTTCTGAATAAGGAGACCCTTTTGCCACCTATTTATATTTTCTTTTAAAATATTGTATTTCATAACATACTTATGGTATTTTAAAAGGACCATTTATTGAAAGTATCAACTCAAAATCGGTCCGACTATTTTATAAAAATCATGTTTTATCATATGTTTTTGAAATTATATTTCATACATGATTATATTCCAAAACTATTTTTATATGAACACCCATATGACCCATGTTGTACAAGGTGTATTTTCATAATGGAAGAAAATTATTTTGAAGGATCTCTAAATAATTTATGCAATGTATGGACCATATACTTATGTTAGGATAATGAAGATGAAACCTAGTGGATACCATGATCAAGGTATGATGTTCTTTATATTGGGAATAGTTTTATTTTATCATATTTCAGTTAAAAATAAGTCAATATATATATGAAATCATGAATTAAGATGTCTAGGTCATTATGAGTTGGGATGAAAATGAGAATTATAATCCAACAACTGAGGTAAAAAGATGTTAGGGTTATTTTTGAGTTTTACAAATAGGGAAAACCTACAATAGGGGTGACAACCCCTCAGTTTCGTCAAAGCCACGTCAATCAAACCCACAACCGAAGGTCTAAAAGGGTGCATCAACTCCACCGGCCTATGTGAAGTCCCTAGTAAGTATGACTTATTATTTTTAGTTAAATAATTATACTGGTCAAGAATAAAGTTATTTTGGGAACTTATGTTTTATCAAATTCATATCCATAGTATAGGAAAATGATTTGGTGATTATGTAATAAATGATATTTTGGAATACAATATCTATTTTGGGAACCCCATATACCTAATGAAAATATTATACTATGTGATTTTATTTGAGGAGAAATGGTTGAGTTTTATTTTGGTAGAATCTATGTCATTATTGTGAAAATATAGTGATTTGGGTTATTTATGGTAATGAATAACCTATCAAGGGTAACATGTTATTATGTTAATTACTTTTAAGTATGAAACGTTAATAGTATCCAATGTTATTTAGAGATAAGTTTTAAGATTAATCATGGAAGACTATGTGATCAAATCCTTTTGAATTTTGGTTATCAATTTTAGTTTATATTTTTATTTTTGATTAATTATATGGACATCTATTTTTTGAATTGTATTTGATGAACATGGAGATGTTGTTTGTTGAATTTTGGAGATTAATAATTGTATTTATTCTTTATAAATGATTATTCATTTTTGTGGATTATCTGATCTCTTACTAACCATTTGGTTTTGGTTAATTTCTAAATACAATGGAAATATATGTTTCATCTTTTGTGGATTATGTGATTCTCTAAAAGAGTAATATAGTGCTTCGGGTGTGACAAAGCCATCTTGAATACTCATCATTTGTAGAAAAGTTTATTTTTTGTAGATATTTATTAAAGGATGAAACTCTACTTTAAAATTAAGTATGCTTCCTTATATTCTTATTCAATCTCATAAATAAATACCCCAACATTATGAAAAGGACATTAAAAAACTTTGTCCATTTACTTTTCCTACTAGGGAGTCAAAGACCATTTAACCCATTACATGTTTTTGGTTTACAAATTTTTAACTTTATCTTGATCATGTGTTCTATAACTCTCCATCAGAACAAGATGGATTTTATTTCTTCCATATTCATCTTTTCTTACCTGGAATAATAGTATGTTTTATCTTGGTTAACCTTCGTACTCTCTTTATTTCTATAAAATGCTTATTTTATTGACTCTTTTTTCTATATGGAATTTTTAATGAACATACCAAGACAAATTTTAAAATTTTGAGGATTAAATTTAAAAAAATGGGGGAATTATGTAACATCCCAAGTTCTAATAATGAAACACAATGTTCAATATCATACATGATACACTACATTGAGCTTAAACAAACAACTAAATATATTATATTTAAATGTTACTATTATAACATAGCATTTGCAATGGCGGTAATGAATATTATCAACTAAATTATGAAAATATGGTTTACACATGTTTAAATAATGATTCATTGGTTACCTAATTTATTAGAAATGGAAGAAAAAACTAATTTAATATAAAGGATGTGTTTTTATGAAAACCTATATAAAAAGATAATAACTGTGATTATAAAATAATATCTCTCTTTAAGGATATTTATTTAATGAAAAAATTATGTTACTTATTCAATGTAATGTTTTAAATTCATCATATATTTTTTCTAGATATGATATACAAACAATAACAATTTTTCAAATAAAATATTTATTTTTTTAAATATGTTGTTTTACCACCTTTTGATGCCGATCTATTTTTAAAAATAGTTTTTCACTTTTATATTTTCTATTTAAAAAAATAAACTTCTTATTTAGATACGGGTCATCAAAATTTAACTTGGTATAAATTTTGGTATTTTTATGATGAAATTCATATTTTAATGAATAGTTAAAAATAATGCATTTTATCTCAAAACTGCCTTTTTGTCTAATTTATTTATATAGTTAGATTATATTTTTAACTATTTTTAAATTTTAATTTAATTTTTTTTTATAATTTAATAAAATATTGGTAATTTTATGTATTTTCACATTTAAATTGGAAATGAACACATGTTAATATTTTGATTGTTTTTACTTCTTAAAACCTGCTTTTTGGTTCTAAAAACGGGAATTAATTTTAAATTAATTTCTGAAAATTTTGTGTTTTGAATTTGAAAAAATAGATTAAATATTTTTAATTAGAAGGTCCAAATTTTTTAAATAAGAACCTTTTATTTTTGTACATTGGTAATAGTAACTTCAATAATTATTTTTATTTGCCATGGTTAAAGGGAAAATCAAGAAAATAAGGGTAAAAAATAATATTATAATAATTTAAAAATGCACTAACACATGTCTTAATCATATTGGATGAGAAACTTCTGACCATGGGAATCCTAGGTTATATTTTAATAACCATGGATCCACTTGGGTGTGATAATGACATGTTATAACAATTAATATAATATAAAGTGGAATATAACATAAACACATATCTTTTACAAAAACAATTTTAATATATGGTTATATAACTGATATATTTGACTATAAATAGTAATTATAAATATAAAAATAAGTCATACATCACAATATTTTATTTATCATTTTTAGAAATTAAATTAATAAAGTTATTTATAACACGATGATGATGCATTTGTTACCATATTAATTAATGATTAAAATAAATATTATTGTAAATAATAAAATTAATGAAAGTTAACATTTTGATTCCATCAAGTAATTTTATGAATTATTATAAAAATTTACCTTGAATTTAATGCCTTTTTATAAGTAATAGAATTGTTATGACTTTAACAAAGACCAATTACTAATTAGTGTCAAAATTCACAAAAATGGGTCTTTAAAACAAATACCATTTTATCAAATTATTTAATTGTACTAAAAATATAATACTCGTATAAATTACTTATATAATGTTAAAGATATAATTGATGATCCACTTTTGGTTCTCTTGTAATTTTATAGTAACTATAGTAACCATATATTATGAAAATACAAGAAAACTAGCGTTGGTGTTAATGTTTTTAACTAAGGGTCAATGCTAAAAGATAAGGATAATTTTGGACCTAAACATTTCTAAAACATATTTTTTGAGAAAATTTATACCCATTATCATCATATCCTCTAAATATGTCACTTTGTGACTTTTATAATTCAATAATCAATTTATTATAAAATAATATTTCAAGACTTTCTTAAAGTACCCCTTCTCCCTTTTATAAAAGGCCACCACCTCTACCCACTTACTCACACCTCTCAATCCCCATGTCTCATCAAAATTCAGCTAAAATAATATTCCAACATCCCTCCATTCCTCCTATAATTGTTAACATGGGATGAAGTAAATTCAAGAATTCATTTTTTCTCAAATCAAAACTTGTAACCCGTTTTAGAGGTAGGATCTTCTCTAATGTAACTTTATTTTATTTTCCTTATTCACTCCCTAT
The DNA here is from genome assembly GCA_963277665.1 of Viscum album. Lineage (NCBI taxonomy): Eukaryota > Viridiplantae > Streptophyta > Magnoliopsida > Santalales > Viscaceae > Viscum > Viscum album. The sequence continues at coordinate 807,647,883 of OY728127.1, forward strand.
GTTATTATTATTCTATAATAACATAACAAAAAAAGTATCCTAAATATACTATGATGTTTATATGATAAGTACTCAAACTATATTTGCATCCATCTCCATTTAATGGATACAAAAATAATGTTTCTATGTATGATGAACTGTTGTCTCACGAAATAATGATTTTTTAATTTTTTCATACCACCTCTCATGGTTTCCATTATGATGGAACTATATTTATATATGATATATATTGTATTTATATTGTATCTATGTTTCTGTAATTTTTATTTACAACATACCTTCACAATTTCTATAATATGTAAATACGATAATTTCATTTGAGGAAATGTGGACTACCGCCCCCTCAATGTGATATTACTTGTTCATAACATACATAAAATGTATAAAGGATTGATTTAATGAACTAATATAACATATACAACCTTTATTTTATACAATAATTATAATATACCAATTTATCAATTAGTTTTCATTCCATTAATATGATAAAGAAATGAACGTAGTGTTCATACGTACGTACGACCTACCGTCTCCATCGATGGTGCATTTCATTTCATATATCCAAATGGTATAGACTGTTATAAATAAATATTTAATGGATATATATAATATTTAAATCATGAATAATTTTATTAATAAAATGGAATAATTACAACATTGATAATTTTCATCAAAACATGTTCATTTTTTATATCAAATACCAAAAATCGACAAAACCTACGATATGAACTCAAATAATTAAATAATTAAAATAACATGGTAATAAGTGATACAAAATGAATAATAAGCATTAAATAGTTTCTAAAACAATTTTAAGTTAACCTATTATTATTATTTTGGAAATTAATGAATGAATGAGACAAGTTGGACTCAAGGTAAGGGAATCTACCACCCTTCTCTTTTCATGCACTCCTTTAATGTTATTCCTTCTTAATTTCTTTTTTATGCTTGGATTTGTCATTCCATATCCCCATATCGTTACATATTATATAAAAAATATTAGAGACCTCTTTCTAATCAATCAAATCATATTATTAATTTCTGTGTAATGTCGTTAGGCTTCCAATATTTTGTAAGAGAACTTCTTAACCTAATTTATATTCATTGTGTTAATCTCTTACTTCTTGATTATGTCTTGCTATGATTATCTGAGAAATAAATTTTGATATCCAATATTTTAAATATATTTTATTTATTATTATTCACGGTTAATACACATAATCGATCTATTTTATTAAAAAATGATCTTTGTAAGTGAATTTCTAAACTCAATTTACAGTCATTGGGTTTTACGCATTCGTTATCGATAATATTATGCCTTGATTATGTATGGAATCGCTGTTTATTTATTTATGATTTAATTTTCACTTTATTCTATGTGTATATACTATTTCTACACATAATCACCCCATTGATAAATGTTTAGTTCATTTATACAAACTTTGTAAGGGAAATATTAACTTTTCTCATTTCATTGGGATAAATATCCATGTCATTGGTTTTGTTTTTCCACAAATATGTGTAAATGTCCTCTTGTTGTTCTACACTAAATATAAACTTATTTTGGGTGTAATTATATTTGTCAAACATATTTATGTCATCTATTTATCCTTAATATAATGATATGATATCTATAAGGGACTTCGTCTAAATCTACTTTCACTGAAGATTATTATGATTTATATTCAACCATCTTTTATATAGTGTATAATAAAACCCTATAAATTTTAATTTCATTCAATGGGTTTCGAAAGGGATATTTTTTATGAATATCATTACTAAATGACAAAATGAATGTTTCTTTCTAACATACATGGTGACAACAACCTTTCCGCCACTATGATAATTATTTGATATTTAGCTTCCACTATAAGTAATAATATTTTTAAAAGGAAAATTAAATTCCATGTTCCTTTTTAGGTCTTTTGGTTTTGAATATGGTTTTGATAATGGATTGATTATAACAATATCTTGATTTGATGACTTATAATAGAAATGTGGTAATGTTATTTTTTATTTATGATTGTTCATGTGTTATTATTATTCTATGGTTCTTCGGCATTGCATATATATACAGGTGGTTCTATGATAAACCTAGGGAAGTTGAGATCACGATAGCTCTCTAATTAATTGGATAATGTGATAGAGGTAAATGATAATGTTTCTCCTAAGATACTTGGGGAATATACTGTGATGGGTATTCCTTACATAACCATAAATGTTACTCCCTATATAGTTGTGAAATATACAATGACTATACGATATGGATGGCACAAATTACCTTTATGTTTTATGATTTCAATGACGTTTTTTAAGAATATTATGATTACATTATTTATGCTCTGTAGTTTATGATTTATGGGTGAAAATATGATTCTGTGAAATTTTTTTGATGGGTTTTAAATATTCATGTACTAACAGTTTTATTATTTATTTTATATTCCTTCTGGAGATTATTATGATCATCCCAAGTTTTGAAATGTTTCTCACAAGACTAAAACAAGTATAGAGTCATGGATTGGATAATGGAAAAGTAATTCTATTTTAATATGAAACGATACCATGTTTCTTTTTCAAGATTTTTTGTTTTATGAAAAAATGGATAGTTAGTAAAAGTGTATACTTTGAAATTTTTGAGATGTAATGTAATTTTTATGGACTAATTATATAAAACTCTAAAATTGAAATGATCATAAACTTGAATGAAAGTAATTTCCTGATCAAAACTCATGATTATGTATTGTTTAAGTTCGGGTACTTATAATATCAGTTAGATTAGAACCAAATTTAATTTTTTTTAATATAGTGTTCTATTATCTCATTTTAAAAAGTATCATATGGATCCACACCATCTTATATGATGGGATCACGTTGGCCTAGATCCACATTATGTTTTGTTATTTTTGTTGATACATATTGTGGATTGGTGAGATAAATACTTGTATAGAAAAATCATCAACCTAGTGTGGGTTTATGGAAACATGGTTAGATTCACGAATAGACTTGGGAATGATAAAAGTAGTTGTTTATTCAATGGACTGAGCTTTTTAGGGACACAAATGGTTTTATAATTTCCAAGGATGGAATGTACAATGGTAGGGAGAATGTATCACCCCTAGTATCAATTATGTAGTCTGTTCGTTTTTATTTTTTTGTTTCTATAGTGTTTGGGTGATGTTTGGAAGGATTTTGAATACATTTAATCTTTATTGGATTTTCAAAAGGTTTGCATATATTGAATGGTATGTGTTAATTTTTAACCTCTAATAGGAAACTATCCATATTGATACATCTACTAAGAGGCTGACACAACAGTTGGCACATAGTTTTTCCAAACTGTGCGACCACCCAAGAGAAATTGTGTGAAGTGGGATAATGATATTTTTCCCAGGTGAAACACAGTTTTTCTAACAATGTAGTCCAACCATAAACTATTCTCATTTAGGTAGTTGCTAGATCATGATTTGTGAACAGTTTAAAACCAAGATCCTAAAAAAGTGGATCTGGGTTGGGATTAAATTTGAACAACTCATTTTTTATTCATAGTGTGCTGAAGCCTAATTCCCACAGTATGTCTTCATTTGTGGTAATTATTCTTTTCTTTTCTATAATATACAATCCCCCTTCCCACAGAATCTATGATCTATTATGAAGAGGATTTATTAAAGGCTTTTTATTTCAATCATGATTAGATTTTTCTATTTTTATGTTAGTAGAAGAGATATAAAGCGGGTTTTTAGATATTCAACCCGGTTTTGTGGGCGTTTTGGTGTTGTTATTAGTTTTCATTGTAATACTTGAGGTAGGTGGATTCACTCTCAACTCCTATTGTTATAACATGATGATTAGTTTTAAATTGGTTGTTTTTATTCAAATTTATTTTGAAATTTATGTTCAATGAATGGTAGATTCCTTATTTCAATGTGGTTTTTTGATTTTTGGTTGTGAGGAAAATTGGTTGTGTAATGTTTTTTGATTCCTTGATTTTGAAATGATGATTTTAAAATTTGGATTGGTTAGATTTATGAAAATGTTTTGTTTGATTAGTTTTCTTGAAAATATTGATTTTAAAAAAAATTCTTGAATTGGTTGATTGAAATGGGTTTTTCATACATGGGTTTTGAGAGTTCATGCTTTCTACATTACCTTGAATAATGGGTGTGTTCCATTGTGGTACAAAGGCATGTTACCTTGAATAAGGGGAGTGTGTCATTGGGATACGAGTGTATTGGCCACTTTTTTATGTCATAGTTGATGTATGAGAAACATCACATGGGTATGAAAAGGTTAGTGAAGAATTCAGTGTGGGTGTGTGGGGAGTCATGGAATGGGTATTCCAAAAAGGTATGTGAAATCGATAATTTTTTTTGTTCATTCACTAGAAAATTATTTTGGTGTGAAAATAGTTGTCTTTTGGTATAAATTGTGAGACTGTTTTAAATAATATTATTTAAATTCATTGATAAAACATGTTAACATGTTCTATCTGAGTGTTGTATGTAAGGATGTCATTTAGTACATTACTTACTCCATTTCTTTGAATGTTAGTGAATTTGAAGATGTTTTATATTGATACAAAGGTAAAGGAAAATAATATCACTTCATAACACAAGCTTTGTGGTGATTGTACTATATTGTGGAGTTTATGTATAGAGCATTCTTGGAGCTGTGGAGATATGTTAAGGATTAGATGAGTTTTTTTGGTTTTTCTACTTCTTTGTACTTTGATGTTAGTAGTATTCTACTATGGTAAATGGGTATATTGTGCTTTTAAATATCAATGGTATTACATTGAGTTTTTATTACATTGTCATCATGCATAATTTAGTGGTTATTTTGAAATGACATGTTAGTTTTGGTTTGTTTATATTCAAAAGCAGTTTTCATCCCCAACCTATTAATGAAACCCCTGTAATTTATTTCTAGCCATTGGATTCATGGGGATGTCACTTTATTCTATGTAAGTTTCATCCACCTTCTCATGCCAATGAGAAGGGTAGGGATGTTATAGATCATTAGTAAATTAGTCATTATTCATTAGTTAATCATTAGTTATTAATTAGTTAATGAATCATAAATAATTTTTTAATCAATCATTAATACTTATTTCATAATTAATTAATCATTATTTAATATGTATTTAATCATTTTTTGTAACATCCCAGGTAAATAAAGAATAAAGAATTTTCATATTTATTAATATTTGCGAATTAATATTTTAATTAAAAGGGGTTGCTATGTTCGATAGCGTACTCGATACGCAACGATGAGTTTATTTGAAAACTTACATTGCACACTAGTAATATAATAATATTATTTTAAATGGTAGTTAACATGTAGCCGTTGTATTGGCGGGAATGGATAGAAATAACTAAAATATGATTATATATGTTTTTTTAAATGTTTTTACATTTATCCAATAAAAGATAAAGGCTTAAAATACGGAAAGAATCCAATTTTAGGCATTTATACCCTAATTTTCACTAAAGGTTCACTTATCACCTTTTGATGGAAAACTGTCATTAAATATAGTTTTTATCACTCTTATACATTCTATTGGACCAAATATAATGCTTTTTTAGAATCGGGACATCAAAATTTACTTTGTGTAAATTTTTGGTATTTTTCGGATAAAGTTCATTTTTTAATGAATAGTGTAAAATGTTGTATTTTAATTCAAAACCTCTTTTTAATGTAATTTATTTATATGATTAGATTATCTTTTGAATTGGTTTTAAAGTGAAATTACAATATATTTTTACCATTAAATCCAATTGTGTTCATTGGAAATAATTTCACTTTGAAATCGGACTTAAACTAGTGTCAATCTTTTGATACTTATTGTTTCATAAAAACACGCTATTTGCTCTAACAGTGGGAATTAATTATTTAATTAATTAATGAAACTTATATGTTTTGAATTTTGTAAAATGGACTTCATTGTTTAATTCGTAATATCAAATATAGCTTAGGGTGAAGTTTTGGAATTTTTCTGAAAAACTTCAATTTTTGATGAATAGTGAAACCACTAAGTGGTACTTAAAAAACTGATTTTTCGTTTAAATGAAATTTTACCACCTCTGTGTTTTGAATTTCAAAAATCCGACATACATGGTTGTCATTAAGAATTAAAATTTGGTTCAATGGGATTAAAATAATTTTTTGGTGAATAGTACCTTATTAAGTTTTAATCGCGATTAGAGGTAATTAGTGTAGTTTAAGGTAAAAATAATGTTTTAATAATATGAAATGAACTTGACATATGTCCTAACCTCATTGGATGTGTCATGGCCGACCAATACAATCCATGGGTCAACTTGGGGACCCCATGGAGCCACTTTAGTTGGAAAATGACATTAATACCTTTTTATTTAATGTTAAAATAAAATGACACAAACATGAGTTGTTTTACTAAAACAATTTTTATATGGGGTTATACAAGTCATATTTTTGACTATAAATATTAATTAGAAAGATAAAGAGATTTCCTAAATCATGATATATTTTTTATAATTTTTATACATTAAATAAATTAAATTATTTATGACATCATGATGATGCAGCGATTACCTCATTAATAAAGGATTTAAATAAAATGAAATGATAAGGTTAAATATATGACCTACACATGTCCAAAACCTATTATATGGGTGTATTTAGAACCCTTATCACCTTATACTCGAAACACATCAATGTGGGACCATTAAAATCCTAAACTCATTCTAAAATAAAGTAACATTTCCTTACTTTCCAAGAGTGCCCCTCCTCTCCTCTTATAAAAGGCCCCCACCTATACCACCTTACCCAAACTTCCAAAGCCTTTAGATCGGCCAAACCCTTCCCATTTTGTCTCTTCACATCCCTCTCTTACTCCTTCAAGCCACAATTTGGGTAGAAGTCTTCCCAAGGAAGCCTTTGAGCTCAAACCAAATGGAGTTACCCGATTTTAAGGTAATGTCTTCACTTGAGTCCTTTTGTTTTATTTTGCTTCTCCAACCCCCTAAACTCTTTTTATTCATTTATTTTGTAACAAATCCAGTATCTTCAATATAATAGGATGTTTTTATAAGAATATTTCGAGCTACACTTACACACATCTACATCTAATGGTTAAAGAACATACTGTTTCTGTGGTTGGCGAATTTCTGCCTCACGAAACGATGATTGTTCAATCTTCTTTTAAACACCTTTAATGGTGGCCATTAATATGTCACTCTGTTTATATATGATATATATTATGTTTATGTTTTCCTTATGCTTCTTTATTTTTCATTTGTGGTTTACCTTTATGGTTTCCATTGTGGGTAAACACGATAATTTTATTTTAGAAAGTGCGGACTACCGCCCCCTCAAAGTGATGTGATTCGTTAATGCCATACGTGGGACGTATAAAGGATGGATTTAATGATATTATATATGATATTATACTGGAATTATAATATACCTCTATATCATTATTATTTCTTTCCATTAATGTATGAGATAGAAATTAAAGTAGCGTTCATGTGTATTTACGGCTTACCATCTCCATGAACGGTGTATTTCATTTCTTATCCCCAAATGTAATGTACTATTATAAGTACATATTTATAATGAATATATATAATTTATGTTACATATAAATGATCAAAATAATTCTAGAATTAAAATATACATACCTCTCATTTAGTTTTAATTCCATTAATATGACAAAGAAATGAAAGTAGCGTTCATGCGTACGTACGGCTTACCGTCTCCATGAACGGTGCATTTAATTTCATACCTCTAAATGATTATGTAATATTATAAATACATGTATATGATGTATATATATGATATATATGATATCCAAATCATGAATATCATTTTGGATATAATGAACCTTTGACCACACGAACAACATGTAATTGTAAGAAGTCCACTTTAGACTTAAGAACCAAATATCGACAAAACAAACATTATTAACTTAAATGATTACATATTGTTTATAACATGGAAATAAGTGATATAAAAGGAATAATGAACTTGAAAAATTTTCTTAAGAAAATAGAAATTAACTCAAGTTTATTATTCAGGACGTTAAAGAACGATCGAGTCAAGTCGGGCCCAAGGTAAGGGACTTTGTCTCAATCTCCTTTCATTGAGGCATATTTCGTTTTATACACAACTTTCCTTTATATGGTGTATAAACCCCTTTGACTTTTACTTTTATACAAAAGGAATATTTTTCTACAAAGCGTTTTACAAAACGACAAAAAGGCATGTTTCTTTTAACGTACGCGGTGACAATGACCATTTCCACCGCCGTGAGTATTATTTGGTCATTGGCTTCCTCAACAAGCCGTAATGTTTTTAAAATGAAATAAATACCATATACTCTTTTATGTATTTTGGTATTGAAAATGGTTTTTATAATGGATTTTTTATGTCAATATATTTATGTGATATATTGTGATCAAATTGTGGAAATGTTTTCTTTCCATTATATTTGTTTTATGATTTTATATTGGTACTTGGACATTTGATGGGTGGTTACGTGATAAACCATATGAAGGGTGGTGCCGTGAATACCAGGATGGGTGGTTAAGTTATAACCTCCAATGCATTGGTTATGGAAGTCGGTCGTATGGCTATTCCATTAAGTATGTATGGAAGTTGGTCGTATGGCTATTCCATTAAGTGATATGTGTGGAAGTTGGTCGTATGGCTCTTCCATTAAGTGATATGTGTGGAAGTCGACCATATGGTTATTCCACTTAAGTATGTTTATGTCCCAAGTTACCTTTATATGATATGTGTTCTTTATATGGGTTTTATGGTAATCTTTTGGTTACAAAAGGGTAAGTAATGATCTTTTATTCAGTGAAGAGTTTTTACTACTTCATAAAGGTGAAAATTATTACTTTGATAAAGTATACATGGATTACTTTTTGTTTTGATAAACTAACAGTTTTTATTCTTTGTGTATCCCTTACTGAGCTTTTTATGCTCTCCCCAAGTTTTTTTTTAAATGTTTTTCACAGGACTTAATGTGGAATAGGGTCAAGGATAGGATCAAGGGAAAGTCATGTTATATAAAACATGGAACTAGACATGTTTCTTTTTAAGAGTTTTTTTTTATTCTATGGAAACTTGGTAGAAGTGTCTATATTGTAAATCTTTTGAGATGTAATACTCATGTTCTAATTCTCTAAAACTCTAAACCTGAAAAGATCCTCAATGTGAATTATTCATTTAATTCAATATTAAGTAAGGTTTAAGGTCGGGGCCTTATAATTGGTATCAGAGGTCGGTTTAGACAACTTTAAGAGTTAGAAAATTGTTAAATTATAAGTTAATTTTTGGTATGACTGAAATGATATAGCATTTAAAGATTATCATGTTGCTTCGCCTAAGATATTTCTGTATTCAGAATGGTTTTCCGCAGAGGAAACAAAGCAGCTATGTTGGGAAGACATCAGGAGGAAGACAACCTTCCAAATCAGCAACCTGAGATGGTCGGAATCGGAACTGAACAGTTTGTTGCAGTGATGGAACAGTTGACTTGGGCTATAAATGGTGGTGGTATCCATACATGAGATCAGCCAGATCAACCGCAGAGGAACATGTCAGTGGTGGAACATTTCATGAGGCAACATCCCCCATCATTCAGAGGATCATCTAACCCTGTGCAAGCTGAAGGGTGGATTAAAGCATTGGAGAAGATTTTTGATGTCATGGGGTGTTCAGAACATCAAAAGGTTAGTCTTGTTGTTTACCATTTTGAAGGTGAAGTTGATCAGTGGTGGTCGATGGTGAAAAATATCAGGGATAGTGATGAGATTGATGATCTTCACTGGGACAAATTCAAAGGTATGTTTCTTGAGAAATATTTTCCTAAGGTGGTTAGTCTTAAGATGGAAAAACAGTTATTATAATTGAGGCAGGAGGATGAATCAGTGGCTACTTATGAAGAAAATTTCACTCGATTGGCAAGGTATGCTCCAAACTTCATACGAGATCTTCATAGTAAAATAAACCGTTTTTACTCAGGGTTAAAGCCAAAGTATCGAAGGGCTTTAGCTTCTTGTGAGTTCAAAAGTTATGAAAAACTTGTTTGATGTGTGGAGAAGGTGGAAATGGAGTTTTCTGATGATCAGGTGTTCTATGAAAAACAACAGAATAAGAGGTCCAGTTGGCAGGAAAAGGGGAAGAATTCATCAAAGAAGCAAGGAGGTAAGAAAACCAAATATCCATTCTGTGAGAAGTGTGGTAAAATGCATCCTGGAGAATGTTTATCCAAGTATGGTAAGTGCTTTCGGTGTGGTAAGTCTGGTCATATTGCTCATAACTGTAAGGAAGATGATCAAGCAGGAAATGAAAACCCAACGGTAAGATGTTTTAAGTGTAATGAAATGGGTCATTATGCAAATGAGTGTCTAACGAAGAACTCAACTGGGGGAAAGTAGCCAGACTACAAGCAGAAAGGGGTGGTGAAATCCTTTGCAACAACTTCAGCAGATGTTGGGCCATCGAATGAAGCAGTATCAGGTACACTGTTTGTTTGTTCAGATTATGCCAGTGTTTTGTTTGATTCAGGGTCTACACATTCTTTCATTTCTGAGAAGTTTTCTAGTAAATTGGAATTTCCATCTCAATATATGAACCCTGAACTTATGGTAAAAACACCCGGAGGGAACGTTGAGACAAAAAGGAATTATAAGAACCTTCCTATCCTTGTGTGTGGAAATAATCTACCATCAAACCTTTTTTTTTTGCCTCTAGTAGAGTTTGATGTTATTTTGGGCATGTATTGGCTTTCTGTTTATCATGCTAAGATTGACTGTAGAGCTAAAATGGTTTCCTTTCAGAATTATTTTCAGTTTGTGTACAAGAATGAACCCTTTATTTTGATAACATGTCAGGAAGTTGAGAAACTAGTAAAAGATGTAAATGAATGTTACCTTGCACATATTGTTGAAAATAAAGGAACTGTTCAGATTAATGATGTGTCAGTGGTAAATGAGTATCTTGATGTTTTTCCTGATGATTTTCCTGGTATTATTCATGATCGGGAAGTTGAATTTACTATTGACTTAGTTCCTGATTCTAATCCAATTTCAAAACCCCCTTATCAAATGGCTCAAGTTGAACTTTTAGAGTTAAAGAAGCAATTGCAGGAGTTTTTAGATAAAGGTTTCATTCGACCTAGCACATCACCATGGGGTGATCCTGTCTTGTTTGTTAAAAAGAAAGATGGATCAATGAGACTTTGCATTGATTATAGAGCCTTGAATAATATTACTGTTAAGAACAAGTATCATTTGCCTCATATCGATGATTTGTTTGATCAGCTCCAGGGAGCTCAGTATTTTTCGAAGATTGACTTGAGGTCGGGGTACCATCAGTTAAAAGTAAAAGAAGCAGACGTTCCGAAGACTGCGTTCCATACTAGATATGGCCATTATGAATTTGTAGTTATGCATTTTGGGTTAACCAATGCACCTATTGTATTCATGGACCTTATGAATAGAATTTTCCATGAGTTCTTGGATAAGTTTGTGGTTGTTTTCATCGATGATATTTTGGTGTTTTCTAAAAGTAAAGAGGAGCATGAAAGTCATTTAAGGGTTATCTTGCAAACCTTAAAAGAAAAGAAAATATATGGGAAATTCAGAAAGTGTGAGTTTTGGTTACAACAAATTTATTTCCAGGGTCACATTGTTTCAAAATATGGTATAACTGTTGATCCTGCTAAAGCAAAAGTTGTTGAAGAATGACCAAGACCCACAAATGTAACCGAGATCCGTAGTTTTCTTGGTTTGGCAGGTTACTACCGAAGGTTTGTTGAAAATTTTTCACGGTTATCTAGTCTAATGACTAAGCTAACTCGGAAGGGTGTTAAGTTCATCTGGACAAAAGAATGTGATGATTGTTTTCAGGAGTTGAGAAGAATATTGGTGAATGCTCCAGTTTTGGCACTTCCTTCTAGGAATGGTGAGTTTGTTATATACAGTGATGCTTCGTTGAAGGGACTTGGTTGTGTCCTTATACAGAATGATCAGGTAATTGCTTATACTTCACGTCAGTTGAAAACTCATGAGGTAAATTACCCTACACATGATTTGGAATTAGTTGTTGTTGTTTTTGCTTTAAAAATTTGGAGGCATCATTTGTATGGAGTAAAGTGTGAAATATATACTGATCACAAAAGTTTAAAGTATATATTCACTCAGAAAGAATTGAACATGAGACAGAGGAGATGGCTGGAATTAATCAAGGATTATGATTGTACAATTCACTACCATCCGGGAAAAGAAAATAAAGTGGTTGATGCTTTGAGTCGAAAAAGTAATGATTCATTGACCATGCTACGTTTGGAACGAGATCCTTTGGTTTTTGATTTGATGAACTTTGGAATAGAAGTTGTTGGTGCAGGAAGTTCTTCTGTTTTGTTTTAGGTATCAGTGAGATCATCCCTATCAGACAGAATTAAGCAAGCACAGAGGGAAGACAGTGAGTTGTAGAAAAAGGTAGATCTGGTTTAGAAGGGTAAGTTACCTGAATTCAACATTGATAATGATTGTGTTTTGAGGTTTGGGAAGAGATTATGTGTTCCTTATGATTCACAGTTGAATAATGAGTTGTTATGTGAGGCTCATAGTTCCCCGTTTTCAGTTCATCCTGGCAGTACTAAGATGTATAGAGATCTGCGGGAGTATTACTAGTGGGATGGAATGAAAAGGGATATTACTGATTTTACTGTGAAGTGTTTGACTTGTTAGTAGGTTAAAGCAGAGTGGCAGTTACCGAAAGGGATGCTTCAGCCTTTACCAGTGCCAGAGTGGAAATGGGAAAACATATCCATGGACTTTTTTGTGGGATTGCCGAGGACATCTCGAGGTAATAATGCAATCTGGGTTATTGTTGATCGCTTGACTAAATCTGTTCATTTCCTTGCTATAAGAGATAATTTTTCCCTAGATCAACTTTCCCGTTTGTATCTTAAAGATATATTCATGTTACATGGAGTTACCCTCTCCATTGTATCTGACCGTGATCCCAGGTTTACTTCTAACTTTTGGAAAGGCCTTCAGAAGTCATTGGGTACTGAATTAAATTTTAGTACAGCTTTTCATCCTCAATTAGATGGGCAGTCAGAACGAACAATTCAGACCTTGGAGGATATGCTACGAGCTTGTTCGATGGATTATCAGGGAAGTTGGGACCAACATCTTTCTTTGTTTGAGTTTTCTTATAATAACAGTTTTCATTTCAGTATACGGATGGCACCATTTGAGGCATTATATGGGAAGCAGTGTCAAACTCCAGCATTTTGGGATGAAGTGGGTGAAAGGAAGTTGATGGGACCAGAATTGGTAGAAGATATGGCAGAAAAAGTTCAGTTGATTCAGAAACACATGAGAACAGCTCAAAGCAGGCAGAAGAGTTATGCGGATAACCGGAGGAAGGATATATCTTTCGAGGTAGGTGATCATGTTTTTCTCAACATTTCTCCATGGAAAAGTGTGATGAGATTTGGTAAGAAAGGAAAGTTGAGTCCAAGGTTCATTGGACCATATGAAATTCTAGAGAGAGTTGGATCAGTTTCTTACCGAGTGGCTTTACCTCCGATTTTATCTCAGGTACACAATTTTTTTCATGTTTCGATGTTGAGGAAGTATATGCTAGATCTATCTCATGTTTTGAGTCCAGAGGTAGTTCAGCTGGAAGAGAAACTATCTTATGAAGAACAACCAGTCCAGATTCTTGACCGAAGAGAGAAAGTATTGCAAAATAAGTTAATTCACTAGATAAAGGTTTTGTGGAAAAATCATATGGTTGAAGAGGCAACGTGGGAATCTGAAAATGCTATAAGGGATAAATACCCCCACTTATTTTGATAAGTGAATAAAATTGCGAGGACGCAATTCCCAAAAGGGGGGAAAGATGTAACATCCCAGGTAAATAAAGAATAGAGAATTTTCATATTTATTAATATTTGCGAATTAAAATTTTAATTAAAAGGGGTTTCTATGTTCGATAGCGTACTCGATATGCAACGATGAGTTTCCTTGAAAACTTACGTTGCACACTAGTAATATAATAATATTATTTTAAATGGTAGTTAACATGTAGCCGTTGTATTGGCGGTATGGATAGAAATAACTAAAATATGATTATATATGTTTTTTTAAATGTTTTTACATTTATCCAATAAAAGATAAAGGCTTAAAATACAGAAAGAATTCAATTTTAGGCATTTATACCCTAATTTTCACTAAAGGTTCACTTATCACCTTTTGATGGTGAACCGTCATTAAATATAGTTTTGATCACTCTTATACATTCTATTGGACCAAATATAACTCTTTTTTAGAATTGGGACATCAAAATTTACTTTGTGTAAATTTTTGGTATTTTTCTGATAAAGTTCATTTTTTAATGAATAGTGTAAAATGTTGTATTTTAATTCAAAACCACTTTTTAATATAATTTATTTATATGATTATATTATCTTTTGAATTGGTTTTAAAGTAAAATTAGAATATATTTTTACCATTAAATCCAATATTGGTCGTTGTGATTAATTTCACTTTGAAATCGGACTTAAACTAGTGTCAATCTTTTGATACTTATTGTTTCATAAAAACACACTATTTGCTCTGAAAGCGGGAATTAATTATTTAATTAATTAATGAAACTTATATGTTTTGAATTTTGTAAAATGAACTTAATTTTTGAATTTGGAATATCAAATATAGCTTAAGGTGAAGTTTTGGTATTTTTCTGAAAAACTTTAATTTTTGATGAATAGTGAAACCACTAAGTGGTACTTAAAAAACTGATTTTTCGTTTAAATGAAATTTTACCACCTCTGTGTTTTGAATTTCAAAAATCCGACATACATGGTTGTCATTAAGAAGTAAAATGTGGTTCAATGGGATTAAAATAATTTTTTGGTGAATAGTAACTTATTAAGTTTTAATCACGATTAGAGGTAATTAGTGTAGTTTAAGGTAAAAATAATGTTTTAATAATATTAAATGAACTTGACACATGTCCTAACCTCATTGGATGTGTCATGGCCGACCACGACAATCCATGGGTCAACTTGGGGACTCCATGGAGCCACTTTAGTTGGAAAATGACATTAATACCTTTTTATTTAATGTTAAAATAAAAATGACACAAACATGAGTTGTTTTACTAAAACAATTTTTACATGGGGTTATACAAGTCATATGTTTTACTATAAATATTCATTAGAAAGATAAAAAGATTTCCTAAATCATGATATTTTTTTTATAATTTTTAGACATTAAATAAATTAAATTATTTATGACATCATGATGATGCAGCGATTACCTCATTAATAAAGGATTTAAATAAAATGAAATGATAATGTAAAATCTATGACCTACACATGTCCAAAACCTATTGGATGGGTGGATTTAGAACCCTTATCACCTTATCCTCTAAAAACATCAATGTGGTACCATTAAAATCCTAAACTCATTCTAAAATAAAGTAACATTTCCTTACTTTCCAAGAGTGCCCCTCCTCTCCTCTTATAAAAGGCCCTCACCTCTACCACCTTACCCACACTTACAAAGCCTTTGGCTCGGCCAACCCCTACCCATTTTGTCTCTAAACATCCCTCTATTACTCCTTGAAGGCTCATTTTGGGCATAAGTCTTCCCAAGGAATCCTTTGATCTCAAACCAAACGGAGTTACCCGATTTTAAGGTAATGTCTTCACTTGAGTCCTTTTGTTTTATTTTGCTTCTCCAACCCCCTAAACTCTTTTTATTCATTTATTTTGTAACAACTACAGTATCTTCAATATACTAGGATGTTTTATAAGAATATTTCGAGATACACTTACACACATCTACATCTAATGGTTAAAGAACATACTGTTTCTGTGGTTGGCGAATTTCTGCCTCACGAAACGATGATTGTTCAATCTTCTTTTAAACACCTTTAATGGTGGACATTAAGATGTCACTCTATTTATATATGATATATATTATGTTTATGTTTTACTTATGCTTATTTATTTTTAATTTTTTTTTTACCTTTATGGTTTCCATTGTGGGTAAACACGATAATTTCATTTTAGGAAGTGCGGACTACCGCCCCCTCAAAGTGATGTGATTCGTTAATGCCATACGTGGGACGTATAAAGGATAGATTTAATGATATTATATATGATATTATACTGGAATTATAATATACCTCTATATCATTATTATTTCTTTCCATTAATGTATGAGATAGAAATGAAAGTAGCGTTCATGCGTACGTACGGCTTACCGTCTCCATGAACGGTGCATTTCATTTCTTATCCCAAAATGTAATGTACTATTATAAGTACATATTTATAATGGATATATATAATTTATGTTACATATAAATGATGAATATAATTCTGGAATTAAAATATACATACCTCTCATTTATTTTTAATTCCATTAATATGACAAAGAAATGAAAGTAGCGTTCATGTGTACGTACGGCTTACCATCTCCATGAACGGTGCATTTAATTTCTTACCTCTAAATGATTATGTAATATTATAAATATATGTATATGATGGATATATATGATATATATGATATCCAAATCATGAATATCATTTTGGATATAATGGACCTTTGACCACACGAACAACATGTAATTGTAAGAAGTCCACTTTCGACTTAAGAACCAAATATCGACAAAACAAACATTATTAACTTAAATGATTACATAATGTTTATAACATGGAAATAAGTGATATAAAAGGAATAATGAATTTGAAAAAGGTTCTTAAGCAAATAGAAATTAACTCAAGTTTATTATTCAGGACGTTAAAGAATGATCGAGTCAAGTCGGACCTGAGGTAAGGGACTTCGTCTCAATCTCCTTTCATTGAGGCATATTTCGTTTTATACACAACTTTCTTTTATACGGTGTATAAACCCCTTTGACTTTTAATTTTATACAAAAGGAATATTTTTCTACGAAGTGTTTTACAAAATGACAAAAAGGCATGTTTCTTTTAACATACGTGGTGACAATGACATTTTCCGCCGCCGTGAGTATTATTTGGTCATTGGCTTCCTCAACAAGCCGTAATGTTTTTAAAATGAAATAAATACCATATACTCTTTTATGTATTTTGGTATTGAAAATGGTTTTTATAATGGATTTTTTATGTCAATATATTTATGTGATATATTGTGATCAATGTGTGGAAATGTTTTCTTTCCATTATATTTGTTTTATGATTTTATATTGGTACTTGGACATTTGACGGGTGGTTACGTGATAAACCATATGACGGGTGGTGCCGTGAATACCAGGACAGGTGGTTACGTTATAACCTCCAATGCATTGGGTATGGAAGTCGGCCGTATGGATATTCCATTAAGTATGTATGGAAGTTGGCCGTATGGATATTCCATTAAGTGATATATGTGGAAGTCGACCGTATGGTTATTCCACTTAAGTATGTTTATGTCCCAAGTTACCTTTATATGTTATGTGTTCTTTATATGGGTTTATGGTAATATTTTGGTTATAAAAGGGTAAGTAATGATCTTTTATTCCGTGAAGAGTTTTTACTACTTTATAAAGGTGAAAATTATTACATTGATAAAGTATACATGGTTTACTTTTTGTTTTGATAAACTAACAGTTTTTATTCTTTGTGTATCCCTTACTGAGCTTTTTATGCTCACCCCAAGTTTTTTTTTTGAAATGTTTTTCACAGGACTTAATGTGGAATAGGGTCAAGGATGGGATCAAGGGAAAGTCATGCTATATAAAACATGGAACTAGACATGTTTCTTTTTAAGAGTTTTTTTTATTCTATGGAAACTTGGTAGAAGTGTCTGCTTTGTAAATATTTTGAGATGTAATAGTCATGTTCTAATTCTCTAAAACTCTAAACCTGAAAAGATCCTCAATGTGAATTATTCATTTAATTCAATATTAAGTAAGGTTTAAGTCTGGGGCCTTATATTTTTAATAAATATTTAATAATTTTTTAATAATTTTTTAATCATTACATAATCATTGGTCAATCATTAGTTAATAATTTTTTTAATCATTAGTTAATAATCAGTTAATCATTAGTTAATCAGTACATACTCATTACATAACCAATATTTAATCATTAGTTAGTCATTATTTATCATTAGTTAATCGTTATTTAATCATTAATTAAACATTAGTTAATAAATCATTAATCATTATTTAATTGTTCTGTTAGCATTCTTTAATAATTATTAAATCATACATTAATAATTAATTAAAAATTATTTAATAATTATTTAATAATTATTTATTTATAAGATAATCAATGTCTAATCAATAGTTAATCATTCATTAATCATTAGTAAATAAATCTTTAATCATTTTTTAATTAGTTATTGATCGTTAGTTAATAATTCTAAATTAATTATTTAATCATTCATTATTATTTTTCTAAAAATTATTTAATCATTCATTAATCATTAATTATTTATTCCAAAATCATTAGTTAATCATATGTTTTTTATTATTTAATTATTCTTAGGTAATAATTATCTAATCATTCTTTAATAATATTTTATTCATTAGAAAATCTATAACCAATCACCATTATAATAACTATTTTATTAAATATATATAACAATATAAACTAGTAAATAAATACTATATTTTTAACAAACTAAAAATAAATATTTAAAAAATAAATAAAATTAAAATAAATTATAAATAATACTACAAAATGATGATTGTAAAAATCAGCACTCATTTTAGGAAACCTAAACCACAACACACAATGGATGAACCATTGAGATTATTGTATAAAGATACAGAGAGGGAGGAAGTATGATATATAGAGGGAATTTAATGTGATGAGGGTGGGGTGCCCATTTATAGGAATATCAGGGAATGGAGGAAACGTTGATGCCACATTTTTACTTTTTTAGGAGAAATCCGACATAGAAAAAGAATCATGTCTCTTTACTTTAGATGAAAGGAAGTGACATCAAGTTTTTCTTTTCCATGTCATCGATCCATATCAATGGTATACAATGGCGGCATTGGCTATGACATATTTTAATTTATAGAAAATTTGTCATTGTCTCTACCACCTTTCTGCATTACCTTTAAAAAAATTCCTAACCGAGACCAATTTAAAAAATAATACACACACACACAGTAAAACATTATTTGGACACTCAAAGATTAAATGAAATAAAAATTCATAATTAAATGGATGGATATGAAATTACAGTGTTATTCAGATTTGGTGATACACCCATTGATTCACAAAATGTATTTATTGAAAATCATAACCAAAATATTGTATGGACAGAAAATAGGGATAGGAATAAATAAAAATGGATGGAAGAAATGAATGAAAACATATTAAAACATAACATTATAGAATAAAAAAATTAGAGTCTTCAACCAAAGAAAAAACACTTTTGTGATTTTATGAAATAAAATTCCATCAACAGGGAGCATTAGATTTGATGGTCGATATTTATATTATGGTTTGAATAATGAGAAGTAATAAATTTTTGGAAAAATGTGTTATTAACTAAATTAAGTAGAATACATTATTTTATGGGGATAAACCCCAAAAAAATAATTAGAAAACCAGCATATTTCCCCAAAGGGAATATAAAAGGTGAAAATAGCATTTATGTTTTCAATGAAACATATGGTTAGTGTGGTTGAGGTAGTAAAAAACATTTAAGAGTGAAAACCAATGGATCTAGGAAAAAAATTTCTCAACACATAATCCGAATTATTATTGAATTGATGGATTTAAATACATTGTTTATAGTTAACAAGAATATCATAAGAACAGCTAAAAAAGACAAAAAAACAACGCAATATTCATCAACAACATGTCATGAATAACATAAAATTTGTATTGAGGGTTGATTAATTTGAAAAAAATCGAAGGGCGAGACATCATAGTTTGGGTTCAGTAAGATTTTCAACGACATGAGAGAGGGGAAATCTCTGCTAGATTTCATTTAAAAGAGACGAATGTGTTTTATTTTTTCTTTTAAAACATCAGTCATAATGGAAACCCTTATCAATACTAAAATGAAAAGTAGTTACATATTTTTTTAGTGCTAAAGATAGAATTTATAATGGTTTATCTTTATCAATGCAAACTGATAAGTGTTGATTAATTATATATCTATTATTTCTAAAATAAGTGATCGTAAATAGTAGTTATAAATAAAATCTAATTTTTTTAAATTGAAAACTTCTATAAATTAATTATTATATTAATATGAATATTAAAACTTCTAAAATTAGTTTTTATTAAAAACAAAAAATATTAAATATTAATAAATAATGGAAATTTTAAAAATAAATATTTAATATTAAATGAATAAATAATAATAAATGTATAAATTTTAAAATATTTAAAATTAATACTAAATAATAAATAATATAAATAATGTATATTAATTGAATTTAAAGAAAAATTGATTTAAAATAAATTACTAAATAAAAAAGATTACATAATAATTTTATAAAAAATTAAATAAAAAATATTTGAAAAAAATTAATTCATATTAAATTTTATAAATTTTACCTGTATTTAAAATACTAAATATTAATGTATAAATTAGTAAAAATAAATTTTCGAAATGAAGAAATTAAAAAGTATTAAATTAATAAATATTTGAATAAAATAAATAATAAAAATATTAAAAAATAATTAATATTATTGATCAATAAAAAAACTAAATTATTAATTATTAATAAAAAATACAATTTAATAATTAAAAAATAATTATTCTCCAAATAATAAAAATTTAAAAAATATTATTAATTATGAAGACTGAAAAAACTAAAATGAATATATAATAAAATGAAAATGAATAATTATGTATGAATTAATTTAAATATATACGATTTATAATAAAATATTAATTAAAATTTAATAAATATAAACTGTGTAAATATTTGAGTAAAAAATATTAAAATTAGAAAGAAATAAATATTATTTATATAAAAAAATAAAAAATGTAAAAAAAAATATAAAAATATAAAAATATAAAAATTACTAATAATTTAAAAATATTTTTAAATTTAATAAATAACAAAAATAATAAAAATGAATAAAATGTACTAACTCGATATATAATACAAAAGAATAAAATTAAAAAAAATTAAAAATGAATATATTATAAATAATATTTACAAATTCAATAAATGATATTAATTATATAAATTTTAAAAATATTTAAAATATATAAATATAAATAAATATATATATATATATAATTACAATTAAATATAAAATATTAACACTAAATTAATAATTTAAAAGGAATAAATTATAATCTTCTGATGATTTCATTTCAATAATGTGAAAATAAAAGTGAATAAATATTAATTAGATAAAAAATATTTAATATTTAATATTAATCAATAAAAATTAATAAATAAATAATAAATAATAAATAAATTACATATATATTAATTGAGTGTTTCCTCGCAAATGTTTGTTTATGTGTGTACATATATATAATTTCATTAACTACTTATGAAAAACCAAATGACTTTTTGTGCATCTAATTTCATTTTTCATTGATATTCAGATTAACCACTATATAAATGAGTTGAGAGAGAACCCTTACATGGTCCTAAGAACCTTAAATACATAACTTGATTATGACAACCCTGATTTTTTATTACACAATTAAACATAATTTATTACATAAACTTCACTTGATACAATATAGAAGATCGAGAGGTCTAGTGTCTTTGGGGATTAAGATCATTACATAACAACTTAAAACATGAAATACAACATCATTATTGAAAACTTCCTTTACATGACCACTACATTCCCTTGTACTTAGCATTGTATGGGATAACCTGAGGACATGCATAAGAAAATGGTGAGCTATAAAGCCCAATAAGGGAATAATCATGGAATAACATGGTGAATACAATACATGTTAGACAATAGGCATATCAATAGAGCACAATAGAAGCATAAACATAAAGGCATGATAAATCATGATAATCATAACATGGAAATATGGAAACAACACTTAACATGGAATTAGCATGAGCCAAGGCTCATTGCACATGGAGCATGAGTAAATCCTCATTTCACATGAAGCATGAGTAAAACCTAGTTTCACTTGAATTATCATGAGTAAACACCCATTTCACATGACGTATCATGATACTACACTTTACCCAATGCATTGGAGTGCTATAAGGGCGCACCCTTCTTAAACATTTCATTTCATGCGTAAGTGTCCCACATGGATCATATAACATGGATTCATAAAACATCATCATTTATTCCATGATAAAGGAATGTGGAATTCATACATGGAACTTTATAATCAATAATTAAATGTGAATAAAGGTGAATACCCTTGATAGAGAAATGGGCATGGTATTCACTACACGATGACATTGCATTGGAAAATCAGTGCAATTTCGGCAACGTAACGGCGTGACGTAAGAGTTCATAAAAATGGTTGATGAGATAGAAAGGGGTGTCTCATAATATTTACATGAAATGGATAGTAAGGGGGTCATATAGAAACATTTCCCAACAATTGTAATGGAATTTGGATTCATGATACAAAAGAATTGCTTGAATGTATGTGGGGAGAGATAAATTCCTTTCGGAATTTTGGCATAGTAATGGGTGTACATGAGAGGCATTTATTGAGAGAGAAATGGGTATCCCATCATTAAAACATAAATATGGCAGTATGTTGGAGGTGCGAAACCATACCCTAACATTTATAATTGAAATTAAAAGGGCATAACAATTTAAAGAATATTGGACAAAAATGAGAAAGGAAGAAAAAACCCTTACTTGGAAGTGTGCTTCCAAAGGCTTGAGATAGGCTTGAGAGAGGCTTCTTGAGAGCTTGGGGCAACTTGGGAGGATTCTAGAGAGAGGATGAATGATGTTGGACGAACTCCAAAGGATTTTAGTGAGGAAGAAGTGGGAGCTTGTGTGGGTTTATATAGGAAAGGAGAGGGAATTTTTTATTATTTAGGTTTGTGACACATCACATTAAAGTAATAAAAACCACAAACCAGCCCATGGTTTTTGCCCATGGTTTTTTCCAAAGGGGAGTGGAAAAAATATTTTATAAGTCCAAAGTCTGAACTTCTTAAAATAATTGGGTTGCTTATATGAAGGTGAGTCACACTCCCAAGGAAAACAATTTTAAAAGATAAGATGTTTAATAAGTCTTGAAGAGTCCATTAATGCTTTGTAAAAAAAGTCAAACAAACCCAAAATCACATTATTTTAATGGTAAAACATATATTGGCCGAACATAAAGCTTATTGTATTTTATTACATCACTATTGGGTCATTATGATGTTATAAAACACATTATATATTTAAACGGTATTTAATTTTTACCCAAAAATTTAATTGTCTCAGAAAATTATGAAAAATTCACCTTTGGATAATTTCAACGTCCTGATTCCAGAAATAATATTTATTTTATTTAACTAATTTTATAAATATGTTAATTTTCACTTTTAAAATAAAAACCTACATTTATCGAAAATTCACGGGTTTTGACAAAAATGGCTTTCAAACCTTAATAAAAATTATGATTGCATTCATAAAATTATACGATCATTTATATTTAATAAAAATTAATTTAATAACAATAATAATATTTTATTAAAATATTATTTAATTCAAAAATCCATTAATTCATCAAAATATATTTCTTAGTTGAACATTAACTAAAATACTATTTGTGCTTTAAAAAAACTATTTACAGGGTAACAATAATAAAATGAAAGTATATTCATTATTATATAAAAAAATAATTTACATAACCATAATACTAGGGTCTTGTTACATAACCCCTTATAACACCCGCATAAGACCGAAGAGTAAGGTGTGTGATGGTGACAGACTCTTGGGGTGGCTCGGATAACATTGCTCGGGTGGTAATCTCTATCAACTTCCATTTCTCTCGTAGGTGGTCCCGCTCAAGCTTAACATATTCAAGCTTGGAATGGGCTTGGTCAAGAGAAAATCCCAATGACTCCACTTCCTTTCCGAGCTCTGACAAATGGGCTTCTTATGGGGCACGTCTACTGGATGAGGTCATCGCTTCCTTAGTCTTAGTAAATTGGATTTGTTAAAGCCCTATATTTATACTAATCATGTGATCACTGTTCAACGACTATATTAGAAGCAGTCATAATTATTGACATAAAACCAAAGAATTTTACATTTTATATAAACATTTTACATAAAGAGACATTTAATTAGATCAAGAGTGATTTCCATTAATGAAATCTTGGGTTGTTATAATCTTCCCCCCTTAAGAAATTTCACCCTAAAAATTTACTTTTCCCACACTAAAACAGACGTTGGTAACTCTACTTCATCATTTCCTCTGATTCCCACATCACTGCTTCAAACTTGTGGTTTTTCTACAGCACCTTGATGAGGGGAATTGTCTTATTTCATAGAACTTTTTCTCTACGATCTAAGATCTTCACTGGTTGCTCCTCATAAGAAAGGTCATCCTCTAACTGTACCACCTATGAAGAGAGTACATGTGAAGGGTCCAGTATGTACTTCCTTAAGAGGGATACATGAAAGACATCATGTACCTTGTCCATGGTAGGTGGAAGTGCTAGTCAATAGGCCACATCCCAGACACGATCAAGAATCTCGAAGGGGCCGATGTACCTTGGAATTAACTTCCCTTTCTTTACAAATATCATGACCTTATTCCATGGAGATATGCGTAGAAATATCATTTCTCCAACTTTAAACTCAAGGTCTCGTCGATGGTTATCATCATAACTCTTTTGTCGACTCCGGTCTTCCTTGATATGCTACTGAATGGTTTTCACCTTCTCCACCATTTCTTTGACCATTTCTGGTCCAAGCAGCTTACACTCACCGACCTCATCACAACACGTCGGTGTTCTGCACCTTTTCCCATAAAGGGCTTCATATGGTACCATTTGGATGGTCGAGTGGAAACTATTATTATAAGAGAACTCAACTAGAGGAAGATGTTGATCCCATCCTCCTTTAAAGTCCATTGAGCATGCTCTCAACATGTCCTCAAGTGTTTGGATAGTCCGCTCAGATTGGCCATCAGTTTGAGTATGATAGGTCGTACTGAAGTTCAATTCAGTATTCAGAGCTTGTTGAAGACTCTTCCGAAACTTAGAGGTGAATCTTGGATCTCGATCGGACACAACAGATAGTGGTACTCCATGCAGCCTCACCACTTCCCTGATATATATATGTTCCATTTGATCTAATGAGAAATCCTCCAGAATAGCAATGAAGTGTGCAGCCTTTGTAAGATGATCCACAACAACCCAGATTGAATTGTTACCTTTGGATGTCTTCGGAAGTCCGGTGACAAAGTACATGGTGATGTTCTCCCATTTCCATTCTGGTATGGGCAATGGTTGCATCATCCCCTTAGACTTCTGCCTCTCTGCCTTCACTTGCTGACACACTAGGAACATTAATGTATATTCAGCGATCTCCTTCTTCATATTATCCCACCAAAAATACTCTCAAACATCTTGATACTTCTTTGTGTTTCCTAGGTGAATAGAGAAGTTTGAACTATGTGCATCATCCAAAAGTTCCTTCTTCAGCTCCGAAATTGATAGAACACATAGTCTTTTCCCAAATCTAACAATTCCTTCTTCATTAAAAATAAACTCCAAGGATTCCTCTTTTCCAATATCTTCCACTTTTTCCTGAATTCCCACATCATCCTTTTGAGAATCCTTTATCCTTTCCAAAAGTGACGGTTGAGCAATCATTTGTGAAAGGATTAAGGATGTTCCCTTCTTTATGATTCCCATGTCCATATTCATTAAATCTAAGAAGATTGGATCCTTCTCAATTCTCATCAATGATAGAATTGTTGGGTCCTTTATACTTAGAGCATTTTCCACCTTGTTCACTTTCCCAGGGTGGTAATGCATTGAGTAGTCATAGTCTTTGATCAGCTCTAACCATCTTCATTGGCGCATGTCCAACTCTTTCTGTGTGAATATATACTTGAGGATTTTGTGATCTGTATATGTTTTACACTTCTCCCCAAAGAGATAATGCTCCCAAATTTTTAAATCAAATATCACTACAGCAAACTCAAGGTCATGTGTTGGATAGTTATGTTCATGAACATTCAATTTCCTTGAAGCATAGGCAATTAATTTTTCATTTTTCATCAACACACATCCCAAGCCCTTCTTCGAAGCATCACTAAATACCACAAAAAGTTCTCCACTTGTGGGTAAAGTGAGCAATGGTTCAGTGATAAGCCTCTTTTTTAACTCCTTGAAGCTTTCTTCCCATTCATCACTCCAAGAAAACTTTACTCCCTTCCAAGATAGCTTGGGAAGAGGGTTGGACAATCATGATAAGTTTCTCACAAATCATTGATAATATCCAGCTAGCCCCAAGAAGCTACGAATATCCGTTATCGATGTTTTCCTTGGCCATCCCTCTATTGCATCCGTCTTTGAGGGATCCACAGATATCTCATTGCTTGTGATTATATGGCCCAAGAATGAGACATCCTTCAACCAGAACTCACACTTGTCATACTTTTCATAGAGATTCTCCTTCCATAAGGTCTCTAGTACAGTTATTAGATGCTTCTCATGATCCTCCTTGGTTTTGGAGTATATCATAATATCATCTATAAAGACTACCACAAATTTGTCAAGGTAATCTCTAAAGTCTCTATTCATCAAGTCCATGAAGATTTCTAGAGCATTAGTGAGTATGAAAGGAATTACTATGAATTCAAAGTGCCCATATCTTGTACGAAAAGAAGTCTTCGGGATATCTTCCTTCTTTACCCTTACTTGATAATATCTGGACCGCAAATCCACCTTGGAGAAGTATTGTGCTCCACTCAGCAAATCGAAGAAGTCATCAATTCGTGGGAGAGGATAATTATTATTTATCGTGATTTTTTTGATCTCACGATAATCGATGAAAAGGCGCATTGACCCATCCTTCTTCTTGACGAAGAGGACTGGTGCACCCCATGGTGAAGCACTTGGGTGTATAAACCCTTTATCTAGAGTCTCCTGTAATTATTTCTTCAGCTCCTCAAGCTCCACAACATCCATTATATATGGATTCTTGGATATTGGAAATTCCCCATGTATAATATCAATTGAGAATTCAATATCTCTTCTAGGAGGAAGACCAGGCAATTCCTCGGGAAACACTTCAGTGAATTCCCTCACAATAGGCATGTCTTCAAGTATGGTTGCTCCCTTGGACTCAATCATCTGAGCTAGATATGTGTGCTCATAGGGAATTAATATCCACGCTTGAGATGATGGAGCTAAAGAAGATTCATCCTCCTCCTTTCACTTGTAAAGAATCGAAGGTCGATTCTCCACATGGAGAGTGATTTCCCTCTCATGGCAATTTATGTTGGCTCTATATAAGGAAAGCCAATACATGCCAAGAATTGCATCAAATTCCACTAGAGGGAGTATGACGAGGTTCTCCGGGAAGTTCAATCCATATATTATGATAGGGGAGGAGTTATATTCATGGGATGCAATGATTTCTCCATTTTCCGTACTCACCGACATCTTCACTTCCATGATTTGTGGTGGTGCAGGGATTTCTCTACTAAACTTTAGAGATATAAAAGAACGTGTAGAACCTAAATCAAAAATTATGTTCTCTATTCTTGAATAAATAACTAGCGTACCTGTCACCACTTCATTGTCGGGGTTTACTTTGGCAGTAGTGATGGAAAAGGATCGCCCTTGTTGCCTTGGAGGTTATTGGTTGCCTCTGAAAACCCTTGGCTTATGGAAATGATTTTCAAGATGCCCCGGTTCTTTGCAGTTGTAGAAATGAACCACATGTTGAGGTTCGAACAGAGTGTTCCTCTCCTCTATCGTAGCTGCGGGTCTTTCATGCCGACAGTTAACAGCTAGGTGTCCTTCTCTTCCACACCTAAATCATTTTCTCATCCCCTTTAGGCAATTTCTAGGGTGCTTCTTTCTGCACATTTGGAAAGTGGGGTGTTGGATCTTCTTAGCACTGTTGGATTTATCCATCAGACCACCAGAATTGAATTCCACCTTACGCTTCTTATCCCCATGATACCCCTGAGATTCTATGATCTCCATTTCGACCTTGAGGGCACATTGGACAATTTCCTCATAGTTGTCAAAGTCACAGATCGCCTGTGATTTCCACAGGCTAGGTTTCAGCCCACCAAAGAAGCAGTCAACCTTGAATTCGAGGGTAATGAAAAATCCCGAAGTGTATCGTGCAAGCCTTGTGAATTTTTCCTTGTACGCTCCAATAGATTCATTATCTTTTTTCTTGAGGTAAAGGAATTTCCTTTCCATCTTAAGCCGGAGGGTGCATGAAAAATATTTATCGAAAAACATCTTCCGAAAATCCTTACATTCCAACGCCACGATCTCCTCATCAGGCTTTGTATTTTTTATCAACATCCACCATTGATTAGCTTCACCCTCCATATGATAAGAATCTAGGATAACATTCCCTTGTTCAGAACATTGAAGGATGGAGAAGATATTTTCAATGGAGTTGATCCATTGTTCAGCGATTGAGGGATCAGATGATCCATTAAAAGTATAAGGACTTTGTCTCATGAAGCTCTTGATAGCAACTTTTTCTTTATTAGGGGGGTTTGAACGTTCCTTTTGACCCATGTTTCTATTAAAATCTTGAGTTATCTGAGAGAGAATCATGAAAAAGTTCGCGATTCTCGCTCCCATTGGATTGGGCATCTCATTAGTACAGTCATCACATTAATATTCACATCGGTTGTTAGACCGATTCCTCCTATTACCGGCCATTGGCTGGAATAAAAGAAAATTTAGGGGTAACACATAAAGGGTAATCCAAGGAAAAAACTAACGACTTATAAATAAATTTTATTTCCTAAACATATGAATCTATTGTCTTCAGTCTATGTTATCCATGATCTAATTTCTAACATATATTCTTAGGGCATTTTTTTTTGTCCCTTAATAATGGTTCATACTAAGCTTATTAATTTACCAAAGCATATCCCCCGGGAGTGTTATAACCAAGAGTGCAGCAAGGCCCATTGTCATGCACCAGTTCTCGTTCGAGTCTATCTCAAAGCAGTGTTTTCGGGTTTTACCCCTAGGATACATCTGTTCCAGAGCCACCTCTACCTACTCGTATCCAGATAGGGATTTATTTGATTAATAAACCACTTAATCAATACTCACAAAAACTTAAGGATGTTTTTATTATACATAGTCTTGTCTCTAAGGCTTCACTAGGGTTTTATAATCCTAATCCCAAAAATAACTAAACCTATCCTCTGATACCAACTATGACAACCCTGATCTTTTATTACACTATTAAACATAATTTATTACATAAAATTCACTTGATACAACATATAAGATCGAGAGGTATAGTGTATTTGGGGCTTAGGGTCATTACATAACAACTTAAAACATGAAATACAACATCTTTATTGAAAACTTCCTTTACATGACCACTACATTCCCTCGTACTTAACATTGCATGGGATAACCTGAGGACATGCATAAGAAAACGGTGAGCTATAAAGCCTAGTAAGGGAATAATCATGGAATAACATGAGTAATACAATAAATGTTAGACAATAGGCATATAAATAGATCACAATAGAATTATAAACATAAAGGCATGATAAAGCATGATAATCATAACATGGAAATGTGGCAACAACACTTAACATGGAATTAGCATGAGCCAAGGTTCATTGCACATGGAGCATGAGTAAATCCTCATTGCACATGAAGCAAGAGTAAAACCTCATTGCACTTGAATTATCATGATTAAACACCCATTTCACATGATGTATCATGATACTATACTTTACCCAATGCATTGGAGCACTATAAGAGCGCACCCTTCTTAAACATTTCATTTCATGCATAAGTGTCCCACATGGATCATATAACATGGATTCATAAAACATCATCATTTATTCCACGATAAAGAAATTTGGAATTCATACATGGAACTTTATAATCAATAAGTAAATGTGCATAAAGGTGAATACCCTTAATAGAGAAATAGGCATGGTATTCACTATACAATGACATTGGCTTGAAAAATCGGTGTAATTTTAGCAGCGTAACGGCGTGACCTAGGAGTTCATAAAAATGGTTGATGAGAGATAAAGGGGTGTATCATCATATTTACATGAAATTTAAAGTAAGGGGGTCATATAAAAACATGTCCCAACAATTGTAATGGAATTTAGATTCATGATACAAAATAATTGCTTGAATGTAAGTGAGAAGAGATAAATTCCTTTTGGAATTTCGGCATTGTAACGGGTGTACATGGGAGGCATTTATTGAGAGAGAAATGGGTCTCCAATAATTAAAAAATAAAGATGTAATTATGGGGGAGGTGTGAAACAATACCCCAACATTTATAATTGAAACTAAAAGGGCATAACAATTTAAATAATATTGGACAAAAATGAGAAAGGAAGAAAAAACTCTTACTTGGAAGTGTGCTTCCAAAGGCTTGAGAGAGGCTTGAGAGAGATTTCTTGAGAGCTTAGGGTGCCTTGGGAGGATTCTAGAGAGAGGAGGGTAGACTTTGTACGAACTCCAAAGGATTTTAGTGAGGAAGAAGTGGGATCTTGGGTGGGTGTATATTGGAAAGGAGAGGGAATTGTTTATTATTTAGGTTTGGGACACCTCACATTGAAGTAATCCAAACCACAAACCATCTCATGGTTTTTCCCATGGTTTTTTCCAAAAGGGATTGGAAAATAATATTTTATAAGTATAAAGTCCTAACTTCTTAAAATAATGGGGTTGCTTATGTGGAGGTGAGTCACACTCCTAAGGAAAACAATTTAAAAAGACAAGATGTTTAATAAGTCCTGAAGGGTCCATTAATGCTATGTAAAATAAGTAAAACAAACCCAAAATCACATTAATTTAATGTTAAAACATATATTGGCAGAAAATACAGCTTATAGTATTTTATTACATCACTATTGGGTCATTATGATGTCATAAAACACATTATATATTTAAACAGTATTTAATTTTTACCCAAAAAATTTGACTGTCTCAGAAAATTATCAAAAATTCACTGTTGGATAATTTCAATGTCCTGATTCCAGAAAAAGTATTCATTTTATCTAAATAATTTTCTAAATATGTTAATTTTCACTTTTAAAATAAAAACTGACATTTATCGAAAATTTACAGGTTTTGAAAAAAATGGCTTTCAAACCTTAATAAAAATTACGATTGCATTCATAAAATTATAAGATCATTTATATTTAATAAAAATTAATTTAATAACAATAATAATATTTTATTAAAATATTATTTAACTAAAAAATCCATTAATTAATCAAAATATATTTCTTGTTTGAACATTAACTAAAAATACTATTTGTGCTTTAAAAAAACTATTTACAAGGTAACAATAATAAAATGAAAGTATATTCATTATTATATACAAAAATAATGCACATAACCATAGTACTAGGGTCTTGTTACATAACACCTTATAACACCTGCATAAGACCGAAGAGTAAGGTGTGCGATGGTCATAGACTCTTGGGGTGGCTCGGATAACATTGCTCGGGTGGTAATCTCTATCAACTTCCATTTCTCTCGTAGGTGGTCCCACTCAAGATTAACATATTCAAGCTCGGCTTGGGATTGGTCAAGAGAGAAGCCCAATGATGCCACCTCCTTTCTGAGCTCTAACAAATGGGCTTCATATGGGGCACGTCTACTGGATGAGGTCATTGCTTCCTTTTTCTGAGTAAATTGAATTTGTTAAAGCCCTATATGTATACTAATCATGTGATCACTGTTCAACGAAAATATTAGAAACAATCACAATTATTAACATAAAACCAAATAATTTGACATTTTATATAAAAATTTTACATAAAGTGACATTTAATTAGATCAATATGGATTTCCATTAATGAAATCTTGGGTCATTACATTGATGGACCAATGACTCAAAGTCCATTTTATAGTAAATCCTTTTTGACATCATCATGGACTATAGCACCATGACGTAGTGTACCTAACAAATTCCATAATGCCTTAAAAATCACATCAACATCACCCATCTACACCATGTCTAGGATGTGTGTTTTGTATGACTGATTCTCTGTAGTGAATCACTTGTGAAACACGTTGTCGAGTTACTCCTGGCATCGTCACACTTAGTACTACTCCATAGTGCCTCTTCAAAATGAATAATGTCGGAATTCCCATAAATTGTGGTCCTCTAAAATGTGTTAAGGTTTCTTCTGTATGTTGTGGCTGGTGCCATTAGACCAGGGTGATAGACCACCGAAAATCCCCCCATTGATGGGGTTTCCATCTTTTAATCCCTAGATGATTTAGGATCACTAAGAAGAATTTCTGAAATGGATTTTCAAGTGATGGTGTGAATGTATGTGTGTGTGTGTGTGTGTTTGTTTGTTTCTATGTGTGTCAAATATATATTTATATATATACATACACATAAATGAGATATGTGTAATTAATAAATATGAACTTTCCTATTATATAATGATATGTACATATACACACATAGTCATATACACATAACATACATACACATACACAACCACACATAATAGACATATATATACACATTTGTATCATGGTTTTGGCATAGTAGAAGCACATGTCGAGCCTATTCCCTATAATGGTTTCATTAATTCTATATAATAATCCATTAATAATGATGATGAGATACCTTGCCTATTGAATAAACCCAATTAAACATGAAAATAATAATTGATCTGGGAGAGAGGATCATTCATGTTTAATTTATAATTGATTTAAACAATAATAAAGTACTTCAGTATTAATATAAATGTTGATGTTTATCTTTTTTGTGAACCCTGATCATGATCTACTATCATTGTGCTTGAGTAACCAAAGAATATCCCCTATTATATTGAACCACACATTCTCTTTAATCCTATAAAATCATCATCATGTATCTAGATGCTTGCATGTATATTCCAATTGAATGGTTTCATTCATTATCAATCAAAATAATAATACCTTTAGCATAAAAGTACAGTCTCATAATATATCTATCTTATTATTATCTCACATGCCCACATTCTCCATATAGTGAATAAATATTTATCACTAGACCTATGAATCAACCTATCCTCCCCAATAAATATTTAACCCAAAATAAATATTCAAATAAATATTATATATTCAATAATTATTTAAATGAGATCAACCAAACCCATAAAAATAATAATTCTCATTATAATGAATATTATTTATTTCAGCTATAAAATTCAAATAGAATTTAATTGAGATATCATGTACACTTAGTGCATGACCATATATACCTCATAATAAAGTTAACTATCCAAGATTTCCTAAAGTATAGTGTTCCAATCTAACAATGGATTAGGGAATCCAAAGATAATGAAGGTATACATCAATGAAAACAACCCCATACAATCACACACTGTGTAATATAATTCATTTTCATTATATGTCAAATTGAACAAGTTTAAAACTTCATGTCATCAACCTATGTAGTTGATTGTTATTTCATTGACTATTTTAATTAAAATTAGTGAACATCGTGACCATAAAATTTATCTTTTAGTTATATTTAAATCAAAGGGACAATGATATAATCATTATTTAAATAACCAAAGGGGACAATCCTTGATATATTTATTAATAAAACAAAACTAATGACACACAAAACATATCCTACTTCACCATGAGAATATAATGTCATGCTTTTTGGTAATACATCCAAGTGTTCAACTCAAGATATGACTCAATAATAAGTTTATATTCAATGGATCATTACACATATTCACAAAACAGAATATCCTATAACAGGAAAACATATGTAATTCTAACCAATGGGTTTATCCTCCTATCCTCCCATCTTGGGGATTAACAAGTGCTAACTACGTGACATGTAGTCTCTTTTTCTTATTAGTAATATCACATTAATTTCATTAAACTATGTGTCTCTTAAAAGAATTGTTTCCTAATTAGAGACTAATGTTAAGATATAAGTTAGATCATGTTAAGGATCTCTACATATGTTAGATGTGCTATGCCCCTTTAGTGCACCCAATACCTCAAGGATATTATCATATAAATGTAACGTATAACATTTAATTAATACATGATAAAAAATAGATTTAATATTCACATATTATAATATATATATATATAAGTAATATAATGTACAATGTTAGTAGGTTATAGGGAATCAAATCCAACTGTTATTTCTATCACATCACATTTCTAATATAAATACCAAAAAATATTATAACTAATAAGTATATTATTTATCCACTAATTTTATTGTTTCTCCTTGGTATGAGTCACCACTAAAGTATTATCACGTGACACTATGATATCATCCTTATTTCAGGGTACCACATCATGTTTCTAGAAGAAGTTTCATATCCACATATATATTAATTTGCATCTTATGAATTAATATAATCAGAATCTGTTATTAAATAAATGAAAATGGGATACATTGAACTATTTCAACCATTAACTCATCCACTAACAGAGAACAGATATCATAATTACAATATAATATTATCTTGTAATATAAGTAAGCATTAATTTTTATACCCCCTTATGACTAGATCCATGTCTCCTCTATATACCAGGAACACTATCTTAGTAGATATTTGGTACTTTTTGATTTCCCTGACATCCATCCAATTATTTTCTCATGGGTTTGATTGATATCATGAAACCATTCTTATAGAAAAATCTATATCAATCCTAGTACATTACATGTAAAACAATATAGATCATATTCGATATGAGTATTGTATTATAGTCATTCTATGCCTATCCTACAATGTAGAAGATGAATATTCTTAATGATTATTATTCCATGTGACATGGTTAAAAATCCACTCCTAGATCGATCCATATAAAATATATTCAATTACATATCAATATATATACCTTAACATTTCCCATGTATCCTGTGTAAGAACATGGATCTTCATTTTAGGTATGGATCTTTTTTTCATGTGTTTTGAGAAAAATGGGAGAATTTGGAAATTTTATTAGTACGTGACGTGTACATTAGAGTACACGCAATATACCGGGTTTCCACAGGTAGTTGTGTACTAGACGTGTATCGAACGAGAGATGGCCGTGTGGTGTGATGTGGTAGACTACTAATGTTGGGGACGTTTGAGGACAATACATGGAATTTTTATCTACAGTAAACGCTTTGTACTTTTCTTTTTATTTGACATATCGGACCAGGTTCACGTCTAACCCTCATATATGTTTTCTTCTAGACGTATCTCACAAAGGGGCGTATAAAATCTATGATTCTTCTTTGAGCCACTTATTTTTCATTTGTTCTCGTAATCAAACTCTGTTGGTTAGATTGGAATCCCATCAGTGATTCCTTCCTTCTTCTAGATTCTATTGTCCTGATTTATTCTCTCTCTTGAGTTATTCATGGTCGAACATTTTTTACAATTTTGTAGATCTACGTCGTTTTAGGCTGATTCAAGGGCCATAATTTTGATAGTGTTCAACATACATCATTGAGGTAGGTGGTTTATTGCCTTTAGTTGTTTTTCTATGATTTTTATATGTTAAATTTCTGATTACCTATGTTTCAGGTATTTTAGGTTAAGGAAATTGAACCTCATTTTATCTTCATTAGATTGATTGTTGGATTAAGTGTGTATTGATGTGATATTATGTAGAATTTCCTATTTATGGAACACCCCAAGGGTGAATTTTCCTTGTTTGAATGTTTATGGTCGTTTGGTCTTGGTTTCCTATGAGGCAAACCTTGTTTCCTTGCCTTGCTTGATAGGATGGAATTGCTTGTCTTTTGTTTCGTAATGAATGCTTGTGATATGTATTGGAATTGTTTACCCATGTAGTAGTTGAGATTAAATTGAGTTGTTTCATATCGTATATTCATGTTTGAATAACATAGGGCTGTGAGAACCTGATGTAGTTAGACTACAAGGGAAATTGACATTGAGTGCTTCCTCAGAGTGTTTTTTTATATTTCATGCTAGGAGACCACAGGGGGGGTTGATGGTGAGTTCTCCCTCAGAGTGACTGTGGATTACATAAAGATACCATAGGGTGAATTTATGTTGAATGCTTCTCTGGAGAGTCTATAGTTATTGTGGAAAGACCATAGGTGGAATTGACAGTGCATGCTTCCTCAGAGTGTATTTTCTTTTATGGAATTACTTGACCATAGGGGTTATACTTTGTGAGCTACCTAGAGGGTTAATGTAAATTTGAGTGTTTCTGATGCATCTACCCCGCCAAAGCAGAATAATGGATTATGTCCTATTAGGTAGTATTTTGAGATACCTATTTTTTATACGTACTCAATTAAATGGTGAACATTAAATTCTATTGGCTGTAAATGGAAACTATAGGATTTTTTACTTTTTTGTACTCCTATTTTCGTTGATACATTTCTATTATTACCTGTTATATAAACTCACTCACAGTTATGAATAGATATTGTGGTGGTTTCCTACTGGGATTCATCTCAAATCCTATTTGGGTCATGCTTTTGGACCCAAACATATTATATGGTTACAGGTATAGATAAGGGAATGTGACCTTAATCATCAGGTACATGATTATTGTGGAGCTGGAGAGCATGGGACCAAGATGAGGCTTGTGATGCTATTGGAGTTTACATGATTTATTTTTTACTTTGGTTTAGTATTGTATTTCCAGTATTGTGACTTGTTTGGATACTTTCCTAGACACATGTGACATTAACATTTATAAATGTGCTCCAGTTATTTATTTACTTTCAGTCTTCCATTGTTTACTTGTTGTATGGTATTACTGCTTCTGCTACTATTTATTATTTGTTATTCTACCCTATATGCTATGCCAATGAGGGAATTGTTTCCCCACTATCACACCCAAGGACCTCACTACTTTTCGGAAGCCTCTGTTATTTGGGGAAATGTGTTTGAGGCCATGTGGCCAACTGGGTACGGGGCACCTTTGGGTGGCACCCGGAACTTGGATGTTACAAAGTGGTATCAGAGGGAGGTCCCTTTTTTCATTGTCCTACTATTTGGAGCCTATATATAGGGATAGGTAGAAATAAGTAGATGGTAATAAGAAGTGCCTTGGAGTGGCTAACCAGTGTATAGGGAAAATCCAATATACACGGAATATTAAAATATTTATGGTTTTTCAATTGTTACAGTTGATTTGATTTCATTGGTGGGTGATACACATGTTTTGTATTATTATGATTTATATCATTGATGTTCTATTTCTATATCATCCAAATTAGATGAGGGTATACCATCTCATGAATCATATAGGCACGCGATAGGGATCACATGGCATGCATTCTTATAATGCCATTTAGGGTGCATTACTGATTTCGTGCTATTGTGATGGATGTTCTGCAAGATATGCATGATGTTGTGATATATGGCATGATAGAATACCTGTTATTTTGATGGGGTATTAGAAAATTTAATGTTTCATTTGAATGGGCACCAAACTTTGGTCCCTGAGGTGCTATGGGCCCTCTTGGATCAGAATTTGGGGGATCATATTGAACATTAACTGAATCTTGTTATGATATGACATGAATATGATTCCACACTTCAATTAGAGGGTAGTATGAGCCCCAAAATATAAGAATTTGGCACTTTATTTCTTGTTTAAATATTTTTATAGGGTTAATGAGTAGTTTCTGAGGCCTAATATCTGGAAGAACCCAGAATACAGGGCGTGTGATGATGAATACATGCCATGTAATCTTTTGTTCCTAGAGAAAATGTTTTTATTAAGTACACACTATGTACTTTTCCTATAATCCATGTAGATGATGACCGTGTGGCTGACTGTGTGAGCAGAGACATAGGAATGGGGAACCTTTTTTAGTAAATTCTGTGTATGTGATGAAAACATTGTGCATCTATTTAACGTGTGACCAACCATGTGGTAAGAAACATGGGTTGTAAAAATCATTTCTTGAACATGTTGTGTACTGGACGTACATGTCGTGTTTTGGTGATCCATTTATCCATCTGTGTAACCAAAGGTAGAGGTCGGTGAAATATTTCTAGTGCACGACATGTCTAGAATATACACACCATTCATGTTTTTTTCTAAGAGAACCGTGTTGTTTGAGTTGTGTTGGAGTTCTTGGCCAGGAGGGTACATTCAAGTACAAGTTGTGTCATGAGAGGAACATGTAGTGTGTATGGGTGATACACAACTTGGGTTGGAAGAGGTACACGCCCATGTTAAAACCTAATTGAACACGCCATATGGAGGGTATACTGTGATACCCCAAGCTTCCACGGTACGTTTCCCATTAAATAGTACAATAACGTGCGATGTACGCAACACCGAGTTCAAGTGCACCACAACCTATCAAACTAGCCATTTAAAAAGTGTTTATGAATATTAATAACCAAATTTTGAATTTTATATATATCTGGTATAATTTTAACATTCATATTTTGTGTTTCTTAGACATAATATAAGGACAAAATCAATTTTTCAAAT
Source organism: Viscum album (assembly GCA_963277665.1). Lineage (NCBI taxonomy): Eukaryota > Viridiplantae > Streptophyta > Magnoliopsida > Santalales > Viscaceae > Viscum > Viscum album. The sequence goes on from OY728127.1 coordinate 807,686,466, forward strand.
AAAAGAAGTATTTTTTTAAAAATGCAGTTTATCACCCTTTTAATGGAGAACCCTTTATAAATAAAATATTTAAAACTATTTTATATTAAATTTTATGAAATTAAATTATTCTATAGAATCGGGACATAAAAATTTAGTTTGGATAATTTTTTGGTGTTTTTCTGCTAACATTCATATTTTGATGAATAGTGAAAGATGCTAAATTTTAATTGAAAACAGCTTTTTTAATCAAAATATTTTATAGTGTTATATTATAAATTTGAATGGTTTTGAAGTATAATTATATTATATTTTTATCATTTTGTCAAATTTTGGTCATTGGTAGTAATTTCACATTTAAACAGGACATAAACACATATCAATCTTTTGATAGGTTTTACTTCTCAAAAACCTGCTTTCTGGTTATGACAACAAGAATTAAATTTAAATTAATTAATGAAATTCTATTTTTTTTTATTTTGTAAAATATAAATCATTTTTTGGATTCTGTATATAAAAATTAGTTCAGGATGAATTTTTTGTATTTTTCTCAAAACATTCAATTTTTGATGAATAGTGAAAATCACTGCGTTATTTTTAAAACCGACTATTTATTTAAATAATTATTTATTTTAATTAAATTTATTTTGAGTAAAAATAGATACATAATACTTATATTAGTCCAATGTAATTCATTAGAGTCAATTTAAATGAATTTTTTAACGTTTTTTACCCACCTCCTAGGCACATTAGCAAATTTGCATAAAACATAATTTTACCGCTTCTGTAAATTGAATATCAAAAATATGAGATACACGGTTGAAATCAGTAAGTAAAATTTGGTTCTATAAGATGAAAATAATTTGTTGTGAATAGTAACTTTTGATTTTTATTTACCAGAGTTAAAAGTAAATAGGGTAATTAAAGGTAAAAATGATACTATAATTACCCTAACACATGTCATAATTCTATTGGATAAATTTATTTCGACCAAAATTAACCTTAGTAATAAATATGATCCTTTTGGTCTACTTGGTTTAGACTATGACATTTATTATTATTTTATTTGAAGAAGAGTTTAAAGTGTTAAATTCAAATTTTAATAACTAAAACATTTTTAATATAGGGTTATACATAAGATAATTTAAAATATAATTATTATTTATAAATCTAAAATGATTTCCTACATCATGGTATTTTATTTATAATTTTTAGACATTATATAATTAAATTTATATATGACACAATAATGATGCAGTAATTACCTTATTAATGAAAGATAAACATAATTGATATTATAAATATTAAAATAAATGTAAATTGAGACTTGTTATGAATTACACAAATTTTCTAGGTTAATATTACATGTTAGGGTTGATTCAATTTATTTTTTTCGAAGAAATAATATTTTAATAACATTCAAAAAAACCAAATACAAAATAATGTCAAAATTGACAGAAATGGTTTTTTAAAACATATTCTATATTAATAAATGATATAATAGTCCTAAAAATCTATGGCTCAACCAAAGGACTTATATAATAATATATATGTCATTAATGAACCATTTGGGGTTCTCTTGTAATTTTATAGTAATATTATTAACCATATAATATAAAAATACAAGGAGACATGGTAATTGATAAACTATTTAAGCAAGAGTTAAATCAAAAAGATAAGGTTAATGTGGTGTCCTAAACCTGTCTAAAACCTATTGGTTGAATGTTTTTTTACCCATACCCACATTATACTCAAAATAAATCCTTTTGGAGAAATTATAAACTGAATATGATTGTATAATAAAATAATATTTCAAGGTTTTCCTAAAGTGATCCTCACCTCTCTTGTAAAAGGGTACTTCCCCTTCTCTCAATATCACGCCTCCAAAGCCATTTGACTCAGCAAAACCCCGATCTAATATCCTCCCAACTACCCTCAATTCAACTTTTATGCCTTACTTTGATAAAAAATCCAACCTATTGATCCTTTTTGATCAAATCAAAAGGAAGACCCGAAGATGAGGTAATAATTTCATCACCTCTTTCAAGGTCCTTTTCTTCTTCCACTTCCTCTTTATTTGTTGTTTCCATACCAAAATAATAACTCAAGTACCTTATACATGCTTTTATGTTATTATAAATATGGTAAAACCAAATTCATTATTCTATCCATCCTATTAATGACAAAGTCACCATACGTGCATACGTACGGCTTATCGTCTCCACATCGTGGTGTAATTTGTTATTCAACACTTAATTATTTTGGATGGGTATAATAATGAGTATAATTGATGTTAATAATAAATATAAAATGTTAATTATTATGTATATATAATATAAAATCCAATTACATACTATTTCTCCATCAATAGAATCGTATTTTTGCTCATTCGTACGTGTGGATTACCGTCTCCCTGAAAGCGATGAGATTCATTCCCCAACGTAACCATTCAAGAATAAGTATCATTTTACGATTAAAAAAATAATTTTTATAAACATAATACCATTATGGATATGAATAAAATACATCCTATCCATAACAATCATTACTAATATTACAAAACATATAATGAAAAATGAATCAGTTAACTCCCGAAACAATGATACTACTGAAGTATTATTAACAATGCAATATTAAAATATCATATTTGATATCATATTTATGTATATGGTTCTTGTATAATTTAATAACAATTATTTCACCATTATACAGGAGGTTAACATACAAAAAACTAAATAAATTACAAGGTAAGTGTTTTTCATCTAACTTTTTATTCCCTTGAGGTTCACGCTATATTGGCCATTATTTCCTTTTGTGTGGTGTATGTACTGCCCATGATTGTATTCTTGGTGTAATATAATTTAATTTATGGGTATTTACATATTTATTGTATTATCCTTCTTTCATGGGTTGTATGTTTCGATATTTACCAAATCGTTAATGGAATTTCAAATATCAATTTCCACTCATTGGGCTTTACTCATACTTCATTGATTATTTTACTCCAAGATTATGTGTGGAATCACTTTTTATTATTTATTTAGTAATTTTATATGACAACCCTGCTCTTTATTACAAACATAAACATTATTTATTACATAAACTTCACTTCATACAACATATAAGATCAAGAGTTCTAGTGTCTTTGGAGCTTAGGACAATTACATAACAACTTAAAACATGAAATACAACATCTTTATTGAAAACATCCTTTACATGACCGCTACATTCCCTCATACTTAACCTTTCATAGGATAAACTAAAGACATGCATAAGAAAAGGGTGAGCTATAAATCCCAATAAGGGTATAAACAAGGTATAAAATGAATATTACAATACATGTTAGGCAATATGAGTATAAATAGAGTGCAATAGAAACATTAACATAAAGGCAAGATATAGCATGATTATCATAACATGGAAATGTGGCAACAACTCATAACATGGAATTAGCATGAGCTAAGGATCATTGCACATTGAGAATGAGTAAACCCTAATTTAACTTGAATTATCATGAGTAAACCCTCATTTAACTTTAAATATCGTGATACTAATCTTTATCCAATTCATTGGAGCGCTATCAGGACGCACCCTTCTTAAACATTTCATTTCAAGCATAAGCGTTCTACATAGATCATATAACATGGAATCATTCAAAATAATAAGTCATTACACAATTAAAAAATTTGGAATACACACATGAAAGTACAATTCAATATGTATATATGCATAAAGTTGAATACCCTTGATAGAGACATAGGTATGGTATTAACTATACAATTATTTTGACTTAGAAAATCGCAGTGCAATTTCGGCACCATGACAGCGTGACATAAAAATTCATAAAAAAATGGTTAATGAGAGATAAATGGGTGTATAATAATATTTACATGAAATTGAATGTAAGGGGTTCATATAGAAACATTTCTTAAAATAAGTAATAGAATTTAGATTCATAATACAAAGGAATTGCTTGAATGTAAATGAGGAGAGACAGATTCCTTACGGAATTTCGGCATGGTAACAGGTGTAAATGGGAGGCATTAAATAAGATTGAAAGGGGTATATCATAATTAAAATATAAATATGGATGTATGGGTGAGGTTTTAAATCATACCCCAACATTTTTAAATGAAATTAAAATGGTATAACAACATAATGAAATTGAGACAAAAATGAGAAAAGAGGAAATCCCTTACTTGGAAGTGTAATCCCAAATGATTGGGAGAGGCTTGATAGAGGCTTATTGGGAGCTTAGGGAACCTTGGGAGGATTATAGAGAGAGGATGTTAGAGGTTGGAAGAACTCTAAAGTCTTTGAGTGAAGAGGAAGTGGGATATTGGGTGGGATTATATAAGAAAGGAGATGGAATTCTTTATTATTTAGTTCTGGGTCACCACACAATAAACTAATCAATACCAAAAACCATCCCATGTTTTTTTCCCATGGTTTTTGCCAAATGTTATTGTAAAACAATATTTTATAAGTTCAATGTCTGAACTTCTTAAAATAATAGAATTGCTTATGTAGAGGTGAGACGCACTCTCAAGGAAATTCATTTAAAAAGTGAAAATGTTTTATAACTCGTGGAGGGTCAACTAATGTTTTTTAAAATAAATCAAACAAACCTAAAATCACATTATTTTAATTTAAAAACATATTTTTGCCGAAAATATAATTTATATTATTTTATTACATCACTATTTGGTCATTATGATGTCATAAAACACATTATATATTTAAACGATATTTAATTTTTACCCAAATATCCGACTATCTCTAAAAATTATGAAAAACTCAATGTTGGATAATTTTGATGTCCTGATTCCAAAAATAATATTCATTTTATATAAATGATTTTATAAATATGTGAATTTTTACTTTTAAAATAAAAACCTCCATTTATCGAAAATTCATGGGTTTTGAAAAAAACAGCTTCCAAACCTTAATAAAAATTATAATTGCATTCATAAAATTATACAATATATTATATTTAATAGAAAGTAATTTAATAGTAATAATAATATTTTATTATAGTATTATTTAATTCAAAAAACCATTAATTAATCAATATAGATTTCTTAATTGAATATTAACTATAAATACTATTTGTTCTTTAAAAACTATATACAAAGTACTAATAAAATGAATGTATATTCATTATTATATACAAAAATAATGCACATAATCATAGTGTTAAGGTATTGATACATAACCCCTTAAAACACCAGCATAATACTGATGAGTAAGGTCTGCGATGGTGAGAGACTCTTGGGGTGGCTCGGATAACATTGCTTGGGCGGTAATCTCTATCAACTTCCACTTCTATCGTAGGCGATTCCGTTCAAGATTAACATGTTGAAGATACACTTGGGATTTGTTAAGAGTGAATACCAAGGAATCCACCTCCTTTATGAGCTCCAACAAATGGGATTCATATGGGGCAAGTCTACTAGATGAGTCCATCGCTTCCTTTGTCTGAGTAAATTGGATTTGTTAAAGCCCTATATTTGTACTAATCATGTTATCATTGTTCAATGGATATATTATCAGAGGTCATAATTCTTAAAATTATTTTAAAATACAAAAACATAAAACCAATGAATTTCAAATTTTATATAAACATTTTACATAATGATACATTTAATTAGATCAAGAGGAATTTTCATTAATGAAAGTTTGGGTCGTTACATTTCCACTCCCCTTTTGTTGATATACATTTTATACACATAATCAATCTATTGATAAATTCTCATGCTATCTATTTGAACTTGTTAAGGGTAATCTTAACTCAATTTCCATTCATTGAGTTAAACATCCAAGTCATTGGTTTTTTTTTACAAGAATAAGTGTGAATGTCCTCTTATTGATTTATACATAATGTCCAATTATATTAAGTGTATTTATATTTGTCACACATAATTATTTAATTGATTTATCGTTAATCTAAGGATATAGTCTTTATAGGGGATTTTGTCTCAATTCCATTGAAACCTCTTTGTCGTTATGCACCAATTCACTTTAATATAGTGTATATACTATCATTTGACATATTATATCATGAATCCCTTTATTATCATGATATTATAATGTTTTGATTAATTTTATTCCTCAATTAAATGTATTCAAGTGTCTCTAATTTGTTTAGTAACTCTTCAACTAAAATATCATTTTAATTGTTTTAAAGATTTATTGTTCTAAATACATCTCATTAATGTCCCTGTTTTAAAATTGGTTTTAAGTATTTATTTATATGGACATTATTTTTTTTAAATTAAAATTCCTTTCAAAAAATTTCAATGTGATATGGGACACTTTGATTCAAAAATATCTTTTAAATGACTTCTTGAAAAATAGTGTGACTTTTTAATGTTTTCAAGAAAAAGGGAATATTTATATAAAATAGTTTTATTGAATATTTTCATCTATGTAAATATCCTTCTTTATATTTTATTCTTTATTATGGTTGATTTATTATAATAAAATCATCCATATTGTATTGAATGAGTTATGTTTGACTGTGGATGTGCTATTTTTATGCCATTCATGGTTTGTGGTTAAAGTAATGACATTTAGTATGCTAGTTTTAATACGAATGTTTAGATTATGTTTCATCCATTTCATAAGCGGAAAGAATTGTACTTAGTATGCGATGGGTGGAGCCCGCTATATCTCCTCAATGCATCAGTAGGTCTCATGAGAAAAACTTGTGTCTTGGCACAATGCCTTGACAAAATGTTATTTGTAGTCTTGGCACGAGGCCTTGACTATGTGGTTATGATGTTCGATGTTATGCATTCCATCGTTATGAAATTAGCTAGTGATATTACATGCGATTATTTGACTAGTAGAATATTCATGTGAATAAGTAAATGGAATTATTTGATTTATATTTTCCATATTATTCTAAAATTTAAGTTTAAAAGGCTTGTGTTTTAGTCTTATACATTACCTTAACTGTTTATGATTATTTATGAAAGTTTCTACTGTATTGTTATCCTTACTCAGCATCTGATATCATCCCTTTCTATGTTTTATTTTTCCCAGGATGTGAAGAAGTATATCATGATTAACCTGTAGGAATAGTCTAAGGAATATGTGTGTGTTAAAAGGGGACACAATGTTGTTTTTCATTATTTCATGATGTAATGTAAAACTTTTGTATGTATCTAGTACTTCCAAAGCTACTAAACTAATCAGTTTTTGGGACTTGATATCTTGTGATCATGCCAATGATATGTAATAATGCACTGACTCTGGGTAACTAGGGTTAGGGTGTTGCATATACAAATTGTGTAACCCTACTTTGAAAAAACTGAATTTTTTATTCTCATGTTATTTTCTTGAACTTCTATCCATGCCACCAAGATGTCCTCCGGTTGTACGCCAGATTCAGGACGATGATTAGACACTGGAAATAGTAGACTGAGGACAACTATAAGAATCTTATGTTGTGCCCTTGAGGGCACCAACCGTCATTATAGATACAGGTTCTAATGTAGAGTTCTGAGAGGTAATCATGAGGATGATGCAAACTTTCTAGAGGGGAATTTATCATGCCCATTCTATGGAAGAATTGACGTGGTTTTTTCAGTAGTTGTATCCTCCCACCATCTCAAGGGATGGAGGACGTCAGGCAGCAGAGTCATGGTTAGATTCCATGTTGTGTATCTTCGGGCATCTCAAAACACCTCTGGAGAGGAGCGTGAATCTAGAAACCTTGATTCTTTGAGATTCCACCAAGATATGGTGGGATGTAATATAACATGAATGACATCAGTGGGTTATGGATTTGGATGAGTTCCATCAGACCTACTATGACTACATCTACCTAGAGACCTTGAGGTTCGACCGAGACCAAGAGTTCATGAGTTTAGAGCAGGGTACTCTCTCAGTAATGGAGTATTCTTCACACTTCAGAGAGCTGAATTGCTTCACACCTAATTTGGGGGGGCGATGAGTTATTTCTTTCAAGGAAGTTTGAGGATGGTCTTAGGAATGACTTCCGATCGCTGGTGTAAATCATTTGGTTGACTTCCATATCTTCTATAGTCAACCAGGTGCTTATCACCGAGTTAAACATGAGGGATTACAGAGTTGAGGCCAGGGCGGTTTAGCATCTAGAGTTGGTACTCTTCTGACTGATAGTAGGAAGAACCATAGGGATCCAACACATGGAGACTTGAGTAGGTAGGATTTTCGTTATAGTAGCCAGGTGGTGTGATAAAAGTGTGGTAAGTGAGGACATAAGTAACCGTAGTGACTGAGATACCTAGATGAGTGCCGATCTTATGGAAATATGGGACATCTTCAGTGGTTCTGAAACACCCTCCTTCCAGCAACTAGTATGGGAGGATCTATTTTGACTCCTCGTACGAGAACAGGACCACCAATTCTACATCAGACTGAGGGATGGAGTTCTTCAGGTCATTTATGTCGAGGTGGTGGTTGTGGCTGCAGTGGTCAGACAATGGGTTTTCGACAGTCACATGGATGATTAGATCAGGGATCACAGACCACTTCACATGGCCGCAGCATAGGTCGGGATTTTGTGCTAGAGTAAATGAATTAGTAGAAGGATCCTGGAACCTATACATTCATATGTACGATTTTGGATGCCTCAATTTTTGCTTCTACCCTTTTCGATACAGGGGCTTCTGGTAGCTTTATATCTGTGCATTTTTTTGAGTGCCTTGGGATCTATATCTTTACATATGCTAATATCATGATGTTGGATTCTCTATTGGGGATTAGAATGACTAGTGTACGCCAGTAGAAGGAGTGACCTCTTGAGGATGATGGGTGTCACTTATTATGGGACCTTTAGGTCTTAGAGGTGATGGGTTATGACGACATTCTTGGAATGGACTGGTCAGTTCCCTTCCTGTCAATTGTCAATTTATATTTCCATAGGGTGAGTTTCACATCACTAGAGGGGATATTATTTCTACAGAAAGGAGAATTGGATGTCCGGGAGAGTATAGCAGGACCTGAGCGTCATTGGTTGAGAGGTGTTACTACCAAGATTTCTAGTCTGTATCTAGATGACCAGGGGAATTCACAGATGGAATTTCCTCCAATGGTCAACTGAGTCATGGATTTCTTTCTAGAATACTTTTGAGGTTTTTCTACATAGCGAGATGTAGACTTTTCTTTTGATCTTGTTCTAGGGGCAGCACTGGTATCTATTCCTCCTTCTAGGATGGCTACAATAGAGTTGCAAGATCTTAAGAATTAGTTAGAGGAGTTACAAGAAAGGGGTTTCATCCGACCTAGTGCCTCTATTGGGGTTCTCCTATATTTTTCTAATGAATGCAGAGGGTACCCTCAGACTTTGTGTGGATTATCAAAAACCAAACCAGTTGGCGGTCATGAATGGATATCCCCTTTCAAGGATTAATGGTCTCTTTAATCAACATCGAGGAGATCAGGTGTTATAGAAATTATAATTGAAATCTGGTTATCATTTGTTATGTGTTATACCATCAGATATACCTCTTACACCTTTTCATATAAGGAATGGTCTATATGAGTATGTGGATATGTCATTTGGTCTCATGAATGTATCGACGGTTTTCATGGTACTGATGAATTGAGTGTTTCATCTATACTTGGAGTCTTATGTGGTAGTCTTATTGGATGATATCTTAGTGTACTATCACACTTGACATGAACCTGACACCCATCATGAGATACTTTTGAGTACACTGAGGGTGATTCAGTTGTATGTTATTCTCTCAAAATTCCACTTTTGGATGGACCCGATTCACTTCTTGGGTCATGTTAGCTCAGATAAATGAGTATCAGTAGACCCATAGAATGTGAGATGAGTAGTTTACCATGAGTATATAAAGAATGTCTTTGAGGTATGGAGATTTCTAGAGCTAGAGCTTACTATAGGCATTTTATACAAGAGTTTTCATGCATATCAGCGCCATTGACGGGCTTGATTAAGAAGGGTGAAAAGTACACAAGGATATATTTTTGTGAGTTAGCCTTTAAGGATCTGAAAGGGATGTTGACATCGACATTAATACTATTTCTACTAAATCTGAGCATGAGTTACACTGTTTACTATGATTCATTAGGTATCGGTCTGGGAGAAGTGCTTATGCAATGGGAAGAAGTCGTTCTGTATGGGTCTCAGCAGTTGAGGTCACATGAGAGGGATTACCAGACCCACGATCTCAATCTAGCTACAGTTGTGCATGATTTACGCTGTTGGAGACATTATATTTAGGGAGAGAATTTTGTGGTGTTCACTGACCACAAATGTCTCAAGTATATATTTACTCAGTATGATCTAAATCTGAGATAGCGGAGGTAGGTTGAGTACCTTCAGCCATTTGACTTTGATCTTGCCTACACGCCTGGGAAGGACAATGCAGTTGCTGATGAGTTGAGCAGGAGGACTCAGATACAAGCAGTTCAGGAGGCTAGTAGTGAGTGGAAGCTTATGGATCTTTTCTCTGAGATTCATTTGGAAGTGCATGAAAGACATAGGAAATCTTTTAATTCTTCTATAGTTGTTACCTCTACTCTTTTGGATCGGTTGTGAATGAGGTAGATATCAGACTCTGAAGGCCAAGTACTACGGGAGAGTGTGTTAGGAGAGGATACTACTCCTATGTTGACCATATGTGGGGATGAGGTATTTCATTTTCATGGATGTTTATAGGTGTCAGCAGACATACATGAGGAGTTCATTTAGGATTTTTTTCCTTAGTTTGGGCAGTTCATCCTGTCATCACCAAATTGTATCAAGATTCGCACTGTTAGTTTTGGTGTCAAGGTATGGAGAGGGATGTTTCTAGTTTTTTTATGATATGCTCCACCTTTAAGCTGGTGAAGGAAAAGCATCAATGATTGGTAGGGATTTTACAACAGTTACCATTTCCTAGTGGAAGTGGAATGTTGTATCTATGGATTTCATAATAGGGTTACCGAGGTCACCTTGAGGGAATGATATAGTTTGGGTTTTCATTGACATACTCACGAAGGTTTCACACTTCTTACTAATCAGGGAGACCTTTTGTATTGATGAACTTGGAAGGTTATAAATTCGAGATATTTTATGTTTTCATGGGGTTCCTCACTCTATCATTTCATATAGAGGTGCCCATATTACTTCTCGTATCTGGTAGGGATTACAAAGGGTTTTGATTGCATAGGTACTTTTGAGTATATCTTACCATGACCAAACAGATGGCCAGTCAGAGTGCACGATTCAGGTGCTGGAGGGAATGCATCAGGCATGTGTCCTACATTTTTTAGGTTAATGGGAGAATAAGTTACCTCTGGTAGAGTATTCCTACAATAATAGTTTTCAGGAAACTATCCAGATTTCTCCTTATGAGGATATGTACAGTAAGAAAAGATGATCACCACTATGTTGGATGGATATAGGAGAGGTAGCTATACTATGACCTCATCTTGTCCAATAGACCACTGAGTAGTTGGAGTTGATTCGGTAGAGGATGGATACTTCACAGTCTCACCAGAAATCTTATGATGATCGTCGGAAACGACCTCTAGAGTTTGAGATCAAAGAACTTGTTTTCTTACGTGTCACATAGAGAATGGGAGATATGAGGATTAGGATATAGGGAAATCATTCACCGAGATACATCAGGTCATTTGAGGTTTTGGAGAGAGTAGGGATGGTTTCTTATCAGTTGCAGTTACCTCAGATGTATCGGGCTATGCACGACGTCTTCCATGTTTCTAAACTATGGCCTTACTTCTCATACTCATCTCGTGTTTTTTAACCCGAGGAGGTTGATATAGAGGTGGAATCATCATTTCATGAGAATCCTTTCCAAATTATTGATCGAAGTGTGAAGTTTGTCCATGTCCAGTTTGTTCCTCTAGTAAGGGTATTCTGATAGCATGATCGATTAAAGGATGAGACTTTCGAGAGGGAGACTGATGTGTTATTGTAGTGGTTGGAGCTATTTGAGGATTATAATTCAAAACCTTGTTAGGTAAATTCGAGGAAAATTTATTTAAGGGGGATTTTGGAAGAACCCATATTTTCATTTCAGGTACGTATCATGTTTTCCTATGTTTTTGAGAAAAATTGGAGAATTTTGAAATTTTATAAGTACATGCCATTTACATAGGAGTACACATTCTGTACTAGGTTTCCATGGGTATATGTGTACTGGTCATGTAACGGCCAAGACATGGCTGTGTAGGGTGATTTGGAAGACCGCTAATGTCGGGGATGGTTAAGGAAAATACACGGCGTGTTCATTAACAATACATTTCGTGGAGATTTTTTTTATTTATCATATTGTACAGGGTCATGTCTAACCCTTTTATTTTCCTTAATCTAGTTGTATCTTAGGAAGGGGTGTCTGGAATCGTCGATTCTTCTCTAAGACACTGCTTCATCATCTGTTCTCCGAATGAAACATTGTTACTTGCGTTGGAATCCCATCAGTGAGTCCTTCCTTCTTCTAGATCCTCTCCTCCTGATTCTCTCTCTCTCTCTCTCCCTAGAGTTTTTCAAAGTAGACCATTTTTTATGTTTTTTTAGATCTATGTATTTCTATGCTTATTCAAGGGCCAACGTTCAAGATTGTTCATCGTACATCATCGAGGTAGGTGGTTTTGGGTATTTTGGATTAAGGAAATGGAACCCTATTTTATCTTCCTTAGATTTATTGTTGGGTGAAGGGTTTTTGATGTGATATTATGTGAAATTCATTGTTTAAGAGACACTACATGGGTGAGTTTTTCATTTTTTGAATATTTAGGTCCATTTGGTCCAACTTTCTTATGAGGCAAATTGTGTTTCCTTTCCTTTCTTGAGAGGATGGAACTACTTGTGTTTGGATTCTTGTTAAATGCGTGTGATATATATTGGAATTTTTTGGCCATGTGGTAGTTTAGATTACTTTGGGCCACTTGATATCATAGATGCATATTTGAATTACATTGGGCAGTGAGAACCTGGTGTAGTTAGACCACAAGGGGAATTGACATTGAATGCTTCCTCAGAGTTTATGTTATATTTCATGCTACGAGACCACATGTGGGATTAATGGTGAGTGCTCCCTCAGAGTTTCTATAGATTATGTTAGGACATCATAAGGGGGAATTGACATTGAGTAGTTACCCAGAGATTTTATAGTTATTTTTGAATGACCACAGGGGGAATTGATTGTGATTTCTTCCTCATGGTGTCTTTTCCTTTATTTCATTACTTGGCTAGAGGTGTTAGACTGTATGATCTACCCATAGGGTTAATATTAATTTGAGTGTTTGTAACATGTCTGCTGAGCCAAAGCCCAAGTTTGGATTCCGTCATATTGGTTAGTATTTTGATAAAACTATTTGTGATACTTAAATTTTTAAATGATGAAAATTAAATGATAATGAATGTAAATGGAAACTGTAGTATTGGTTACTTTTTTGTACTACTAGTTTCATTGCTGCATTTCCACTATTACCTGCTATATATACTCAATGACAGTTAGGCACAGATTATGCGGTGGTTTCCTAATGGGATTCGTCTCACACCCCATTTGGGTCATGATTTTGGACCCAAACAGATTATATGGTTTCAGGTATAGATAAGGGAAAGAGCCCTTCGTCCTAAGGTACATGACTATTATGGAGATGGAGAGCAAGGGGCCAAGCTTAGTCTTGCGATGATGCTGGAGTTTACTTGTTTTCATTTCTACTTTGTTTTAGTACTATATTCCCAACACTGTGACTTGTTTGGATTCTTTAATAGACATATCTAACATTCATCATTTATATATATTCTCCAGTTGTTTATTTACTTTCATTATTCCACCGTTTACTTGTTGTATTGTGTTACTGCTTCTGCTGTTGTTTATTATTTGTTTTTTTGTTGTACGTACTCTGCCAATGAGGGCATAGTTTCATCACTATCACACTCAAGGCCCTAACAGCTAGTTGACAGCCTTTGGCATTTTGGGAAATGCGCTTGAGGCCATGTGTCCAACTGGGTACGAGGAACCATTGGGAGGCCACCAGAACCAGGACGTTACTACCCCTTAGGTATATTATGATAAATATTGATCACTATAATATAGTTTATTTCACCTATTTACTTCATTGATAAATATTCATTCAACTACATCTAAAATTTTTTACAATACTTATATATAGTTTCTAATAATTAATATTTCCTAACCATATACTATTAGGAAAATCCCACACTACTAATGAAACACTTATTGACCTAAGCCTCACATTCATTCCATATGAATCTTAATTCTCCTATGGATAATTCAGTGTGAATTTTCCATGATCAAGATGATTTCTTCAACCCATAAATGTATATTTTTAATTATTAAAACTTATTAGAATAATGTGGAGATACAAACCCTTCTGGTTTTATCATATAGACATCATCATGAAGGTTCCCATTAAGGTAAAATGTTTTGATATCCATATTCCTAATATATTAATCATTTAATTTTGAAATGGAATGTAGAAATATAATGGATTTGTGCATAGTAATTTTTAAAAGTGAATCACCAATTTTAATGAAATGGTGTTCCATAGTTCTCTTTTCAAGAAGATATACCATATAGGTATTGACTATAAGGGATTCATGAGGGTATAATAATATTTATTAGAATAGGAAGAATTAAATTAATCCCATTCCATAAGAACAACATATTTGAAATTTTTTAATCTAAATAAAATAGAAATGAATAAAAATAGAAATTGAATAACTTAAATTGAATAATAAATTTCATCATCACAATGGACATCATATTTTTTTATGATTGATCAATGACAGGTGTCCAAAATATTTCCTATATCAGGAGTTACCAATCGGTCAAGATAAATTATTTTTCATATCAATGAGACTATTTTTCATTCATGGTGTACTATTATCTTCATGTATGATGCAATAATAAAAGAATAAATTCTTCTAGTAGGGATCATAGATTGGGATCAAGGAACCCATACACCAAAAAATCATCACATCATAATCATCCTTTTATAGTACCTAAGGTTTTTTCATTCATTAACTCATGAATTTATAATGAATGAGTTAATTCTTCAAACAATTCACGCATCACATTCATGAATACATTTTTTCCCTAGTTTTATATCTCATGTAACACTCTAATAAAATATATTCGATGTTGATAATTATCGATGAAGATATATGAATCATGAAACAATACACCATAAGATTTAAAATAATATTTTTCATGTAATTAAAAATATATTCTATATATATCATATACATATAAGGATGTAGATAATATCTCCTTCATTCTCCCAATTTCACTAAAGTCAAATGTATTTTGTTCTATTAAACCTTATATTGTAAAATGTATGATGACATGTAAAATCATATTCAAAACACATTTAGGTGTATTCCAATATACTATTGGATAGATATGATGTACTACACCATGTATAACATCTAATGTAATACCTTTTGAAAACCTAACTAAATCACATTTTAGATTTACTCTACAAAAATTTTAGAGAACCTATATGAGTCTAATATAATTCCCATATAGTCATCCACAATGTGTGACCTAAAAGGATTTTATAGTGTTGAAAACTAATAGGAATAATGGGATACATAAATGTATGAAAGTAGTATCCTCAAGTAAAACATCAATGATAATCAAGATACAAATGTATCTGAAATGATCCATATCAAATATATGTAATTAAATTCTTGTGTCCACTAGTTTTCATCACATGTATGTGTATTTTCATATTTTCACTTTATTTAAACATCATGTGACTATGAGACAGAAAGTGTGTCAATCAGATATCACCATCTCATATGTTATAGATTCTTAGGGTATATATTGACATGGTGTATGAATATAACACATTTCATTCACCTTCATGAATGATCAAATAACATGGTCCTCATTAAAATAGATAATCACGTCATATGCACTATCTAGTTATGAATAAAGACTACATTTTCTATCTCAATTAAGGAAACGAATGTCATGTATGTCATATGATAAGGAAACTCCCACCTTGGTTAATCTCAAACCGAAGAGATAATTAGAAACTTTCCAATAACCCATAATTGTCTGATTTATTATTTTTTATTTTATTAATAGGGTAAGAGGAATGATGTTTCTCATTTTAGGTGTTTCACTGCCCTCATGTAGGGTAGACCCAAATATGATCCATCAACCCCCAAAATTCCAAATACATGGTGTATGAACCTCTATGTGGTACACATATTGATCCATACAGTATATAAAAACACCTATTAGCGCCACATGAGAGTATCCAATATCTATATTCAATAATACTACTGATTATAACCATAAAATTACTTCATAAACTGTAGTACTCCATGAAAAACATAGGTTAGGTATAACTCAAATTCTTACATAAAGAGTTCAATTATAATTACCCACCATGAAAAATATTTCCACTTATACTTTTATGAAACCAACATAAATGAATGATAAATTAAAGATTTCATATGAAATGATATATTTTATATTCATATGATATTTTAAAAATACAAAAAATCCCATATAAGAACTAATATATCATATCCTATATGATACTCTACCAAATCAACCTTATTTATATTTAACATTTTGAAGATTTATGAAATCATTACATCTATATGTAATTACTATCAAATTCTAATGTGGAAATTTGATAAAAAATCCAACTAAAACCCTTTAGTTAGTATCTTATATAGTGAAAAAAAATTCGAATAATGGTGGGGTTTTGGAATTATTGTCCAAACATTCAACTATTGAACATATTCAAAACTTCTTAACTTTACAACATCAAATATTACAATGAAAACTTCCATATTATTTATATAGATATTCCATATATTATCATCATTGTTATTTACACTATGTTAAATACCCTATGTGGGTGGGGTCAACCAGGGTATGAAAAATGAAAACTACTACCCCTTTGGGTCTTATTTCATTATTAAACAAAACACACATCTCACTTTCTCCTATAGAAATATTTGAACAAAAAATAAATCATGAACATGAAACAATAATTGTACCAGTTTCACCCTCACTGGGATGTGTCCAAGGAGAATACAAAAAAAATTCTGATATACCAAATCCACAAAAAGAACATAATTTTTTATAAGGTTCAGAGTGCACTCACTATCCCTCCTAGTTAACAACAAATTACAATTTAAAATCTAAATTAAATATTAACTAAAGTGTTCTCAATTATTATTCAAAATATCCACTCATATTTTATAGACATTTATTTCCCTTCATTATCTATAATTATGGATTCCTCCACTATATGTAGATTCTCTATTGATATCCCACTTTCACCCATTAATGAATACCTTTTTTCCATAGATATACAGGGAAGATTCAACCTTTTGCACAATTTTAATGCTGGTACGAAAGTGTAAGAATTATCTCAGAAAATCAACTTGTTTTATACTCCATGCCTATGAAACACACCTTAATTACAACCATTTCTCTATTGGCATGTAACTCACTTCGGTCATGAAACATCTATGTAACTCTCTACTTGAGTGTCCTCACCCATTGCATGACCAGAGCTTAGATTTTATCTAAGTGTTGAGCAAGTTAAAAATGAGCGGGGTAGCCGTCTATTTATAGTAATTTTTATGATCCATATCACAAGGCATAAAACTTTTCCCCCAAGCGAATATATATCATGTTTGTGAAAACTCATCTTTCATGTTACTCCATAACTTGCACCCCCTGAATATAGGCTACTTCTCCAATGTCCTTCATAGAGAACCATTGATTCAACCACATCTTAAATAACTATAAGATTGATATTTTTTTCAAATATGTAATATGTCATCAAAATTAACTATTTGAGAACATCACACACTCACTAAAATACTTATAGACACAAGTATCACATTCATTCATTATGAAACTAAATTCTCTCATGGCTTCGGAAAAGAAGATTTTCATGATGGAGATATTTTTTTCAACCCATTAATGGATATTTTTAATTTTTAAACCTTATTGCAAACATGTGGAATCAAAAACCCTTATTTTTTTCTCATATAGATATATTATCAAATAATATTATTAAGGAAAACTATTTTAATATCCATATTCCAAACCCAATAATCATGGAAATATGTTATAGAAAGTAGAAATATAATTCATGTTATCATTGAAACTGGTGGAAGTGTCTCTCTATAGTTAATGTTATGATGTTTTATAAAACATTTTGAAACTAGTTGTGCCTTACATGTACAAACTATAAGGGATTTGTTAGGGTCTAAAGACACTTATTACAATTGGAATAATTGATTTAATCATTTTCTCAATGACACCATTCTTTAAAATGTGAAACCACATAAACTAGAAATAATGAATAATAGAAAATGAATACCTTACATCAAACAAGTTTGTGCTTCGTCTTAATAACCATTGTATGGGTTTAAGAGAGATTACTGAGTTGAATCCAAAATACACCCTAACTCTAGAGGATTACATAGGAAGAGATGATTCTTTGTTCATACTAATGGGAATCTTCTTCAACCACAAAGTTCTAGAATCTAATTTTGTTATGAATGTATAAGTATGATAACTATTGGTATTTAGAATAATTGACCTGGAAGAAGGTACTCATCCACCCATAAACAATCGCATGGTGTTGGCATATTTATAGGGCATATGGATGTTCCATGCATTAAATCAAGAATTTATATTCCGTGAGATGATGATTCATTCAATTAAATCACCATATGAATGAATCAATTTGCTGCCTAACATTATATCTCATGTAAACATCTAATTAATGGTAGTTAACATGGAAAAATGATGATAAAGTCATATGATATCTAAAATGATGCACTCCATATATGAAAATAATAACATTCATGATATAAATTTCATATATATATATATATTATATATAAGTTTAAGGGACTCTATCATTAAATACCCCATATATACTACGGCCTAAAAGACATTATTCGTTTTCTCCATATATTGTATCATATACAATAACTTATGATATCATATCCAAAATTCTTCTGGATATCTTCCAAAAAACGTTTTAAAATCTATCATTTATATGAAATTTTATCACATCAAATTTAATACCTTGTAAATACCTATCCAAAAACATTTTGTATTAACAATGAAATAGTTTTATAGAAAATATATGATTCAAATTCAAAATGAATCTAGTTAAATATAATGAGTGGCCCCATGGGCCTTTGTAGCATTGATACAAAATATTAATCACCATATAAAAAAATGTAATTGATGATAATTATCTATCAATATATCAATTCTACTCAATATATAAAGGGATAGAGTATGTTCTCATTCAAATACATTTATATGTATAACTATGTCCCCCAATATTCATTGAATTCAGAATAATTTTCATATTTTCCCTTTATTTAAATCATTAAGAAACTTTAGGAAATAGATTATGTTAATCCCATATATACTACTCATACATTTATAATTCTCAGAATATAAACTACCTTTTTAAATGAATACATCAATAGTTATTAACCTCCATGATTGAGAAAATAACTAACCTCTCATCTGAATATATCAAAACATCATATATAATATATAGTTAAAAATTAACATTTCATGATCAATCTTATTCATTGTCCCATATTCTATACTCATTATATGTGTGTAAAAATACCATATTTGTTAATCACTAACTGATGAAATGATTGAAAACATACCCAAACCGCCCCTTGATAATCTAATTTCATATATTAACTTGGGTAAGTAGGGTACCATTTATAATGTTTCTCATTATAGTAATCTCACATTCATTAGATTTTGGGGACCCACATTTGATCCATGCACCCTTAGAATTCAAAATCAATAGTGTATGAAACTCCATATGGTATACATAGTGAGTCAAGTAGTACATAAAAAAACATTTTTGTGCCTCATAAGCATATTTTTGTTATCTATACAAGATTCATACTCCTATAAATTGTAACATTTCACCAAAACATATAATACTCAATGATGAAAATATGTTTGAGATAACTCAATGTCATAATTTGAGACGTATATTAGCATTAAACACCACAAAATGTATATCAATATAAAAATTCATGCATAAATCATTAATGCATGATAAAATATATATTTTGTTTTATGTGATAAAATTTATTTTCATAAACTCTATTAAGAAAATTTAACAATCCTCACATAAGAGGATATGTATCATATCATATATGATAGACCGAGAGATAATCATTACATACTTATCACTTTATATTGTTTTGTTCACTTAGAAAAACTATATGTAACTCCATCCAAATTCTTATATGGTTATATGATAAAATAATCCCATTAAAACAGTTTAGTTAGTGAAACCAAAAAATAAGGAATGTTTGAAAAATATTGAGATATAGAAATCATAATCCTAACCTTTAGTAGATTAAACATATTCAAAACATCTTAACACCGTGATATTAAATGTTATAATCTAAAATTAAATATTATATATATAAATATTTATAATTTCATCATCATCACCATCCATGGAACCATTTACCTCAACAAAATTCATTGAAATATTTAGGTAAATAATGAATCTATGTACATTATTTCTTTACGAGAAAATACTATACCCTTTTTGGATAAACTTATATTCATATGGTTATCGTAACTAAATATAAATAATTAAATTTATTTATAAAATCATACCTACAAAATATTTTATTATATCTAGTGTAATTCACATTATAAGTTGACTAGTACAATATTCTATGATATAGAGATATTCACATGTTGTAGTAAATAATGGTAAATATTTATATTTATCATTATTTTCACATATACTAAATACTTTAGGATAATATGATAGAAATACATTAATATTAGACTTATAAAATCTTCAAATAATTATCATATAACTTCTCAATATTTAAACATATTACGAATAGTATCTTAGGCACAATATTATTTTCAGAATGTCTTTTTTAAGATTCAACACAAAAAACTTTTTGTTTTAGGAATAATAGTTACTAACATTTAGTGGGAATATTTAACAAATATAATAATATTTATGTATCATATATGGCGTTCTATCTGTTTAAGGAATTTTGAAAAAAATAATTTAATTTGTCAAAATATTCCACTTATGAGTGGATAGAACAAAATCATTCATATTTCAATAAATATCTTGATAAAATCATTATCAGGGATAAAAATATTATATACATATCTTTTTACGAAATCATGTTGTATAATTTAATGAATCATAAATTTTAGTTATTTAGTTAATCATATCATATGGTTCATTACAAAAATTTATCAACTAACCCTTCTTACCATATTAGAGTAATGTGATGAAGATAGATATCATTTACTAAGATTCATCTGATCTTGACCAACTCCTTTACATTTATATATTTTATGTAGTAACTATTTACTTAATCACAAGAATATAAATAACAATATCATTCAATTCACCTTTAATTTTAAAATTTGTAATATTTAAATTAAATTTAAAATATACATTCTATATAAAATACCTGTAAATATTAAACAATTAATTTATATTACCCTCATACCTAACATATATGTTCCATGCAGTTTTACAAATATCTTTAGGTATTCCAGATAATCCCTTTATATTGAATTATAACTCTTATTTCTAAAAAACTCTAGGTATCAATGACATCAGTGAGAAACCTGATGAATCATTATTGTACATCACCAGATAAATTTTAACAAGTCAGCTTGAAATTTTACATAATTGTATTTTCTAAAAAAATATAATATCCATGAAATATAATTCCTTGGGTCATATATTATGATAATTTTTGTGAATATTTGGTAAAAATTTGATTAACTAATTTATCTTGTCAAAGGATGATGATAAAATTTACTATTTAACAAGAATTATCCTTACTAAAATCTTTAGCCTCGTTAATTATTAAAATACTCAACCATGTAGAACATCATTTGAATGACCAATTATATTGAGTATATAAATCTAATATTCCTTATACCATTTAGAAAAATCCTTTGAAACCATAATTGAATTGTTATATTCTTCTTATAAGAATTGATATTAAAATGTTTAAACGTTTGAATAATTGGTTACTTGGTATGTTGCTTCTCTAACTCAGTGAAATTATTTACATAAGTACATTTCATAACATACTAGTCTCAAGAGTTTCTTACATTGATCGTATCCTTTAATGAATTAATCTCATGGTTTTGTTTGATGATGATGATGTCATTTTTCTACTATTGTAACTTTTATTTGATATGTATGTTTTTTTAATTTCCTTTAACATGGAATTTTACTAAATGGACTCCCACTAAAATGATGACCCTATTTTGAAATTCACCATTCTCAGTGGTGGGACAAGATTTATCGTCTCTATTATATGAGTCATCTATATCATTCCATGAACCACATAGATATATCAGTAGGGAACAATCCCTTCTATATAACATATTACGCCGAGATGTTCATGAAAAAAATCATTTTCTCAATCTATCATATTAATACACTATTTATAATTTGTATGGTATCATTACTAAAGGATTTTATAAATTATAGTAATCTAAATCAAATTGATACAACATTATAAAAATATATAATCAAGATGAACCCAAATTTAGTATAATAGAACCATAGTTTATATTATTTTCTCTTTTAGTTTCTTTCATTACTTATGATAATCTAGGGGAACACTTTTTGAGAAAAACCTACCAGGTTGTATGATTGAGGTCTTCACAAGTGTTTCTTCAGAAGGAATTTAGTATTTAGTTTTTTAAAGGGATTTTAGATCACCATATTATCAATATCATTCAATATTATGTATGAATACTTATATTTATGTATTTTAGAATAATATTCCCTCCACCAAGAAAGTATTTTTAATTCGTATTGATGTGTAACTCTTTACACAACCAACAATTTGTGTTATATTCCCAAAAATACAGGTCAAACATATTTATAAAAATCTGAATAAATTATATGTATAAGATATATGAACAATTAATTAATATTTTATAATTATATTAAATTACCAATGTACACATTAGTAATTGCAGAGCCATATTATCATACCCCCACCTTTTTAGAAGGGTGCATAAGCCTCTAAAACCATGGTAAGTCTAGCCAAAATTACTCACCCTAGGGATACATTACTCAATATGTAATATTATTCATCAAAATTTTAATGACTAATATGTATAAAATATATTTAAAAAATAAATTTATGGTCATAAATTTTATTAAAAACAAATTTATACTCAGATGGTAAATTAAATCAATTACTATTCCTATCATGTAATTACTTATATACATGTATTATAATCTCTAGAAGAAATATAACAATTGAACTTGAGAATACAAATATTTTTTATATAAATAATTTATTTGAATAATACAGTGAATAAATATTAAAAAGATGATCATTTCAAGTATTTAACCATGGAAGAACTATTTATGAATTATTTGTGAATAAAATAAAACTAAAATGATATAATAAAATAGATAATAATTTTAGACATTCAATGATCTTAAATATATAAAAATTAAAATAATTTTCAATATAAACCATAATAACCAAATTTATGGTATTAGAATTTTTATTTAATAATATATTTTAATAAAAAGTTTTTTTTGGTTTCAGAAAGTTTCTTTAAGGTTATAGGAAGGTTTAAAGGTGTTTTAGAGTATGCACGGTTAGCACAAGGTCCGGGGAAACCATTAAGACTATACTCGTAACCATGTGAGGTAGAAAGGGGGAATTTGGATAGGAGAACCATTATAACATAGTTTGGATAAACCATGTCATAACTTTGTGGATTAAAAAAATTAAACAATGTAGATTCACATGGTTGGATCATTGTTTCCAATATCATTCACATCATTAAAGTGTTCTGAAAAAAAGGTTCTTATCCAATATTTTCCACTAAAAAACTCATTTGTTCCCATTTATATTGGGATCCTATTATAGTGGGTTATTATGGGATATTTTTTCTACCCTTTCCTATGAAAAAGTCTTCTATTTGAATCTGGGTGAATTAGGCCTATAAAACAAGGGTTAGATTATCATTTATCACTTGTCTCAATTTGTCTCTCATTTTTTCTTAGGGTAAAATGTATTATGAGTTTTCAATTAATGGTTATAGTTATTATTTTATTATTTTATTGGTCTCTCATTCTATATCATCATATGAGGTTTTCTAGAGCCCTGATCTATATTTACATGATGTGATTTTTTCTTAAATAATTACTTCATGTTTGGTGGAATCACACATAGACCATGCTTATTAAGAACTCATAAGCTTTTGGTTTTCATAATTAAAATTCATGATTTAATCTCTAATAAATATTATGGTTAGATGATTGTTGGGTTTATCTTAGTTGAAATTGTTTTCAATATGGGTTGCAGGCGATTCCCATGTCATGTTTGATAAAATGAGAATTTAATGATTTGGTTTTAAAAAAGACGATATTAGCCTATAGTGAATTTGGAATTGATGTTAGTTTCATGTGTTTATAAATTCATATAGTCGGTTCCTTGTTGATATAGACCTTTATATGAGGCTGATATTGGGAAACTCGATATTTCATTGGTTTCTATGCATTAAAGATGCATTGTATGAGGCCTTGATAGGTATGGACATTCCTAGCACTACTAAATATAGTGGAAATATGAAATTATTATTCTTTCAAGTGTTCGATTGGATCAGAGAATTAAGATTCCACATGTGATTTGGGTCTATTATGGATACATGTATTTGGTTTGTAACATCCTAGAATATTATATGTAATGACTATCTTTGATAGTATACTAGATATAGAACACAAGGATTAAAAAACAACAAAATATTATTATGTAAATATAATACCATGGCCATTAAATTTGAGGGTTTGAATAGTAATAAATTACTTATTAAATATATTAAATTTTATTACTAAAAAAATAATTGGAAAATTATTATTAAAATGACATAATATTTATTAAGGTCATTTTATTCTTCAAAACATATGTTTTCATAAAAATGTGCTTTCATTATTTTTTTATTAAATATTATAATTAATATCTATAATAATTATAAAAATTCTTTCAAAAATGGAATTTAATTTTTGAACTTAGCATGAAATCTATTTTTTTGTTGTGATATTTTCAAAACATTCTAAAAAATATAATTTTTTGTGAATAGTAAAAACTACATTTCTTATGAAATATAGTAAATTGTGTGATATCATAAAAACATAAATATGATATAAAAATTTACCAAAATTATGTAATTATGCATGTATGATAATATAATAAAAATATTATACAAAAATAAATCAGAAAAAATATATTATAAATTATTTCATGATAAATAGAAAATTCATTTTCAGTGTCAATGCTATGTTTTCCCAGTATTGGAAAATTAAAATTCAATGTGTTATAGCTAATAATTGAAATAAATAAAATCTTTTCATGAATTTTTTTATTAGAATCATGATTAATTTTTTATTTTTATTGAAGGATTTGAATTTTGGACTTATATAATAAGAATATTAAAAAAATTATTGAGCAATGCTTGAATAAGGAAAAAAATTACAAATTTAAAAATAAAATATATTTTCCTGACATGGATATGATTAAATATACATAATAAATGAATTTAAATTATTTTACTGAGTTTAATTAATATTAATTTATTTTTATTTTTTATATATGAAATAATTACCTTATTATCTTATGAAACTCATAGGAAATTCATGTGATAGAAGAACAAAAATTAATAAAGGTATTTTAATTAAAATTATAACAACCATTAACTAAACAAAAAAATGAATACACCATGTTGGTTGAATATATATTGACCTTAATCTTCAAATGGTATAATTTATGAACTTTTTAAAATAAATTTAATGAGATTACAACTTTTATTGTTTTTAATTTAATAAAGTTTCAAACATATCACACTCTTGATTTTTATAAGTATATTATTTTTAATACGGTGTATATAAAGGATATTTTCAACCATAAAAAATATTTTTAAATACAATGGATTTTTTTATACATCATTGTAATTTATTTTTACTTTTTACTAATGAAATAATAACAACAAATTCTTACATAATGTTGATTCTGTAATTATTTTGATAATGGAAATATTAAATAATGTTACTAAAAATATTAAAAGAAATATAATTTTAGATAATTAAGGTAATTTGTTTCTAGATAACCATGAATTGGTTAAGATAAAATAAAATAGTCTTATTGAATTATATGTGTTTTATTTGATGTTATTAAATTGAATGTAATAAATTGTTTTATAATTGAGTTCAATGATATTTTATGAAAATAATATTTTATTAAATAACCAAAAAATATTAAAAATATTAAATATTGAAAAAAAGGTTTAGTTATGGTATAAAATATCAAACATTTACCATTTACAGTCTAATTGACACCATATAAGTAAAAAATAAAACTTTTTAATGTTCAAAAAGTTATTATCATAATCACATTTATAATGTGTTATCTGAGGGTTAATTAATATGATATGTTTAAAAATTACACCAAAACTTATCTGAATTCTATTAGTTGAGTGGATTACAATCTTATCCCACCATTTTATTGAACACCTTTATATTTGAATGTATTTGGAATTAAATTTATTTATTATAAATTAATATTTTTTAAAATTCCAAAATATTCCCATAAAAAATTAAAAAATCACAAAAATTATAGAAGGACACATCCTAAGTCATTTTATTACACCACATAGAGCCTTTCATCTCAACCATCCCATAAAAAAATTCACTTCTCAACTTCATTTCCCATTTTATGGAGATTATATTCTTATCAAATGGTAAACCATAGACTCCATTATAGGAGATATAAATGAGTCATTTCAAAGATTATGAGGCTTGACCGTGAATGATGAAAGTAGATATGTGAGGTAAGGTATTTCATAAATCAATTTCTATTCATTGGGTTAAACATCAAATTGAATTATTATTTCATGAAAATATTATGTTTGAAATGAATTATTATTAACTTATTTTGTATTTCCACTTATTTTATGTGGATTTATAGTTGATAAACATAATAAATTCATTTGACTAACTCTTAAATCATTGATATGATATTTGTAAATCAATTCTCTCAGTTTTCACTTGTTAAAGAATATTTTTATTTTATGAACCTATATTATTTTTTGAGGTGTATATAATGATCCCTTGAATTTTAATATCATGAATTTTTTTATTATAATCATATTTAATATTCTGATGTTATTATTTCATAGAGATTATGGTTCTACTGATTACAAAGTGGTATGTTTTTATTTCACAATATCATAATTATTAGATATTGTTTATGTTTAATTATATTATAATAAATAGTTCTCTTCCAGTCCCTTGTTTTTAGAAATTGTTTTATAATTTTTAAAACAATTATCCACTGATTGTTTAATGTCATTTTTACCACTTCTTGAATTTTAAAACAAATGATTTAAAATGAATATTCTTATAATTTTCCAAAAATATTTTATTTGATTTTTCTTAAAAAGGTGAGAATGAAATTATATTTCATATTTATATGGCTTGAACAGAATTTTCCACTTTCATGTCACCTTAATGTTTTATATCTTCCTTTACAAGCACACAATTTTATTATTAAATAAAATTTCATCCTTTATAAATTTTTGGTGATTAAAAAATTTATTTCAAATTAAAATATATATTTTCCTATATAATTATTTCAATTGATCATTCAAAATATTATACCCATGTAATTTAACATTATTTTATGTTACATATGATATACTAGTGATCTGATCTATGGATTTCATCCTTATTCATTCATTGTATGCTTTATGTTTATGATGGAATGTTGTTTTTGAAGTTCACTTATTTTCCATGAGTTATGTTATGATGAAAATTTTATGAACCCCATTTCTATTAATGGGTTGTCATATGATGAATGATTAATGTTATTATGAAAAAATATGTATAATATTCATTATGTGATGGGTGGGACCTATATCCTCCACCAATTCATTGGGTATTTATTTATATATCATGAGATAGATATGACATGAATGATATGTTATATTGGTTAAGTAAGATTGTACCGGAATAGGATGTGAACTGGGTCAATAAAAAATACATGAATGGAAATGAACTCGATTCAGTATTGGATGTTGTTCACTATGAAAATCATGGGAGTGAATCATGACTACTATGATGGTATTGGAAGTGAACTAATTCCACAATGAGGAAATGGATGCCACAGGGTATGGTGGAGTGTCTTGCCTAGGGGTTGTAGCTACCTATAGATTTTCTATGCATATGTGTATACCATAATTCCATATATTTTGTTATGTCCTATTAGATTATTTTATTTCATTATTTCATGTTTTTTGTCATATAAACATACAATATTTATTCCATGACTCAAGATTATGATCCTTGAAATGTGGGGTATACTTTTTACATGTTATGTTAATTTTAGTATAGCCTTATTCTAATGTTTTTATATAATCATTGATATCTGATATGGTTACCCATACTGAGAATATGTGCAAAACCATTCTTATATTTCTATTTTTTTATGTTATAATTAATGGTTTTAATTAGGATATGTCCTGGAAATTTGGTATGCGTGATGAAATTTTATGAGATGATAAAGATTATTATGGGATAGTTGTTTATTTTTATATGATATGTAAATATTTTTCCTAATTCCCTAAAACTATAAACCAATAAATGTTCATGGATATGTTAGAGATCCAATATTTTCATTCCCTGTTGTATGTTTTTATGGTAAAATTGGGTCACATTTATCATTATCAAATCAAGAAATGTAATGTTTATGATTTTATCACCGAATACAGAAGAGGGGATTATGGGATGTTACATTTGGTTTTAGATCATGGATTTTATAACATTGTAGATTATGATATTTTAATGAAAAATCACTTATATACTTATAGAAACCACCATTTGTATATAATACCATATGTTCATAGTCATATACACCCCCTTTTATGTTTTTCAATTATAAAATATTAATGGGAAAAATCGTATTCTTAGAGATAATTATGGGTTATAACATTTTTAGAAGAAAAATGAAAGGTATTATTTAACTATATAGGTTAAAACATTTCTATAATTTTGAATTTATTAAGGATAATTTTTAGGATGTTTCTTGCAATTTTTGGAATTTTATAATGATAGATTTAGAAAAATGATAACCCTAGTGATGGGTTCCAAATCATTATATATGATAATGCAACGATGTTTGAACTCACTACCGAAGGGAGACAAGGGTGCATCAAATACCAGTAGAAAATTTGAATTCCTAGTTATAATAGCATTATTATTTTACTTAAACAGTTTTATGGATGAAGAATATATTGATTTTTGGGAACATATGTTTTATCATATAGATAACCATGGGTTTAGATATATATTTGGTGTATAAGTGATTATTTTAATTTTAGAATAAGAACACTATTTTTTGGAAACTTACATAATAATATGGATATTATTTTCTAAATAGAGGTTGAATTTTATTTTCAGAAAACATATGACATTATTTTATATTTATGGTGATACAAATTATTTATGGAAATTATTAGCATATCATTTAGATTATATTATTAGGGAAATTATATAATTGGAATGACACATTAAGGGTTATTGATGTTATCTTGAGAGAAATATTAGATTTATCATGTAAGACTATGGGAATTGAAGTTTCAATCCTTTTTTGAATTATTTCAATGAATGTTAAGAATATTTATTTATAAAATAATTTATTTTGAAATATCGGTGTAACTTTTTACTTTTTTATATTAAATTAGTTTTCCTCATACAAAGGTTTATCATTTTTTCGAATCAACTTTTCTTGTAAAAAACATTTTGGTTGTAGTTAATGTATGAATACAAGAGGAATAGTTTTTTATCTATAATATACTGAACTTTTCTATTATTATATTTTATTTATTTATGGTTACTATTTTGTTTCATTTTGAGTACTTATCTTTTTTTACATTCTGGTGTGTTCTGTAAAAAATTTAGACAAATGAAAGAAAAAGGGTTGTGAATGGTTGGTTCACGGTTTGAGAAAATCATGTACCCCATCCCAGATAATTGTGCAGCCACAGACACTAGGTATTTGAATAGTTGGTGTGTGGTTTTTTGAACCAAGCACCATCTTTGGAGTAACTTTGCACCACTAAAATAATAGGTGCACGCTTTAGGTGCACAGTTTGGGAAAACAATGTAACTCATCCGATAAAACTATGTGAGGGATTTATGTTGACCTAAAAATTAGTTTTTTTAATAACAAATAACCCAAACTAATCATAAATTAACACCCATTCGATCTTAGATGTTCTTTTTTTATTTTTTAGCTCTCCATGTGAATTTCAGGACTTCCTGACCACAATTTTTCATGATTTGAAGCCCATATAAATGATGAAAACCACCCTTACTATGTGTATCCAATATTTTTATTTTATTATTTATTCACCTTTCCACTCTTTTAAATTTAAAAGAAGTTGTCTTCTATTTTTTTAATCTAGTTCCAGGTTTGATTAATCTAGATCTAGGTGTTTGGATATAGATTTAGAATTAATATATCTTGTTTTATCTAATACTGATTTAGTGTTTTAAAATAGGATCATGATATAAATCACTGTGATGCTCAATTTTTTGGATTTCCAATGGCAAGAATTCTTTGTCAAACATGAGGTAGGTGTTCTATTATTTATATCAAATTGTATTGATAACTTTTTTAGGTATGTAGTTATAGAAATTATAGTGTTTTTTAAGAAATTGAAATTCCTAAATATAATTAATTAATGTGTTGAATTAATTACATAGATAATTAGGGTATTGATTGAGTAATTTAATTGGGTGGTTGATTAGATAATACAATTATGGAATTATGATAAATAATGGGTGAATTAATTATCAAAGGATTGAATTATGAAATAGGGGATAATTAATTGGTTGTGTCACATATTGAGATGTTGAATTATAAATTGGTAATAATTAATTTAAAAATTATTTATTAGATGTTTATATTGTTAATGATTAGTTAATTGATGAATTAATTAATGGACTCCTATGCTTAATTAATTGTTGAATAAATTAATTTATGTGATTGAGATTAATTATTCATTTTTTTAATTAATGTAAATGGGTTGGTTAAATAATTTTAGAATAAATTAATGGAATTATTTGTGAGATGTATTTTTGTTGTATATAAATTTGTTTTGATTGTGTTGGAATCATGTGGAACATGGGTTAACTAGGGTGAGAGATAGATAATTCTGATGGAAGACCCTGAGAGCTTCCATTTTGATCTCCATAGGATTATGAGAGACTTCAAGGGAGAGGACTGAGAGAACATTCATGGAAGAGGATCATGAGAGCCTTTGGGGAAGGGGACCATATGTTCCTTCGAGGAGGGAGACATTGAGAGAATGCATTGTGATATTCAAAGGGACCATGAGATCTCATTGATTTGGGACTAGTAAATTTATGTGAGAGTATTCCCCTTTTCTTATAAATCATTTATTATTTTTTTAATCAATTTTGAACCTTGAGGTTAAATCCCTTTTTTTGAAAATTACTCATTCCATACTGGTTTATATATGTTATACATTTTTCAAAATATGAATTGTAATAACGAACGGTAACATGTACATTAAGATCTGTGATATCCCTTGGTTATTGTTTAGACTTTGACATGAGTCTATGTAGGTATTAAGGTTTGAGTTTCCTTAGGAAATATATGGTTAAGTGGTTAAATAAGGATTAATAGATAATTTAATAATTTTTTACTTATTCTTTTTAATTATTTTCATACACAACATCATACACTTGTTATCTGCTGGATATTTTTTATGAGACCTTTGGTGGAGGCCTACTGAGTTGTAATCACACCCTATTCGGGCTACCTCATCCAAACATTAATAGACATTATTTTTGTAGGATTGGATAATGTAAAAGGCTCTGGGTTGGATGGATGATTTGAGAAAAGATCATGGACGGGGGAACCAACTATGTCTCAATACTGACATGGGGGTTGTCGGTATCTCTATTTATAGTTTTTATTTATGGAAATTCACACATACATTAGTTTGGAATGATTGTTTGTTTAGTTGTATATTCTATTTCCTCCCTTTATTATCATGATATGTTGGTATTTTTTGGTCATATGATCTTCTTCTATAGTTTATATATTTCCTCTCTTGTATTTCAATGTAGAAAGAGTTTATATTCTCCACATGATCAAATTATAACACCCTCTATGATATTATAATACTCTCTATGATATTTTGTAGCCTTATGCATATGGGGAGGTGTTCTTGATGATGGTTAGCGGTCCGGATCGGGGCACCAGTGTATGGCACCCGCTCAAGGATGTTACAAATCAGTACCATAGACCGGTTTTTATTTCTTTTTCATTTTTATTACTGTTTATGGAATGGTATATTGGAGACATAGAGAAGTCAATCCTTTTTTATAAGCTTGTTTATAGAGGTTTCAAACCCAGGACTAAGGGAAAACCCAAGTACCAAGGGAGTGATTTTCGTTATTATTGTTTGTTGATATAGTAGAATATTATTTGACCATGTGTGAATCAGTTGTTGTGTGATGGTATTTTTTTTATATGATATATTGCGGATTTTATCGTATCCTAATATGGCATGGAATTTGTGCTTGCATGCATCATTCTGGCCACTCAGGATTGTTTTGGGATATGCATTATTTTAGGCATGCATAAGAATATGGGTTTTGGATAATCTATTAAACTTGAACAACTTTATTTTACTATGAATTTAAAATTAACGAGATGCCTAATTTGAATTTGGAATACTATAAAATGATGAAAATTTTGAAACAATTGTGTTACTAGTGTGAAAAAATTAACAAAAAGAATGTGTTTACCCTTGTTTACCAAGACCTAAGAGTATTATGGTTAAGGGTAGATTAGGATCCTTACTTTTGATTGCATTGCATGGTTTTGGGACAAGACTTTTTTTACTTTTTGTGACTATTGCTCTTATGTAATTGTGATAATGATTTTTTATGAGTCTTATGATGTGTGTTTGTAATTATAGAGTTAATCCTCAATGACACCGCTTTTTGAGAGGATTACAGGAGGATATGGATGATGATGCACTACAAGTAGTGGAACCTGATTTATATATAGTTTCAAGTGAGGATCCATGAGGGGTATTCTGGGAGAACATTGATCAATTCATGCAGTTTATTAAAAGAGACCCAGGGTGGGTTGAGAAAAGAATTATTGAATGGACAAGTGAGTTTTAATTAAATCACATTCGAATGTTTTCTAGAAATACCATAATTGAGTGGGAAGAATTCTACAATGATTCCATGGAGAAAATACATGACCATTTGGGGAACCCTTATAAGAGGAGGGTTATGTTGTCTACATATATGTTATGAGGATTGGAAATGTGATGGTTAGACCTTCATATGTGGACTGTAAAATATGTTTGTATAGTATGGAACAAATTTTTGGTTCTGTTCATGGAACACTTCTACCCATATAGCTAAGATAGAATAGAGAATAAAAGAATATGTTTCTGGCCTAGGGGATCATGTTTGTGATAGACTTTTTGGATTCCTGACAAAAATGCAACACTTGGTTCCTGCGTTTCTAAGAGAAGATACCGCTACAATGAGGCATTTTTAGGATGAGCTTAACTGATATATTAAGTACCAAGATAACCTCATGTGGTTAAATAAATTTATTAAGGTGGTGGCTTGAGTACTTATAGTTGAGGGGAGCCTAATGAAGGCTTCCATTGCAGAACATGTAGTTTCAGCTAGATGATCAAGGGGTACAATATCTAAGGGGAGAAAGCGTCATTATGAGAGATTTATCCAGAGAAGTGGAAGTAGTATGGCCATGGGGAATAGTTAGTCACCCAATACCATTATCCAATGATTTTCCTAATGTGTGGTTGGTCAGGACACTTTTTTAAACATTATATCGATCACTAATTGAGTTTTGAGGATGCAACATTATGGTAAATCTATAGAGGTTCTGCAAGAACCTGAGGTAGACAGGTAGTGATTGAGGATCTGGCCATGACCTAAGAGTAGAAAGAGGTTATTCTACAACACATTAGTCTACAATATGGATATCATCTAGATGAGGTGGTAGAGGTAGTGGATGTGGTGCTTCTAAGAAAATGAACCCATATCAGTAGATTGTTACCACTCAGGGAAGTGAGAAGACGTCGTGTGGATGGGGAGAATGATAATTTCATGTTGTTCAACCTACACTTGTGGATAGAGAGGTTGGACCATCTACAGTGAGAGGTTGTAGTCTTTTATCTTTTATATTATCTTGTAAAGTATTTGATAATGATTCCTCTCTTTCGTTTATATATGAAAAACACATTATTGGATTGTGCTTGGAGGTGGAGATTTTGAGCCAGATAATAAATACAGATACACCATTGGGAGTACGTTCTAGAGATATCTATTTCTACAAGGGGTTTTCTATCAAGATTGGGGAGTACATTTTCCTCTAGGATATTTACATTCATGATATGTAATTCTTCGACCCAATTTTTGTTATGGAATTTCTGGTCACATAGATAGCCCACATTGATTGTTTCCACAAGAGATTGAAATTTAAGTTTCATATTTGTGACAATTATATTCATTATTTGTAGTGGAATATCCAGGCAGGATGAGCAGGGATAATTATATAGAAACTGGCAGAGTTCATAGCTCAAGTTTGTAGTAATTTTCTAGATGACAAAGATTTGAAACTAGATGTATTTTGACCAATATTCGAATGGTTTCAGGATGTGTTTCGTAAATACTTCTTAGTGATACCACCTGAGAGATATGTGGAATTAACTAATGAGGTCATTCTACAAGCCATGACAATATATATTACACCATACATAATTTAATTGAAATAGATTCATGTGATCAAGAATCAACAAGAGGAATTAGTGGATTGGATATTTATCCACCCAAGTGTTTCGGCTTGATATTCTCCAGTTCAGTTTTCTAAGATGTTCGATGGCCTCTATGCTTGATGGATCCTTATTGGGTGATGAACAAGATTATTATAATGAACTGATATCCTATTCAACATATCAATGATTTTTTTTTTTGACTAGTTGAGAGGATCTTCTATGTTCTTAATGATTGACATGAGATCAGGGTATCATCAGTTGAGAGTTCAGAAATTTTATATACCGATTACTTCTTTCAGAAGAAGATATGGCCTTTATGAGTTCATTTTAATTCCATTTGGGTAGACAGCTACGTCAGTAGTGTTTCTGGCCATGATGAAATTAATCATCCATCCAAATATGGATCAGTTTATGGTAGTTTTTGTGGATGACATCTTAGTACTCATGACCATCATGATCAACACCAAGACATCATCCTAAGTACTTTGAGAGAGAATCCACTATACACTAACCTATCTATGTGTCAATTTTGGATTGATAAGGAACACATCATATGAAACATTATCTCGAAGGAAGGTGTTTCAATATATTCTAATAAGGTTCATGCAGCAATTTCTTAGGATCGTCAAAAAACATATTTGATATTGGTAGCTTTCTGAGGTTAGAAAGATATTATCGGAGATTCATATAAGATTTTTCATAATTGGAATCAAAACGTTTTGGGTTGAAAAATAAGGTTATAATGTTGTATTGGTCATAATCATTGGATAAATCCTTCCCATAGTTGAATAAGAACTTGACATCGAAAGCAATATTGATCCTACCAGAGCAGGGTGTGGAGTAAATGGTATATTGTGTTGCTTTTATAATCCAAAATAGAGAATTGTTGATACATGGAGACTGAGTTGTGGAAAATGGGTCGTGGAATTTGAGGCCACTTAGATGTAAATACCCTATGAAAGACCTCATGTTATCATCATCATTTTATGCACTTAAGTGTTGTTGACATTATCTATTGGGAGAAATGGTCGTTATGTGTATACAAACCACAAGAATGGAGTATATATTTTCATAATGAGAATCAAATCATCAGTAGTGGATAAGGTTTATGTATATATAGTATTTTAATTTGGAACTAGAATATATGAATCAAAGGGGGAACATTGTGGATGATACTTTAAATAGGAAAAATCAGGCTAAGGGGTTTTAGGTGTCTGGTGTTGATTAGAAGATTGTGACTCTACTAGTTGAAATGCATGTGGATGTTCAAGAGCTTCGGGAGCAGATGACTTTCAAATCTGATTCAATGAAGCCAATACATTTTAGATGGATCTAATATAGATAGTATGAGGATCCTAATTGTTTAGCCTTGAGGGAATTCTTTGATGGTGGGAAGTCACCTTCAGATTGGAGCATAGATAGGGATGATGTCATCTATGTTCGGAATCGATTTATAGTTCCTACGATATTGCAAGAGGAGATTAAGATGTAATTTCATGCCTCTATAAAGGTGGTACATCCAGCTATAAAAAAATTTACAATGATTTATGGTGATATTTTTGGATTCTAGGAATGAAAAAGGATATTATAGGGTTCGTGACATGATGCTTCACCTATTCGTTGGTAAATGAAGATCATCAATAACCTAGAGGTTTTCTACATTATTGTTTCATTTTATAATGGATGTTGGATGTTGTGATAATGGAAATTGTGTTTGGTCTCTCAAGGATGGCTCAAAAGAATGAATCTATTTGGGTTTTTATAGATTGATTCATGAAAGAAGTTCATTTATTGCCTATATGGGAGAGTGTATCATTGGAGTAGATGGGATATTTGTATGTTCGGGAGATAATATTTCCACACAGCATTCCATAGAATATAAATTCATACCATGACCCACATTTCAATTCATTCTTTTAGAAGTTTTGGAAAGAGGCAGTTGGTATATAGGTATTATTTAGTATGTCCCTCCACTCAGATACAGATGGGAATTTGGAGTATAATATAAATGATCTTGAGGATATACTTGGGGAAAGTGTTCTTGACATCAGTGTGTCGTAGGAGAAGAACATGGATTTAGTGGAGTTATACTGTATCAAGATTTTTTTATATGGGGATCCTTATGACAGGACATGAATATCATCGTTATGCTAGATGAAGGCTAGTGAGTCATAATTGTTGGGATCGAGTCTCATGCAGGAGATAACGGAGATGGTGCAGCTATTTTAGAAATATATAGCTTTGTCTCATAGTATAAATATTTTGTATGCGGATGGATGGAGATGACACCAAGAGTTTATAGAGGGTGATCATGTATTCTGTCAGGTGTTACCTAGATTGGTCCACTGTAGGATAATAAAGATAGGAAATTTGGTTCCTAGGTTTGTTGGTCTTTTGATATTGTTGACAGAATCGGGAATGTGGTGTACCAATTTGATATCACACCAAAATATAGTGAGATGAATTATGTTTTTCATGTATTAAATCTATGTAGGTAACTACCTAAACCATCGCATGTGATAAATGTTGATGATGTTGAGGTATAGATTGGAGTGTCCTTTGGGGAGAATATGATGCATGTGTTGGATCACAGTGAGAACAAGATGCAAGGATGGACAATGTTGATAGATTGAGTATTGTGGAAAAATGGGAATGTGAAATAGGGTACATGGGAAAGGGAATCAAATATGTGGTCTCAATGTACAACCCATATTGAATTGGAATCATGGTGATGATTGGGAGGGAAACTCCATGACGAGGTGTTATAAGGTGGGGATATTGTAAGATTCCAAAAAATTATGAAAAAATCTAAGGGTTGTTTATGGGTATAATTTTTTTTAAATTTTCAGTAATTTTCATTTTAATTTTACATTAGGGTTTGTTTAGGTGACAATTTTGTAAAATAAAAGAGAAATGGGTTGTGCATGGTTGGTGATAGGTGATATAAAACCATGCACCCCTTACTAGAAAACCATACAACCCATGACAATGGGGTTTTCATGTTTTTCGCACAATTTTTAAAACTATAAAGCAACATAATAATAACTATTCAACCCTAAAATAATAGGTGGATGGTGTAGGCTCACGGTAAGGGAAAACAATCCACCTATACATAGAAATCCTTGTATATGATTTATGTTTACCTAAAAGTTAGTTTTTTAATTACTCAGGCCCCTAAATAATCCCAAATTGACCCACATTCGATCATAGGTAGTATTCCATGATATTGGAGCTCTCCTAATGAATTTCTGGCCTCCCTGACCTCTGTTCTTCTCTATTCAATGCATTGATCGATGATACACTCTTATCTTAGTTAGTGGATAAAATTCTGTTGTTTTCTAATTCATCCTCTTGTCTTATCACATTATTTTATAGGGATGTTATCATTTATTTTACATGATATAGATCAAGATATGATGAATCCAGATCTAGTCCAGTTGATCTAGATATAGAATTTGAAGATCTTATTCTGACAAATCTTGATTTAGGGTTTTTTTATCTGGATCCCGATCTAAATTGTTGTGCTGCTAAATTTTGGGGATTTCCACTAGAGAGCATTCTTAATCAAACTTGAGGTAGGTGGTCAATTATTCAAATCCCATAGTATTGAAAACTTTTTAATGTATGTTGTTATATAAATTATAGTGTTTGTTTAGAAATCTAAAATAATAAATCTAATTAATTACTGAGGTTATTTAATTAAATGTGGAATTAGAGGATTAATACAATAAATGATTTAGGGGATTGATTGAATAATTGAATTGTATAAATCAGATAATTAATGGGTGAATTATTTTTTTAATGAATTGATTTTTGAAATTTGGGATAATTTATTGGTTTAGTTAATTATTGAAATATTGAATTATAAATTTGTAAAAATAAATTCTATAACTAATTATTGGATGATGAGATTTTTAATGATTTTTTAATTGATGAATTAATTAATGGACATATATGACCAAATAATTACTACATTAATTAACTGGGAAGATGACCGTGAGTTGCTTCAAGGATGAAGACCCTAAGAGCTTCAATTGTTATTTTAGAAAGTAATGTGAGAGCTCATGGACTTGGGTATGGGAAAAGACCGTTGGATATTTCTCCTTTTCCTTTAAAGATTTTATTCATTTTTTTATTTCTCACAATAGACCCTTGAGGCCAGAGCCGTTTTTTTCACGTAACAAATAACATAATGTTTTAGATGTGTAAAACCATTTTCAAGATATAAATTATTATAATGCATGGTTACATGGAAATTTATATGTATGATATACTATGGGGATAGTTTAGACTCTAGAACGAGTGAAACTAGGTGTCGAGGTTCAAGTGTACACAAGAACTAGCTAGTTAGGTAGTCAAATAAAGATTAATTAATAATGTAAGAACAAATTAATTATGTATTTAAATTATTTTCATAAACAACTAAATACACTTGTTTTTTTACTAGATATCATTTTAAACACTATTTTTGGTGGCCTACTCAGTTCTACAAACACCCTATATGTGTTTCCTGATCTGTAACTGAATAGACTTTATTATTGCAGGATTGATTATAGGAAAAGGCCACGGCTAAGATGCATGGTTTTGGAATGGAGCTTGTATTAGGGAACTGAATGTGGTTTGGAACCCTCTTGGGAGTCTTAGATTTCTTTATTTGTTGTTTTCATTTTAGACACATGACACAAACATTAATACGGAATGTTTTCTACTTTAGTAGGTTATTTATTACCACCTTTGATTATCCTAAGACATAGTTATTGTTTATTGTTATATATTGTTCCACTATTGTTTATTTATTTTCAATAGTGTATTTCTCTAATAAAATCGGTTATAGTATCTACATGATTGAACTAATAGACCCTTGTTTCTTGTTGGCAGCCTATGGCATATGTGGCTGCATACTTGAGGTAATGTAGTGATCCTAAAAGGGGAACCATAATTATTTACCTAGGCAGGGATGTTACATTTTCCAATTGTGTAATTCTTGATCCATGGATGTTGATTCTAATGCTTCGGGTATGAAAATTTCATACTCACCATTTAGTAAAAAGATGAGTTTTTGAATGATATTTATGAAAGGAAAAACGTCTAAATTTTAAAGTAAATGTATATCACTATGTTCTTGATCATGTTTGTAAAAAATTTCAACAACTCTAAAAAATTATTTTGGACTAAAAATCTCATATGTTTACTTTTTTTACAAACAAATTAACAGCGTTTTAAACCATAAGTGATTTATGATTTTTTGATGGTTAACATTATCATTACCATGTTATCTATCACTATTTATTAATCATTGGGAGTTATTTTTTACTTATGTGTCATTTTTTTCATATACAGAAACCATGTATGTTTTATTTTATATGACCTTGATACTTTATTTTCTCTCTTTCCACGAACAATTTTTATTCATCCTTTTTCGAATGTGGGATTTCAAATAATGTAATTTGAATTCTCAAAACCCCATTATGGAGAATAATTTAAATTTACAATGTTGAAATTTATTAAATAGAGGGAGAATTTAATATCCCAAGATTTTATAAGGAAATACTATGTTCGATAGTGTATAAGATACAAAACACTGAGCAGAAACGATAAATGAAATATTATTATGTAACTATTATAACATATTTGTCAAATTGGAAAGTATAAAAAGGGATATCTGATTTATGAAATAAATATAAATATACTAATAAAATAAAATTATAGGAAAATTAATATAAAAGTAAAATATTTTTAAAAAAAATCATTTTCTTCTTTAAAAAATATGTTTTCATCAAAAATGGTATTTTTTTATTTTTAAGAATAAATATTATAATTAATTTATGGAAGTCTTTAATAATTGATTTGATAAACATAATATAATTTTTAACACATCATGTCAAAATTAGACTATCCTGGAATTTTAAATAATTATGAAAAATAGAATTTTTTTTATGAATAGTAAAAAATGTATTTCTGGATGAAATGTGGTAACTTATGTGATATCTTCAAAAAATAACTGCTTTATACAAATTTTTCAAACTTATGTAATTATTAATGTATAATAATTTAATACAAATATAAAACATAAATAATTTAAAATATATAAATTATTAATAATCTCATGATAAATAAAAATCCATTTTTAGTGTTGGAGCAACAGTTGTGCATCATTGGATAAGTAAATTTTTTTGTATTATAGCTATTAAGTAAAATAATAAATGTATATACATGATTTTTTTTATTAAAAATAATGAGTAAATTATTATTTTGACTAATATATTATAATTTTATACGTATATAATGAGAATCATGTACAAATGATTATGTAATGCTTACGCAAGGGATGAAAACTAAAATTGAAAAATTGAATAATTTTTCTTGATATGGATGTGAGTAAATATACATAATGAAATAATATAAAAAAAAATCTTCAGATTAATTAATTGTAATTAATTTTTAATTTTTATAGATGAAATAATTATACTATATTCTTATGCAACACTAAAGCAGTGCTTGTGCATGTAGATGAAAAATCATTTTAATCATTTAAATTAAATTAATAATAATAATTAATTAATCCAAAAAATTATTAAATATAACTAGTTGAATATATATTTAACATAATCATCCAAGGGCCTAATTTTCTTTTAGATGCACTTGGATGTGATCATGACCTTAACAGTTTTTTATTTAATAAAATAGTAATCATGTCACACTCTTGATTTTAATATGTATATTATTTCAAATATGGGGTTATCCAGAGGATATGTTAACTAAGAATATTATTTTGAAATGTAAGGTATTTTTATACATTATTTTATTTTATTTTTAAATTTTAGTAAAGAGATAATTTCCTTAAATACTAAAAGAACGTTGATGTAGTAATTATTTTATTGATGGAAATATCTAAAAAATGTTCCTAAAAATTAAAATAAATATAATTTCAAATTACTAAATCCATACATGAAATTCATATATGACCACAACATTATTACGATATAATAAAATAGTTTTTTATAATTCTATTTATTTTAGTTGATGTTATTAAAATTAATACAATGGAGTGT
This sequence comes from Viscum album, assembly GCA_963277665.1. Classification (NCBI taxonomy): domain Eukaryota; kingdom Viridiplantae; phylum Streptophyta; class Magnoliopsida; order Santalales; family Viscaceae; genus Viscum; species Viscum album. The sequence goes on from OY728127.1 coordinate 807,728,425, forward strand.
TTCAAAATTGTAAATAATGATATTTTATGAAAATAATATATCATTAGATTATTTTTGAATCATAAAAATAATAAATAAGGACATTATGGATAATTTATGGTCAAAAATATCATAAATTGGATATTTATGATCTAATTTAAACATTATATGTAAAAGATTTGTTTTTAATATTGATAGATTTGTAAACATTGTTAAAATTAAAATATGTTATCTAATTGAAAATAAATATGAACATGTTTAAAATTACACCAATATATGACTAAAATCTATTGGTAGATGGGATTAAAACCCTATACCAACTTATATTTAAATCCCATTACATTTAGAGGTAATTTAATTAATGTTAAATTTTTTAGTAATTAATAGTTTGAGAAATTCCAAATGTGACCCTCACCTAAATTATAAATGGATACATCCTCTCTCAATTAATGACACCACTTGAAGCCTTATATCTCAACCAAACCCTACCCAATACTCTTAAACCTTACTTATACACATTATTGAGGTGATTTTATTCACAAAATTCCAACAGTAGGTCCCTTTATAGGATATATAAAGGAGTCTTCTTAGGAGTTTTGATGATATACGATGAATGTCGAGAATTGATGTATCGAATTTCATAACTCTATTTCCATTAATTCTGTTAAACTACTACCTCATTGATTATATCATGTTGATATTATGCATGAAATGAATTTTTACTATCTTATATTGTATTTACACATTTTTACGTGGATTAATTGTTGATACACATAATCGATTCATTTGATTAACTCTTACTTCAATGATATGATCATTGTAAGGGACATTGTCTCAATTATATTTCATTGTGGAATATGTTAATGTTATGAACCAATAATCATTTATGATTTGAATATTATTCTCCCATGGCATGTTATATCATGAATTTATTTATTCTCATGATATTTAATGTTTCAATGAAATTATTTTTTGGGGAATATGATTCAGCTGATTAGAAATTGGTATGTGTTTATTTAAAATTATTGTCATTATTAGATAGTGTTTCTGTTTAAGTCTCAACTAATGTATTTTTATTTCTCATGGCCATTATTTCCAAAAAAACGTAATTGTTTTTATTATTATTCAATGAGTGATTAATTTAATTTTTACCCCATATTTGATTTTTTAAAAACAAATTAAATTTAATCGTCTTGTTATTTTCTATAATGTTATTTTATGATTTTTCCTACAAAAGTTTAAAAGGAATGTATTTTTAAAATATATGTAATGAACAAAATTTCCCATTTTTATGACCCCTTAATGTTATAAAGCTTCCATTACTATATTACATGGTTATTTTCAATGAAAATTCTTTGCATTATAATTGTGTGGATTTTAAAAAAATTATTCCAAACTAGAAATGATATTTCCCTCAAGAAGTATTTCAAGTGGTCTTTCAATGTCATTCTTCAATCAAAGGTAACATTATCTTATGATAATTTTTCTTTACTAGTGATTTGATCCAAGGATACTATTCATGTTATTTATTTGTATGGTTTATGTTTATGATGGAATTAGGTCTATGAATTTCATTTTATTTTAATGAGTTATGTTATGATTACGTTCATATGAAATACATTTATTTACATGGGTTCTGATATGATGAATGATTCATGTTCTTTTTGAACAAATATATATGATTTTAATTATGTTATGGGTGAGACCTATATCTCTTTCTAATGTTTTTGATAATATCTCATGAGATCGATATAACTACAACATGCAATGTTGTCGGTTCAATAAGACATGACTAGAACCAGGAGTGAATTCGGGTTACTAAAATATACCACCAATAGGGGATAAACATAGTTCAGTGTGGGAAATTTTACACTATGATGTTATTGGGGGTGAACCTTGATTTATATGATGGTTTGGGGAGTGAACCCATTCCACTATAGGGAAATGGATTCCACTGGGGAAAGGTCGTGTGTCCCACCTCGGAGGTGTATCAACCTATGGATTATCTATGCTTATATGATTTCCAAAATTATATGTCTGATATTATGCTCTGATGGATTATTTTCTTTGATTATTTTATTATTTTTTCATTTTGAACATAAAAGATTTATTCCATGACTCAATATTATGATCTTAGATATACAAGTTATAATGTTTAGATGTTATATTAATGATCTTATATCCTTATACTAATTATATGCTTATGTAATATTTGATATCTCTTATTGTTACCCTTAATAAGAATATGATATAACCCTTACTTATTATTCCATTTCCCTAGGTTATTAATAATGGGTTTAAGTTGGATATGTCTAGAAAGGGTTGTAAACATGATTAAATTTTGGGAGATGATATATAATCTTATGGGCCAGATTTAAATTTTTATATAATATGTATGATTTTGTCCTAATATTCTAAAAATATAAACCTAAAATTTTTATTTGGTGTGTATGTGATACAATACATCCTTTTTATTTTGTAAATTTTTTGGGAGAAATTTGGGTCACATTTATCAGTATCAAATATAGAAGTTTAATGTTTATGATTTCTTGGAACCAATTCTAGAGGTGAATATTCTGGGATATTACATGGTGTGTAATTTAATGGAACATGTGGATTGTTTTGAGAAAATAGTGTACTTTAATGGAAACTTATATTTTATGGTCAGTTAACTATATGATTTTCTTATCTTATTTTTTTTTTTCTGATTCTCTATTATTTTATGTAAAAGTGATATAAATTTTTATTTTTTAAGTTTCATGTGTGGGAAACCCCTTATATACTTCATACTGAGTTTATATACTCACCCCCTATATATGCATTCTGGTGCATATGATGTCATCATTATTTATGATACAAGTAAGTGGAGTACCTCTTTCAAGCTAGTGTGATGTGTTAATGTTGTGGATTGGGAAGAATTTATGATCCTAGATGTAATTTAATGTTGAGTTTTGGAATGTTCCATATGGGACACCTAGAATAATTTTTGGGTTATTTAATTTAATATTAATGTTTCTATTTAATTTAACAATTTTATTATTATGTATAGATGTTTTATGTTTTCAGGTACGCTTTTTTATCCACTCATGAATTATAAAAATGTGACAATTATCGTTGAGTAGTATTTGAAAGGTTGTGAATGAAAGAGAAAATCATTCAACGAAATATTACTAAACCACAAGAAATCATTTCCAATATTTTGTGTCTGGAGAATGTCACCTAAATTTTGGGTTTCATCGATCATTCCTAATCTAATGGGATGGATTGGGATGTAAAAAATGGTATAAATTTCATATGATCTGTGTGTTGGAATGCTACAAATTAATATATGATGGTTCAGAACCCTAAATGTAGAGAATAGAAATTCATATCTAATCTATTTACATTTTAATTTAGGTTACCAAGGTGGTTCGTGTATGAAACATGATTTTACTAACTTTTATATTATTCATTACCTCATCATCATTGGTTTTAAAGATGAGCATGTAATATCACACATTAGTAATGATACTTCCCACTAGGATTTATTTATTTATATTATAATTTTTTGGTTATGAATTGGTAAATTAGTACATCATAACCTTCATTGTTTAAATGGGTAATTATTCCAAGGTATAAAACTATTAGTTTCTATAAAATTATTTAATGAACAATGTGAAATACACTCTATATTTTTGTTTTTTATTAATTGTTTCAATAATTCTTCAATTTTTATGTATTATTTCTAATTTATTTTTTAAAGGGACATAGAATTGGTAGGGAACAAGAACTTTTACTTGAGTGGAAAACAATTATTATTAATTGAATATATGTTAATTAGAGTAAATGTTATTTTATGATAATGTTTAAAATTTTACAATGAGTACTCAAATAAATATTTACATAATTATTGTCCTCCATTATTAAGGATACATGATTTTCTTATATTATAAGAAACATTTTCACATGACAGTATATTTTTTTTTCCTTAAATTTTATAATTTTAATTAAATTTTATGCATTGATTTAAATTTAATTATTTGGAAAAAAAATTATATTGCCTATGTTTTGAGAAAGTGTATGTTATAACATTATATTATTATTTACATGGTTTATTTGAGTTTATGATAAAAAGAATTAAATGTGTTATCCTATGTTATGTACACAATTAGTTAATATTATTTTTTATAATGAGTATAGAACCAAATAAAATTAGGCATATGCTAAAATATATAATTTGTGGTAATTATTAATATATTTTTTAATTCATATAACTATTGTAATATCGGTTATGATAGATTTCCAAATTCTATGACATGCTAATAGTAGCTATATAATTTGTTTAAATTTTTATGCAAACTAATTTAGTGAAAAAAAATCATTAAAAAGTTATTTCAGAATAGAATGAAAGGAAAAAGTACATGGGTAATTATCACACAAATATCATATAATTTGTTTGTTAAAAAATTACTCTACATCATATTTTTTGAAGATAATGTTACTAGCCTATGTATTAACTATATTTTTGGATCATGAATGGATAATGTAAAGACCCGGATTTCCCGTGGAAATTTTTTTAAAAAAAATACATGGGAATTTTACAAGTCCGCAGTTTCTAACGGCGCTTGATTCTGAGCTCCGGTGTGCCCGGAATCAATTTCTAAAGTTTTTCTCGGGTACGTTCAGTAAACGTGCGGGTGGGATTTTATATCTTTTGAACCGGTGCTCAGAATTGAAATCTGAGGGAACCGTTGAACTCACAGCGTCGGTCATTGCTTAGTAAGACCTTCACCACAGTTGTGTTTTAACATGATTGGAAGATAGATTTTGGGGTTCATTAATTAAGTTAAATAAAAATAAGGTGATAGCTTATTTTTATTTCATGGTGGTTAAAATCTCCAAGGGGGGGGTTGGAGGTGGGGACCACCACACCATAACCTCCCATGAGAGGTTACGGTGGTGGGGCCCACCCGCACGTAACCTCCTTTGAGAGGATATTTATCGGTGGGGACCACCCGAGATTTAAACCCCTTGGAACCCCCAATTAAGTGGTGAAACTCTCCACCTCCCCCAATCATTTAATTTTGCCAACCCATGCATTTAATTAATTGAAATCTCTCTTCCTTTATTTTTTTGGCACCTTTTGAAATCTTTTGAATTTTTCCAACTCCCCAATTAATATGCCAACGCTCGTGTATTAAATTTGGTGGATTCGGGTTATTAAATTAATCCAATTCAAATTTTTCACAAACAAAATTAATAGGATTCTCACTCTATTATTTTGTTGGTATAATCTTTTATTGGAGATTTGGGTAGAGCTTTGGAGAACCCTTAGAAAATTATCTCTCGACGAAGAACACCCCCTTCCAACGAAGAACGACGAACACCTTTCTTTGATCTTCGACTGAGCTTAAAGAGAAGGAGCCGACCACGAAGAATTCCAACGCCGCATCTTCCTCGGTCTCCTACCCTGAACGCCTCCCAACGTCGACGAATCAATGCCTCCTTTTTCCCGCGACTTCGTCTACGAACGACAAACGAGGTAGGGGGATTTGTGTTGGTTTTATTCTCGTTATCCGACGTTCTATTTAGGGAGTAAGTTATTCCATTTTATATCAACTTAACATGGGGGGGTTCGGACCGCACGAACACAACCAACCCTTCCCCTTTGTTGTTCTCGATTTTATGGTGACGACATGGCAAAGAGGTGACGGTGAACAAAGGTGGCGCTACCCACGCCCTCTGCGAACCGCACCACCGGCCAAGCGGTGCCTGACCCGTGCTGCTCTGCGGCCCTACCGACGGCCCGTCACGCCTCTCTGGCACACTGCCCGCACCCCGCGGCGCCCTGCCCCCCCCCCCCCCTGGCGCTCTGTCGCGCTGCAGGCACACCCCGTGGCGCCCTGCAGCCCTGCCCAGCGCCCCCCGGCGCCCTACCGCGCTACCTGGCGCGCCCACACGTGTTGTATGGCGCCCCCTGCGCTTCCCGACACCCCCACACGCTGCCCGGCACCCCGACATCTTTCCCGGAACCCCCACAGCCTGCCCCGCGGCCTACCGCACCCTTCCCGGTGCACCCGCGGCTTGCCCGATGTCCAGTCGGCCTACCAGCGCCCCGCGCGGTTTGCCCGCTCGCAACCCGGCCACCGACCTCCCGATCCAACCCGCGACATCCCCCGCGGTGTCGTTGGCCGAACTGGACTGGTCTTCCGGGCCGAGTCACCTAGTTGCGTACGTGGCGACTACCAGGCTGAACCGCCCTTGTGGTCCGCTGGGTCGGGCCCTGCGGACTGGGTTAAAACTTAGCGGGCTGACCCACCCATTGGGCTGGGTCAGACCTAGCGAGTTTGACCGGGTCGACCCCGACCGGGTCGACCCAGACCGAGTCGGCCCAGACCAGGTCGGCCCAGACTGGGTTGGGCCGAGTCGGTCTGACCGGGTCGGACCAGACCCAGGCCCATTACTGACCATTTGCTTGCTTTGGCCATATCTTTAGCACTAGACGTCCGTTTGACGAACCATAAGCGGCGCTAGTATTCTTGGAACGAAGTTGTCCCTTTGATAATACCCCATGGGAGTTCAGGGTATAGTTGATATACGGTCAGGTTGGTTCGTACATGAAACCAACCGAGCCCCCGGGACTAAAAGGCTAATAACTCACAGACCGGGCGTCTGATTGACGCGTCGTCTGTTAAGTTGAGACCCTTATGACGTGTCGGACCTTTGAGATACTTCCATGTGAGACTTTGGGACACTTGGAGTATCAAACAGTAGCTCATGAAGCGGATCCTCCCAGAAACGAGCGTACGGAGTACGGAGACCTAGTAGCTGACAGACCTGATGACTGCATGACCGATTCGACTCGGAGTGATTCGAATAGACCAGTGGGGAGTTCCTGGTATTTGGCGGCAGACCCATGGTGGATGGATCACCCGGTATTTGGTGACAGACCCACAACGGACGGAGCGCCCGGTATTTGACAGCAGACCTGCGGTACTTGACAAGAGGAGTACCTCAGCAGTACAAGGTTAGTGAGAAGTGCCTCGGTGTCGCAACAGGCCCACTGTACTCGACAGATGAGGAGTTCTCCAGTAGCCATGGTTTCGATAATGAAAATACTGGTTTGAGCTGAGTCAATGACCTCTGTGTTTTCCTCATGATTGAGATGAGTTACTAGATAACTAGGGTATATGTATGGGCATATACCTAAGTAATGGTTATCCATTTAAATCATACTTTGTGGTTTATCCTTATTGGATTTTGTGAGACCTTGAGGGTCTCGAGGTCCCTAATGAGTATCGTTATACTCACCCCTACACGGGATATGCCCGCACCTTGTTGTATTGGATGCAGACGACGGATAGCATTGACCGAGGCGGAGTGTACGAGGACTGGACGGTACCTGGAGGTGGACCTCACGGCGATTCAGTACCCAGAGGAGACGGATGGACGTGGAGCACTGAGGAGGATATATGTACCTACCCTTCAGGTAGGATTCGTGGTGGATGATCCAGGAGCTACTAGACACCTTCCAACTGTATGTCTTTTTAGTTGTATATGTTTTTCCTTTCCTTGTACTTTACTGTTGGGCTTGTATTTCCGGACCCTTTACTTTCAACATACTTGTCATACAGTTTTTACTTAGTGTTTGCTTCCAATTGTACTCTGATTGTGTGTGTTTACTTTTTATAAAGGAAATTTCTTCCCAGCTTTGGGATTTATGCCTTTGGTGCTAGTCGCCAGCCCCTGACCTATGGAAGGCGGGCTTGGGGTAGTCACGACACAGGTCCCGAGGACGGGTCGTGACAGATAAGAAAAAAAGAAACCCTTATATATATATATATATATATATAATTAGTGCATATTTCTTAAATGTTGTTTCATGGTGGTTATATGACTCAATTTGTGGTTTTTATGCTATCTTATTTGATGAAATTTTTTCGCATGATAGTAATTTTTCAAAATAATAAATTTTATTTGTATCTTTTTTTGTAAAAAAATTCTAGATTTAAAACAAGGATTGAAAATTGGGTTTATAGAATTTCTTGTGAAATTTTATCAGTTTTATGTGTTTAATAAATGATTTAAGGACCCTTCTTGGGAAAAAAGTCTTTAAATGGATCTTTAGGGATAATAATTTATTAATGTAAACTGTTTCTTGTTTAGGAAATATAATATTACCTATTTTTTAGAATGTTATTCATTTAAATGTTGCCTTGTGGAATGATTATTATTAAATAATGTTCAAAAGAGGATTTCAAAATGATTTTAATATTGTTCATACTCAATGAATAATTTAATTAGTTTCCTTAAATACATATATTTAAAGGAAAATTTTCTCTTTAAAACATTATCATTGTTTTTCGAAATTGAAAAAAAATTATAGTTCTTTCTGGTAATGTTATAAGGTAGTTAATTTTTTGGTGGAAACCATAAAATGGATTATTTTAATAGGAATTTTTGAGTTATTGTGTATGGGAAATATGTGGATGGATATTTTCTTGTTATTTTTTTACATTGGTTGTGTATGATATATTGGTTATATTAATTTCACATGTTTCCTTGTATATTCTTTCATTTTCATATCCTTGTACTATTGGTTATTATTATTGTGTAGTACATTCAATATATGGAAAAGAATATAGTGGTCTCATGTGGGAATGAGATCTCACGAGATGAGTATCAGGAAACCTAATGGGTAGTTGGAGATTATGGGATATCATTTAGTCAGCATGCTCAATTATCATTAACGTGGCCTAGATTTGGTGGAATTCATTCTCTTATAACTTTTTTTATTATAATCCATGGAATGAAATAGTTCCTAGAATTCAATGTAATAATTTTCACAATGACTGGTTAGTCACACTCAATTTTTTTGAAGGATATTTTTATATTTTAAAAATAGATAGGACATGAATTGGTTAGGTTTCACTAAGATTGGAAATGAATAATCCCTTCTTTTTTCCAACAAATCTATGTCAAATATCTTTGTTAGGTGCGGGTTTACATGAGTAGTTCAGAATATGAAACCTTCTTTATATTTTTCCTACAGTAGAGTCATCATAAATTTCTTGTCCCTAGGTTTAATAATGACAATTTTATTTTATTACATACCTCCATGATTCTTAACCTCTATGATTATTTGGTTATTTCCAACTCCTTACATGTATCTTATCATATCTGGTCTCCCTGATAATAGATTTAACTAGGATAGAAATTTCAATGTTGGTGGGGTATTTTATGTATTAAAATTATTGAATATGTGTCAAAGGTTATATAAATGTTCAATCATGTTTGATTCCTGGGTTAAATTGCTAAGAATAATTTGGATTATACACAACAAGATGATTTCATGGATTTATATCTTGTACCACTCATTCCATTTTCATGCGACCAAGTCCTAGGATGTTCAGTGGTCAACTTCTGATAATCTTATAATTAGGTTAAATTATAATGGTGGAGATCCATAGAGTGTGGGGAAGGGTATAGAGTTCCTCTCTTGTGTCTTCTAGTCTTATTCTGATTCCTATTAATATAAAAATACATTCAATAGGATTGTTCTTTTATAGATAGGGATATTACACAAGGTCGTAAATATTGAACATTAACCAAATTGTATGTTGTGAGTGTTACATGTACATTTCTATTATTTGGATTTTGTCCTCATGGTATTTGAAACCAGATGTATTCTAAATAGTGGGTTCATTGAGGTGGTAGTTCTACAACTCATTGAGTTTGATATTTTCATTCTTATTTAGGGGATATTTTCTAGGAACTACAGATAGTGGGGTATTCATAGGAGTTTTTTTACCTTGAATCCTATAGAAATCTTCATATCCTTTGACTGAGAACTCATTTACTTGGGGTTTATTTGACAAATCTTTTATCTTTGTATTTCTCTCGGCTATGAGTAGAGGATATAAACATATATCAAGAGGGGTATTTTATCTAAATTTAGTCTCATGGGAAGTATGTGATGAAATGTTTTAGTTTAGGAAAGGATCCCATTCCCTTTATGGATCATTAATAGGATTCCATTTATCTTTATATGTTTTATATAACCCTATTTGGAGATTCAAACCATCATCTATGCTAATTTTTGGCTTTCTATATCGGTTTTAAATTGGATTACAATGTAGTTTGTAAAGTATCTTGTGTACATTGCATATTCTCATGGGTGAGGAGTTGTCAAATAGGCATGTGATTGAAGATACATTATTAGTGGGTTGGACCATTCATGATTCTCCACTATATTTATGTGGTAGTTTTTTCATTATCAATTAATTCCAAATTCAGTACATTGAATCTAATTATCGTATTTCTCAGTGGTCAGATGGTGAGTCAATATCAAGTTATATATTTATTGTTCTCATGTCACTCATCATCCATTGGTTCTAGTAGGTTCTCAATAACATTTTTATCTCGTGAAGGGGATGATAATATCATTCTAGGTAAATGCATATTTTTTATGCGTCAATTGTAGAATTATCCCTGGGTTTGTATGAACATTCTGGATAGTGTTTTTCTATACCAAGGGATAGGGATTTTTCCAGCTACCATGAACTTCAACCATTCCAAGGAACAAAAACCATCAATGGGCCAATGTAACACCCCAATTTTGTGTTATTATCTTTTTTATATTTTATATTTATATAATTTAATGTTTGAGGATTGTTTTAAAAATTATTCCTAGGGTTTCTATATGTTTTGAATGTGTTTGGGAGGTGCATGGTTGGCTCTTGGTTTAGGAAAATCATGCAGATTCCCTAGGTAATGTGTGAGGGAAAAATGTGACCCTGATAGAGGTGTGTGATTGGCACACAATTTGGTTTCACTATAATGTAACAATGTGAATTTTAAAATTCCCAAATATTACTGATTTACATGGTTGGTGCATAGCCTTTCAAACCATGTCTTCTAACCATTATAATCATTAAATTGTTACAAATATAATGTTTTTCATTTATTTCTTAAAACTTATTATCATATAACTAGTGTATATATTGTTACAATGTCATATGATACAAGAAATTGCATCCTGAAAGGCCAAATTGTTTACTAGTCTTAAAAAACTAGATACATACATTAAATTCACATTATATTTTAAAACATAAAATACACAAAGAAATTTCATTGATAATTTCATTATTCCCCATAGTGTATCCCAATATATCAATTATAGATTTATTCCCGATATCCCAGGGAAAATAAATCAAAGGAAAGGGGTGAGTATGGGTTCTCAGTAAGGGTTAGTGTACATAAGAAACATATGAATAAAAAAAGAAAAAATGATATGGAATGTAAAATAACTGAAAAAAATCAATTAAATAAATATTTTGATCACAATATTTCACTAATAATTGATGACAAAATAATTCCATATCAATAATCATATGAGCATGAAACATAACCATGGATATTCAAACTAGTAGAATAATAACATGGAATATTAATATCTGAATTAATAATGATGGAATGGACAATTCTAGAAACCTAAAAAATATTTTCTAGAAATTGTTCCAATATATGTAATGTTGGTGAGGGCTTTTTTCAAGATATCTATATAAAAGGGTAAGTCCCTAGCAAAAACACAATATATACTTTCTAATGATACCTATAAATTCATTTAGAGGCTACAGATGGTCCCACACATCACATAAAAATTCTAATGAATTCCACTTATAAAATGGGTGAAACAAAATAATCATAAACAATCATATTAAAAAAATATTATTTTAAATTGTAATAATTTATCTAGTAAATAAACATAATCATATACAATGTAGTGTAATATAGTGAGTTCTAACAAAAAAGTACATCCTCATTCAAATTAATATTAAAATTCCTAAATAAAAAATATGGATGATATAAATTGATAATATAAACTGTGGATCATATGATTAATAAAGGTTTTATGTCCTTAGTGATTACAAATACCACAAATTGATCATTAAATTTTTTTTGAGGAAAATTACCATTTTACATTGAAAATATTTTAAAATAAAATATTCATAAAATTATTTTAAAAACCATTTAATTTTAAAATAATCTTCATAAAATTATAATATAATCTCTAAAATATTTATTGTTCATGTTGGTGGAAAATTCTTTTCATGCTGAACATGATACAAAAATATTACACTCATTTTTTTGGTAAAAACCCAATGGGAATAGATTTTAAAATGACATCAATATTCCATTAAAATTTTTAAAATAGTAAAAATGGGTAAAAATATCAATGATTAATATTTTTCAGAATGATTTATCATTTTTGAAAACATTTTTATAAAACATGGTTTTGGAAGAAAGGGGACTTCTGACCATAGAGAAAAATGAAGTCAAATTTTCTTAAAAAATTGGTTCTTAATTTTTTTATCTACCAAAAAGTATGAAAATATTAAAATTACATGAAAATAATCATGAATAATCATTTTATAAGAGATTATAATTTTTATGATAGAGATATCCAATAATTCCCCCAAGGAATTCGTAAACATAAACAATCTCGAGTAATGATGTGATTGTGATATAAACCCTTTCCACCTTAGTATCTTTTGAATCATTATAAAAATGATAGTAATATCATTAAATGAAACATTAACTAACATTATGATAAATAAATTCACTATATAAAATATAAAAGGGGATGTATATGCACCAAACAAATGAAATAAGTTTTGGAAATAGAATATATCTCATAGAAGTAAAAGTGAACTGAGAGAACCATACATTGAGTCTGAATCATCACGTGTGTAATTTATATTCTATTATAATAAACATATGTTAACTATACACATTCTTAATGTCCTTTTTAACGTTTTTTTATTTTATTTTACTTATTAAAATTTCATATATGATTACATAATCAATTGAGTTTCTGTCAGATTTTTTGATGATATTTGGCTTATGTGTCAAAATGACTATAGTATTTTGACTATGGTAAAAAATTACATTGTATAAACATAAAAATACTAATAATAAAGAAATAAATATCATATTTATACATAAATTATACATTGAAAATCAATAATTAAATATTGTTATTAAAAATGAACTATGTTATAATAATGCAGAAGGAATGTCGTACGTACCCATGAGTAATGTTTCCTTTATTCAATGATAGTTATGAAAAGAAGATAAGTAATATTTTATCTCTATATAATTTTAATAATGTAATGGATACCATAAGTTTTCTTTACGTATACTTATATTTATCATCCATGTGGTTCTGTGATGAAATTAAGTCACACTGCTTCGTCATGGTGGTAGTCGATACATACATGAACGATGTTATCTTATTTATGTGAGTGAAATGGTAAGAAATAAAATGTTATATAATATTTTTATATTGATTAATATTTCACTAATATCATAATTATTCAATTTAATACACATATATTCATTACCTTTATCCTCATCAACTTTCAAATAAAATATTAATGAAAAACAAAGCACATCTCTTGGTGGGAATTAGTCCACCGTACAAACAAGTGGAATTATCATATCCCATATGGAGTTTAAATTAAAATATATATATATATCATATAATTACTAATGAGGTATAATATGATAAAAATATCATATATATACTTTATATCCATCATCATACAAAACTGTGAGAGGTAGTAATTCGAAAATGAAAGACATCAGATCATGTGGTAGGTAATGAACATTACAGAAAAATATATAATTATATATATGATACTATTTGTCACGAACCAAGCCGATGCGTCATCTGACCCGGCGCCCGACCCGGTCCGCGACATGGCCCGAAGGGCGTTCCCGATCCCCACGGGCTGGCAACTAGTGTTGGGCATCAAAATAAACCAGTTGGGAATGATTTTAGCCCATGACAAGGATGTATAAACATAAACTAAAAAAGCAGATAAATAAAAGGAAGAAGAAGTAAACAACGTGGCAGCAGAAAAAGGAATAAACAAAACGTGACATACCTCAGGTGACCCCGTGGATCACCACGGTACGTCAACTACACTCGCTCCCAAGAGTGATCCAAGACTGAAACCTGCAACTGAAAAGTAAAGTAGGCATGAGCACCGAGATGCTCAGTAGGAAATCCAAAATGTAACCACGTCCTATGCCCCTACCTTAAGTACGAAAACCAATCATGCCAGTTTGAAAAATAAGGTATAATAAAATAATGTTTTCCTTCTTTCCAAATCCAAGTAACGAGTTTTCATTTTCAAGTAAAGTTTTTCACTCCCACTACATTTTCAAAATAGGTTCCAAGCATGCATTAACTTTTCAAATGAAAAGAAACCAATTTGGATTAAAATATGGTTTTCACAAAAATAGACATCAAGTATGAAACAACTGAAAAGAAAGTTACACCGCTAGTGGCATGTCACAAATGAGCACCATGGGAAATCCCTATAGGTAGCTAGAACAAGTGGGAAACTAGAGACCTCGTACCTCGGTGAAACGTGTCTTAGAAGACCACGACCCTCAGAAAACGTGGTTTAGAAGACCACGACCCTCAGAAAACGTGGCTTAGAAGACCACGACCCTCAGAAATTCATATGTATAGTTAGTGTTTTTGCGTCAATCCAGCTAGACAAACCGGGACGGACCCCTGTCGTGTCATCTAGCGTACTAGTCTTGGTCACCCACCTAGATACCCGGGTTTACCATTGTGCTCTATTCCAAAAAGGTGGTGAGATTTTATCAAAAGAAAAGAAATGAACGTCACACTTTCTTTATCCTAAAAACTCGTTAAACCTCTCACCACCATTCTCCCTCCTTAAGTGCATTCCCCTCTTTCACATTACATAAAGCATAATCCCCAACATTAGGCACATATTCGTACACTCAACACACAAGTCATTTTATAAAACCAAGGGGTTTGCCTTAGGAGGGGTTTTTTCAATTTTACAAACCATTTCAAAAGGGCCAAACAGGCTTTATGGTTTCACAAATAATAGTTTTCATTTTTGAACATATAATCATCTAAACTCTTTGCAAAACCTTTTAAAAATCCCAATTTAACAATCTACATGTTACATATAAAAAAACAAGCTTGAACTCTTTCTTAAAATGATGCAATTAATTTATGAAAGTCCAAATGGCATTTGTAATACATTACATTTTTTCAAAACAAATGCATAACCATTATTAGCGAATGCACCCAGATTTCATAACATGTAAATATAACATATATATACATATAACATATTTTCAAAGAAAGCAAGCAATTATGAAATTCAAACTAAAGGCATAGGCATAGGAAACCTACCTCAAAACACGTAGCTTTTGACAAGGGTTATCCGAGACCGCTTCACCGCCATACATATACATTTTCATGCATATGCATATACACAGGTTCTTACTGCCGACGACTCGAACCCCCGAGGAAGGGACCACTCACTATACATATAATTTAATAAAGGAATTAAAAAATTAAACAATTTATAAAGCATTTGAAATATCCCATTAAAGGTTTATACCAACAATGCACTCAAACATCCTTCCTAATACCAAGCGCACCATGACGCAACACCAAAAACATGATAAAATAGACTTTGTAGCACTTGCGCGACATAATAAACCCACAACAAAGTTTATAAAACACTACGAAAAGCTCAGCACGGGTTTTCACAAAATCAGAACATTCATATTAAATGAACACACTACGAAACACATCTAAATCATATTAAACCTTAATTGAAACTATATTCGCACCAAGAAAGATAATCAATGAGTACACTAAATTTAAATAAGAAAAATTAATTTGTCAAACAACACATATATGTGGAAACACATACCTTCGGTATCGAAACTTCGCAAACGTGATACGCAAACTCCGCCGCATGACAAACACACCACAAACAATGCAATTAATCCTTAAAAACAAGCAATCGGATCAGTGACACAATAATCGGACCAAACGCGAATCCAAAATCCAAATTGCAATTCAATCAAATTAAAAGAACTAACAACCGAGGTATAGCGCACTTACTACGAGCAGTCTGAAAGGCTGGCCGGAGGTCGGCGAATGGTGTTGGGGTTTGCGTAATGCTAAAAAAAAGGAGAAGGACACTGAGAAATTAGTTGAACAAAGGGGAGGGTTGTGCGGCAGTGGTCTGGTGCGCCGAAAGAGGTCGGTGAGGAGAAAAATGGAGTGTGGGTCTGCCGGAAGGTTCGCCTGAGAGGGAACCTGAACTATTTGAGGCGTAGTGTAAAAATGGAAGGGAAGAAGGGGGCGGCACGACGCTGCTGTCCGGAGAGGGAGAGGAGAGCGGAACGGGGGTTTTGATGCGCCGAAGGAGGATGGCGCTGGGTGGTTCGATCGGGAGAGAGGCAGTGCAAGGCTGCTGCGTTGTGAGAAGCGATTGAGGGGGTGTGGTGCGATTCGATGGTCCGCTGAGAAAACAAAACGACATGGACTGGTTTCTTTGGAACCGAGGTGATGCACACAGGGATGGGCGGAGGCTGGAGAGGTGGAGCGCGGCCGGTGAGGATGCGGCAGACCTGCTGGACGAGGGTGGTGCGGACTGCCGGAGGGGAATAAAAAAATGACGTGGCGTGGATGTTTGGAGTAGGAAGCGAAGGAGGCGCAACCTAGGGTTAGAAGGAGTTGTGCGCTGCGCAGAATAGAAGGGGGGAAAGGGGAGATCCGTGCCATGCGAAGGAGAGAAAGAAGGGGGGAGGCGCGTGGAAGGGGGGAAGAAATGAGAGAAGGAAAAAAAGGAAAAAAAAGATAAAATAAAATAGGAATAAAAAGGAAAATAAATAAAATAAAAATAAAATAATAAAACAAAAAAAATAAATCTAATTAATAATAAAAAAATTTAATACTAATAATAGAACTAAAAATAATAAATCCATAACAATAAAAACGACCAAATTAAAGTATCAACAGGAATAAAAATATTACAACCATAACCTAATTAAATTATTAACTTAAGTAATAATAATACTAATAATGGAACTAAAATAGTAAAACCGGTTGCGGAAAAAAACATTAGTTATTGAGTTCGGGAACCGCGCACAGACGCGAGCATGGTCGCAGCATAGTCGCGCGCCAATGTCATAATAAATTTTAATCATAAAATGTTTTCTTATTAATGTTGGGCACTACGCACGGTTGCGCATACGGTCGCGCCCCCGTATAAGGTCCAAACTTATTTCAAAACAAAATTAGTTCAAACTGCAACTAAAAAGAAAAGGAAAATGATACCTAGAATAATTAAATTAAAATGATGTGATGGTCGGGGTGTGACAATTCTCCCCACCATGACACTTTCTGCCCCCATAAAGTCCCAAAATACTTGACCAACCAAAAGATTCCAAGAAAGACCATGAAGATACCTAAAATAAAAACTCAATCACTCGAAGACCGTGCGTTCAAAACACCATGACCTGAAACTTCAAAAATCTCTAAAACAGAATCACTAAGTAGAAAAGCCAACAACAAGGAATTCACCTTCAAACACAACTACAACATGGAACACCCCGACCCCCAACTTAGGGATCACCGGGGCCGCTTGAGATCTCCAAAAACACTCGGCCAACGAACCACTATCCGAGCTAACCAATTAGCATGGTCGAGATCAGGTGGAGCAGAAGCAAAGGGTTGCCCCGTCAGGCGCACTTTGAAAACAGAGTATTCCACAAGCTTTTACTATGGTGGTCTCCCCACCATATTAGGATTGTTTTCAAACACTGGTTCTTCACACCAAAGCAACTCACAACTCACACAACCACTAGCACTAGCTTGACCCTCAAAGTCCCCTATGTTTAACCAACACAAGAGAGGACATCGGCAAGACCCGCATAGGGTCTCCCCACCATTTTAAAAAATTCCTAACACCACGAAACCCGCACGGGCATTCCTAGTTTACTTTAAGCAATACTGAATGAACCCTTCATCGTGAACCCACCACACGGGACAACCTGTACTGATTATTCCTACAGTGGACAACACTCCGCCAAATGAGATAGCTTTGATAGCAGAAACCCCTAACCAGGAGGCGAACCAGACAGGCGCACGACAATTCCACAAGACAGAAGCATCTCTAGAACAAGTGCAATTTTGATCCATAATCAACCACAAGAAGGTTCACGCAGCACACCCACTAGCTTTACAGGAATACGGATTTTTCCGAACCTCTTTAAGGCCCAAGAGGAACTCCCATAAAATAAGACCACAACAAGTAGACAAGGGACCCATGCCCCTCACAACAAGAATGATGCCTTCGGAGAGGGTATCACAATAGGGAAATTTAAGTTGTCCCCGTCCCGACATTGTGGACTAAAGTCAGACCAAGCCCGTCCCACGTCCGATGAGTTTTGACTGCGCGCAAGCTTCACCCCGAGACCTATGGTTGGGGCACTGATTTCTGAAGCATCTCCAGCCTTGCAGTCCCAAGTTGACCACTTCTAACTGGAACTTACTCCGCTAGAAAAGCAACCTGCATACTTCTCCTTGTGTCTCGCGCGGACACTCTATTAACATACCAAATGAGAATCGCAGCGAACGACCTAGAGTGTCTGACTGACCACACTAGAGATAGGAGATTGAGTGGTCTGTCAAACGCGCGACACAAACTGACGAGAGGGGCACTCCAGGAACAAGCCCCTTTGGTTCACACTCTTCATCGGACGAGGGACCTACTCTTACCACAATATAAACAGGACCAACAACTTGTACCATTTTTTTTACTGATGATTCCACACTACTTCTGGGGCACATGGAACTAGATCATCAGAAAGGTCAACACACCTCTTTCGCCGCATGTTGACTGGTCGAGCACCTACGAGATCAACCAATTTCCCTTGCCTTCACTTCCTTAGGTACAATCATGGAATGAGGCTTGTCTTGAGGATTGCTCACGACGTCCTCATTTGCAACGAAAACGGAACGATCACCATTCACTAGTTTAGTCCCGCTCCACCAGACGTACTCGAGACAATCTCACATCCGCACAACATTTGAAGTTCCTTCAAAACCAGAGACACTTCCAACTTTCCCAAAGCACTCAACAACATCCAACTAACATGGACTTCTACGAACAGTCGACACCACCGAGAAGAACCTAACTCTGCCACTCCACTAAGAGTCTGAGCCGGGCCAAGAAATGATAGAGACCTGCTGGAACCCATGGAAAGTTTCTAGGGGGCATATCCCAAACAAGAAACACGAAACAACCTTCCACAAATCCAAACACATCACAATATAAACATCAACATTCCAGAATCAAATCCAATAATTCCAATTTAAAAGATCAATTCATTTTTAAAGAAAAACACTCACTTGAAAAAAAACAAGCACTGCACAACAGGCCCAAAAGCTATTTTAAAAATCCATCTTTACTCTAAAAGCAATGTCAATTTTTTTTCCATTTCCAAAACCATTTGAGCAAGAAAACCCATTTAAGAAAAAGGACCACTTTCTAGGAAACAAGAAGCAACCTTAGAGATCAATCAACCACCAATGATATTCCATGGTGCCTCGCAAGTATGCATTTTTGTGCCACTCAGGCACCCGTCCACACGATCCACCAAATATCCATTAATCAAGTCCATATGCACATGAGAGCACCCATAGGAATACCACTGGAAAGAAACAAGGCTACTCCGCTTTCAAAACAAAAAATTCTAAATATCATAAAATACCTTTTTCTTTTCAAACCCATTTCAAAAATTCAAGGGCGTTCCCGATCCGGCGCCCGACCCGGTCCGCGACAAAATGGTATCAAAGGGTGTTCTCGATCCCCACGGGCTGGCAACTAGTGTCGGGCATCAAAATAAACCAGTTGGGAACGATTTTAGCCCATGACAAGGATGTATAAACATAAACTAAACAAGCAGATAAATAAAAGGAAGAAGAACTAAACAATGTGGCAGCGGAAAAAGGAATAAACAAAACGTGACATACCTCAGGTGACCCCGTGGATCACCATGGTACGTCAACTACACTCGCTCCCAAGAGCGATCCAAGACTGAAACCTGCAACTGAAAAGTAAAGTAGGCATGAGCACCGAGATGCTCAGTAGGAAAGCCAAAATGTAACCACGTCCTATGCCCCTACCTTAAGTACGAAAACCAATCATGCCAGTTTGAAAAATAAGGTATAATAAAATAATGTTTTCCTTCTTTCCAAATCCAAGTAACGAGTTTTCATTTTCAAGTAAAGTTTTTCACTCCCACTAAATTTTCAAAATAGGTTCCAAGCATGAATTAACGTTTCAAATGAAAGGAAACTAATTTGGATTAAAATATGGTTTTCACAAAAACAGACATCAAGTATGAAACAACTGAAAAGAAAGTTACACCGCTAGTAGCATGTCACAAATGAGCACCATGGGAAATCCCTATAGGTAGCTAGAACAAGTGGGAAACTAGAGACCTCGTACCTCGGTGAAACGTGTCTTAGAAGACCAAGACCCTCAGAAAAAGTGGTTTAGAAGACCACGACCCTCAGAAAACGTGGCTTAGAAGACCACGACCCACAAAAATTCATATGTTTAGTTAGTGTTGTTGCGTCAATCCTGCTAGACAAACCGGGATGGACCCCTGCCGTGTCATCTAGAGTACTAGTCCTGGTCACCCACCTAGATACCCGGGTTTACCATTGTGCTCTATTCCAAAAAGGTGGTGAGCTTTTATCAAAAGAAAAGAAATAAACGTCACACTTTCTTTATCCTAAAAACTCGCTAAACCTCTCACCACTGTTCTCCCTCCTTAAGCGCATTCCCCTATTTCACATTACATAAAGCATAAGTCCCAACATTAGGCACATATTCGTACACTCAACACACAAGTCATTTTCTAAAACCAAGGGGTTTGCCTTAGGAGGGGTTTTTCCAATTTTACAAACCATTTCAAAAGGGCCAAACAGGCTTTATGGTTTCACAAATAATAGTTTTCATTTTTGAACATATAATCATATAAACTCTTTGCAAAACCTTTTAAAAATCCCAATTTAACAATCTACATGTTACATATAAAAAAACAAGCTTGAACTCTTTCTTAAAATGATGCAATTAATTTATGAAAGTCCAAATGGCATTTGTAATACATTACATTTTTTCAAAACAAATGCATAACCATTATTAGCGAATGCACCCAGATTTCATAACATGTAAATATAACATATATATACATATAACATATTTTCAAAGAAAGCAAGCAATTATGAAATTCAAACTAAAGGCATAGGCATAGGAAACCTACCTCAAAACACGTAGCTTTTGACAAAGGTTACCCGAGACCACTTCACCGCCATACATATACATTTTCATGCATATGCATATACACAGGTTCTTACTTCCAACGACTCGAACCCCCGAGGAAGGGACCACTCACTATATATATAATTTAATAAAGGAATTAAACAATTAAACAATTTATAAAGCATTTGAAATATCCCATTAAAGGTTTATACCAACAACGCACTCAAACATCCTTCCTAATACCAAGCGCACCATGACGCAACACCAAAAACATGATAAAATAGACTTTGTAGCACTTGCGCGACATAATAAACCCACATCAAAGTTTATAAAACACTACGAAAAGCTCAGCACGGGTTTTCACAAAATCAGAACATTCATATTAAATGAACACACTACAAAACACATCTAAATCATATTAAACCTTAATTGAAACTATATTCGCACCAAGAAAGATAATCAATGAGTACACTAAATTTAAATAAGAAAAATTAATTTTTCAAACAACACATATATGCAGATTCACATACCTTCGGTATCGAAACTTCGCAAACGCGATACGCAAACTCCGACGCATGACAACCACACCACAAACAATGCAATTAATACTTAAAAACAAGCAATCGGATTAGTGACACAATAATCGGACCAAACGCGAATCCAAAATCCAAATTGCAATTCAATCAAATTAAAAGAACTAACAACCGAGGTATAGCGCACTTACTATGAGCAGTATGAAAGGCTGGCCAGAGGTCGGCGAATGGTGTCAGGGTTTGCGCAATGCTAAAAAAAAGGAGAAGGCCGCTGAGAAATTGGTTGAACAAAGGGGAGGGCTGTGTGGTAGTGGTCCGGTGCGCCGGAAGAGGTCGGTGAGGAGAAAAATGGAGTGTGGGTCTGCCGAAAGGTTCGCCCGAGAGGGAACCTGAACTAGTTGAGGTGCAGTGTAAAAATGGAAGGGAAGAAGGGGGAGGCGTGATGCTGCTGTCCGAAGAGGGAGAGGAGAGCGGCGCGGGGGTTTTGATGTGCCGAAGGAGGATGGCGCTGGGTGGTTCGATCGGGAGAGAGGCAGTGCGAGGCTGCTATGTAGTGAGAAGCGATTGAGGGGGTGTGGTGTGATTCGATGGTCCGGTGAGAAAACAAAACGACATGGACTGGTTTCTTTGGAACCTAGGTGATGCACACAGGGATGGGCGGAGGCTGGAGAGGCGGAGCGCGGCCGGTGAGGATGCAGCGGACCTGCTGGATGAGGGTGGTGCAGACTTTCGGAGGGGAATAAAAAAATGGCGTGGCGTGGATGTTTGGAGTAGGGAGCGAAGGCGGCGCAACCTAGGGTTAGGAGGAGCTGTGCGCTGCGCAGAACAGAAGGGGGGGAAGGGGAGATCCATGCCATACGAAGGAGAGAAAGAAGGGGGGAGGCACGTGGAAGGGGGGAAGAAATGAGAGAAGGAAAAAAAAGATAAAAGAAATGATGAATAAAAAGGAAAATAAATAAAATAAAATAAAATAATAAAACAAAAAAAATCTAATTAATAATAACAAATTTTAATACTAATAATAGAACTAAAAATAATAAATCCATAACAATAAAAACGACCAAATTAAAGTATCAACAGGAATAAAAAGATTACAACCATAACCTAATTAAATTATTAACTTAAGTAATAATAATACTAATAATGGAACTAAAACAGTAAAACTGGTTGCGGAAAAAAACATTAGTTATTGAGTTCGGGAACCGCGCACAGACGCGAGCATGGTCGCAGCATAGTCGCACGCCAATGTCATAATAAATTTTAATCATAAAACGTTTTCTTATTAATGTTGGGCACTACGCACGGTTGCGCATACGGTCGCGCCCCCGTATAAGGTCCAAAATTCTTTCAAAACAAAATGGGTTCAAACTGCAACTAAAAATAAAAAGAAAACGATACCTAGAATAATTAAATTAAAATGATGTGACGGTCTGGGTGTGATACTATTATTATTATATTATCTTGGTTTCAAATGAACTGAATTAGGTGGATGATGAAATAAAATAAAAATGATTGTTCAATAATGTTACCTCTTATTCAAGTAACCTCCTTAGGATTTCAAAAAAAGAATTTATAGGATAGATTTATGACCAAAAAATTCTTCTGGGATTAGATTAAGGAATATGGGATGTGATTTGGCTAGGATTTATCCAATCCAAAATGGTGTGATGGTGTGACTAAAATAGGTGAGGTGGTGGCCTTTTAAAGATGAGATGAGTGGCACACTTGTAATATTTGAAAAGATAAATGTAAAACCAAAATTTTCAATTTCTAAAAGGGTTAAAAATTCATTATTCTAAATAATAATACATTATACTATCTATTTATGTCCATGAAATATATTTTAGTCACGTTTTCAGGTCATTTTAACCATTTTAATTTTATTTTAACCCCTTAGTAAACCAATTTTTACGTAAACCATGGTAAATAATTTTTAATATTTATACTACTAATTATGGTAATGCATTATGTTTAGATTATTAAATAATAAATATTATTATCATAAAAAATATGGGATCACTATTTCAAAATTTAATTCACAAAATTGTGGAATTTTAATTTTAAAATAATCCCACCGACGTTGCGAGAAAGTAGGTTTTAAATATAAAAATGATCAAAAGTTTTAATATATTTTATATTAAAATTGAAATTGAAAATTATTCAAATTTCCTAAATTGGATTAATATTTATATAATTTAACTAATTTTATTTTCATAAAAGTTTAGAATTTAATTTTTTATTATGAGTATTTTAAAAATATTACATTTTTCAATAAAAAATTAGTACTTTTCACACTTCATTTAAAAATAAAACATTTTACATAAATCATAAAAATTCACCCAAGATAATATTGATATGATTATTTCAAAAATTATTTTTATAATTTTAAATATTATTTCTAAATGTGGTTAAAATTAATTTAATATTATGTCCAAAAAGGGATACTCAACCACTATTTATAAAAATTTATTTTTCTAAAAATAGTTTTTTTCTTTAAAATGGTTCTAATTTTATCAATAATAAATATATATATATATATATATTATTTATTTTATACATGTTTAAACCATATAAATTTCATAATTTATTTATTTATATTAATACCCACCAACTAAATGGCTATTTTATAATATTAAGGTTTAAATAATAATATTTTAATAGAGTATCATGTTTTGTTAAAACCCGGTGTTTTGTGTATTGAAAGCTATCAAAGAGACTAAATGTAATCAAAAATGAATACACCATAAATGATTAGGGTGTTATGATATCTTATATTATTCGTGTTTTTTTGTATACACTATCGAACATGATGTTCCTTTTTTAAAATGTAGAGTCTGCTACATTCTACCCCCACCCTAAATAAATTATATCCTCAAAATGTAATCATGATCTTGGTAATCAACTGTTTTATATTTTAAATGTCATTATTTAAAATCCACATTATAAAAATGGTTAATAAAAATATTGTCCTAATAAGAGAGAATATAAATACAATTTTTATCTTGATTAACCCATTACTTGGTTTGAGTGTAGGATAAAATTGGTGGGAAATGAAAACATTGATGTGGAAGAGAATAATAACACCCAAGGATTAATAGAGAGTTATAGTGGTCATTGATCACAATAATGTGGGTGATACATATATGTTTAATGAACTCATGTAATGTCCGGGACCTAGTTCACTACCAAGTAACTAAAACTGGCTAGCCATAAGGCCTCAAGCATGCCTTCACGTACCTAGAGGCACTCTACTAGTAGTGAGGGTATATGGTGGTACACTAATAATCAGAGTAACATAGTAGTGTAATAAATATATAAATGGTGTATGTATAATATCAACTAACTGAAGATGATAAATTATCTATACAAATACATGATCGTCAATAGAAATATCGAGTATTATTCTCAAAATGATGCAATGTCATGAAGATATAAAAAAATGGAATAAATAACTTGGAAGAATGCCAAAAAAATAAAATTATATCCAAAGGACCAAAAATTACAATGGTCTATCTCCAAATAACATAAAAAGGACTAGCTTGGTCCTATTATTCCCCTCCAATTCTATAAGTAATCAATCATAAAAAATCGGTCTCTTTCCCCTATCCCTATATGTATCCACGAAGACTATATGAGTACCCATCGACGGGCCAATAATGGTATGAGATAAACTATGTAGGATAGTTATGGTGTCCTTAACAAATCTATATTATTATTATAAACCATAATTATGTACAGGTATAATAGGAATCATGTACGGTTAATTACATATATGAAAAGTCCATTAGAAAAATATATAATGAGTGTATGTTATATCAAGTGGGAATCAATGTATATGTGTGTGTGATGTGTCATTAGTATGTAACTATAATCTCAACATATTCCACATGATAATAGACTATTAGACATTCCTTAGATAATTCCAATGGGATATATCCATGGATAACTCATTGAGTCTAAGGATATTATCCAATGGTAAACTATAAATATTATCAAACCTACAAGGTCTAGGTTCAAAAGAACTTACTAAAGCAGCCTATCAAATCCAAAGAAATGAAATAGTTGTATGTTAGGAATAATATCATAGATATATGGGCTACATCCCAGGGAAATAAAAAGGGTGTCATATTGAGTCCATGGATCTCTTCCAATTGTAAGATTAAAATAAAACCATACCTGTATGGGAAAGGTCCCAACGCTTTAACCACAGTGACATATATCTGAGTATAATAATGTATACGGAAGTCATTGTTTCCATACCTCAAAATCCCTCAAGAGTTCCATATCTTAGGAAATCACATAATGGGTTGTATATGCCATACCTCGATTCCATTGTTAGTTCCATAAAAGTATAAAATCGGTTCCATATACCATTTTAAGAAGTTGATTCAATACTGAGATGTCCAGCATCAAGAAAGTAATATAACAATTGCAATGTATATGTTATTTTATATACACAACTAATGTTATAAATAAAAATAAGAACAATCCAGGAGAATATCCATCTCATTTCATGTTTAATTTTAATGAACCATTAAAAAAATTAATAACATTTAAACATTGAAAAGGATTCATGATAAAATCCAACTAAATAAGTTATTCTTAAATAGGATCCCTCTAATAGGTGGTGAGATCACAAACCCATGGGTTGGATTTAACATAGGTCAGATATTAGAACTCACCTTATGGTTCGTTTGGGTTGAGGTTAATAAACACCAAAAACCATTGGGCACTATAAGGGGATCCCAATATTATTGAAAGAGTTATGTTAAGGGTTGTCTATTAATTTAGAAGAAATGAATGTAAGGATAGGTGTGAGGTATAATAGAGATAGTTATATAAAATATAAAAACATATGGGAAATTTATATCCCACCGACCTTAAGCCTGTGGTAGAACACCTGTCTAGTATTGGCCCTTGGATTGGACTAAATCGAATGAAAATGAATGAATAGACAAATAAAATAAAAATATTTCATATTAGGTTTCACAAAAATAACTTTTCTAATGGGAGGATAAACGAAGAAATCAGATAAAGGAATATAGAGCTTATCATCATCAATCCAATGGGAAAGATGGCACTCAAATCAGAGGCCTGGTGAAAGAATAGATTCAAATCCTAGTTTAGGCATTGTTGAGGATATCTCAACTAAGGTGTGGATATTATTCATGGGATAGATAAGAAAAGTAGGGTGAGTAATGTACAATGACGGTAAAGTGGTCTTTTTTCCAAAAAAAAATCTAAAGATCGCATGATTTGGTTGCATGATGGGCCAAACCATGCTCCAGCTGAGCACACCCCACTATCCATGTGACACACATAACATGACATGCAGTGAATGGATTGAAAAATCATGTAAAAATAACTCTATATGTTATCTAGAAGAATCATTTGTAACCCTTATAGGGCCACATAGTTTGAAGTTCCTAATTTTCACTAATTGAGTTCTAGGTGTGCACCACTTATATTTTCTATAAAAATAAGAGCTACGATATCTGAACAAGACTATGATGCTCCCAAACCCATCCTTAAACCATAATGGACATTTATAATGATAAATAATGGAATTTATTTAATGAATAAAATGGTTCTATATTATTATAAAAGTCAGGATCTTACAGTCTTCCCCCATTAAAGAAAATTTTCTTAAATTTTCTCTTCCAAGGGTGGTAAAACAATATTTGAGAATAAATCCTCCCAATGAGCATATACACAATACTACCTATTTTAGGCCTCATCCTATAGATTTCCATTCTCAAATTTCACCCATGAAAAAGGTACTGACCTTCCTCAGAGATCCTTCTTATTCTAGTCAAAATACGAATATGGTGGTTATCAAAAAACCACATCAGGCTGGAACACATTTGATGGTTCTGAAGAGTAACATTGCAAAAGAGAAATTTGAAAAATGTTGTGCATAACCTATTATCTCTTAGGAATTCATATATAAGTATAAATGGCTCTATCCCATTCTAAAAACTTTAAAGGCCCTACAAAATAGTGCTACAACTTACCCTTATGCCTAAAACATTGATTCCCCAGTCTAGTTGATACTTTCAAGAATGCTTGATCCCCAACCAAGAACTCTAGACATTGTCAGTAATGATCTAAATATTGTTTTTATACATAATTAATGTTATACATTCTATTTTAAATTATCTAAACCTTGTCTGATGTATCCAAATTTATACAAGGTCTATCTGGCACTACCTCACCTACCTCTAACTAGAAAAGAGGTGACTGGCATAGATTACCTTATAAAGCCTCAAAAGGATAAATATGTATAGTATACATAATAATATTATTATTATAGAGCTTATCTAATGGTATGTGTTTCTCCCAAGAGCCTCCAAAATAATGGAATAATTCTTAGAGAATGTCCTCTAGTACCCATATAATTTAATCTGGATGACATTCAGTTTGAGGGTGAAAGGTTGTACTTAAAAGAAACTTTGTACTCAATGATATATATACCCCTTGAAAGAATGTCAACATGACGTGAGAATACCTATATGAAATGATAGTATTTGGGATACCATGTAGGAATATAATCTCAATAATTTACTGCCTCCCAACCACATTCACAGATAAGGTCTCTATAATAGGAAATAATTTAGATACCTTTGTGGGCCTACAGATAATCACCCATACTACATCACTACCTTGAGGGTATCTCTGTAATCTAGTCATAAAATAAATAGTGTCATCATCTAATTTTTACTCAGTATTGGGAAATGGATGTAAAATACCTGCTTTCTACTGGATTTCTTCAAACACTTACTAATTGGTGGAACATAAAGGAACCAAACCTTTTGTCTCCTTTTTCATTTTGGGCCACCAACACTGGAGATGTAGGTCATGATGCATATTTGTATGATGAAGGTGTACAACCCATGTAGATGAATAAAAATCCAGAACCAATTCCTCTGGGATGTCTATTAGAATCTAGACACATCTATGGATGTGTAAGACCTCATCTACATCAATGTTCTAGACTAGCACTCGATCCTCCCATGAAAACACACCCTTAAGACTGACCCCTCTGGATCTGATGAATACCTCATCATAACATTCTACATAAGTGAAGATGACACTAATAACGATTTAAGTACATAATTTCCATGTCATTTCTAAACCTACAAGTTCTTGTAACAAAAAAATCCATTTGATGCCACTTTCTATTAGCATCATGAATTGGTTGGGTTTGAGTCATTTGGATTATAACATCTGCAATATTATTTAATTTTCCAGGTGTATAGTAATTATCAAAATCAATGGAATATAGGTATTATTCCCACATTTCCATGATTATGTTTAAATTATGCATCATGAAAATATACTTGAGGCTTTATGGTCCATATACATCACAAAATTCTCTCACAATTGGTAATGCCTCCAACAATGAAAGGTGTGAACCATGGCTTCAAACACAAGATGGTGTGTCATGTAATTCCACTTATAAGGCCTCAACTACTATAACCCAGAAATAATGACTCAATATTATTTCATAAGAAACTACTCCTAGTATTATACAAATGGAATCAAAATTGATTTTATTTCTTCTTCCACTCTAAAAGAATAAAAAAATTTGTGGATTTCATTCTCTCTTTTAGCATTGAAAGGTTGTATTGTATGATTCTGACCATATAAACATCACACCCATTTTTTCAAGCACGTAAGAGGTGATTCTATGAAATAGAAGTACTATATATAGTACATGAAATATCAATCTATCCAATGGAATAAAAAAGGTCCAAAACATTATTATGATACTCCCACATAACTACAATTATCATCTTCTCTTTGTCAAATCATAATACTACCTCTGAGATAATGTAACCCATGAATATCACTTAATCAAGACAAAAGTGGAATTTAATACTCTTAGAAAAAAAATATGTTCTCTATTAGTGTGATGATAATTATCTAATGATTTTTATAATGGCCTTTTCAAGGATGAGGATACACAAAGATGTCATCCACATATACTAACAAAATGAATCCAAATACGAGTGAAAAAAATGATTCATTATGTCTACGAAAACAGTTGGTGTGTTTATTAAACCAAATGGAATAACCAAAAACTCATAAACACAATAACTTATATCAAACACTTTACAAGGTATGTACAAAGGTATAACATGTATTTGTTGATAAAATGACCTCATATAAATCTTTTATAAAACATGATCTTCTCAGAGTTGATCAAAGAGGTCATCTATATGAGAAAAAGGATAATAGTTTTTTATAGTATGCTGATTCAAATTCTTATAATCCCCGCAATTCATATGGGTTCCTCTCACCATTCTGGTAGAAAGGACCAGTGATCCCTATGGACAAGAACATGGTTGTATAAAATCAATAGCTTCTAATTCATCCAACTATCTATTTTTCTCTTATAACTCTATAATATACATCCTATAATATGATATGGAGACTGGTGTCACTACCGGAAATAAGCCCATTTGCGACGGGTCAGTTGCGACGGGATCCCGTCGCAAAAGGCTATTTGCGACGAGGGTCCATCGCAAATGACCCGTTGTGGTAAATGGCGTCGCAACTAACACTATTTGCGACGGGTCCGTCGCTAAAAATATTATTTGCGATGGTAATATGTCCCGTCGCAAATACTAATCGATATATATATTAAAAACTTTAAATAACACTTTTGCGATGGGCCCGTCGCAAATGTTATTTGCGACGGGCCACGAATACCGTCGCGAAAGAGTTAAATTATTTTTTCAAAAAAAAAGAAATAAGTAATTGCAACGGGCCCGTCGCAATTTCCTATTGCGACAGGAAAATATTCTCATCATAATAGGCAATTTAAAAAAAATTTAAAAAAATTTAATTGCGATGGGATACCATCCCGTCGCAATTACCTATTGCGATGGGATACTGTCCCGTCGCAATTTCCTATTGCGACGGGATGATTATCCCGTCGCAAATATGTATAAAAAAATAAAAAAAATTAATTAATATTATAATAGTAATAATACAATTATAATTCATTCAAATATTATAACAAAAAATCATTCAAATATTTAAAAAATTATAATTAAATTAAAATATTAAAAAATTTAAGTATATATAAAATAAATTAATATTATAAAATATGAATAATATTATTAATCATATTAATATTGTAATATAAATAATATAATATTATATAAAAATAATAATATACCGAATTCATATTATTATAAATAATTAAAAAAATTTAATTTTAATTAAAATTTTTGAAACTTTTTATGTATTAAAAATACTGAATATAATATTATTAAAATAATTAGAAAATAAAAATATGAAAATTATCAACATTTGAAAAAAGAAATATAAACAAATAATAAAATACTAAGAGTAATATTATTATTAATAAAATAAAAAAACATTAAAATAAATACCAATAATAAATAATAAAGTATTAAAAATAAATAGAAATTAAATAATACAATATTGACACCAGTATAAGAGAGACAAAAACTCTGAATAGAAAAAATGTCATATTTTAAATTTACAAACTTTATAACATCAAACAATAACTAATATGAAGGAGGAGGGGGAGGGGGGATCTGCTGGTGGAGGAAACTTCATCCCTAAGGAATGAGTGAGTCGGTGCATGTACTCCATCTGCTCCTGCTGCTGTTGCTGCCACTGACTCATCTGCTCCTCGTACACCTGTTGTTGTCGTCGGCGCTCCTCCTCATGTTGCTGCTGCTGCCGACGCATCTCCTCCTGCTCCTTTTGGAGACTCTCTATCAACTCAGTCTGAGATCGCAACCGATCCTCATACTGTGTAGCGGAAGAAGATGCACGAGCTCCTCTCGAGCTAGACGGTGACATCGCAGCACTGCCATAATAATCTCTGGGAGTCATTCGAGAGCCGATACCAACTACCCGGCCCTTCTCGAAGGCATATTGGGTCACCTGCATCCATATCGCCTCATCAAACTGATGGCCACGGGTCTGATCTGATGTCTCGGCCTGACCCTCAGGCTGGGTCTGTCACGCTGCGGTCTCATATGACTCCTGTAGTTGCAATTTAAAATTAAAATTGTGAATATATTATATGCAGTTAATTTTTAAACTTGAAAACAAATAATACTGACCACGATGTGACGTTGGCGATCGCCTCTGAGCTCCCCAGTAGCTGGATCACTGTACATCCTCCGATATTCGTCGTACTTCGTAATATCGGGGTGCTCGACAGCCTATAAGAATATAAAATAAATTGTTAATATTTAAATTTATATAAAATATTTATAAAAAATGTACGTACCAAATGTTGTCTATGAGTACTGAAAGTACAACTCCCAACTCGATGAGTCACCTCCTGTCTCCCCCGATTCTGCCTCCCCACAGATGATCTCCTCTGAAAGCCACCACTCAACCGGTGTGCACATAATCCATCCCATATGTGGGATGAAATGTACTCTGGTCGGTGTGCTCTACATGACTCGTCAAAATCTGACACTCCTGCTTTCTTCATGGCAGCTCTTCTTAAATTGTGTAAAAACTGACGAAAGCGATCACGCATGGCCACCTCCCATGCCTCGTGGATGGCATCACGCATGGTATCCTCGATCGGATACCATAAACCCTACAAATAATTCAAAATATCAAGTTATAAATGAAATAAATTTCAAAATAAAAATTATTTATTTACGTACGTACCAACCAATGACCGAACATGGCCTGCTGCACATCAATAGGAATATGCTCCCATGTCGTCCATGGCTGAGAAAAATAGTTGCGCAAAATAGCACTGCCCTGTCCGACTGCTATATGCGGAAAACTGTAAAAACAATAATCAAACATTTATTATGTAAATAGATTAACGAAATCTTAGTAAAATGCACAGGTTATCACACCTCCGGGTGCGTGGATCGAACCCAAGACGTGGACATCGCTCAGGGATGGGGTCATGAATCATCAGTCGTGCAAGATCGCGCCCCCTCCGCGTACTCCCTGAAGTGCCTTCAGGCTGAGGGTCAGGTGCCAGCTACTCATCCGCATCGAAATATAGGTCAGCATCTGCTAACTCACGAAATGTGTCCTCGTCCATCTGAAACAGAAAACGAATGTTGTTAGCAAATAATTGATAATTATTATTATATATACATATATATTAGTTATGATTATATATAACTACCATTGAATTGTATCAATGTTCATCTTCATCATCATCTTCATATCTGTCAATGTCATCTTCATATTCCTCCTCAATATCATCGATATCCATTTGAGTTCCAGTTGCTTCATCTCTTACCATTTCAAATTCATTTGTGACGTCATTACCATCATCATCATCATCACTGACTCTTAATTTAGGGGTGTCATCATTGATACTCATGTCTCTTTGTAACAAAGATTTATTTTGAGTACTCTCTTGAAAAACTTCAATTCCTTGCACTTCAGTGAAAGCACATTCACTTTGACTAAACTGATTGTCTCGAATTTTCATTTTTATTATGCTCCACCAATCAGTCAAGTCTCTTGACGTAGCACAGTACTTTGCATAATAAACTTGACGTGCATGTTGAGCCAGTAAGAATGGTTCATTTACCACAAGAACACTTTTACATTTAATATCGATGATTCCATGAGTCGGATAAACACGCACGCCTCTCTCAGTATCCAACCACCGACATTTGAACATCGTTATGTAATGGTGTCCTAGATAACAGAGTTCAATGATTTCATCAAGTATGCCATAAAAGTCAACTTCATTTTCTCTATGATGATATCCTCTCAAGAAAACTCCACTGTTCATTGTTTTTTTATTCCCCGTATGCATGTGTATGAAATCTAAAACCATTCACCACATATGCATTATAAGATTTCACCATTTTGGATGGTGGGTTACTCAATATACAAAGTCGTTTGTCAATTTTATCAGCATGTCGAGACACCTAAAAATTTGTGAAATAATTATCAATATAGTAAACTATAAATTGAAGGAGATGTTATAGTATGAAAAATTTATGTTACCAGTATTTGAAACCACTGAGAAAATTTTTTTTGTCTGCATTCTTCGAGTGCAGCTACTGTAATTTGTGGAAGTTGTTTCTTAATATGATTATCATACAATCTATAAAAAACAAAGTTATTTATTATAACATAAATATTAGAATAAGTAATAGAAGCACTTACAATACAAATGATTTCATCTCTTCACAGTTGAGCAGAACATACGTATGAGTTCTGTGATGTTCATCATCTGAAAGCCATCGTTCATGAACTCCACCAAAACCAAGCTCTGACTAGTTAAAAACAGATAATTGATTGTTGATTTCATCAATATTCCCCTCGTTCCATCTCATGCAGTTGTGTTTTAAAGGATACTCAGATTCAAAATAGTGGGATCAGAAAAAAAGATATCTCCTCCTGTAAATAAGCTTCAGAAATAGATCCTTCAACAGATGCTTTGTTACGTACCTTTTTTTCAATTTCTGCATGCATCTTTCGAATGGGTACATCCATCGAAACTGTATCAGACCTCCACATTTTTCTTCATATGGAAAATGTAATATCAAATGTTCCATTGAGTCGAAGAAAGACGGCGGGAATATTTTTTTCCATTTTACATATAATTACAACAACATCTTCTTCAAGTTTGCATAGAGCATCGTAATCTGTTTTCGCCGCACAAATGTCCCGAAAAAAATATGATACGTCTGTTATGGAATCCCATATCACAGAATTCAACAGACCTCTTAATCCAATGGGTAGAAGTCTTTCCATTATAACATGACAATCATGACTTTTTAATCCGGTAATATGACCATTATTTACACATCTACCCAAATTGGAAGCACATCCATCTGGAAGTCTCAAATCTACAATCCATTGACAAAATAAATAACGGCTTTCTTTGGACAATGCATAAGCTGATTTTGGTTTCATTAACCTTTCTGTTCTGACATTCTCAAACAGCTCAAGTTCTGGACGCCTGCAAATTTGAGCAAGATCTAATCGTGCATTTACATTATCTTTGCTCTTTCCTGGTGTATCCAAAACTGTATGAAACAAATTATCAAAACAGTTCTTCTCAATATGCATGACATCCAACATGTGGCGGACTAGAAAATCAGACCAATATGGAAAATCCCAAAATATGCTACGTTTTAGCCAATTGTGTTCTTTCCCAAAACCAGAAATTTTCTGTTGGTTTATTGTGGGTCCAAATGTGATGGGAGGTAATGAATATACAACTGATTTTAACTTCGTACCTGATAACATTTTTGGAGGTCCATCCCTTTCAACTGTGCCTTTTCTAAAATGAGATCTGTTTCTGTGAAAAGGATGATCAGCTGGAAGAAATATGCGATGACAGTCAAAATAGCAAGGTTTTTTTCCATGGATGAGCATAAATGCCTTATTCTCTCCCATACAGTAAGGACATGATTTCGGCCCATGTGTACTCTATCCAAATAACATTCCATAAGCCGGGAAGTCACTGATTGTCCACATCAATGCCGCTCTTAGTATGAAATTCTTCTTCACAGCAACATCATAAGTACTGACACCAGTACTCCACAGTATATTTAATTCATCAATCAATGGTTTCAAATAAACATCAATATTCTTCTTCGGATGTCCAGGGATTAGTAAGGTCAAAAGGATATAGGGTTCCTTCATCAACATCCATGGAGGTAAATTGTACGGAGTTAAAAAGACAGGCCAACATGAATACTGACTACCATAAGATCCGAATGGACAGAAACCATCAGTGGAAAGACCCAGTCACACATTTCGGGCTTCTAAATCAAAGGATGGATGCACTCTATCAAAATGTTTCCATGAATCACCATCGGCCGGATAATTCAAGATTTTACCGGTTGAAATATTGGTTTTGTGCCATGACATCATTGTCGTTGTATTCTTAGACATGAATAAACGCTGAAGTCTGGATGTAAGAGGAAAATATCTCAACTTTTTTACAAGAATCAAGCCAGACTTTCCATGTTGAGCTTTTTTATACCTCGATTTCCCATAAGTGGGACAACTATCCAATGACTCATTTTCCCCAGAATATAAAATGCAATCATTTGAACATGCATGAATCTTCTGACAACTAAGTCCTAAATTCCGAACCAACCTTTTACTCTCATAGTAATTTGCAGGAAAAACATTTCCTTCAGGTAACATTGTTTTAACCAAAGAAAATATTTGATCAAAACATGTGTTTGACATTCCATTATCTGATTTGATAGCCATAAATTTTGCAACTGCTTCTAATTTGCTTATCTTGCAACCAAGATATAACGCATCCTCAGCAGACCTCAACAACTCATAAAATTCAGAGTGTGCCAACTCAGGAGTTGAATCAATATCATCTTGAGTTTCTGTATGTTGAATAGATGGACCTGCAACATCATGTACTAAATTTTGAAACCGGGATGGATCCGGAATCAAGTTAATATCACCTTCTGTAGAACTGCGTTCACCATGTTGATACCAAAAAACATAATCCGGTTGAAAATCAAAACGCAAGAGATGTCCCCCAACTTTGTCAAACGTGTCAAATGTTCTCAGTGCACATTTTTTACAAGGACATTTTATTGTGCCTTCTGAAACAAATTTTGGATTTGATGCCACAAATTCTAAAAAAGTCTCCACACCCTCAATATATACTGGATTTAAACCAAAACCATTTGGATTTCTACGTTGATTTATCCATATGCGGTCATCTAATAATGATTGTTGACGACCTCATTGTTCCATATTTTTCTATAAAATATAAAAGCATTACTGGTTTTGAATAATTTGTTAGAAAAAACACTCAAGCAAGGATAATTATAGAGTTTACATCAGACACGACTGACGCAAACTTTTTATTGACATAGACCTAAAAATTGACCCTTTAAGAATTGAACATGTTAATAATAAAGCAAAACCTGTTACAAATATTGATAATTTTAATATTTTATAAATTTTTTATTATTTTAATAATACTAATATTATTTTTTCATAAATATTAATTATATAATAATAAAATTATTACATTATTAGTATTTTTTATTATTAATATTAAAATAATATAATTTTCTATATTATGTTACAATTCTCTTTTCATTTGTGAGTTTAACATTCTGTCTCCACATGTAATATTTGCATTCACTTTCGCCTCTCTATTAGTGAGTAGGATGATAATTTTGAAAAAGAATGTGAATATTGCATGTGGAGACAGAAGTTTTCTTAAAACCAATACAGAGATGAAAAGATAATTGAGAAAGATAATGATCACGCTAGTTTTTTCCAATTAGCTAATTATTACTAATTATTCCTAATTATTGGTAATTATTCTTAATTATTGGTAATTATTACTAATTATTGGTAATTGTTCCTAATTATTGGTAATTATTCCTAATTATTGGTAATTATTCCTAATTATTGGTAATTATTCCTAATTATTGGTAATTATTCCTAATTATTGGTAATTATTCCTAATTATTAGTAATTATTCATAATTATTGGTAATTATTCCTAATTATTGGTAATTATTCCTAATTATTGGTAAATATTGACAATTATTGGTAATTATTGGTAAATATTGGCAACTGTTGGCAATTATTGGTAAATATTGGTAATTATTACTAATTATTACTAATTATTGTTAATTATTACTAATTATTGTTAATTATTAATAATTATTGTTAATTATTACTAATTATTGGTAATTATTGTTAATTATTGGTAATTATTTTTAATTATTGGTAATTAGTGGTAACTATTGGTAATTATTGGTAATTATTACTAATTATTGGTAATTATTACTAATTATTGGTAATTATTACTATTTATTGGTAATTATTACTAATTATTGGTAATTATTCCTAATTATTGGTAATTATTCCTAATTATTGGTAATTATTCCTAATTATTGGTAATTATTCCTAATTATTGGTAATTATTCCTAATTATTGGTAATTATTCCTAATTATTGGTAATTATTCCTAATTATTGGTAATTATTCCTAATTATTACTAATTATTCCTAATTATTGGTAATTATTTCTAATTATTGGTAAATATTGACAATTATTGGTAAATATTGGTAATTATTGGTAATTATTGGTAATTATTACTAATTATTGGTAATTATTGGTAATTATTGTTAATTATTCCTAATTATTGGTAATTATTGGTAATTATTGGTAATTATTGGTAATTATTACTAATCATTGCTAATTATTGGTAATTATTATTAATTTTTACTAATTATTCCTAATTATTGGTAATTATTCCTAATTATTGGTAATTATTGGTAATTATTTTTAATTATTCCTAATTATTCCTAATTATTGGTAATTATTGGTAATTATTTTTAATTATTCCTAATTATTCCTAATTATTGGTAATTATTCCTAATTATTGGTAATTATTCCTAATTATTGGTAATTATTCCTAATTATTGGTAATTATTCCTAATTATTGGTAAATATTGACAATTATTGGTAATTATTGGTAAATATTGGTAATTATTGGTAATTATTACTAATTATTGGTAATTATTACTAAATATTTACAATTATTGGTAATTATTGGTAAATATTGGTAAATATTGGTAATTATTGGTAATTATTACTAATTATTGGTAATTATTGTTAATTATTGGTAATTATTGGTAATTATTACTAATTATTCCTAATTATTGGTAATTATTCCTAATTATTGGTAATTATTGGTAATTATTATTAATTATTGGTAATTATTCCTAATTATTGGTAATTATTCCTAATTATTGGTAATTATTCCTAATTATTGGTAATTATTCCTACTTATTGGTAATTATTCCTAATTATTGGTATTTGCGACGGGATCCCCTTCTCCTTTCATCTGTGTGTTTAACATTCTGTCTCCACATGTAATATTTGCATTCACTTTCACCTCTATATTGTTGAGTAGGTTGATAATTTTGAAAAAGAATGCAAATATTACATGTGGAGATAGAAGTTTTCTTAAAACCAATACAGAGATGAAAAGAAAATTGAGAAAGATAATGATCACGCTAGTTTTTTCCAATTAGCTAATTATTACTAATTATTCCTAATTATTGGTGATTATTCCTAATTATTGACAATTATTCCTAATTATTGGTAATTATTCCTAATTATTGGTAATTATTCCTAATTATTGGTAATTATTCCTAATTATTGGTAATTATTCCTAATTATTGGTAATTATTTCTAATTATTGGTAAATATTACTAATTATTGGTAAATATTGACAATTATTAGCAATTATTGACAATTATTGGCAATTATTGGTAAATATTGGTAAATATTGGTAATTATTGGAAAATATTGACAATTATTGGCAATTATTGGCAATTATTGGTAAATATTGGTAATTATTGATAATTATTACTAATTATTACTAATTATTGGTAATTATTGTTAATTATTACTAATTATTGGTAATTATTGGTAATTATTGTTAATTATTACTAATTATTACTAATTAATGTTACTTATTACTAATTATTGTTTATTTTTTCTAATTATTACTATTTTTTTCGAATTATTCCAATTATTTCAAATTATATTCATTAATTACTAATTACATTCATTATCTACAAATTACATTCATTAACTACTAATTACATTCATTAATTACTAATTACTATCTTTAATTAAAATTAAAGTTATTAATTACTAATTACAGTCACTTAATTATTAAATATTGTTAATTACTAATAATGAAATCTAACAAATCAAATTTAATACCTTAATACAACATAATTATATCTAATAAGAAATAATAAAAACTAATGTAAAAATATAAAACAAAAATATTAAATAAATATTAAATTAAAATTCAGAAAAAAACCTTAAACTGGTTTTCGAGCTTTCGATTTGTTATACTTGTAGGATGATCCCCACAACCTCCTTGAAATCGACTTGCAAAACAAAACTCACTCAACACATATAAACTAGTAAAAAGTAGTTCAGATTCAGAAAAATTGTCAAGGTTGGTTGTATTTATAGGTTAGATTATTTGTGACGGGGTTTATTGCGACGATATTCTCGTCGCAATTGGTATTATTTGCGATGGGCCCGTCGCAAATAACCCCGACCGCATTTATTATGGGCGGCAATAAAAGGGATTATTTGCGACGGGGCCCATCGCAAATAACCCCTGCCGCTAGGTTATTAGCGACGGGAACCCCTTCCCGTCGCTAATAACCTGTTACCGCTGCCGGTTATTTGCGACGGGAAGGGGATCCCGTCGCAAATATCTTTCGCGCGATTTGGCGTGCATTCGCGCCAAACCATTTGCGACGGGTGAGAATATCTCGTCGCAAATAACTCTTTATTTGCGACGGGGATTATGCCCCATCGCAAATACCCCGACTGCGGGGGTTATTTGCGACGGGACATATTCCTGTCACTAATACCACTTTTTCCCGTAGTGTGTAGATCCTAGAACCAACTCAACAAATAACCCCACCTCTCTCTTAGTATTTAAAGTAGAAATTTTTCCATGAAATAATCCATGAAACAATATATTAGAGGTGGGAATTTAGGATGATGTATTCCATTATCATCTATATAATGTCTATAAATGTAGGATATCACTCCCCTAACCCATGATGCTCTCATCTAGATCTGCCTTCCTAGACATACCACTCGGCCTATTGAATGTAATACTAACCTCAAGTGATGTAAAGGCCACCCACTGTATATAACAATCTACATTTTCATGATAAGTATATATCATGTCCATCCTGAGAATTATTTCAAAACTAGATATCTCAATGTCAAATATGTTCCATAGAAAATGATATCCATCTATATAAAGGGGGAATTCATTACACAGGTGTACACTCATTGATTAGAAACACATTAGAGATTCAAGGTTCATGACCCCACTAAATTACTAGATTTCAAGAGGGAGTCTTTCCACTATATCCAGGGATATAAAAGAATTTGAAGACCTTATGTAATAAAATAGATACAATTGTAGATATTACTAAAATTGTACCTCAAACTATAGAAGTTATGGGATGCTAATCCCCCATAAAATTATTCACTACATAAACCATACCCATTCAGCATCCTTCAGATAAAACCTTATTATCATGTGAATTATAGCTTCGATGACTGTATGATGCGGGTGGATGGCTTCCCATACCATGAAAAAATCTTCACCCAGACAAGCCA
Source organism: Viscum album (assembly GCA_963277665.1). Classification (NCBI taxonomy): domain Eukaryota; kingdom Viridiplantae; phylum Streptophyta; class Magnoliopsida; order Santalales; family Viscaceae; genus Viscum; species Viscum album. The sequence continues at coordinate 807,769,275 of OY728127.1, forward strand.
GTTGAATTCCAACTCCCAGCATAACATGGAGCTGCTAATCCTACTCCAATACCTACAGTAGGTGCTTATCATCTATCACTAGCCACTGAATAGAATATTATATAAAACCACTTTAAATGGCCCATCCTACCATAATATCATCACTCAACATGTTCCCTCTCACATAGAGGGTCCAAATACCCCTACATACCAAACTGATTAAAGACAGAAAAATCATCTTGTATGTGAACCTTGATTGGTACTTACCCCATGAGAGTTCTCGAATTGATGCTTCATGCCACCAGATAATACAATATTGGGTTGAGAAACCGGTCTACTCTAATCTAGTCATCCGGCTTACCTCAGGTTACATTTAATTATAAAAACCTTCTTTACTATATTATACATTGTATTCAACTGAAAAACATTTACCTGAGATCAAATATGATGCTTGATCCCATCCTCAAAACATAACACTCTTTCTATCTCATCAACATAAGAGATAGTAACAATGCATTGAATCATTGTATAATGATTTGAGTAATCCATAAATGACATAGAACTATACTATATGTTCATGAGTTCCCTAGAATAATTATACCTCAAGGTCTTAGAAAAAATATTTATAAAATCTAGATATAAAATCCCTCTAAAGAAGTCCACATTGTTTCTCTTCCAAGTTTAGAATATCCTACCAATGATTGGTGTATCCTTGAATCATATATGTAACAATATTTACTCCCCTATTATGAAGAATCTCTATATTCTCTATGATAGATAATATAATCTCAAGCTATAAATATGTATCATTTATTCCACCATCACCTTAAAAATTAGGTGGATGTTGATGATAGAACCCTCATATATACCTTCACATCGATAATGAATGAGGAAAAGCTCCATGTAATGTATGCATATGCCACATAAATTATTCTTGAAACCAGGCATCATCGCCCACATTGAAAATATCAGGAGGTTCCAAAGGTGGCACTACTGTAGGTAACACTGGTGGATCAGGTCCCACCACCTTCAGAGAATGATTGTCAGCACACTCTTGCAAATCAACTCAATGTGTCATTGTGGAATTTATTTAAAAATTTCAATAACATGCCTCATATATGATTTGATAATGGTAATATTATAGAAATAATAATAGTACATGTACAAGCCTTTCTATATAACAGACACACCCCTCTCACTATACATAAATCCATGTAAGAGTGATGGAAATGACCTGAAAGAGAACAAGAGACACTAACTAGTACCTACTACTAAAATAAGGCCTATTTCAATATCTTTATTACACTATAAGGATCTCAGTATATAGACTGTGAATTTCAATTTATAGGGGAAATCACCCTCTATTTTTCCTTTATAAATTTTATTTAATGATTACCATATTAGGATTTATGACTTATCAATTATTTTATTCATATTATAGACCAGTTAAATGAGTTACATTTACAATTTATAGATGTACATTAATTATAAATCACAATTTGTAGTTCATTTAGCAGTATCCACATGACTACATTCAATAAAAAGAATAAACTGGGTATTATAATATTATTTTACTAGATGAATCATCATTCCCAATTTGTAGTGGTTTATGTACTATTTAGATAAAAAAATAACATAATGTATTAAAAATAAACTAATGATTTAGTCATTTTAAACTTATTAAGATTACTCAATAATGATAAAATTGTTTAGTTAAGGTTGCATCGTCAAACTACATTGGAAAATACTATTTAGGTTTATGCAGAAATAATAATAACCAATTATTCAATCCTCTTTTTCATGAAGAAATGTTCATTGTGTTACAGATATATCCCTCAACAAACATACAACATGTATCTTGCAGTCCCGAAATTAAACCCGCATGGCATGGAATAGTTCATGACATATAAATCCTATGGTTCCTAAATTAATTCATGATTACTGCTTCCATTCCATACCAAAGCATGTATAAAAAGTAATCTAGAATAATAATAATAACAACCAAAAATCATGTGGTTCACCTAATGGTGGAATAAACTAAACTATAATAATAAGGATAAAAAAGCAATAATTATTGCCCCTTGTAATTATTATTTTCTTTATAAATGGGATAGGTACTACAGGGAATATTCTTATTACTAAATGTCTGACACATCTTAGTCCCCATTCTACCATCCTGAAATATTATGTCCCTGAAAATAAACACATGATACCAATTTGTAACATTTTGGACATGGTTCACTCTTATGCAACTGATCCTGGTTGTCTACATGTCTTCAACAACACCTCCCCATATTCAAGAGGCTAGCGACTGACAGCAAATGTCTAAGGTTGTAAAATGGATAGATTATACCCTCATAATCATAGTAACAAAGTTGTGTAATGAATGCATAAATAAAGAAAGATTAATATCAAATAGCTACAGAAGATAAAAAATACAAATGAATAAATAGTAATCAATTGAAATATCAAGTATCATATTCAAAAATTATGTAATTTCTTATAGATATGCAAGAATAAACATACATCATGGAATAAAGCACACATACATACAAGTATATAGAAAGGACCAAAAATATTAGATCACTATATCTAGATAGAATCACAAACAATATCCATGTCTTCTTCTTCCTTACTCTAATCCTAGAAGATATAAAGCATCAACAACTAGGAAATTTCACCTTGTCCTACATGCATCCTTAATGTTTGTTCAGGTACAAATGGGTGGCCCAATCACGGTGTGAGATATAGTCAGTAGTCCACCACCAACTGTGTCAATAAAAAATCTATCCAGTGCATATAAACCATAAATGTGTGCAGGTATAACTGGACATATGTAAAATGAATAACATATATGAAAATTACATGAGTACATGTTGTAATGAGAGAAGTCTATATCATGTGAGCATTAATATAAATACATGTGTGTTAATTGTCATCAATAGTTAATAACTAAATCGGAAAAATCCACATGAGAAAAGAGTATCATACCTACATGGGCCATGTCCCAAGCCATATCAACATGGCGATCTCTTCGATCCCAAGGTTCTCAACCATTGGAATGATCAAAATAATATCAAAGCTATAGGGTCTAGGTCCCAAGGAAATAACTTGGGAGAACAATCAAGTCCATAGATCTTTTCCAATAGTAAGAATAGAATAATACCATACCAAACATGGATAGTTCCAAAAATGATATGAAGACAACCAATCAAGTCTAATGATCACATCCAATGGTATGTTTAGAATAATATCAAACCAACATGGAATATGTCCAAAGCTGAAAACTATTGAGACCTATATATTGATATTATAATGTATAGGGATGCCATATGTGACATACCATGACCTCCCTCATTGATTCCATTATGTAAGTAATCATACCTAGGTTCTTAGGTTCCATACATCGATTCCCTGGTTGATGGAATGCCACTATGCATAATGTTTGATACCTTTATAAGAATTTTCTGCCATACTAAGAATCCAAACATCACGAATGTAATATAATAATGAAAATGGATATGATTGTATACATTCCCAATGAAAAATATCAATAAAAATATTCACAAGCCAAGATAATATCAATCTCATTTCATGTTTAATTTGATCCAAACATTTAACCATTTTAATATCATTTAATAACATGTCATATGAGGGATGATCATCTCCAAATAACTCGTTTATGTTTAAATAGGATACTAATAATCGGAGGTGATGTCACACACTAATGGTAGATTTAACACATTTAACATATATGAACTCACATCATGGGTAGTTTATGTAGAGGTTGATAACCTAAAACCATGACTAGGTGCTATAGGTGCATCCCAATTTAGGTGCAATAATTAATTTTAGGTTTAATTAAATTTAGAAGTAATGACCTGAAGGACTGATATTTGGAACAATAATTATATTTAAATAAAAAAACCATAGGGAAATGTTATTTACAATAAACCTTAATCCAATGGTTTAACCCTCATCTACTAGCAGCCCTATGTTTGCCATAAATCAGATGAAAATGGATGAATATATGAAAAAATAGAAAATATTGCATGTTATTGTATAACAAAATTAATATATCAATGAGAATATAAATTATTTAATGAGATAATAGGAGGAATATATTACAAAATCCTATCCAATGTGATAAACGACACTCAAATCTAAGGTAAAATGGAAGAACGACTTCAAAACCTAGATTATGAATGGAGGAGGAGATTTCAATTAAGGGGAGGATATTGTGCAAGGGAGAGAAAATAAAAGGAGGCTTGATTTAAATATAATGAGGGGAAAATTATATTTACACCCTAAATTTAATGGCCACACAAATTTACCACATAGTTAGACCAATCGTGTTCCAACTGTGTGCACCCCACTGTCCATGTGATAGACCCCACATGCCTTACTTTGCATGAGTAGAAAACCCATGTATATACCATGTGTACCCTTTTTCTCAACCCCAAAGGACCAAATCCTCCTCATAACAGTTTAGACAAACTATATGGGCCCATATGGTGCCACATAGTTTTAGGGTAATGTTTATCGCTCATTGTGTGCAAACTGTGCACCTTTCCTATTTTCTCAGAAACAAGTGCTCTAGGATATGAACAACCCTCAAACACTCTATAAACCTTCCTTTAACCATAGGCAAAATTTATAAGGATAAAAAAATATTTTTAATCCATAAATAAACATCTTTCTCAAATCCATGAAAATATGAGATCTTACATCATAATTCTATAAATCTGCAACGAGTTAAGGGAAAATTTTATTCATTAGATATGAATGTAATAGGATAAAATTTATGTTTGAAGATAAATTTCTGAATTTTGAGGGATTTTTTTACTATATAATGAAATATAATTACTAGATACATTTATTTTTCTTGTGACCAATTTCAATGATTGGTTTTTCTTCATTCAATTTCCAATTCATCGCTTAATCAATGAAAATAATATAAAAAATGAATGTTTTTTATACCTGAAGCACTAAAATTGTCTTTTAATTGATCTTAGGACCTATAATATAATTTTAATTAATTACATCAATCTGTACATATTATTATAAAAATTTGTTATTATGGATTTATCCAATATGAATAAATCATCATATGGAAATGTAATACATTAATATCTAAAAAAATTCCAATGTTTAACTTAAACTATTTCATAAATGGTTAACCATATTTCCTATTGAAGAATATCAATATCAAAATCATAATAAATAAGTTCAATATGCCTTCAAAATTAATGAATCATTAATCTCTAAAACAATATGATGTTGTTATTAATTGTTACATACCAAACATGTGAATGCATTCATCATGTATTATCATGAATCATGGGAATATCCAAAATTTTCATAAAACATTATTTAAAACATTCATGATTCCTTATTACTTATATAATAAAAAGATTATTTGATATATTCCTTCAATATAAGAATTATTTTTAACTCCATCAATGATAGAATAAACCACTTCTCAACATATTATTAATTAAATCTAGGTAGTCTATACATTCCAATTTACTTAATCCATATCGACCATATATTTATCCTAAAATGATTATCTCAACATCAGGGACATATTATGGGTTATATTTTCCTAAAACATGTATCTTCTATGAATTTTATCTTTCCACTAAAGGATTTTACTTGTTCATTGATATCATTCAACATATTCTCTCAAATCCCTTAAGAAGTGGTACTGAAATGAAATCCTATTACATTAATTATTTATTATAATGTAGATATCATTGATAAAATTATCAAATGACATAATTATCTAACCCCAACACATTTAAATTAATCATTCCAATTAGTTTGTATTAATATCATAATCATGAACTTGATCTCATAGCTTCTTCTAAGGCATATACCCTTGAATATTAGGTAATGATTTTTCATAGTGTCTCATCTCATTATAGTTGAATAATTGAACATTAAAATCATTTTTCTTTCCCTTACAGTCATGAGAATGAAGTCCATTCCCCCAAAAATTTTAGTAAACTCACATTCCCTTTAGGAAAATACCAGGGTGTTTCTTTCTATAATTAGCATATACTCGAAAATATTTTCTTCCCTTCATCCCTTTTTATATCATTTTCTCTATTATACTCTTCGTAATATCATTCCCTTCAAATATATAATACTTAAATAATTATTTATCAATATTTTTGTCACATGGTGTTACGTCCTCATAAGATGTGAATCTGTTGAAGACTATTTACCTTGGATATATTGTATTATTCCCACAAAATAAATGATCATTCTTACTCTATGGATTGTGTGCATCGATGTGGTTCTCATTAATTCTACTAGAATACATTTCTAAAGGATTAAATACAAAAAAAATAGATCTTATCATTATGAAATGTGATGTATAATTAGAAAAATAGTGAAACTATTAACATAAAATGAAAACTTTATTCATAGATTATCTCATAATCATAAACATGGTTTATTTGGGGATATATTTATTTTTCAAATATATCATAATGGTTGGTAACGAAAATGTGGATTTTCATAAGCATATCCCAGGAATGTATCAAACCAGATGAAAAGTATGGCCCATTTTCATGCACCAGGTGATGATTGAGTTAAGAACAATGTTCCATTTTTTGAGTTAATACCCCTGTGTACTTATGTTCCATAACCACATTAACTTCTAGTATCCAGACATGGATGTATTTGCTATAAAAACCATGTTATATATTCCTTATCATAACATTATGATGTTATAAAAAATTGATACTCAAATGAAATAATATTTTTATATTCCCTAATCTATATTTGGTAAAATCCAGTTCCCCAATATTTTACATAACATCCTCTAATACCAACTGTAGTGCCCTAGCCCCAGTAGCCTGAAACCGCTGTATACTATTTTAAGTTATAATATGATACATACATACGTATCCCAGTGGAAAAAATAGTTAAGTATCATTGTTAAATTAGATACATATGTTAAATTCACATTACATTTAAAAACATGAAATATACAAATAATATTCTTTGATAATTCCATTATTACCCCAGTGTATCCATGAATATCAATCACAATACACTTCATGGTATCCTGGGGAAAATAAATTATATGAATGGTGTGAGATCGTATGCAATGTAAATGTAAGTGTATAGAATAATATATAAATATATAATTCATAATCAATATATCATGGTAAATAACTAAAACACATTACATTTAATCAATAACTTGAGAATAATATGGTAGGAATAAATTATGATAAAATTATTTCATATAAAAGATCATATGAGCATGAAACATTACCATGGATATTTAAAATAATTTAATAATCACATGGAATATCAATAAAAAATTTATAATGATGGAAGGCATAATTATAGACATCTAAAATATACTATTGAGAAGTTATTCCAAGACAAATAACACAATCAGGACCTTGTCCCAAAAAAAATCTATATAAAAGGGTAAGTCCTTAGACAAAACCCAATCTAGTTTTTCTTGTGATCCCTCCCGATGCATCGAGGGGCTATAGTTGGCCCCTATCATTAGTTAAAAAAATACATTGAATTCATCATTTGAAAGGGTTGAAAAAAATCAGAAAAAATATTTTTATTAAAAAACTAGAATATTAAATGTTAATACATTACCCATTTAATATAAATTATCATAAACCATACAATGTAATATAGTGAATGTTAATAAAATTATGTATCCTTCTTCATATTGATCATAACCTAATTGAAGAAATAATATGGATGATATCGAAACAAAATACCCCCAATGTATCAGAAGTTCAATAAATATATGAAGTCATTAATGGGTAAAAAAACCCACAAAAATATCCTTAAAATCGTTTTTGAGGAAAATAAACTTCTCACATTGAAAATATTTTTTAAACTAAAAGTTAACAACTTATTTTTAAAAATAATTTATTTAAAAATAACCTTTTAGATGTTTTAAGATAATATTTAAAATAGTTATTACTGATAATGGTGAAATATTCAATTCATTTTGTACAAGTTAGAATGAATATTTCATTCAAAATTTTGGTAAAATCCTAATAATAATTCTTTTTAAAATGAAATAAATATTCCTTTAAAAAATAAAAAATAAAAAATGGGTAAATGTATCTTCATTAAATCATTTCGATAATGTTAAAACATTAATCAAAATAATTTTTAAAAAAATGGTTTAAAAAAAGGATTTTCATCCGAAGAAAGAAATGAAGTCCAACATTATTAAAAATATTTTCTTAATCATTTTAAGTATCATATAGTGAGAAAATGGTACTATTTCTGTAAAAATTTCATGATAACAATCGTAGAAGAAAATATATATTATATATATATAAATATCAAATAATTCCCAATATGTAGACGTAATCCTAAACAAACCAAAATAATGATACGACTGTAAAATAAACCCTTAACACTTTGGTAAATGTTGGGAAAAAATCCCTCAAGGTATCATTGAAGCATTTTTGAGGTGATTGTGTTTGTTGACAAAGCAGACATCTATGTTGTGTTCGTTGACAAAGCAAACCATGGTGAATGAGTGTGTTGACAAAGGGGGTTTAAATGGTGATTTGTCGGGTTCAAGGGATGCTTTCAACAATCCATGATTGATTGAAGAACCTTGACAAAGGAATGGATGATCTGGAGGCGGTACAAAAAGAGCAGATACAAGGTGGTGCCGTTTTCCAGTGTTTGCCAAATTTATGGGCCTGAAAATCACCAATGGAAAATGGAGTGATATGTTTTTGGCAAAGGTTGAGGAGAGAGAAATGAAAGAGGTGCGCGGAAAAATTAAGCGTGGCGCGCAAAATTAGCGGGTTGCGTGAAATCTTGAAGTGTGGCGCGCAAAACAGCGGGTTGCGCGAAATTGTATTTCGCGCAAAAGATGTTTCAAGGCCGAAAGCTTGAAAATCGGTAAAGGCATGAGGCGCGCGAAATTTTGGAGGCGTGCGCGAAAAATTGAAGTGGCGCGCGAAATAGTGGATGAAGTATTTCGCGCAAAAGATGTTTCAAGGCCGGAAGCTTGAAAATCGGCAAAGGCATTAGGCGCGCGCAATTTTGGAGACCTGCGCGAAATAATTACGCGGTGCGCGAAATTCGTGTGGATTGCACGAAATAAAGGGATGAAGTTTTTCGTGAAAGAGGTGTTTCGAGGTCCGAAGCTCGGAAAATGGCAAAGGCATGAGGTGCGCGAAATTATGGAGCAGTGCGCGGAAAATGGTTGTGCGCGGAAGATTTGTATTTCGCGATCAAAGCGGATTACGCGCTCAAGGAGGGTTTTTCGCGCGGGGTCGATTTTGCCTATAAATATAAAGTGACCCTCCTCCATTCAGAAGAGTTCAAGACATAGAAAATACCCGAGCTCTGGTGCGCGAAATTGAAGTTAGAAAGGGTGTTGCGCGTAAACTTAAAGTTTGCGAGTAAAGTCAGCTGTTGCGCGAAAAGCTAAGGCTGCGCAGAAAGTTGGTGTTGGCGCGTAAAAGGAAGGTTGCGCGAAAAGTGGATATCGTGCAAAATCAGTGAATTGCGCACAAGGCAGTTTCCAGGCTGCGCGTAATATTTGGAGGTTGCACGAAAAAGGAATTTCGCGCAAATCATAGAAATTGCGCGCAACACACCGTAAGGGTTGCGCGTAAAAATTGAGGTTGCCCGGTACATCCGGTGCAAAGTGAGATTCATCTACGGGTGAAAGTTGGACTTCAACAGAGCATCTACATACAGAGGAAGATGCATTCCTTCATGAAAATGAAGAGACCTACAGTTCTATAAACTGTGAGTGGATTCCTTCCAAGAGCAGTGAGCTTAGGAAGAGGAAGAAGGTGATCCTCTCCACCGGCAGTGAGCCAGAGAGAGAGAAACAGGGAGTGACCCTTGGGAAAGCAGTAAGCTGACCCTAAACATTGTAAAGGCAGTGAGCCTGGGCATAGAAGTGATCTAGCCCGAACATTGTAATCCACAGCTAGTGAAGTCTAGTGGAATTTGGTACGAACCGGCAACTTGTCAGCGTATGCTCCTTGGACATAGCCCTTAGTGGTGAACCAAGTAAAAATATCTATGTCTGCCTGCTTATTTCCCTGCATTGCATTCAAAGCATCATCATCAGGTAAAGGAGACAAGTGATCACAGTAACCACACAAGTACAAACAAAGTGACCCTTGTAATAAAGAGGTCAAGATCCAGTGGGGCAGAAAGAACTTTGAAAAATAATATCCATACCCTGATTCACCCCCCCTCTCAGGGTATATAGCCCCCTATTGGCCCTAACAGTAAAAATTTAATCAAATGTACCATGAAATAACTAATATTAAATTTAACATTAACTAACCTGAAAATAAATGAATTCATGACCTAGCATATCAAATGGAAAGTATATACACTAGAAAAATGAATCGTTGATGTTTATTATTACTTTTATTTAACTTATTTTCATGTTAAATATTATTATCTAATCAATTAATTTTACATCATTTGTTTCGATGATATTTGGATTATTTGTCAAAAATAACATTTGTCAGTTGACTATGGTCAAAGTGGTTAGTATTTAAACATATTTAGAATAAATAGGACGAAATAATTATCATACTTATAAATAAAGTATACATTTAAAAACAATCATGAAATATTGTTATGAAAAATTATTTATGTTCTAATCATGGTGATGGTGGGTCGTATGCACACATGTGTAATGTTTCCATTTTTTTATGGTAATTATAGAAAAAGGTATGTAATATTTTATCATTAAATAATGATAATAACATAGTAAATAACATGTTATTTCTTTATATATACTTATATATATCATTCATGTGGTGTGGTGATGAAAATATAGTCACATCACTCCATGATGACGATAGTCCACAAGTACACAAACGATGTTATCAACATTAAATGAGTGAAATGGTAAGAAATAAATTGATATATTATCTTTTAATAATGATAAATATGTCATTAATATCAGAAATATGTAATTTCTATCACATATAATCATTAACATTATAATTTTCAACTTCATTACTGAAAAATTAATCACATCACTTTGTGAGGCTGTAGTCTGCCATACACACGATAGATGTTATCATATCCTCTAAAGAATGGAATCTAAAAAAAGTGTACATGATATAATGAATGTAGTGTTATAATTATGTTATATATATATATACATTATATCAATTTTCATATCCATCTATGAGATGTGGTAATGGACAAATGAATTACGTCGTTTCGCAAGGCAATAGTCATTCATACACAGGAATGATGATTTCGTAACCCATTGGATGGATGAAGGGATTGTTGTATGTCATGACCGAAACATAACATCATCTATGTATATTTAATATCCTTAACTTATTATATAATCATGATTTAATAATATTTTAATTAGGTGATATAATAAAAAAATAAAAAATTATCATTGAAGAACGTTACCACTTATTTAGATAACCTCCTTTGGTTTTCAAAAAAAAATCCTTAATTGGTTGTATTTATACCATAAATAAGTCTTATATAATGATATTAAAGAATTATTTACCTGATTTTGAATGGTATATGATAAATACAATGGTTTTAATGTGTGAATTATATAGAATATTGTGTCCTCTTTATAGGTGATGTTAGTGGAACACATGAAATTTTTACAATGAAAAAGGTGTAAGCACATTTTTCACATTCCTAAAGGGAGAAAATAGAGTATTTGTATATTATTAGACAAAATAAAGTATAAATATTTTGATAAATTATATTTTACATATGTTTTAGGTCATATTGGCATTTTCTTTTTAGTATAACCCCTGAGAAACGCATTTTACCTTAACCACGGTAAATAATTTTTACTATTTTTACTATTTATTATAGTTAAATGTCATTTTGAAATTATTATATAATATAAATTTTTAAATTTAGTAATATTGAATCCATTTTCAAAAATTCCATACATTTAATTGGAATATTTAAATATAAATACAACCCCAAATACACAATGAGAAAACAGATTTTTAATGAGAATAAGTGCTATAAAAGTTTAAAATGTTTTTTGTAACACCAATATTAAAATGATTAAAATTACCAAAAATTTAATATATATAGTATAAATAATTTTACATTAAAATAAATTAACATATAATTTATCTTTACAAATAGTATAAACAATATGGTTGTTTTCAATTAAAATTCAGTATTTTCTGACTATTCATTAAAACACGAGACATTTGAAATAAATCCAAAAAATCACCCTATGATAATTTTTATAATAAAATTTCAAAAAATTAGTTTATTATTTAATATTTTTCTCGAATTGGTGAAAAATAATTTTAAATTATCTAAGCAAAGAGTGACTAGATTTCCTTTTAAGAAAATACTATTTCCGAAGAAGAAAAATCCATAAAATGCTTCTAATTTTATCATTAATAAGTATATATACATTTAATCTATTTTATAAATTCTTAATCCATATCATTTTAATAATTTATATATTATTATTAATACCCTGGTCTTAACATATAGGTTAGAATGTTAATTTTTAAATAATAATATTTTAATAAATTGTAACATTGCGTTAAATCTGGGTGTTGCTGCAATTGAAACATGTCAAATAGGTTGAATTTATTTAAAAATAAATTATCATATAGTGTTAGGTTATTAAATTCTCTTATAATATCTTTTTTTATCATATATGCTATCGAACTTGATGTTCCAGTTTTTAAAATAGTTGGGTGTTATATTTTAGATAAATATTCCCCTAAAACACATATTCATCATATTGGGTATAAGGATCTTAATCTAGAGGGTTCCTTTGTGTGATATTGTTGATTACTTTCCTTTTGGATATTTTTCAATTTGAAACTAGTAGTGTTGGACATGGGAATCAAATGAATGATTCTCGTTTCATCCTCACTTCACTTTGTAAATCAATGCCTCTTTTGGTAAACCCTAGTTTATGGCATTCATAATAGGGTCTTGTGGTTTGGCCATGCTTTGATGAGGCTCTTATTATGGTTCATCATAAAAGGTTTTATAGATCCTATATCTACATTAGAATGATTTGGTTTCTTCTTGGAGAAATAGATTGAGTTAGGTCACTTCACACTTAATAAAATATTATTATATTTTCAGATGTTTGTGGTTTTTATAATTAAATATATATCATTAATATCTACCAAATATAATGGTTATTTTTTTTTGGGATTCTCTTAGTTTAAAAATATTTTTATATGTATTTTTGGTGATTCCTGCAACGTGTTTGATAAGATTTCAATATACTACTTTTGTTTTGAATATGGTGATGTTTGCATGTGGTAAATGTTGTATTGGAATGTGTTACTTGCATTCATTAATGGATGTGGTTGGGACCGTATTGATATAGCCATTGGTACCATACATATTTTGGAGAACACTCGATTTCATGGGTTGTTTTGTATTCATGATGCATTATATGATCCCTCGTTGGGTTATGACTTGGTTGTCAGTACCGAATTTAGAGGGGATAAGAAATTGTAACATCGAAATGTGATGTCTTGCATCAAAGTAAAATGATTCTCATTATGTGTTGACTCTATTCTACATCCATGCATTGGGTGTGTGATTTCATGGAATATGTGGGTGTTCTTTTATAACTATTTCATTTATATTATAAGAGGATTTTTTATTGAGATTATGTATAGTTTTATTTTCTTTTTTATTGTATTTTCCCTCTCTTGTATTATATAAATATGAGTTGACTTGTTCTTGTATACATGGAATGTGTGGGAATCATCCTGTGGATTTTCTATTTAGTCTATATTCTCACCCCATATATATTCATCTCCAAACATATTCAATCACCATCCTTTATTATATAGGTAAGGAAAGGACCTCTTATGTGATAGTGGGATAAACTAATAATGTAGATTATGGAGGATCTAAGAGCATGGTGGTAGTTTTCATGTAGATCTTGGATGTGTCCCATGTATGAATCATGTCATTCATGTAGATCTTTTACTTCTTTAGTTTTGTATTATCCTTTTCTACTAAAATATGATTATTATGTATAGATATATAATGTTGTTGTGTTTTTTCTTCTATTTATTAATGCATCGTATATATGTATCCATTTTTCCTGTGTGGTATTTTTCATATTCTAAATGTAAGGGAACTTGTTCCACCGTGATATTAATACCTATTATTTTATTAACATCCTTTGGTGTAAAGGGATTGTCACTTAAGGATAGTGGTACTTCATATCTTCTAATGAAAGTGGGACGGGTCAAGACGTTGCGTGAACTATTTCATATTCATTAACACATGGATTTTTTAAATATATGATATTTTAGGAATTTTAAACAATTTATAATCCAATTTTTATTTTAAAAATCATTTAATACTTGTTCAAATCAGTCATTAAAACTATTTATAGACGCTTTAAATAATGAACCAAATATGCCCCTTAATTTGAAAATTAATTATTTTGAACAATTCATAATTATATATAAACCCATTATATTTTGGCCTTATTTTGTAATTTGTTCCCACTTTATAAACAACCCTTATTATTTTGAAATATAATATTCATTCAATTTCAAAATATATGACTTATCATTTAAGAAAAACTATTTTTAATATAATATTTTGTATTTTGAATATATTACTAATAATTTTTTCAAGAACATTTAAATTATAAATTATAAAAAATGTACAATTAATTAATTCAATAACTCATTATAAATTTAAATATTCCCAAAATACCATTTATTATGATATGTAAACATTTTATAAATCCTAATAAACATTTAAATAATAAGTTTTTTTTATATTTTTCACTTTTCCATTAAATGGAAGAGGTATCCTTCATAAAGGAAACAACTGTGTTACCTTTACATGGGCCTTCTATGTAGAGGTAAATCGAGATTACCTTTATGTAGAACCACCTATGCAAAGTTAATTCACCATGGAATTTATGTATACCCATTTATGTAAATGTAATATATGAAGGCCATTATGTTGGAAAAATATATGTTAAGGTAGTTAGATAGGAAATTACCACGAAAACTTCTGTATAACGGTATTTTATAATTAATTTTATATAGATCACTTTTATGTAATGATAATTCATTTTAAAAAAAATATCCAAAATTGAAAATTTTGATGATATATTTTTCACGTTTTTTCGTTTCATTAATAGTTTCACAAATCTACAAACATTTCTTTCTACAATAGAACTGAATGTATTTATGATTTTATATTAATGTTTGTTAGAAGTAATAGTTGATATTTTATCTATTTGGTCAAGTACACATTGCTAGAAAATATGAAACCAATTTAACTGAATATGAAAAACAATAGTAAATTTGAATCATACACGAAGAATACACTGCATATTCTTTATATTTGTAAAATGGGATTGAGATATATCACTTAGAGATGGACAAAATACATCCTACCTCTAGAGGTATCCATGGACCATGTTATATTATTTATTGTATAAATAAGACTCTCCTTCACCCACATTGTGATATAACAAAATATTGATAAGGAATAATAATTATTATTACATGGGTATTAAGTAGAATCTACTAGGAATAAGGAACAAATCCCCAAAAAAACGAGGACGCTTCATGCTTCAACTAATGTGTCTAACTCCTGAATTAATTCCTCATTCAATAAATGAACCGTATGCTTGAATTAATTTCCTCTATAGCTTTATATATCATGTAATACTATATTGGGTTGCGCGGAGACTCTCCCTCTCGCGGATCTAGGGTTTTCCCTCGGGGTCGATTCGGAGGGGGAAGGCTCGATTGCAGTGAATCGGTGTGATCCTTCATCGCTGTAGCTTCTCAATCCAGTGAGAATGATTCATTCTGGTGTCTCCAACAAAAGAGGATTTTCGAAGCCAAGTTGCCACCTTCTAGGTTGCCGGTGTGAAGCAGATCTCCGCTTCTTTGCCGTTGAAGATGAATTGTGAGGACTCGATGGAGATTCCATCCGAGATATATGGAATTGGTTGTGAATCCATGATACGGGGATGAAGATACCATTATGTGGATTCGGTGCGGACTCTGGCATGTCTTTCCTCAGCAAGGCGACATCGCCTTGTCTTCCAGCGAGGGATTCATACAATGCTTCTTCAGTGGTGGAGGTGCTCGCTGTCAAGGATGACCTTCTCTAGAAAAATCCTAGGCTCTTCAGTTTGGAAATATGAAGGTGACCCCTAATGTTTTTTCCCTTTAAAACGATATGAATCAGCGAAGAATGAACATAATGTGTGTTGAGCCAACTGTATACGATCCGCTTTGGTGATTGCACACAGTTTGATGTTTGTTATTTTCTCGTTGCAGGATTTGTTGGTGTGATTATGTATGTTGATGATTGAATGAAGTTTTTTCTGGATCATGGATTTTCGGTCGGTGGATTTTATGGGTTGATGGTCTGTCTTCACATGGCTTTCTCTGGAGGTCATTTCTACCATTAAACTGCTCTGGTTTCCAATTCCATTTCTACAATCCAGGTCAGTTGAGTGAGATGGATTTGGAGGATGTTTTGGGATGTGCTTGCGTGAGCGATAGGGTGTTACATGAGGTATGACATGTTTTGGACTTATCCTTGTGGTTGTATTTTCAATTTTAACTTTTGGGCGACTGTGGAAATAGGCTCTGTTGAGAGCTTTGGTCGCTTGTTCTTCTGCTCTTGCCTCAGGAATCCGCCACTCTTTCCAAGGCAGATCTGAGTGGTTGTGTTGATGGTTCCTTGGGATGTTAGGGAGAGCGACTACTGGCGTCTTGTGGTGGTTCCATCTCTGTTGAATCCTGGTGTTGTTCTTCGACAGCATGAGGGTTCCGATCAGGTTGTTTTTGGCAGATCTGGTGTCGTTTCTTGATGTCTTTATCTAGACTGTCTTTCAGTTTAATGGTTTTTTGGGTGCAGTTGTTAGGTTTCACACATAGCATTTAAAAGTTTCATTTGAAAATACAAAAAAAATGGATTCTTCCATGTAATACTATAATAAATAACATCCATCATGGATAATTAATGATGAAGACATTGATTGCATGGAACAATACAGCCCATGCATGAAAATCATGATTTTTGCGAAATAAAAAATAGTTTATATATATCATATCCATATAAGTATTTTAGGAATGTATCCTTCTCTAACTTGTTCATACATGTCTATTTTCATCATGAAATCCCATTGGAACCCTATAGGATTTACACCTAAAGGAGGATCTACCAAAATCTGCACATGTTTTTGGTATATGGAATCAAATTTAAAATACATTTCTTCTTTCCATTTTGTATCATCAGTGATATTTATTTTCTTTTATATTGGATACATGATCATTAATATTAAATATCAATGTGTCAAATTCCGTGGTTAATATAAAATCACGTCTTATGTTTTATATCCACTTAGTTGTGCACATACAGAGTACTTTTATCTCTAGAATAACCTCTTCCATAGGGCCATCTAGAACATTTTTTATGCCATCTCTTGTGTATCATGAACCTTGAATTTATAAAAGTATTTTGTTCTACAAATACGTCCTTTAAATTTTATATTAAACTTATGAAATTTGGTTCAAATGATAACCAAGTAATTATTATCTAATGGTTCATCTAGGTAATATCATTTAGTTTCCTTAGTGTATCCTATAGATATACACTTAATGCCTTGAGGATCGATCTTGTTTACTAAATGGGCCATATCAAATTTCTAACAACCACACACTCATATATATGGTAACAAAAGTTTATTTCCATATCAAATTTCATATGGAGTACCTCTTGATTCTTGTTTGGAACATGGTTAGTATGTGTATTGTTGTCGGCAATATGTCTCATCAAAAGGATAATGGACGATGTTCAATACTCATCCTCAACCAAACTATATTCAACAAGGTATGGTTCATCCTTTCACTCTCACCATTAAATAATGATGTATTGTGAGGGTTGAGTAAGGATAATATCCCGACCTCTAATAATTAATTGATGAAATATTGTTTAATATATTCTCCATCTTGGTCTTAGTGGAGTATCTGTATTATTCTACCATGTTAATTATAAACATAAACCTTGTATTCATTTAATTTCCCAAAGGAATATGGAATATACCTCATTTAGTAGACATGTCCTTGTTTAATCATGTCGTATGTAGACATGTCCTTGTGAGGGTTGAGTAAGGATAATATCCCGACCTCTAATAATTAATTGATGAAATACTGTTTAATATATTCTCCATCTTGGTCTGAGTGGAGTATCTGTATTATTCTACCATGTTAATTATAAACATAAATCTTGTATTCATTTAATTTCCCAAAGGAATATGGAATATACCTCATTTAGTAGACATGTCCTTGTTTAATCATGTCGTATGTAAAAGTAATTATGCATGAGTATTAACCCAATGATTTTATTAGGAAACATCCACCCACATGTGTGTGAACCCACTCAATAAGCTCTGTGGCCCTTTAACCTTTTCCACTGAATGACACTTATTTTATTTTATCTTTTAGGAAATAATGATTTAAACCAACTTTATTTGGTTCATAAAAATATAAATATCTATATTTTTTAATTTTGTAAAAATATTTTGATTACATTTCATTGATGGTGATGTCCTAATTAGTGTGTGATAATCATGAAAACCTTCTTTTATAGAATTCCAACATCCCGGATTTCATGATGAAGAACATAAAGTCATTATTTAAATGTTTCACTATAAAATATATTATTCAATTATAATAAACTAATTTTCTTCCAATATTGAAAAATACCCATCCAAATACTATTTTGATATAGATATTATACGTTTAGATAATTTTTTCATATAATAAATGAAATTACCTACACAACTAATGCAGAAAATTGTGAGGGGGTGAATAAGGTTATATTATTATTAAAAAATTAAAATATTAATTAAAATAAAATTGGAATTTATACAATGTTTACTGTTAGTGAATAATGATCAATTTTTTGTTTAACCTTGGAATCATCAACTGCATGAAATAAATGTAAACAAAAAAATATGAACAACGTATTTTTTCAAGGTTTGATACAATGAACCACAACATTACTTTATTAGTTATTTTCCTTAATAAATGATTCTATACTATAATATAATACTGATTAAAATGGGTGGTTTTTATAATAGAAACAACGAGTCTCACACTGATTACAAGGAATGTGTCTCACTAGACTTATGTTTCTAAAATCTCACTCTGTCTTCCTCAACAACTTCACACATTTATCATAGATTTTTACCATGATCTATCAGCATAACACGAGTTCTATAGGTTCTATTGAGTTCAATCACTTATATACAAGTGTCCCTTTTATGTTCTTCCTCTTAATTATTTCAGAATCTCTATAGAGTATACTTCTTTATTAATGTAACATATCTTGTTCAACTCAATAATAGCTACTTCAAATGCCAGATATTAAATAATACTTTTTCACCAGGTCACTACATGAAACAGATTGTCCTAGATATTTATACGATGCTCATTTGGATTCATCGGTCACTTATCCATTGTTATGATAAAACCCAATAGTTCCCACTAATCATCACATTATTTAACAATAATAGATGAAGTAACTCACAACAGGTCAACCTTTATCTGTTTTTCTTCTTTTCTATCTTCTGCAGCTATGAATGTTGTAGGAACATCTTCTTATTCCATTATATTTGATTCCTAAAATATATTCACTTCATAATAGATTTATATTCTCTTTCATGATCTTATTATTCATTATAAGTAGTGTCTTCTCAATCATACCCAATGTCAAAAGAACTCATGGAAAAACTACTTGTCCATGATTCTTTTTCCTTTTCAAGTAGTTAGCAGGAAATATAACATTTATATATGATATACAGAATATCCCTTAATAAAATTTAGTTGACCATGATCCTATTAAATTTCTAACATTTTCAAATGTGGGTTTGCCAATGATCTCAATTTATTTTAATATTGAACGATTGTTTATAATATAATGATATCAATAATCTAACATTTTTTCTCCACCATTGTTTATCATTATACTATTGGAATAAAGTAACTATGCCAAATCATTTGATATTATTTTGGATGACCACAATAATTCCATATTTTATTTATACTATTCATGATATGAAGAACTGTATCTTAGAACAACACAATATACATTCATTATATCATAAATATTAATTTATCGTCTCAAAATAAATTCTCAAGTCAGCATAAAAAATCCATCTTTGGTGTAGGAAAAGTAACATGGAATTCATAAAAGTGGATTGAATCGATTTCATATATCATGATTTCTTTAAATAATTCATGTGCAAACATTAAAATTATTTTCACTTAGGTATAAAATCTCAACATTGATTCTTATCTTAATATTACGAATGAATGACTATTCCTTGAGATGTTTAGAACATTACAAACGAGCTCCAGCATCATCATTAGAAGAAAAATCAAGAGGAACAAACATCAGTTGATGTTAATTTTGATCTTGACTCATTTTCGTCAGAACAAAATATGAATAGATAAAAATTAAATCATTAATAAATTCTCCCCGATCTAGATTATTCTAACCCATCCCACAATACACATGATCTGTGGATCAATCTATTGGTTTATTGATATATGTTCTTCATAAAAACCAAAATGGGGAATAAAAAACAATAAAAAAACTTCTTACCACGATTTGGAAAGATTTTTTTATGATAAAAAATGTTTCCCCATGATCATTAGTGAGATTCATTGAATTCACCTCACACTAGTCATATATCTTTGACCCATCCATTGTCCACCAACATAATCTCCTCCAATTTCTCCAATAGATCTTGTAAATTTTAAGTGTTATGCAGCTAAACCTGTGAATTTTTCATAATTTAGTATTAAATAATGTATTTAGGTCTCATTTTCAAAAATCAAATAAATTAATTTATTTAATTAATTTATTCATTTTACACCTATGATAAATTTTCTACAATTTTCTTTCTCTGACCATGGTTACGTCATGCCTAGGGAAAACCCAGGATCCTGAACTCAACAGTTGGAGTGGATTTCTAATTTGGGTAGCCATTTAGATGTTATTAAACTTTTCCCAAAAAACTGTGTTCATGTACTATTTATATATTTAATATATTATTGTCATTTATTACTCAAACACAGAGCCTCTATATTACACGTTGTCCACTTCTCTAGTCATGAAAGTTATCCCTACAATATGTTGAAATAATATATGTAAAATCTTATTCATAAATTCTCCCCACCATTGGGTTTTACATCACGAATGGCCAAAACATTGGCTACAATAAGGGATGTGGGTGCCAAGAATGAATTAGAGCCTACCACTCCCATGTGATCTCATGAAAATTCTCCTGCTACCACAATATACATACTAAAGGAATCTCTCTACCATGATGGATCCTCTCATGCCGATCCTCCATCACTGCTGGGTACTCAGTAAATGCATCTCCATCATCGATCTCTAACTATATCGAGTCAATAATGAGTGATGGGTTATGAAAATACCCCCTCAATTGTGACACATACAAGATGTTATGTAACAAGTATATCTACGGTGGTTTATCTAAGAGGTATTCCACATCCCAAACACTATGTAGTATCTAGAAACGGCCATAGAATCTCAAAGATTGATTTCCATGCTGGGAACATCTCGATAATCCATTTCTGGTGAAACCAAAAGTAACACATGGTCCCCCTCCTCAAGATCCAGAGTCCTACATCATCTGTCCTCATAAGATTTCTAACAGCTCGAAATAGTATTTATCCACTCCACAATGATATGAATCTACCCGATAGTTACTTGTACCAACTCTGGCCTCATGAGTGCTGACTCACCATAGCCAGTCCAACAGTGTGGTGAACCTCTAGTTCTCCCTTAAAAATCCTTGAATCGTTCCATATCGATGGTGGGGTGATAGTTTTTATTATATAAAAACTCCAATAGTGGTAGGTGGTCCTCCCAAAAATGGACAAAGTCTAACATTCAAGCTTGCAGCATGTCCCCCAAAACCAAAATTGTCCACTCAATATGGTCATCATTTTGGGGGTGAATGGTTTTCCTCAAGTGTAACAAAGTTACAAAAACACCATCCAATCCCTTACAACCTAGTTGGGAAGTGAGCATCATGGTCAGAAAAAATCATTGATCAAACTCAATGGAGTAATACAATCTCTAACATGTAGAGGTGTCTCATGATCGCTATTGAAATTTTCTCCCAAATAGCAATGAAGTTGGTCAACATGATATGTTGATCTATGATCACCCAAATGGCATCGTGTACCATGAAAGTTCATTGTAATAATTTCATGAAGTCCATGGATAACTCATCCCACTTCTACTCTAGATCCTAATTTGGTTGTACTAAATATGAAACACAATTCTGATCAGCCTTAACCTTCAAAGAAGTCAGGAATCGAGAGACAGACTATGCAACTCCCTATTTCTCCCATGGCCATAGAAACTAACATCGATGGCCTTTGTACATCTCTTCCACACCATGATCTAGAGACAAATTATATGTTTGAAACTATCTTATAACCTCATCAATAAACAAAAATTGGTACCATCACGAATATTATAAAAATAAATACATGCATCACACCTTCATAAAATCCATCAGGAGAATGTCTTTTTGATATTTGAGTATATGGGGTCTAACAGTCAACAAACCCATGTTTTCCTCACTACCTCGCTGTAAAAGTGGAGAATTATTAACCATTTTCTACATGTAACCTTTTCTATATCCATCCGCAATGGATAAATGCAACGAGTCCAACTAAACCAACACCTCTTTCAGGAACTACAAACATGGTCTAACGCTAAGAGAATCTGCTACCACATTCCCCTTCCCATGAATATAGACAATTTTGAAGTCATACTCATATAGGAACTCTAGAAATTGTCTCTATCTCAATTTAAGATCCTTCTGGGAGAAGATATACTTGAGACTCTTATGATAATAATATAATATAACTCGCTCTCCCTTCAGGTATTGTCACCACATAATTAGTTAAAAGGATACCACTACTAACCCATGATCATGGGTCACATAGTTCTTATCATGTGGTCTCATATTAAATGATCCTTATTCAAAAAATTCCTATATATTCATCATAACAAATCCAATCCTAGTTCTGTACACATATAATAACACTACGTACTCAACACCCTCCTCTGGAAATGCCAATATGGGAGTGCTTGTTAATTTCTACCTCAACAACTGAAAATCCTCTTCAAACCTCTCTGTTCACATGGAATGCCTCACGTTTCTAGTCAAATAAGTCAGGTGTTAATATATCCTTGATAGATCATGTATGAATCTATTTAAATAGAATTCCAATACAGGGAAGCTACATACCTCTATCATGCTCTTTTGTGGATCCCAAGCTAAAACTACATCAACCTTAGTTGGGTCCACTTCTAATACATATGCTAAGATATCGTGTCCCAAAAAGTGGACCTCATATATCCAGAACTAACACTTTAAGAGCTTTCCATGAAGCTTATGCTCTATAATTTTATCAAGAACCATCCTCAAGTGTCTCAGGTGATCCTCCATGCATGTTGAGTTCAAAAGTATATTGTTGATGAAGATTACCATGAAACTTCCCATGAATGGATGAAATATTTGGTTCATAACCCCCATGAAAACTAATGGGGAGTTTCGTATGCCAAAGGTCATCATCAAGTAATCATAGTGACCATAAAGACATCTTATTTTAATCATCATTATATTCTCATCCTTTACTTGTTGTCAGTGATATATTGACCTAAGGTAATCCATCACGAACCATCACACCCCTATCAACTATTCAATGTTGTCATCGATCCTCAATAGTGGATAAATAATTTTCATGGTAACTTGGTTCAAGAAATAGTTGTCCAAAGAAATCATCAAGCTCTCATCCTCGATCTTTGAGAAAAAAATTGGGGCTAACTAGGGTGAAACAATGGGTCTAACAAAGCATTTCATCTTCAAGTCATCTAACTGCACCATAATATCATTATGCTCTATAGGATCCATATGATATGATATCATAGATATCAATGAAATCCCTAGGTGTATATTAATTCATATGTTTGTCTATCGACAAGGTGGTGAACATGGAGCATCCTTAGGGAAGACATACCCATACTCAACTACCTCTGTAGGAAATTGAGATCTCATAAAAAACACCACAACACTTCTCATCCTATCCAATTGATGTGTAATTTTATCACACTCCAATTCATGAGTCCAACCTGCGCTCCATGTGTTTCCTTTTTATAAAAAAAGGAAAACCTTGTCCCATTGTTATGGTCACCCAAAATCCTATGCCAGAAATAGTCAATATAGCCATGAAATGTAGATAAACATTACATACCTAAGATGATGTAGTAAGGTATCATTGATTCTACTATGAAATCCTAATATAAAATCTTTCCTCCAAGATATAGATGAAACTATAGGCATAAGTGTGTGATCTCTAAGACTTCTCTAGTAGAAGTCTCTAAGCACAAGGGTCAGGACAAGTTCTCAACCAGAATATCTATGTCTCTAACAAGATATGTGGAAATAAAATAATTTATAGTAATTATATATATAAATATTTGATGGTAAGGTATAAAATGAAATGATTTTACCATGAATATTTCCCAAAGGCTATGGGATATATGCTTCGATCGTCTGTAACTTTCCTCGTGCATGTCATACAGCTCCCTAATCCTCGAATAGACCACATAGGGGTGGTGGTGGTAAAACTTCAAAGTGTCTACCACCTATTATTGATATCCCATATCATCTCCCACATCCTCTTCCCTATTGAACTATATGTTCTTTCTACCATCTCTTCCTCTGTAACCCTTTTATAATCTCCATTTCATCTATATAGAGGGTTAAGCAATATCACGTAAGACGTCCCCTTCCATCACATGGGTAGCACCACTCTCTCTAAGATTAATGGACCCATACTAAGATCCCTAAACTGAAGAACCTCTATCTTGGGGCCTCCTCATGAAGCATCTCAAATGACCACCTCCTTGATTCTGACATCATCTCCCAATTTCCAATGTCACTGGTCATGTATTCATGGTGATGGAAACCACTAGCTATGTCCTCTCTTCCAAGAAAACTCCCAACCACTAAATCTCAGTCTAGCACCCCATCATGGATAGGAATTCATAGAGGGAAGAACATCTTTTATTTATACGTGAATTAATCACTTGATTATCTGAGTACTAATGAAATGGCCAAAAACCATATCCATCGAGTTCATAGAGATGTTAGTAAACCTTGATGAATACTCAACTATTGTCGTGCTTCCCTAAAGGAGTTGTCAAAACCCCTAGATTTATACATCCCTAATCATAATAGGACATAACTCCTCTCTGAAATGGTTCTCAATCTCTTACATGGTATATTTTACTCATCGTATAACTCATTCATAAAACCACACCATTCTCCAGCTGAACCATTGGGAGGTTCATCACGAGGACCATGATTTTATACAATGGTTTCTTAACCATATGGGAAAAGCCTGTCACCGCCTCAACCTAGTCCTCATCTACCTATAGGTTAGGCTCACCCCAGAACCTACGGGGTCTATATCACTAAATCTTGTTATGTGCACTCATCGTGCACACCCCATCCACTGGTATCACAGGTACCATTGGTTTCACAATAGGTAGTTGTATAGCCGGTGAACCACCTAGATGTAACATCTTTGGAACTATTGCATGTATCAATACCTAATCATTGAGGGGAACATCGTAATGATCCTAGTGATGAATCATAGCTGATATACATCACAGAGGCATCCAGAATAAACAATATTTACCATAGTCAGTTAGTATATCTGGGGAGATGAATGAGGAATGAAATTTAAACCATAACCCATTCATATATAATTCATGTCCCATTTTTTTCCCAACAAAAAATGTTCTCATGTAACTATTGAAAAGGAAGGTGATCATATTATTGGTGTATGGAAACATAAGTTATCACAAAAAAACTTGATTCCTTAGCCTAAAAGATGAACTAAAAACACTAAAAATTATTTCCCCAAACCAATAATATAGACTATGATCCTAACCATTAACTGGATACTCTAATACCACCCTTTCATGTCCATCCCAATGGTTCATATACCACAACTCCCAAGCCTTCCTCTAATAGTCTAGGGGCTGGTGACTAGTTATGAGTACGTATATCACTAACATGGGAGGTCATAGCCAACGTACCTATACACATGTACACATTTCCAATCCCATAAAATACTAAAATGTATAAACAAATGAACAACTATTAAATCATAAATCTAATTTCCTTTACCAAAGTATGAAATGAAATAATGAAATGTAAACATGGAAAAATATAATCCCACCATAATGATTCTAGAAAAATGTCCAACCTAAAGGTGAATAGCGGACTACTGCCTAGGTACCACATAGAAACAAAAAGACATATCTGGTATCCTTATGAACCATCTAGTTTTATTCAATCTAGATATTTTTAAAATGGTTGATCATCTACACAATATACGACATGTGGGGGGAAATTGGAAAAGGGGGTGAGTATAACAATACACATTAAGAAACCCTTAAAGCACAAAGCATACAATAATAGAATATTGTTATCTCTACAATGTTATATGTCTATAGCTCATATAAAAAGAATATCTAGATATAAAAAATAAATACATGCAGTCTCAAAGTTAAATCACAACCGCAAAGGCCTTCCTAGGAAACTAGCTTGAAGTTTCCACATAGAATTTGTCTGAGAGAACACATTCCTGAACATAAAAAGCACAATTTATGTCCATCCTAGAGGTAATTATCTTCGGTTCTCTCCACTATAAGTACACATTGATATTACAATGTGATAAAATACACATATAAGGATCACATCACAAGATTACCAACAACTCAATCTTGATTAACCAAAATTGTTGGGGATTTTTTCCCATGTATTTTTGGTTATGATGATTCCAAGAGGTCCACCTGGGGCACATAAATGAATACAAGGTCTTACATCGGGAATCAAGGAAGGATTCCAAAAAAAATATCCATAAATTTATGTTGAAGGAATCACAATCATAGGATTAGGAGGCAATTTCATACAAACCTTAGAGAAATTGATATGGGGAAAACACCCTAATGAATCATTTCTATGATATTGTGGGTAAGGTCTAAAATACATGATTTAAGAAGTACATGGAGTGATGTAGGGTTACACATCATGTTACTTCATCCTCATTCCTTTCCCATGAAATAATCATGTGTTTCGTGTCTGTGTGGAGGTATATGGCTTTTCGTTCCCCATGTTATCATGTCTGTGTACCAGTACATGACTTATCCCATGTACTATTAGACTAGGACATGTCTATGTGGGAGTACATGGTGTGATCATCCTTATTTACTCTAGCCTGTTCCCAAGTACCCTCCGAGGAATACACTGAGCCATCATGGAGAGGTCACATTCCGTGTGACTATTTCAAAAATTGTGTCATACTTAACTTCTTCTAGAAACACTAGACTCCACTAAGAGGTCCCCAAACTGTGTGTGGCACTGAGTTACACAAATTGAATAGCAAAATTTTCCAAAATTACATATCTGAAATCAATGTTCATTTCCTTGCCTTCGACCCCCAATCTCATGACTATCCCATTGGGAAAATAATGGAACATCCATGTCCAATATAAGAAGTTGACAGAAAACATGTTCTGATCATGAAATCCATTTGGAAAACAAGATCATACTTTATTCTTTATTGCATGCTAATGATCTTGAAATTTCATATCCAAACCATTTGAATCAGCTCTTCCATCGTCTCACCACCATCATGTAATGTTAATCCCAGATAAGAAAATATAGGATCATTATTCCAATAAACATGTCTATAATGATCCATCCATTGAGATATTTCAAACCATGGTCCAAATGAATAAATCACTCAATAGATTAATAATTTGGGGATAAAATCAAAAAAACAATCATGTGGAACATACCTTAGTATATTTTTATGTAGAACTAGATTATTTAATGTTAGAATGATGAACGAAGTGATCATAATTAAATCACAATGAAATTCTCCCAAAACCTATTTATTCTGACTCATCCTACAATAAGCAAGATATGAAGATCAATATATTGGATGATTGACCTGTTTTTCTCATAGAAACCAAAATGGGTTAAGATTTCAAAATAAAATCACATCCTACCTTGATATGGATCGATCACTGATGAAGAATGGATGTACTCTATGCTCAGTGGTGAGATCCTTTTAAATTACCTCGCATCGTTCATCAATCATTGATCTAGTCATTATCCTCCAATAGAATCTCCTCAAATGACTCTAATGTATCATTTCAATTTTTAGGGTTATGTGGATAACCCTGCTAATTTTCTATAAGAACATATTAACGAATGAAGTTAGTTTTTCCCATCAAAAAACAAATAAAATAATTTATTTAATTATTTTATTCATTTATTTCATTTTATTCATGTGATTAAATTTCTACAATTTCCTTGCATGGAACAAGGTTATGTCTTTCCTATAGTAAAATCCATATCATGAACTCAACGATACACTCATATTTCTAATTTGGACCCCCATTTAGAAGTTATTCAATTTTTTCAAGAAATCTATAAACACATGCTATTTAATATATTTAGTATATTTCAATCATTTATTCTAGGAATATAGGGCCTTATAATATCATTCCATCTCAACCACTGGCCTGGAAAATAATCCACAAAATATCCAAAAATAATACATGGATAATTAAAATCATTACATCTGGAATTATTGTCATTGAATAGAGGCAGTGAATTATTTTTTGTCTCTTTATATTAATGGTCTTTCAATTCATGTTATTTTTAAATTGATTCATTATTAATTTTATTTCTATAAGACCATCCATGATTGACCAATGGTGTTTTCGAAATGGTTTTATCCCATAGAATGAATGATACATCATTCTTAGTGTTTTTTAAAATTCACGAATGAATTTTCAAAATATCCATGTGTTATTTACGAGATGATCATGAGGACTACAAGTTTTTAATTGGTAATTTAGTATATAATGATTATAAAAAAAATTGTTTAGTGATTTAAAAGGGATTAAAATTCATTACATGATAAGTTGTATTTAAAAAGGGTTTCTTTAACCTTTTGTGTCATAATTGAATCCATTTTACAACCATGTTTCATTTTTAAATCAATGGTTTAAGGTTTTAATGACATTCAAATAATAAAAATTGGTTTGTTGGTTTGAAATTTTTTTTCCCATGTGAAATATGTTTTTAAATATATTATTGGTTTTCAGTGTTTTCAAATGTTATTTAATGGTGAGTGTGAGTTCCCACATGAGTTTCAAAGGTATTTTTTGATAAAATTGATAGGAATGGTAGATTGAAATGAATTTTGAAAATGGTGTTTTCTAATGACCCAGGCATTTATTGATGAAAATTCATCTTGATCTGCTTAACTGTCTTATTATGTAAGATGGTTATATAACATATGGACTTCTTTGGTTTCATATTTCAAAGTACCATTAAGAATTGTTATCATTGCTAATATAGCCATTAAATAGTGATCGCATGATTAGTATAAATATAGGGCTTTAACAAATATAATTTACTATGAAAAAGGAAATGATGGACTCATACAGTATAATTACCCTATACGAATCCCATTTTTCGAAGCTTGGAAAGGATGTGGCGTCATTGGGATTCACTCTTGACCAATCCCAAGCCGAGATTTAGCACATTAAGCTTGAGTGGAACCTCTGACATGAGAAGTGGAAGTTGATTGAGATTACCACCTGAGCGATGTTATCCGAGCCACCCCAAGAGTTTGTCACAATCTCACACCTTACCCTTAGGTCTTACATGAGTGCTATAAGGGGTTATGTAACAATATCCTAGCACTATTATTATGTACATTATTTTTGTATAGAGAATATATGTTCTTTTTTATTATTGTTACTTGGTAAATAGTTTTTAAAGAAAAAATATTATTTTTAGTTAATATTAAATTAAGATATATATTTTCATTAATTAATGGATTTTTTTGAATTAAACAATATTTTAATGAAGTATTATTACTAAATTTCTTTTTATTAAATATAAATTATTGTATAATTTTTATGAATACAATTATGGTTTTTATTAATGTTTGAAAGCTATTTTTGTCGAAACACATGAATTTTAGATAAATGTAGTTTTTTAATGTAAAATTAAAAATTCAAATATTTATCAAATTATTTAGATAAAATGAATATTATTTTTGGGATCATAAAGTCGAAATTATTCAACGGTGAATTTTTCATAATTTTCTGAGAGAGTTGAATTTTTTGGTAATAATTAAATACCGTTAAAATATATAATGTGTTTTATTACATCCTAATGACCCAAGATTGATGTATTAAAATAAAATAAACATTTTTTTTAAAATATATGTTTACCATTAATATAATGTGATTTTATTTTTGTTTGATTTATTTTAAAAAGCATTAGTTGACCCTCCAAGACTTATACATTTTTTAAACTTTTTAAATTTATTTCCTTGAGAGTGTGACTAACCTCCAAATAATAAATCCAAATATTTTAAAAATTTAGGCTATTGGGATTATAAGATAATTCTTTTTACTCCCCTTTGGAAAAAGTTATGGGAAAACCATGGTTTGGTTTGTGGTTCTGATTAGTTTAATGTGTAGTGTCCAAAACATAAATAATAAAAAATTCCCTTACTTTTCCTATATAATACCACCCAAGATCCCACATCCTCTTCACACAAAGCCTGTGTATATCGGCCAACCTCTTATCTCATCTCTATAGTATCCTTCCAAGGCGCCCCATTCCCCAAATCAGCCTCTCTCAAGCCTCTCCTAAACGTTTGGGATCACACTACCAAGTAAGGGATTCATTCCTTTCATATTTTTATCCAAGTATCTTTATGTTGTAATACCCTTTTAAATTAAATTAAAAATGTTGGGGTATGATTTCAAACCTCACTTATATTACCCTCCATATTTTTGAAAAGATGATAGACCTATTTCCCTATGATTAATTCCTCCCATGTACACCCATTACCATGGAAAAATTCCGTAAGGGATTTCTCACTTCTCATTCACATTCAAGCAATTGTTTTGTATTATGAATATAAATTCCATTACATTTGTTGGTAAATATATCTATATGACCCCCTTACATTACATTTCATGTACATATTATTGGAAACCCCTTTCTCTCTCATCAACCATTTTTATATTCTAATGTCATGCCCTCATGTTGCCGAAATTGAACCGTGATTTTTCTCAAAACAATGTCATTGTGTAGTGAATACCATGCCCATTTCTCTATCAAAGGTATTAAACTTTATGAAAATTTACTTATTGATTATATATTTTCATGTATGAATTAAAAATTCCTTTATCATGTAATAAATGATGATGTTGAATGAATCCATATTTTGTGATCTATGTTGCAAAATTATTCATGAAATGAAATATTTAAAAAGAGTGCGCCCTGATAGTGCTCCAATGAATTGGGTAAAGATTAGTATTATGATACATCAATTTCAATGATGGTTTAATCATTCCAATTCAAGTTCAATTAGGTTTTAATCATGCTCCATGTGCAAGTAGCCTTGGCTCATGCTAATGCCATGTTAAGTGTTGTTGCCACATTTCCATGTTATGATAATCATGATATATCATGCCTTTATGTTAATGTTATCTTATGATACATTGATACACCTATTTACTTACATGTATTTTATTCTTTATTTTATGCCTTTTTTACTCCCTTACTAGGCTTAATAGCTTACCCTTTTCTTATGCATGTCCTCAGGTTATCCCATGCAATGCTAAGTACAAAGGAATGCTGTGGCCATGTAAAAGAAGTTTTCAATAAATATATTGTATTTTATGTTTGAAGTTGTTATTTAATGTTCCTAAATGGATCATTATGAAGTTATATATTGGAATAGGTGTAGTACACTAGCATGTTGGGATGTAGTTGGGGAGAGAAACCTCCAAGGTTCGAAAATGGTTGAAAAATGGTGGAGAATGATAAGATCATCCAACATCACATTAAAGCTACTCATAGTCGAAAAAAGAGTTATACTAATAATCGTTGATGATACCTAGAGTTTGATGTCTGAGACATGGCATTCCTCTGCATATCACTGTGGGAGAGGGTTATGATATTTGGAAGACAGGAGATCATAGTCCATGGTACATCGACCCTTTTGAGATCCTTTATCGAATTGGAGGAGTGGCCTACAGACTAGAACTCCCACAAAACCTATCTCATGTAAATTATGTATTCCATGTATCACTCTTGAGGAAGTACATACCTGAACCATCAGATGTACTTAATCTAGAGTTTTTCCCATTGGATAATGATACCTCATGTTACGAGAAGTCGGTGAAGATCTTAGACCATAGGGAAAAAGTTCTACGAAACAAGACAATGCCCCTCGTCATGGTGTTGTGGAAAAACCACATATTTGAAGAAGAGATGTGGGAATTAGAGGAAGTGATGAAGCAGAGTTACCTGCAACTGATTAGTGTGGGAAAATGAAATTTCAAGGGAGAAATTTCTTAAGGGGGTAAGATTTTAACAACCCAAACATTCATTAATGAAAATTCATCTTGATTGGTTTAAATGTCTTATTATGTAAGATGGTTGTATAAAATATTCACTTCTTTGATTTGGATTTCAAAATACCTTTATGAATTTCCACTGTTGCTAATATATTCTTTAAACAGTGATCAAATGATTAGTATAAAAATAGGGATTTAACAAATCCAATTTAGTTAGACAAAGCAAGCGATGGCCTCATCCAGTAGAATTGCTCCATACGAAGCCCATTTTTCGGAGCTCGGAAAGGAGGTGGCATCATTGGGATTCACTCTTGACCAAGACCAAACTGAACTTCAATACGTTAATCTCAAGCGGAACCACCTATGGGATAAGTGGATGTTGATAGAGATTACTACCCAAGCGATGTTATTCGAGCCACCCCAAGAGTCTGTCAGCAATGCACACCTTACCCTTCGGTCTTATACGGTTGTTATAAGGGGTTATGTATCAAGACCCTATCACCATGATTATTTAAATTATTTTTTTATAGAGAATATACAATGTTTTTATTATTGTTACTTGGTAAATAGTTTTAAAGCAAAAATTGTATTTTTAGTCAATATTCAATTAAGATATATATTTTGATAAATTAATGGATTTTTTTATTTAAATAATATTTTAATGAAGAATTATTACTAAATCAATTTTTATTTAATATAAATGGTCATATATTTTTTTTATACAATTGTGATTTTTAAAAAGGTTTGAAAGCTATTTTTGTCAAAACGCATGAATTTTCGATAAATGTCTGTTTTTACGTTAAATGTAAAAATTCACATATTTATAAAATTATTTAGATAAAATGAGTATTATTTTTGGAATCAGGATATCAAAATTGTCCAATTGTGATTTTTTCATAATTTTCCGAGATAGTCAAATTTTTGGGTAAAAATTAAATATCGTTTAAATATATAATGTGTTTTATGACATCATAATGACCCAATAGTTATGTAATAAAATACTATAAATATTATGTTCAGAAAAAATATTTTTTTCATTAAAATATTGTGATTTTAGGTTTGTTTGATTTATTTTACAATGCTTTAGTGAATACTCCAAGACTTATAAAACATTTTATCTTTTTAAATTGATTTCCTTGTGAGTGTGACTCACCTCCACATGAGCAAGCCAAATATTTAAAGGTGTTCGTAAATTGGACTTATAAAATAATGTTTTCCAATCCTATTTGGAAAAAACCAAGGGCAAAAACCATGGTTTTTTTTGTGGTTTTGATTATTTTAATTTGTAGTGTCCAAAACCTAAATAATAAAGAATTCCCTCCTTTTTCCTATATAAACCCACCCAAGCTCCATCTTCCTCTTCACTCAGAGCCTTTTTAACTCGAACAAACTCATCCCTCCTCTTTATAGAATCCTAAAAAGGTGCCCCATGATCCCATGGATCCTATCTCAAGCCTCTCTTAAGCCTTTGGTATCACACATCCATGTAAGGGATTCCTTCCTTTCGTATTTTTATCAATGTTTCATTATGTTGTAATAACCTTTAACATTAATTTAAAAATATTGGGGTTTGATTTCACACGTACCTTATATTTCACTCCATATGTTTTAAAAGATTATATACCTCTTTCTCTCTCATTAAAGCCTCCCATGTACACCCGTTACTATGCCGAAATTCGGTAAGAAATTTCTCTATTCTCATTCATATTCAAGAAATTGTTTGGTATTATGAATCTAAATTCCATTAAATTTGTTGGGACATGTATCCATATGACCCCCATACTTTAAATTTCATTTACATATGATGAGACACCCCATTCTCTCTCATCAACCATTTTTATATTCTAATGTCACTCCATTATGCTGTAGAAATTGCACTATGATTTTTCTCAAGCCAAAGTCATTGTGTATTGAATACCATGCCCATTTCTCTATCAAGGGTATTCAATTTTATGCTCATTTACTTATTGATTATATAGTTTCATGTATGAATTACACATTACTTTATCATGGAATAAATTATGATGTTTAATGAATCCATGTTCTATGATCTATGTTGCACACTTATGCATGAAATGAAATGTTTAAGAAGGGTGCTCCCTAATAGAGTTCCAATGCACTAGGAAAAGATTAGTATTATGATACATCATGTGAAATGAGGTTTTACTCATGCTAATTCAATTGAAATGAGGTTTTACTCATGATTCATGTGAAATGAGTCTTGGCTCATGCTAATACCATGTTAGGTGTTGTTGTCACATTTCCATGTTATGATATTCATGCTATATCATGCCTTTATGTTCATGTTTCTCTTTTGATCCATTGATATTCAAATTGTCTAAAATGTATTGTATTTTTCATATTATGCCTTATTTACTCCCTTAATGGGATTTATAGCTCACCCTTTTTATATGTAGGTCCTCAGGCTATCCCATGAAATGCTATGTATGAAGGAATGTTGTGTTCATGTAAAATAAGTTTTCAATAAAGATGCTGTGTTTTATGTTTTAAGATGTTATGTAATGTTATTAAGCCCTAAAGAAAATATACCTCTCGATCCACATAGTTTTCTTAAGTTAAATTTTTTGTAATAAATCTTTTTTTAAGTGTGTAATAAAGAACAGGGTTTTTATGTGTTTTGTATTGGAATTCCAAGTTCATTTTGTTAAATTCCCTTTTGGAGATTATGCATAATATTTTTAATAATTATTATGAAGCCACATTTATCCTCATTTTTTTGTTTTACCCATATGGTGGATTGTGATCCCATGAGGGGAATTCTTATATTAATGCATCCTCTTATGTTGTATATTATTTTATGTGGTCTGGATCTAATTCGTGTGAGGATGTGTGAGGTGATTTGTGGGTTATTTCAAATGATATATATTAAATATCCTATGGGTATGTTGTTCTCCATGGGTTCAAGGGAGCTCATGGGAGGTTTGTACTGAGAGATCCTTTTGGGATAAAGAGTGTATGGGGATGATTGAGGGAGATTATAATTTTTTTATGAAATCATAGATCTTTTTTAACCAAGTATTATTTTGTGCCACTCTAGATCCCTAAGAATATGGTACGTTGGTTATATCCCATGAAACTATGTGACTTTTACATAGTGTTACCTTCTTGTGTGCTTCTTTAATTTGATTTATTATTTTCATTTAAATTTTTTTCACAAGGAAATTCTGTAAGGTTTTATATGAGAGAAATTCAAATTATGATTTTAATGTTCTTCAAAACTATTGCTGAAATGAGTTTGAATGGAGTATTTGTAAGGACCCGACCCCAGTTGCCCCAATTCAGTGCCTTATTTTAATACATTGGAATATAAACAAGGAATATGTATCTCAAAGGACCAAGTAGTTTAGTAGATTTTGGTAACAATATACATATATAAGTTCAAAATTACATCATGAAGGGAAAACAACATTGATTTATTAAATTATAAACATCCAAGCCTCCAAGTTAATGCATGCAAGTCATTCATAATTTACTTCTTCATAACCTGGGAAAATGAAACATAAGAATGAGGTGAGCTCAAATTATCAGTGTGGGTAAGAAATATAGTGGAAGCTAGAATAAACATAAGTCATGGTGAATAATTTAAAACCCATGCCTTTAATAATAAACATGTATACATTATGGAAGGAATATGAGCTGAGTAAATAATGCCATAATAAAACATAATCGTGGGTATTATACTAGTCTAATAACCTCATGAACTTAAAATACTAGCATCATAATGAGGTAATTTCATATTACAGACATTATGAAACATTTTTTCAAGGCCTCATCCAAGTCTTCTAATGATTAAGGCCTCAGCTAAAATCCATATATGACATTGGGAAAGGCCTCAACCAATTACACATATATTTGTAACATGAGACCTACCGATGCATCAAGGGGCTATAGAAGGCCCCACCCATCACATAATAAGTCAAAATAATTCCTCATATGAGTGGGGATAAACATAAACAACATATAAATTCATATTGAAATTATAATATAAAATGTAACAAACTTTACCCAATCATTAGACATAAAACACTAACCATTCTGAGTAATATGGTGAATGGTTTTAGGACAAATCATCCACATTAAAATTATTCATAAACCATTCAATAAAATATGGTATATGACATCATAAATGTTTAAACCCAATAATACATAAGAATCAATGAGAGTTTTGAATCAGATGAAAATACTCTTATAATATCATTAAGAAATTCTTGAGATAAATGATCTTTTATTTTTAAAAGAAGAGTTATATTTTAAAAGAATTTGCATAAAACCATACATGAAGTAATATAGTATTTTCATAATAAAATGAGTGATTTTTTAAATATAATGGTTTTCAAAAGCATATTATAGAGTGACCTTGAAAATAGATAAGAATTTGAAAAAATCCCTTGAACCGGGCTTGTATTTTGGAAACAGTTTTGAATGTTTCTTTTAAAACATGTAACTATCCATAAAATAGTGAAGGATTCTAGTTGGTTTACATATATATAATACTCAAAAATAATTTATGAGGAGTAAATAATAATACATAAAAATTTCATTTAGGTAATTAGGCAATAAAAGTAACCCGAATGAAAATGGATGTTCGGGTGGAAAAACCCTTACCTTAAATTTGAATGTGTTTCCCTATTGAAATTAAGGTCCTGGAATATGAAATTATACTCATTAATAACTAAATTAATATCATATTATACATGTATTTAGTTTATCATAATTTTGGTTAGTTCATTTACGTCCTTATTGATAAATTATAATATTGAATTTCATTGTTCTAGAGTGTTTGTTTTCTTGATTTTCATAATAGGTTCACTTGTTTTTAAGTAATGGAGTTCTTGTGGAATGGTTGTAAATCTCTAAAATTGAAATTAAATATTATTTATGAACATCCAGAACTGTTAATGGTCATTTATATCATTGGTAACATGGAATGAGGATGAATCATTAGATGACAACCACTTCGATTTTTTGGCGGTATTTGGATTATTATGAACTACTTTTGTCATATAAATTAATAAAATGTAAGCATACTGGTTTCTGAATATTAATTAGGTTATAATACATATATTATAGTCTGGTTCAACCCTAAATATGGCTTCATGTCCTGTAATGAAGGAGATATTGAATAATGAAACATCTTCATCCACGAAGGTTATAAATTGGAACCTCAGTGACATTGATTTTTGTTTATAAAAATAAAAGGGAGGGAGTAAGAATCTTGATGAAGGTTATTCCATTAACATGATATAATTTCAGTATATAGATTATATTGGAGTTATCATTTTCATTTTGACAGAGGATGTGAGGAGAGGATACCAAAAGAAGATAAATTCAAATGAAACTAAAAAAAAGAAAGGTACTTTACCTCTTGAAATAACTTCCTTGAGAACCTCCTTAAGGGAAGGTATTTTGGTCTTTTAGAAAGGAAAAGAGATTCATGGTCATGGGGAGTGACTAGGGAAGGGTATTTTGGATGAAAATTGGGGAGAATCAAGGCTTAGAGGAGTGAAGAGATGAGGGAGTGAGGGTGGGTTTTATAGTGTATGAGAGGGGTAAATTTTGAATATTTTATTCAATATTTTATTAATTCCCTCAAGACAATTTATAGTGTTGGTTAATGTGAACCCTAATACTAATAATTTCATGTGAGTTTGAACTATGTGGTCTTGCATCACTCATGATGTCATAAAGAGTGCATTGAACTGATAATTTGTATATACGGTATTTTACCAGATTTCACTATTCATAAAAAATTCATGAATTTTAGAAAAATCCAAAAAATTCACCCTTAACATATTTAGACATTGAAATTTCAAAAATGAACTCCATTTTTCAAAAATAATTTTGTAAATATTATTAATTTTATTTTTAAATAAAATCATAGTTAATTTGAAAAAAAATTAAAGGTATAATTTGTTTTATATCACGTTGAAAAATTAATTAATATCTCATTATCTTATTACCTTAAAAAATAAAATAATATCATTATTTACTATTCACAAGGGTCATATTAATATTCATATTACTATTCATAATGGTATGTTACTGTTCACCAAAAATCATGTTTGTTCTATCAGTCTCCAAATGACTTACTGATCACAACTCTACATGACCATTTTTCGAAATTAAAAACATAGTAGAGGAAAAGCTGTGTTCAATGGCTAGATTATAATAATGCCATCAATATTTATTTTCAAAACCTTGGGGTGTTACATTATCCCCTCCTTACAAAAATTTCATCCTCAAAATTCACAAAATGTTACCTAACAAGATTTGGTTATGTCTTCAACACAATCTTTTTAGGATCCCATGCTACTTCCTCTATCTTATGGTTCCTCCAAAGAAACATTACCAGAAGAGTATTCTGATTTATTAATACTTGTTCTCTGGTATCAATAATCTTGATAGGCTCTTCACAATAAGAGAGATCAGGCTCATGTTCTATTTCTTCATAGGTGAGTAAATGTGTTGGGTCTGGCATGTATTTTCTTAACATTAACACGTGGAACACATTGTGAACATTGGAATGAATTGGTGGCATCACCAAATGGTATGCTACGGCTCCAATTCGGTCCTGAATTTCAAAAGGTCTGATTTAACTGGGATCTAATTTTCCCTTCTTACCAAATTGTATAATACCCTTTCATGGATATCACTTTAAGAAAACATGATCTCCTTCTTGAAATTCCAAATCCTTCAATTGGTTATCAGAATAGCTCTTATGCCAACTTTGAGCTGTTTTGATATGGGTTTGGATAATCTTCACCTTTTCTGATGTTTCCTCAACAAGTTCTGGGCCAACAATATTTCTCTCACCAACATCACCCCATCAAGTTGGTGTATGACATCTCTTTCCATATAATAATTTATACGGTGATATCTGAATACTTGAATTGAAGCTATTGTTATAGGAATATTCTACATGAGGTAAATTCTGATCGCAAATATCTTCAAAGTCATGGGAACAAGACCTCAACATGTCTTCAAAAGTTTGAATAGTCCATTCTAATTGTCCATCAGTTTGTGGGTGGTAGGTAGTGCTCAAATGAAGATCAGTATCTAGGTCCTTTAGAAGTCTTTTCCAGAATTGTGATTTAAAATATGGTTCACAATTAGAAACAATTGATAAAGCTACACCATGAATTTTAACAACTTCATTAATATATAGTCTTGCTAAATGTTCAAGTGGTAAATATTCTCCTATAGAAAGAAAGTGTGATGATTTTGAAAGATGATCAACAATTACGCATATCACATCATTAATTCTTGGAGTCATTGGTAGCCCCATGATAAAGTAAATCATAATATCATCCCATTTCCACATAGGAATTGGAAGGGGTTTCATGGCTCCTCTAGGATGTTGTCTTCCATCCTTTACATATTGATAGACCAAACATCTCGACACATAATCATCAATCTCACTCTTCATGTTTTCCCACCAAAAATATTCCTTCATATCTCTATACTTCTTTGTGTTACCAGGGTGTATATTGAAATTATAGCTATGAGAATAATCCAATAGTTCCCTCATTATCTTAGGAATAACAGGATCAAAAATTCACATTCCATATTTAAAAATACCACCTTAAAATATGATGTCAGTCAACTTCCCATCATTTATAGCTTCAACTTTCTTTTGAAATTCCTCATCATCATCCTGAGAAGATTTTACCCTTTCCAGTAATGAATTTTTGGAAACCATTTAAAAAAGTAATGATATGTTACATTCCTTGATAATTCCCATATCCATATTTACTAGATCTATGAATAGAGGATCCATTTCAACTCTCATATTGTTTAGAATGAAGTGTTCATTTCTACTCAAAGTTTCTGCCACCTTATTTTCCTTCCCAAGGTGGTAGTGTATTGTGCAATCATAATCTTTGAGTAGCTCAATCCATCTCCTTTGTCTCATGTAGATTTCTTTCTGTGTGAAGATATATTTCAAACTCTTCTAATCTGTATATATCTCAAATTTTTATCCATAGAAGTAATGTATCCAAACCATTAGAGAAAATATTACCACTTTTAACTCAAGATCAGGAGTTGTATAGTTTTGTTCATGAATTTTAGGTTGCCTAGATTCATATACAATCACTCGATCATTCTGCATAAATACACAACCAAGTCCGTTCTTTGATGTGTCACTATAGATAACAAATCCATCATTCTATGATGGTAGGGTTAGGATAAGATCATTAACTAACATCCTCATCAATTATTCAAATAATTCTTCACATTCCATTGTCCATACAAACATAACCCCTTTGGTGTGATCTTGGTCATTGGTTTGGCTAAATGGGTGAAGTTCTTAAAGAAATGCCAATAATAACCTATTAACCAATAAAAATACGTACCTCAGTTATGTTCGATGGAATAGGAAATTATTGCACAACCTTTGTCTTCATAGGATCTACAGATATTGCATCCTTATAGACAATGTGGCCAATAAAGAAAACTGATTGGAGCCAAAAACCACATTTTCTAAACTTCCCATATAATTCATTTTATCTCAAAGTCTTTAGAATAGTTCACAAGTGATTTTCACGA
Organism: Viscum album; assembly: GCA_963277665.1. Lineage (NCBI taxonomy): Eukaryota > Viridiplantae > Streptophyta > Magnoliopsida > Santalales > Viscaceae > Viscum > Viscum album. The sequence continues at coordinate 807,810,396 of OY728127.1, forward strand.
TCTTCATAACTTTTAGAGTATACTATAAATAAAAACGACCAAAAAGACATAAATATACTTCATAAAAAATCTATTCATTCGATCCATGAAAATTGATGGTGCATTAGTTAGTCCAAAAGGAATTAATGTAAACTCGTAATGCTCATACCCGGTTTGGAATGATGTTTTTGGAATGTCTTACTTCCTCAAAAGCAACTAATGATATCCAGATTGAAGATCAATCTTTGAAAAATATTGGGCTCCATGATGTAGATAAAATAAAACATCAATGTGAGTTAGGGGATACTTTTTCTTTATTGTTACAACATTGATCTCCCTGTAGTCAATGCACAACCTCATAGACCCATATTTAATCATAACGAAAAGAATATGGGCTCCACATGGACAAACACTAGGGAGAATAAAACCTTTATCACTCAATTCCTCTAGTTATTTCTTTAGTTCCACTAACTCCAAACTGTCCATTCTATATGGGGTCTTTGATATGGGATTTGAACCAGGAATTAAGTCAATAGAAAACTCAATTTTCTGCTCTAGAGAATGTCTAGGTAAATCCTCTGGAAAGACATCAATATATTCTTGCACAACATGTACATCTTCTATTTGAACATTATTTTCCACACCAATAGTTATTTCATTCCCTTTCTCCCCAATTATTGAATTCAGTAGAGCTACTAGGGGTGGATCTAGATGATAATTAGATGGCGGTTTTTCTACTATAAAGATAAGGGATTATACACCATTCCCAACAATTGTAACTTCCTTCTTCTTACAATAGTTCTTCGCATCGTAATTTGAATGCAAATTCATACAAGGAATTATATCTAATTCAGTCATTAGTGTGATGATATGGTCAGCAACTGAAGCATGTTTATGTGTCATGAGGGGGAAAAATTGACACACCTTTGTTCCAATGATAAATACACTAGGGGTTTTTACTGATAACTCATTTATTAAATCAAATTAGACATATCCAATTTTCTTGTAAAATTAGGAAGATATAAATGAATGTGACGATCCAAAATCAGACAAAGCATTGGATATGTTAGATGAAAAAATTAAAGTACCTTAAAACACTTTATTAGGACCTTCAATATCAACATTGGTGATTGCATAAGCTTGTCCTTGGTCCCATAGCCTTTTCTGTGGCATGTTTCCTTGAAACTTTGGACAATAATAATCATATTGTCCCATATCATGTAAATTATATCATTGAACATTATTAGGTTCCTTCTCCCCCATATAATCACCCAGAATATGTCCTTTCTGTCCACATTTGTAGCATAGTCCTTTTACCTTTAAGCAGGCACTAGGGGGTTTTCTTCCACAATTATCACATGATGGAAATTCAACTCTTCCCTTCTTCCCCATTTTCTTATTTCATTTTCCAGAGTTTTCAATATCCCTCTTCTTCTCTTTCTTTCCCTTAAAGTCATAAGACTTAGAGGATTCTTTTTCGTCTTGATATAACATGAAACTATATCTTTATATGATATGAAATATTGGGAGACCAGTTCCCGTCGAAGGAATGGATCTAGGACATAAAATAATCGATCAATTTTGCTCCAAGGATTTCGAATGTAGTCCAAATCATGTCTTGATAACCTTGTGAAGTTAGCTTCATAATTTGCAACATTATTATCTTCCTTTTGCCTCATGTTCAAAAACTTCCTTTCCATATCCTCTCACTATTCAAGAGTAAATTATTTCTCTAGGAATATTTCTTTAAAATATCTCCATTCCATATCATCGATTTCTTCATCCTCCTTTGGGTTTTGTATTAATGACCACCATTGATCCATATATCCTGATAGCTGATAAACATCCATGATGACCTTCTCTCTTTCATTACATCCTAAAGAAAGAAATATCTTCTTGAGGTAACTTATCCACGGCTCAGTGACAAATGGTTTTGTAGTCCCATTGAATGATGGAGGATGTTGTTGCATTAAGTGATCTAACATAGCTCCTCCAAGTGGTTGATCCGGATGCTCCATATGGGTAAGGTTATTATTCATAACCAGTGTTGTCCCACTATAGTTATGAGTTTCTCAACACCCATCACAACCCCAGAGACAACATAACTATATTGCATTGGATGGAAATCCTTACAGGGGACACGCACGTTCGTGCAGTTTCCATTCCTTCCACTAGGCACCATTTATAAATAAGGTAATACACTAGATTAGGTTATGAATCATAATTTATAATCTCAATGTAGAAAAATACTTAGCATAAATTGAAATTATATGCATAGCTAATCCCTTAATCATAAACATGGTATCTTTCAGGGGAAATTTAAATTTAAATCCTTCAAAATGGATTATAAAATAAATTTGAATAATCCTAAGCATATCCCCTGAAAGTGTCATAACCAATAGTTCAACCAGTCCCATTGTTGAATAATCCTAAGCATATCCCCCGTGTCAGGCCCAAAACTCTTTTTCAGAGCTTTCACTCCTAGGTTCATCTGTGCTAGAGCCGCCTCTACCTACTTGTATCCAGACATGGATGTTTTTCTTGGAAGATCCATATAATCTATTCCATAAAAAATTACTAGGAAGTTCTTGTATGTTTATCCTCAAAGACTATCTTTGGGACTCTTACCTAAACTAAATTTTCTAAATCTAGTTTCCATGTTTCCTACTAAACTTCCTCTGATACCAACAGTAAGGACCCTCCCTGAGTTTCCCGGAGTTGGTGCCGTATTTTATTACATTTTTAGATAAACATGGAATATGTATCCCGAAGGACCAATTAGTTTAATAGATTTTGGAAACAAGATACATGTACAAGTTCAAAATTACATCATGAAGGAAAAAACAACACTGATTTATTCAATTAGAAACATCCAAGACTCCAAGTTAATGCATGAGAGTCATTCATAATTTACTTCTTCATAACATGGGAAAATGAAAAATAAGTAAGGGGTGAGCTCAAACGCTTAGTAAGGGTAATAAATATGGAAGACGATAGCATAAACATAAGACATGGTGAATAATTAAAAACACAGGCCTTTAATAATAAACATGAGCACATTATGGTAGGAATATGAGCTGAGTAAATAATGCCATAATAAAACATAATCACGGGTATTAAACTAGTCAAATAACCACATGAACTTCAAATACTAGAAACATAATGAGGTATTTATATATTACATAAATTATGAAACATTCTGTCAAGGCCTCAGCTAAGATTTCTAATGATTAAGGCCTCGACCAAAATCCATATATCACATTGAGAAAGGCCTCAGCTAATTCCTTGTCTATTTGTCTCATGAGATCTAATGTTGCACCGAGGGGAAATAGAGGGCCCCACCCATCACATAATAAGTCCAATTAATTCCTCATATGAGCAGGGATAAACATAAACAACATATACATTCATTTTGAAACTATCATATGAAATGTAACTAACATTCCCCAATTATTAGACATAAAATATTAACCATTCTGAGTAATATGTTGAATGGTTTTAGGATAGATCATCCACAATACAATTAGTAATAAACCATTAAATAAAATATGGTATATGAGATCATAAATTATTAAACCAAATAATACATAAGAATCAAAAAGAGTGTTAAATCAGACGGAAATACTCTTATAAAATCATTAAGCAATTCTTGAGATAAATACTCTTTTTGTTTGAAAAGAAGAGTTCTTTCAGAAAAATCATTGTATAAAACTATAAGTTAAATATGATAATATTTTCCTAATAAAATGAGTTATTTTTGAAATATAATTGTTTCCAAAAACATATTATAGAGTGCCCATATAAATATATAATAATTTGATAAATTCCTTTAAATCAGACTTGTATTTTGGAAACAGTTTTGAATGTATCTTTTAAAACATGTAACTATCCATAAAATTGGGAAGGATTATGGTCGGTGTACACATATATAATACTCAAAAAGAATTTGGGAGGAGAAAATAATAATACATAATAATTTCATTGAGGTAATTAGGCAATAAAATTAACCCGAATGAAAATCGATGTTCAGGTTGAAAAACCCTTACCATAAACTTAAATGTGTTCCCCTATTGAAATTAAGGTCCTAGAATATGAAATTATAATAATTAATAAAATAATTCAGAACCTATTATACATTAATTTAGTTTATCATAATTCTGTTTAGTTCATTTACATATTTATTGATAAATTATAATATCAAATTCTTTTATTCCAGAGTGTTTTTTTTCTTGATTTTCATAATCGGTTCACTTGTTTTTAAGTAATGGATTTCATGTGGAATGGTTGTAAATATCCAGAATTTAAATTAAATATTATTTATTAACACCCATAATTTTTAATTTTAATTTTTATCATTTGGTTACATGGAATGAGGATGAATCATTAGATGACAACCACTTCGATTATTTGGTGGTATTTGGATTAATATGAACTAGTTTTGTCATATAAATTAATAATATGTTCATATAACAGATCCTGAATATTAATTAAAATATAACAAATATATTATAGTGTGGTTAAACCATAAATATTATTTAATGACCATTAATATAGAATAGATTGAAGAACAAAACTTTGTCATCCACGAAGGTTATAAATTGGAACCTCGTGGACGTTGATTTCGTTTATAAAAATAAATGGGAGGCAGTAAGAATAATGATGATGGTTATTCTATTCACAAGATAAAATTATAGTATAAAGAGGATACTAGAGTTATCATGTTTATTTGGACAGAGGAGGTTAGGAGAGGATAACAAAAGAAGATAATTTCAAATGAAACTAAAAAAAGAAAGGTACTTTACCTCTTGAAATAACTTCCTTGAGAACCTCCATAAGGGAAGGGATTTTGATCTTTTGGAAAGACCAAGAGCTTCCTGGTATTTGGTAGTGACTATGGAATGGTATTTTGGATAGAACACTGAGGATATTTAAGGCTTAGAGTAGTGAAGAGAATAGGGAGTGAGGGGGGTTTTATAGTGGATGAGAGGGGTAAATTTTGAAAATTTTATTCAATATTTTATTAATTCCCTCAAGAAAATCAATAATGTTGGTTAATGTGACCCATAATAGTAATAGGTTCATGTTGGATCGAACCAAGTTTCCTTGCCTCACTCATGATGTCATAAATAGTGTATTTATCTGATAATTTTTATATACGATACTTACCGTATTTCACTATTCATCAAAAATTCAAGAATTTTAGAAAAATCCAAAAAATCACCCCACCATTTTTCGATGAGTAAAATTCAAAAATAAACTCCATTTTTTAAAAATAACTTTATAACCATTTTTTGTTTAATTTTTAAATAAAATCATAGTTAATCCGAAAAATAACAATTTTAATGGTATAATTAGTTTTATATCACATTGAAAAATTAATTAAGATATCATTATCTTATTACCTTAACAAAATAAAATAATATCATTATTTTCTATTCATAAGGTCATATTACTATTCATAAGGGTATGTTACTATTCACCAAAAATTATGTTTGTTATATCAGACTCCAAATGACTTACTGATCACAACTCTAGATGACAATTTTTCAATTTCAAAACATAGTACAGGAAAAGTTGTGTTTAATGGATAGATTATAAAATTTACTTCAATATTTATTTTCAAAACCTTGGGGTGTTACATTATTTCATAAATGTGAATTTTTTTCCAATTTGTTTTGGAGTTTTTGGATGAAAAATTTTATATGGTGTGTTTTTTTGTAACTCAGTTGTCTGTGAATTTTAAACAGAAGTTTTTAGGTCATCATGCCTAAAATTATTTGGATTTTGGATTTCAAAGATGCCCTTGGGAAAACCATTTGAATGTTATGAACCTATTTTTGATATTTGAATAATGTATTTAATAAAACAATGTCTATGAAATGGTTTTAAAGTGGTACATTAAAACTATGGTTTGTCCCACTAGTGTTGGTAGAAGGGAAATTATAGTTCTATATTACCATTTTCATTTAATGAAATAAATGAAGAAGAAGTTTAAAATGGTTATGAGTTGTTTATTGTTTCCTTATGTTAAGGCTCATGAAAAATATTTTTTTTATCTATTTGATTTAAATATAGAATTATTATGGTGTTATAAGAAATCAAATTCATAAATTTTGAAGGTGGCGACCTATTATGCTATTTGTATCACACATATATTTTAATAGTATAATATGGATTGAGATGGATTCTCCTCATGGGTACTTTGAGGGTAAGGATGGGTTATTTAGTAAACATTGGTCATGTGTATGATATTGGAATTGATTTGGGGTTTTCTTCAACTTTTTTTCTCTCTCATCCTCTTGGCCCACTTATATTTTTTGCTTCAATATCATGTTAATATGTATCGAATATTTCATTATTTATGTATCAGCTATATCGTTTTTATTTTATGATCAGTTATTCGTGTATCCTAATGATTGGATTGTTATTTTATATTTTATTCATATTCATATGGGTGTATGAGGGATAAATCATTCCCATGATATTTTATGTGATGCTCAATAACTATTTTCCATCCTATGGGGATCAAGAATTCCCTTCAGGCCTTATAGTGGACCAAGTCAGGTGTTGAGTAAGATAATACTCTAGGTCGGTTTATTAAAAGGTATGATTATCATACATTTGTTTGTACCATGTCTAGGTTTGTTACACCTTCCAAAAAATTATTTTTAATCCATTATCTCACCCTTCCTGGGAATCCTATCATATCATTCATTTGATATTTTATCCACCATGAAAATATTCTTGTGAATCTCTTTGATTGGATTCTTATTGATTTCTATATTTCCCCTTTTAAAATTGGTTTCCATGGATTGTTTATAAAATTACATGATGTGGCCTCTATTAACACAATAAAAGTATTTTCTTCTTGTAGGTATGACATCCATTTTATCAATCATTATTTTCTTCTTGTGAGTATCACTATTAGAAAATTTATTTAGTTTATTACTGATTGAGGAAGGTTGTAAAATATATCATTATTTATAATACTTGTGTACACATATTCACAAGAGTATAAGAATTATCCATAGATGGTACATACCAAAAATTATCATTTGAGTGTCTATATATGTTAAAAAATTTACAAAAATTATTAGGAATATTATATTAATTCTTCAAGATTATGTTTATCTTGTTTTGTTAACTCAGCTTCTATATAACATGATTTATTCTATTTTTATATTTTCTAACTTCATTTATTGGACTTATTTTACTTACATATGTTGACATGTTGTAACAAAAATATATGTATATGAACCAGAACTTTTAGAAACAAAAAAATATCTAACAATGTACATTATTTTTATTGTTGATGAAATCTACCAAAACTATTAGACTTAGAACATTTTTATTTTTGATTTGTTTCATCTCTATTTTTGGATCAATTTGGGTAAATATTACTCATAAATATATTAACATCAACCTTTAATTATGCGGTAAATTTTCCTGATTTTTAGAAACCCATATATTTATTGAATTTTCATTTCTTTGACAGCACAATTTTCAAAATAGTTTTTGGTCGTGATTATTTATTAGCACTATGGGTGATCTCCTGCAATTTGAATATGGTGGAGGATTATGAAACACTTATTAAGAACTATTTACCATCAATAATATCCCATATTAAGAGAAAAATATTATCAGAATCCAAAGTGTTAGAATTCATCTTTTCAAATCATTGAAAATTCCCATCTTAACCTGATTCCGGATATCATAGTTTAGCCTCATTCTCAAGAAATTTTTAGTTGAGTGAATAATTTTCATCCTCATAATATCTCAACATTTATTCCTAGTCACTCTTCATCTTCCCATCTTATTCATCATCTATATTACTAATATCCTTAAGGTAACATTCAATCACTATAATTTTATTTTCTTTGACATTCAACTATCCATCATTGACATTAAAAGTTACCTTATGTATCTTCTCTAATTCATTGAAAACTTCATTCATAGAATAAATTTAAAATTTCTTCTTAACAACTTTCCATTTCAATTTTTCACCATTCAAAGGAAAGTTTTTATTGTAATGTTATTTTTTCACCCTTTGAAATTATCAATTTTTTGAGGGTGTCGTATCTTTTAACTTGATTAGAAAAACAATTCATCATAACATAATCTTCTTCTTATTGTTGTGTTTTTTATTCACATAGTTCTTGGATAAAAAAGTATGTGTGTAGAAAAATCAAAAATAACATTATTTAGACAACATTTTACTAGAGATTAATTTTTTTTTTCATTTTGTTAATATGTTCTTGATTATAAAAACTTGAAATAGAGTAATCAAAAGGATCAATATCAACATATTAACTGTATGAGAACTTATCAAATTTATCAACATCAATATGTGGGTTTTCCCATTTATTATTCTGATAATTTTATGCCTTATTTCCCCCTTTAATTACCGGTTTCTTTTTCTAGGAAGAAATTTATAATATTGCATTAATAGGAATGACGCCATAATTGACTGTATGTTGTGGAACTACTTCAAATAACATTTCAAATATGCACATCATTATTACAAATGAAATTTATGTGATTTAAAAATAGATCTAATAATAGGTAAATGTTACTCTAATACATCTATAAATTCCTCACATGATTGATATAAATAAATGAGAAGGGAGTGAATCATATGTTACCTATTTTTAAAAAATTAAAAAATATATACAAAATAATTTGGTATTCATCCCCTATTGATAGTCAGTGCAAATGAACTGTATTTTTAATTAGAAATAATCAATTGTATGAAATTTATGTAATGTAATAAATAAGATAATAATATATTTACAATGGTTTTTATAAAAAAATACATTTTCATTGATTCTTAATTAACCTAAATCAAATATTCACAACTATATATTGATGTGGTTTAAAATTGGTGCAGTTTACCACATTATCAATGATTCAGAAACTATTTAAAATTGTTATTACTCATGGGAATTCTCTTTCCAAAATCACATTAGACTTATCTAAAAACATCACCCTATTGCCACATCTTTGTGCCATAATCCCCATACATTTTCTATATTGAACTGTTTCTATAAATTCCTACCATATATATGTGAAAGTTTCTATTTGAAGTTATTCCATGGAATTATATCATTATATCAACATAGGATACTTAAACATCAATGTAATATATCTCCTTCAACTCAATGAAACTCCTTATAATTAAATTAAAAGTAAAATAATACTCTAAAAATTGGTCACTTGTAGAAACATATCTTCACATATCTTGAGAAACTAGTCATCATTCTTACCCACTCACATTGATCTTGTGGTCTTCAAACCAAATATCATCTAATTAATATTAATTATATTCAACACCAATATATGAAACAATACACAAATTATTAAAAATTCTCTTGTTTTATTAATTTTAATCTTTTGAAGCCATGAATCTAGTTAAAACATTTTCCTCTTACATTATCTTTCATAACAAAAATATATTCAATTCAGAATTGGAATTGATACTCATTCTTATCCATATTGATTACAAGATATTTCCTTCTTTCAATTTTTCTTAGTCTCAAATGAACATTAAAACACACTACTCCTCTCTCATTATATATCCTTTAATATATAGGTCAAAGGGAAATATTATTTCAATATATGAAATATGGAATATCCCTTCATTGAATTCAGTATCCCATGATCCCATATAATTTATACCTTTTCTCATATGTGTGTTTTTGCATGATATTAATGCTCTTTTTTCCTCAAAATATTTTCTCCTACATAATGACATGAGTTCCATCAATATTTTTTTTTCTATTTTTTAATATTTTTCTCACAACCAAAAGAAAATATTCAAGATCAATCCAATTTATGTTTGTTAGACTCAAAAATTACTCAAATTATTTATATAGTTAATGATATATAGATATTTATATTTGGAATGATAAAAATATATTCACATAATCATGAATATTATTTCATCATCTAAAAATAACCTCTCACAAATCAGCATAAATTTTTTTTCACAACTATATAAACAATAACATAACATTATAGAGAGCATGTTGACTCAGTCACATAAAGAAAGAGGCTTCAGAAAATACTTGTGTAGATATTATAATGATCTTCACATTTATATAGAAGATCATCTTGACTTCATGTATTTATCTCAATCATGAATCACAACTCCTTATGATGTTTATAAAATTACATGCTAGAACTAGTATAAATATGATTCTCTATTTCTATTTTTGACAATCCTAAAATAAAAATTTCAAGATTAATTTATTTCTTTTATATTAGTCTTATTTTTTATTTCTATTTGGACCAACATGGACAATCAATCATATCATAATCTTGATATTTGGATCATTTTGAAAATTCATTAGTATAAAAAATGTCATTTCCTTTAAATTATGGAATTTATTAATTAATTAGTTTTTAATATGTTCCAAAATATATCTTCCATTGAACATAATCAAATATCATCTTCCCATATTTTTATTTCTGAAATCACAAACTCATTTATGTTTTTATTATTTAACTACCCATATTCAAACAATCTATAAATCATCTTATTTAATCTCATGTATATTAGACTTAAATTTGGAATCATTGAGTTTTTCATTGAGAAGATTAATCAAAATTTCCTTCAGTAAAGAATCTATACACTCAACTGAAATACTAATTCTTATCATATCATATCATTATATTCAATGACAAAAATTTATGTTCCTTTAATTTTCCATTTATATTTGGATTTTAAATACTTGTAGTGATGTGTGTTGATAAAGAAATATGATCAAGATGATGGCATATGATCTGAAATGAGGAATTTTAATCAATAAATATCATTATAATAATTAATTACGATCATCCAATTTTTTTGGGTCATTACCTCAATGATATAATATCAGTGATAAGGGCTTACTCTAGATGACTAAATAATTTTTCTTGTTTATACCCTAAATGATACATACATTTTGAAATGAAATTTGGGTATTTCCATATTGAGTTTGTTCCTTCTCAATATTCATCAATGTTTTTTATAACACTGATCTTAGTATTTAACAAATGCAGTATTCTCACACCACATGTGCCTTTGAATAATCTAATCAGTTATCCTCTTTGACATTAGTTATAATATCACATCAAGATATTCACAATAGCCAAAACATATTATATTAAAAAAGGTAGTATATAGTAATGTAACTCCTCATTCAACAGATTTCACATTCATCAATGAAGATTTGTGCTTTCAATAGATTAAAATATAGGGTTCTACTCAAACATTACATCAGTATATCTATGTAATGAAAGATATTCTCTTATACCATTACCATCATATGAGACTCACTTTATATTTCCATTGGAATCACAATCCATATTTCATTACACATAGTTCATGGGTAGTGAATTATTCATATATTGGGAAGATACTTTAATCCCTTACCCTACTCATTATATTTTCATAATGAAATTTAAGGTGATAATAAATAAAATATTCAATTTATGGGATCTTCAATAAAATTATTTATGAACTAGAATCAACCCAGTCATCCTTGTGAGATAGAAGTCTTCAATGGAAAGAATTGAATGTCTTCCTCAATTAGAGACATAAAGATCCACCTCACCTTGATAAATCCTATAGAATCTAATTGCTTATTTCATTTTAACATATATATGATCACCAAATGTTGTATATGATACCATATTTGAATAAATTGAGTAATTTCTATTGAAATTAAATACATTTGAATCCTAAATTTTTTTATTTATTGTGGAATGGTTATTTTTTTATGGGCCTTCATTCAACATGAAATATAAACAGTCTCCCACCCAAACAACTACTTGCAAGTGAGTTGCATGATATAAAAGGTTTCACAATCATATGAACATTACTTTGTAATAATTATTGCAAGCATGTAATTAGAAAGATCTAGGAATGTTGTTTGAGATCATCCTCCTTCCATTTGTTACCAACATTCCTTGATCTGAAAAATTTATAAAACAAGGATTTAACTAAAATAATAGACATAGGTACTAACCATGTGTTTAACGAAAACTCATAATCCCTAAAGATGTCTAAACCGAACTTTGATACTAACTGTAAGGCCCCAACCTTAAACATTACCTAATCATGAATTAAATAAATAATTCACATTGAGTATCTTTTCAGGTTTAGAGCTTTAGAGAAATAGATCATAAAAATTACATAACATCTAAAAAATTACAAAGTAGACACTTCTACTCAGTTTCCATTTTATTCATAAAATAAGAACTCTTAAAAAGAGAAACATGTCTAGTTACATGTTTTAGACAGCATGACTTTTCCTTGATCCCATCCTTGACCCTATTCATCTTTAAGTCCCCTGAAAAACATTTCAAAACATGGGACGAGCATAAAAATATCAGTAAGGGTTATAAAATAAGGTAGGAAAACATTATCCCATCAATAAATTCAAATCGATAAAACCATACCTTTCAATAATAACATACCTCATAAAATCATAAGATTTATGAATAATACATAGAAATCATAAATCATAAAGGTAACTTATGGCATACATAACATACATACAATGTAGCTTTCACAGCTACGTAGGGATTAACATTTTGAATACCCATCATAGTATATTCCCTAAATCTATTAGGAGAAACATTAATGCTTACCTCTGTCCCGTTACCCAATTCATTGGAGATCTATCTTGGGCTCACCATACCTATATTTATCACATAACAACCCGCATACGTAAACAATGACCAAGAACCATAACACATAAAATAAGCACAAAGGAAATATAACATTTCCACATTGCATTAATAAGATATCAGTTCACGATATTGACATAATCAAATCATTTAAAACATTAAAAAAGATTATTTTTGAATCAAAGTGCCCCATACCACTCTAAAAATTTTAAAGGAATTAAAATTTTAAAACATTAATGTCCACATAAATAAATCCTGAAAACCATTTTGAAAAAATGGACATTAATGAGAATGATTTAAAAGAATAATTCAATAAAACATTTAAAATAATGTTTTTGTTAAAGAGTCTTTTACCACATGAGAAACTCTTGAATACAAATAATTGATGAACAAAATTAATAAAAACATTATAATATCATTAGAATAAAGTTATTCATGATATAATATGTCAAAGGATAGTATATACACCATATAAAAGTGAATTTGCGCATAACAACAAAGAAGTCTCAATACAATGTAAATTGTGACGAAATCCATTATAAAGACTATATAATTAGATTAAGGAAAAATCAACGACATAATTATGTGTGAAAAATATAAATACACCCAATATAATTGGATATTAAGTGAAAAACTATAACATCACATGTAAATAAATAATATGACATTTTCATATTTATTAATACTCATGAATTAAATATCAATTTTACTCTAAATGGGATGCTATGTCTAATATCGTACTCAACTCGCAACAAAATGTTTCTTTGAAATCTTATGTTGCACATAACGTTGAGTTATACCGAAAAATAATATAATATTATTATTATTTTAAATGGTAGTTAATTCCAAGCTGTTGTATTGGCAGGAATGAACAGAAAAAACTAAAAAACTATTATACATGTTTGTTAAATGACTTTATATTTATTTAATAAATTTTATAGGCTTAAAATAAGAATGAATCCTATTTTGAGCCCTCTAATACTCTAATAATATTTAAAAGGACATTTTTTCCGCCTTTTGATGGCGAACCATTTTTAAATCTAGTTTTTTTCACTTTTATATGTTATATTTGAAAAAATAAGATTCTTATTTAAAATTGGGATATCAAAATTTACTTTGGATGAAATTTTGGTATTTTTTTGATAATGTTCATTTTTTAATGAATAGTGAAAAATACTGTATTTTAATTCAAAACTGCCTTTTAATCAAATTTATTTATATGGTTAGATTATCTTTTTAATTGGTTTTAAAGTGTAATTAGATTATTTTTTTACCATTTAATCTAATTTTTGTAATCAGAAGTAATTTCACTTTGAAATTGGACATAAACAAGTGTCAATCTATTGATAGTTATTATTTCTAAAAAACATGTTTTTTTGTTTTGAAAAAGGGAATTTTTTTTAAATTAATTTATTCTACTTATGTGTTTTGAATTTGGAAAAATGGATTCCATATTTGGAATCCGGTGGTAAAAATTATGTAAATAGGTATCTTTTTTTTTTGGATATTATGAATATTTACTTTAGTAAATATTTTATTTACCATGGTAAAAGGGTAAATCTAGTAAATAAGGGTAAAAAATAATATTATAATAATATTAAATTACCCTAACATGTGTCATAATCCTATTGTTTGATACATGTCTGACCATGGAAATCCTTGGGTCGATTTTGGGACTCTATGGAGCCAGTTAAGAGTGATAATGATACTTTATATTAATTATTTTAAAGTAAAGATAAAAATGACTTAAACATATATCTTTTAGTAAATAATTTTTTTACATTGGGTTGTATAAGTTATATATTAGACTATAAATATTCATTATAAAGATAAAAATATTTCATAAATCATGGTATTTTATTTATAATTTTTAGAAATCAAATAAATAAAATTATTTATGGCACAATGATGATGCAGTGATTACCTTATTAATGAATGATTTAAATAAATGAGATTATAAAATTTTAAAAAAATATCCAAAACCTGTCCAATTATTATTGGATTATTTTATTTCAAAAAAGAGTAATATTATCTTTTAATTTAATGATTTCTTCACCTTTTGAAACCGAAAATCAGTTTATAATAAAATAATTCATTCAAACATTCCTAAAGAGCCCCTCCCCCCCCTTACAAAAAGTCATCACTTCTAACCCATTACTAACAACTCTCATGCGCCGCGGCTCATCCAACTTCTATATAATTAATCCCTTAACATCCCTATATTCCACCTAGAAGCCTTACCTTAAATATAAGTCACTTCTAGAAATCCTTTTAGTTCAAAGCAAAGGGAGTTACCCGATTTAAAGGTATCGTCTTCTCTTAATTTATTTTCTTTTATTTTACTTATCCACTCCCTATTCTCTTATTATTATTTTTTTACATAACAAAAATAGTATCATAAATATTCTAGGTTGTTTTTATGAAATTTATTTGAACTAGACTTACACACACCTTCATCTAATGGGTAAAGAACACACTGTTTTTGTGGACGGTGAACTACTTTCTCGTGAAATGATGATTGTTCAATATTCTCCCACCACCTCATATGGTGGCCATTATGATGGAAATGTATTTATATGTGATATATATTATATTATATTTTATCTATAATTCTTCTGTAATTCTCTTTTAGAACATACCATTATTGTTTTCATTCTGTATATATATGATAATTACATTTGAGGAAGTGCGAACTACCGCCCCCTCAAAGTGATATGACTCGTTCATATCATACATGGAACGTATAAATGATGTTGTTAATTAAAATATTTAATGTATATAAAATATGATATTATAATTTAATTATAATATACCTATATATCATTAAGTTTTCATTTCTTTAAAAATAAAAAAAAACGAAAGTAGCGTTCATGCGTACGTACAACTTACCATCTCCATGAACGGTGCATTTAATTTCTTATGTCCAAATGTTATGGACTATTATAGAAAAATATATACTTGATATATATAATATATATGATATCTAAATTATTAATATCATTCTGGATATAATATACTTTTGACCACACGGACAAATTGTAATTATAACAAGTTCATTTTTTAACTCAAATTCTGAACATCGAAAAAATGTACTATATGAACTGAAATAATTAATAATTGTTATAGAATAATAATAATATATATAAGGAATAATAAACTCTAAAAATGTTCTTAATCAAGTATAAATTGACATAAATTTATTATTCAGGAAGAACAAGGAACAAACGAGTCATATCGGACAAGAGGTAAGGGGTTTCTTATCTCACATTTAATTCTGTGAGATTTCCATTGTTCTACACTTATTTATTTCATGTGGTGTATTGTGTACTGAAATTTGATATATATTATCATTATTCTATTTATATTCATGGTATTTTTTGATTCATTTGGTGGTTATTAACTTTTGGTCATATGAATCGATTGATTACAACGTGGTAAGGGGTTTTCATCTCACTTTTTATTCCCGTGAGATTCATGCTATATTTTCCACTATTTATTTTTGTGTGGTGTATATACTGGACATGATTGTATTAATTATGTAATATAATTTAATTTATGGGTATATACATCTTCATTTTATGATCCTTCTTTCATGTGGTTTATGTTTCTTAAGTTACCTAATCGGTAAGGGAACCTTTCACCGTACTGTTTTAGTCAACAACTTCTTTAATGTAATGTATTTTAAAATCCATTTTATTATGTTGGGATAAGTTCCTATATATAATTATTTCTATAAATTTTATTTCTATGTGGTGAGAGAACCCTTTTCTCTCTCATAAACTCATTTTATGATTTTTAAAGCGACACCATTAGGCTGTCGAATTTCTGTAATAGAACTTCTTAACCCAATTTCAAATTTTTTGGATAAACTTATACTTCTTGATTATGTAGTGATATAAATATGTTTGAATGACCTATGAATTTTTTACACTTAATATCCAATTATATTTGGTGTTTTTATATTTTTCACACATAATTATGTCATTGATTTATCCTTAATATAATGGTACGATCATTGTAAGGGACTTCATCTCAATCTTCTTTCATTGAGGTGTATTTTGTTTTATTCACGACATTCTTTTATATGGTGTATAAAACCCTTTTAATTTTCATTTACTTCAAAGGGAATAATTTTTCTATGTCACGTTTTACTAAATGAAAAAAAATGAATGTTTCTTTTTAACGTATGCGGTGACAATGATATTTCTGCCGCCGCGAGCGTTATTTGATATTTGGATTCCTTAATGAGCTGTAATGTTTTTAAAAGGAAAATAAATGCCATATAACCTTTTTACATATTTTGGTATTGAAAATGGTTTTGAGAAATAATTTATTATTTCAATATCTTTAAATGATATATTGTGATTGAAATGTGGAAATGTTACCTTTTCATTATGATTTTTTTATGTTTTATGAATATGTTATGGTTATTGGGAATTATTTACGTATATGGGTGGTTATGTGATAAACCTAAGATAGGTGATCACGAGATATCTCTCTAATTCATTGGGTAACGTGATGGAGGAAATCATTGACGTTTCTCCTAAGAAAATTAGGGAATATACTATGATGAGTTTTCCAAATGTAACTCCCTACATAGCTGTGAAAGATACAATGTATATATGTTATGTTTCCCATAAGTTACCTTTATGATTTATGATGTTTTTGTGTTATTCATAAATCTTATTATTTCATGAGGTATTTTAAGATTAAAAAGTATAGTTTCATTTATTTTCAGTTATTTATGGGGTATTTTTTTCTTTCCTTATTTTATAACCCTTACTGCGCTTTTTATACTCATCCAAAGTTTTGAAATGTTTTTCATAGGATATAATGATGAATAAGGTCAAGGATGTTATCAAGGAAAAGTCATGATGTCTAAAACATGGAACTAGACATGTTACTTTTTTAAGATTTTTTATTTTATAAAAAAATAGATAATGAGTAGAAGTGTCTACTTTGTAATTTTTGAAATGTAATGTAATAGTTATGGCCTAATTCTCTAAAAGTATCAACCTGAGAAGATACTAAATGATAATTATTTACTTAACTCAAGATTATGTAATTTTTAAGTTCAGGTCCTTATAGTTGGTATCAGAGGTCCGTTTACACAACTTTAACGATTTGGAGTTTTCGTTACACACATGGTTAGCCCCTATGTATATTATTGTAGTTAAATACTTGTTTTATAACTTTTTTTAGATCAAGGAAAGTCAGTTACAAATGGAATGAGTAAGATATCCAATTACATTCTTATCTCTTCTTGGTGACATGCTTGCAATAATTATTTCAAATTATTGTTCAGATGATTGTGAAATTTTTATAGCATACAACTCACTTACAAGCAGTTGTTTAAGATATCAAACACCTCCACTATACCTCGATATCATCCCTGGTCATGGGTTGTATTTAATCAAATCCTATTTTCAAAATATTCTCATATTTTCAAGAAAGGTAAATATTATCATGACATTTTAAAATATTTTACCTTATCACAAGATTTTGAAGCATACTATGATTTTGAAAAAGGCGATGAAGAAGGAGACCCTTGTGCAACCTATTTATATTTGATTTTACAATATAGTCTCTCATAAAATACTTGTGGTATTTTAAAATAACCATTTATTGAAAGTTTCAACTCAAATTCTGTACGAATGTTTTATAAAAATCAATTTTTACTAGATGTTTTGAAATTATATGTCATACATGATTATTTTCCAAAACAATTTTTTTTGCGAACACCCATATGACCCAAGTTTTACAAGGTGTATTTGGATGAAGGAAGCAAATGATTTTGAAGGATCTCTAAATCATTTTTTCAATGCATGGACCTTCTAAGTACGTGAACAAGATGACGATGAAACCATACGGACACCATGATGAAGGTATGTTGTTCTTTCTTTTAGGAATAGTTTTATTTTATCATATGGAGGTGAAATAAGAAAAAAGGACAATATATATAAGGCTTCATGAATTAATATGTTGAGGTCTTAATGTGTTGGGATGAAAATGAAAGGTATAAGAAAACCATTTAGGTCAAAACATGTTTGGGTTATTTTTGAGTTTTGTAAAAAGAAAAACCCGTAAGATGGGTGAAAACCCATAACGTCTGGAAAGGCCATGGGAATCGAACCCACAACCAATGTGTGATTGGGATTTATCACCTACCAATAGACTACGTGAAGTCTCTGGTTAATATAACTTATTCTTTTTAGTTAAATGATTTTATAGATCAAGAATAAGTTGATTTTGGGAACATATGTTTTACCAAATGGATATCCTTTGTATAGGAAAATGATTTGGTGATTAAATGATAAAAGTTATTTTGAAAGATGTTCTCTCTTTTGGGAGGACTATATGATGAAGGAGACTAGAATACTATGGGATCTCATTTGTGGAGTAATGGTTGAAATTTTATTTTGGAAGAATCTATGTTTTTATTATGGACATATGGTGATTTGGGTTATTTTTTGAAATTATTAACCTATCATAGAGAATATGTGATTTGGTTAAATACACTTTAGTATGATACTTTATGAGTAATCGATGTTATTTGGAGATAAATTTTAAGATTTATCATGGAAGACTATGTGATCAAATTCTTCTGAGTTTTGGGTTTCAATATTAGTTTTCATTATATTGAATAATTTTAAGGCCGATTGTGTATTTAATGGTCTTTCTTGACCTTTGGGTACTGTTTGTTTAATTTTGGAGATTAAAAGTAGTATTTCTTTTTATAAAGGATTATCCTTTTTTGGGATTATCTGATCTCATACTAATTGTTTTTGGTTTTGGTTAATGTCTATAGAGAGGGGAAATATATAGTTCTTCTTTTTTGGATTATGTGATTATCTAGAATTTGATTCTAGTGATTTTGATGTGACCATGTCAGCATGAATACTAATCGTTGGGAGAAAAGTTGAGTTTGTGGTAGAAATTTAGTAAAGGATGAAAGTCTACATGACAAGTAAGTATGTTTCCTTTTGTTTTTAGTTAAGCTCATAAATAAATTTCTCAACCTTATGAAATGTATCATAAAATAAAAAAATTGTCCGTTAACTTTTATTACTGGGGAATCAAAGACCTTTTAACCCATCACAAGTTTGTGATTTTCTGGTGGTTAACATTCTCCTAATCATGTTTTCTATCACTCCCCATAATAACTTGATGGTTTTTTTCTCCTCCATATCCATGTTTTCATGGAATCCTAGTATCTACTATCTCGGGTGACCATTGTACTTATCTTCCTTTATTTTAAAGTGATAGTTTTATTTAATTTTTTTTTTCTGATGTGGGACATTCAGTGAAGTTTTTAATCCCAATTTTAAAATTGCGAGGACATAATTCCCATAAGGGGGGAAGGATGTGACATCCTAGGTAAATAAATAATATGAAATTTTTATATTTATTAATATTTGTGAATTAAATATTAATTTTACTTTAAATGGAATGATATTTCTGATAGTGTACTCAACTCACAACAATGGGATTCTTTGAAATCTTATGTTTCACACAATGTTGAGTTATACCGAAAAATAATATAACAATATTATTATTTTAAATAGTAGTCAATGCCTACCTGTTGTATTGGCGGGAATGAACAGAACTAAAAAAATATGATTATACATGTTAGTTAAATGAATTTACATTTATTAAATAAATTTTATAGATGTGAAATAATAATTAATACTATTTTAAGAATGAAATACTCTTATATTATTTAAAAGGTCGTTTTACCACCTTTTGATGGAGAACCATTTTTAAATCTAGTTTTTGTCACTTCTAAATTTTATATTTGACAAAATAATATTTTTCTTTAGAATTGAGATATCAAGATTTACTTTGGATGTTTTTTTTAATTTTTTTGATAATGTTCATTTTTAATGAATAGTGAAAGATACTATATTTTAATTCAAAACTGCCTTTTAAGCTAATTTATTTATATGGTGAGATTATCTTTTTTATTGGTTTTAAAGTATAATTAGATTATGTTTTTAAAATTTAATCCAATGTTTGTAATTGGAATAAATTTCACTTTGAAATTGGATGCAAAAAAGTGTCAATCTTTTGATAGTTATTACTTCTAAAAAACACGCTTTTTGTTTTGAAAACGGGAATTAATTTTAAATTAATTTCTGCCACTTATGTGTTCTGAATTTGGAAATATGGATTCCATATTTGGAATCAGGAGTTCCAAATTGTATAAATAGTTAACTTTTATTTTTAAAAATTATGAATATTTACTTTATTAAATATTTTATTTACCATGGTAAAATGGTAAATCTGGTAAATAAGGGTAACAAAATAATATTATAATAATATTAAATTAACCTAACATGTGTCATAATCATATTGGTTGATAAAAGTCCGGCCTTGGGCATCCTTGGGTCGATTTTGGGACCCCATGGAGCCACATAAGAGTGATAATGACACTTTTTGTTAATTATTTTAAAGTAAAGACAAAAATGACTTAAACATATATGTTTTAGTAAATAAATTTTTACATGGGGTTATATAAGTTATCTTTTCGACTATAAATATTAATTAGAAATATAAAATGATTTAAATAAATGACATTATAAAATTTTAAAAAACTATCCAAAACCTGTCCAATTATTATTGGATGATTTTATTTAGAACACTAGTCATATTATCTTTGAATTTAATGAGTTTTGGACCTTTTGAAACCGAATATCAGTTTATAATAAAATAATTTTTTCAAACATTCCTAAAGAGCCCCTCCTCCCCCTTATAAAATTCCATCACCTCTAACCCAATACTCACACCTCTCAAGCCCCTTTAATATTCCAACCTTTGCCCAATTACACTCCCTAAATCCCTCTATTACACCTAGAAGCCTTACCTTAGGCATAAGGTATTTCTAGAAATCCTTTTGGTTCAAACCAAAGGGAGTTAACCGATTTAAATGTAATGTATTCTCTTAAGTTCTTTTCTTTTATTTTACTTATCCACTCCCTATGCTCTTATTATTATTTTTTACATAAAAAAACCATTATACTAAATATAATAGGTTTTTTTATGAAAAATAT
This sequence comes from Viscum album, assembly GCA_963277665.1. Lineage (NCBI taxonomy): Eukaryota > Viridiplantae > Streptophyta > Magnoliopsida > Santalales > Viscaceae > Viscum > Viscum album. The sequence goes on from OY728127.1 coordinate 807,832,097, forward strand.
TTTAACTACACTTACACACACCTCCATCTAATGGGTAAAGAACATACTGTTTCTGTGGACGGTGAACTACTGCCTCACGAAACGATGATTGTTCAATCTTCTCCTACAACCTATTATGGTGGATATAATGATGGAAATGAGTTTATATGTGATATATATTATATTTTATTTTATATATAATTATTATTTAATTATATTTTAGAACATACCATTATTTTTTTCATGTTGTATATGTACAATAATTTCATTTTAGGAAGTGCGGACTACCGCCCCTTCAAAGTGATATAACTCATTCATACCATACATGGAATGTATAAATGATGATGTTAATGAACATATGTAATGTATATATATATGATATTATAATGTAATTATAATATACATATGTATCATTATATTTTTATTTCTATAAAATGAAAAAAATGAAAGTAACATTCATGCGTACGTACGACTTATCGTCTCCATGAACGGTGCATTTCATTTCTTATGTCCAAATGTTATGGACTATTATAGATACATATATAATAGATATATATGATATAAATTATATCTAAATCATTAATATAATTATGGATATAATTTACTTTTGACCACATGGACAAATTGTAATTATAACAGGTTCATTTTTTAACTCAAATTCCGAATATCAACAAAATGTACGAAATGAACTCAAATAATTAATAAATGTTATAGAAAGGTAATAAGTGATATAAAAGGAATAATAAACTTTAAAAATGTTCTGAATCAAGTATAAATTGACACAATTTTATTATTCAGGAAGAATAAGGAACAAATGAGTCAATTCAGACACGAGGTAAGGGGTTTCTTATCTCACTTTTAATTCCGTGATATTTCCATTTTTCTCCACTTATTTATTGAATGGAGTGTATTGTGTACTGAAATTTGATATATATTATCATTTTTATCTTTATATTCACGGTATTCTGTGATTCATTTGGTGGTTATTAACTTTTGGTCATACAACTCAATTGATTACAACATGGTAAGGGGTTTTCATCTCACTTTTTATTCCCGTGAGATTCATGCTGTATTTTCCACTATTTATTTTTGTGTGGTGCATGTACTAACCATGATTGTATTAATTGTGTAATATAATTTAATTTATGGTTATATAAATCTTCATTTTATGATCCTTCTTTCATGTGGTGTATGTTTCTTAAGTTAGCAAACCGGTAAGGGAACCTTTCACCGTACTCTTTTGGTGAAAGACTTCTTTTATGTCATGTCTTTTAACTTATATTTTATTATGTTGGGATATGTTATTATATATCATTATTTATATAAATTTTATGTCTATGTTATGAGAGACCCTTTTTCTTTCTCATGAACTCATTTTCTAAATTTTAAAGTGACGCTGTTAGGATATCAAATTTCTGTAAGAGAACTTCTTATCCCAATTTCAATTCTTTGGGTTAAACTTATACTTCTTGATTATGTCATGATATAAATATGTGAAAATGAACTCTGATTGGTTTACACATAATATCCACTTATATTTGGTGTATTTATATTTGTTACACAAAATTATGTCATTGATTTATCCTTAATATAATAGTACGATCTTTGTAAGGGACTTTGTCTCAATATCCTTTCATTAAGGCATATTTTTTTATACATGACTTTATTTTATGTGGTTTATAAAACCCTTTGAATTTTAATTTCATTCAAAGGGAATATTTTTTCAACGTAGTGTTATAATAAACTACAAAAAAGGAATGTTTCTTTTTAACATTTACGGTGACAATGATATTCTTGCTGCCGTGAGCGTTATTTGATTTTTGGATTCCTTAACGAGCCGTAATGTTTTTAAAAGTAAAATAAATACCATATACCATTTTTACATATTTTGGTTGTGAAAATGGTTTTTATAATGCATTGATTATTTCAATATCTTTAAATGATATATTTTGATTGAAATGTGGAAATTTTATCTTTCATTTATGATTGTTTTATGTGTTTTGAATATGTTATGGTTCTTGGGAATTGTTTACATATACGGATAGATTCATGATAAACCTAGGGTGGGTGAACCTGAGATAACTCTCCAATGCATTGGATAACGTGATAGAGGTAAACATTGATGTTTCTCCTAATAGAATTAGGAAATTTACTATGATGGGTATTCCAAATGTAACTCTCTACGTAGTTGTGAAAGCTACAACGTAAGTATGTTATGTATGATATAATTTACCTTTATGATTTATGATTTCTGTGTTTTATTCATAAAGCTTATTATTTCATGAGGTATGTTATTATTAAAAAGTATAGTTTCATTGATTTTCATTTATTGATGGGTTGATGTTTTCTTTCCTTATTTTATAACCCTTATGAGCTTTTTATGCTCATCCCACATTTTGAAATGTTTTTCACAGGACATAAAGATGAATAGGGTCAAGGATGGGATCAAGAAAAATTCATGATTTCTAAAACATGGAACTAGAAATGTTACCTTTTTTAATATTTTTTATTTTATGAAAAAAATGGATACTGAGTAGAAGTGTCTACTTTGTAATTTTTGAAATGTAATGTAATAGTTATGACCTAATTCTCTAAAACTCTAAACCTAAAAATATCCTTAATGTAAATTATCGACTTAACTCAAGATTATATAATTTTTAATGTCGAGGAGTTATAAAAACAATCATATGTCATTCAAAAATATTCATAGCACGATGTAATCAAGAAGTAGAAGTTTAACCCAAAGAATTGAAATTGGGTTAAGAAGTTCCCTTACAAAAATTCTTCAGCCTAACAACGTCACGTAAAAATTCAAAAAAAAAAAGATTTCATGAGAGATAAAATGATATGTCATCACTTGGACATAAAATTTACAACAATAATAATATATAAGAACATATACCAATATAGGATAATGTAAATTAAAAGACTTAACAAAGAACAAGTCTTTGACTAAAAGAGGAGGGTGAAAGGTTCCCTTACCGATTTGGTAACTTGTGAAACATACATCCCATGAAAGAAGGATCTTAAAATAAAGATATAAATACCCATAAATTAAATTATATTACACAAATAATACAATAATGGGCCATACACACACCACACAAAAGGAAATAGTGGCCAATATATCATGAATCTCATGGGAATAAAAAGTGAGATGAAAACCCCTTACCTCAAGTCTGAGATGTCTTGTATGTTCCTTGTTATTACTTAATAATAAACTTAAGTAATTTTATACTTGATTAAGAAAATTTTTCAATTTTATTATTCCATTTATATCACTTATTACCTTGCTACAAAAATTATTTAATTACTTGATTTCATATCAGACATTTTTTTGATGTTCGGAACTTGAGTAAAAAATGAACTTGTTCTAATTACAAATTTCCATGTTGTCAAAATTACATTATATCCCAAATTATATTAATGATTTATATATCATATATATCATATATATCTAGTATATATGTTTTTATAATAGTTCATAATAGTTGGACATAAGAAATTAAATGCATCATTCATGGAGACGGTAATCCGTACTTACGCATGAACGCTACTTTCATTTATTTTTAATCTTTAAATGAATGAAAAATAAATGATACAAAGGTATATTATAATTAAATTATAATATATATGTTATATATGTTACATAGTTTCATAAATTCCATCCTTACATTCCATGTATAGCATGAATGAGTCATATCACTTTGAGGGGGCGGTAGTCCACACTTCCTCAAATGCAATTATCGTATTTACATGCTATGGAATGAATAAAGGTATGGTGTTAATTAAAAATACAGAAGTATAGAGATAAAATAAATATAATTAATATAATATATAATAATAGTTCCATCATAATTTCCACCATAAGAGGTGGTATGAGAATATTGAACAATTATCGTTTCGTGAGGCAGTAGTTCACCATCCGCAAAAACATTATGTTCTACAACCATTAGATGGAGGTGTGGGTAAGTTTAGTTTGAATAAATATCATAAAAACAACCTAGTATATTTCAGATACTATTTTTTTAATGTAAAAAATAAATAATAAGAGCATAGATAGTGGAGAAGGAAAATAAAAGAAAGGAACTTTAGAGAAGACATTACCTTTAAATCAGGTAACTCCCTTTGGTTTGAACTATAAGGATTTCTTGAAGTTCCTTCTGCATAAGGTAAGGATTATAGGAGGAATATAGGGATTTTGGGAGCATATTATAGAAGAGTTTGGATGAGAAAAGGTATTGAGAGGTGTGTGTAATGGGATAGAGGCAATGTCCTTTTATAAGAGGGAGGAGGCGCTCTTTAGGAATGTTTGAAAGTATTATTTTATTATAAAATGATTTTTAGTTTGAAAAGGACCAAAAATAATTGATTTGGAATATAAGATGACTTTTTTTCAAAATAAAATCATACAATAATAATTGTATAGGTTTGGTATATTTCTTTAAATTTTAGAATCTCATTTATTTAAATCAATCATTAATAAGGTAATCACTGCATCATCATTGTGTCATAAATAATTTTATTTAATTGATGTCTAAAATTTATATATAAAATAACATGATTTAGTAAATCATTTTATATTTAAAATTAATATTTATAGTGGAATATATAACTTATATAACCCCATATAAAAATTGTTTTACTAAAAGATATATGTTTTTGTTACTTTTATCTTTACTTTAAATTAATTAATATAAAGTGTCATTATCACTCCCATGTGGATCCATGGGGTCCCAAAATAGACCCAAAGATTCACTTGGTCGTAAATAACTCATAAAATAGGGTTAGGAAAAGTGTAAGGGTAATTTAATATTACTATAATATTATTTTGTTTCACCTTTATTTACTAGATTTACCCTTTAACCATGGTAAACAAAATATTTACTAAAGTAAATATTCATAATGTATAAAAATAAAAGTTACATATTTACACAATTTGGATATCATGATTCCAAATATAGAATCCATTTTTCCAAATTCAAGACACATAATTGGTATAAGTTAATTAAAAATTAATTCCCGTTGTCAAAACCAAAAAACGTGTTTTTAAGAAACAATAACTATCAAAAGATTGACATTTGTTTATGTCCAATTTCATAGTGAAATTATTTACAATGAACAAAATTAGATTAAATGGTTAAAATATAATCCAATTAAACCTTAAAACCATTTAAAATAAAAATATAAATATATAAATAAATTAGATGAAATTGTAGTTTTGAATTAAAATGCGGTATTTTTCACTATTCATTAAAAAATTAACTTTATCAGAATAATACAAAAAATTTACCCAAATAAAATTTTGATGTCCCGATTATAAAGAAGAATTTTATTTTGTCAAATATAACATATAAAAGTGACAAAAACTATATTTATAAAGGGTTCTCCATCAAAAGGCGGTAAAATGACCTTTTAAAGAATATTAGAGTATTTCATGCTTAATATTGCATTCATTCCCATTTTAAGCATCTAAAATTTATTGGATAAAAGTAAAGATAGTTAAAAAAACATGTATAATAATATTTTAGTTAGTTCTGTTCATTCCTGCCAATACAACGGTTATGCGTTAACTACCATTTAAAATAGTAATATTATATTATTTTTTTGTATAACTCAATGTTGTGTGCAACATAAGATTTCAAAGAAACCCGTTGTTTTGAGTTGAGTACGCTATCAAACATAGAATAACCTTTAAAGTAAAATTAATATTTAATTAAAAATTATTAATAAGTATGAAAATCTTATATTCTTTATTTACCTGGGATGTTACATATAACGGGCTTTGTCTGTCACTTACTAAGTCCAATGCATTTCTCATATGAATGGAGTGAAACATAATTAACCTAAAAATACATATTTAACCAATCATATGAAATATAAATAATTTCCCTAATCAATAAACATAATCATAATTCATCTAGAGTAAAATAAATGGTATGAAAATTGTACATCCCCATTCAATCTGATCATAAACCATATGGAGAAATAATAAGGGTATTTTCATTAGAGTATACCAATATTAAAGATTATCTAACAAGATAAAATTTATTATTAGTTGGGAAAATATTTTTAAATATCACTTTGAATTTTTTTTGAGGAAAGTAACATTTCATAAAAAAATCCATTTTTTATTTTAAAAATGTAATATTTGAAAATACTATAGAAACATTTTTATTAGAAAATCACATTAAAAAATTATGAATGTTTAGAATATTAGGAATGAAAATTTATTTAAAAATAACATTGTAAAATTTCAATGTTTGATTTAATGAAATGAAATCCACAATAGTGGTTAATATTGTACATACCATATAAGTGAAAAGATTCCTTTTCACTGTAAAATGGTTAGAAAAGTAGTTCATTCATAAAATAAAAAGAATATTTATTTCAAAACGTTTTATAAAAGGTCAAAAATTGGTAAAAATTTCTTTAAAAAAATGTTTTATAATTCTAAACAAATTGAAAAAATTATTAAAGAATATCATTTTGGATGAAGAATGATTTTTAATGAAGATACAAATAAAGACATATTTTCCTAAATTTTTTTTATTAATAATTACATGTACCAAAAAGAATAAAATTGTAATATTACGTGAAGTATTTCACTAATAAACATGCGAGTATAAAATAGATTAATTTTATGATATAAATACCAAATAGTTCTTCCGTGTGAGATGTAAAAAAAATAATCCCAAATAATGATGAGATTGTGAAATAAAACCTTACCACATTGGTGAATGTGTTGTATGTATCACTGAAGTAAAAGTGAGAAGAGAAACCCTTAAATCAAGTATAAATCATCATGTATGTTCTTTATTTTCTTGAATAATGAACTTTTTTAGTTATTTAACTGATTAATCACCTTTTTTAAATTTATTATTACTTTTATTTAATATATTACCATGTTAGATTTCATTACTTTGTCAATTAATTTTAATTCATATGTTACGAAGATATTTAGTTTATGTGTCAAAAAACACTTTGTTAGGTTGACTATGGTCAAAGGGGTTATTAATTAAAAAACTCCATAATAATATTCATAAAATAATTATCATATTTAATCATTATTTTTTTAAAACCAATCATGAAATATGGTTATGAGAAATGGTTGATGTTACAATCATAGAGATGGTATGCCATACGTATGCATGAGTAACATTTCCATTTTTCAATGATATTTATAAAAGGAAGGTAACTAAAATTTTACATTTACATAATGATCATTATATCACATATATAAAATATTATTTCTTTAAATATAGTTATATATATCATCCATCTATTGTGGTGATAAAAAGGGAGTCACATCACTTCCTAAAGGTAGCAGTCTGCACATACACGAGCGACATTATCATATTTCAGTGTAACAATGAAAATGATATATAATTTTTAAAAAGGATAATTATTTCATTACTATAATAATAATTAAATTTATATTTCATATATTATTAAATTCATCCATATCACCATCCATGCAATGTGTTAGTAAAAGATGAATCACATCTCTTTGTAAGGTGGTAGTCATCCATACACACAAGTGACGTTATCATATCCCCTGTGGAATGGAAAGTAAAAAAATATGTATATGATATAATTATTTAAAAGGAATAATTATTTTATAAATATCATATATATATTTTATATCCATCATCATACCCAACCTAGAGAGGTGGTAACAGAAAAACGAATGACATCGGTTCATGAGGTGGTAGTCCACTGTATACACGAATGATGATTTCATAACCAATTTGATGGAATTGGGGGTGTTTTTAGATCATTTCCTTAAGATAAAATATTTTATGTTTATATGAAAAAATAAATTTATTATATCATCATGGTTTAATAAAAATTGATGTTGATGGAGGAAGAAGTATGAAAACGCTCGTTGGAGAACGTTACCTCTTCTATAGGTATCCTCCTTAGGTATTCACCAAATCCATAATAGGACATATTTATTACAAAAAAAAATTAGAATAACAAGATTTTTATTGAATTTTGGAATTTTTTTAAATTTAGGGCAACAAATAGGGGATTTATTGTGTGATGATGAGAGCAGAATGAGTGGCATTTTATAAGTGAGGTGTGTGGAACACTTCGAGTTTTTTTAAATAAAATGGTGTAAGAACGTTTTTTACATGACAAAATGATGAAAATTAGGGTATTTGATGAGAATTATAGATTATAGGGTCAAAATATTGGTTTAAAATAGATTATATATATGTTTTTAGGTTAATTTATCCCATATATTTTTATTTTAACCTCAAGTAAAACCATTTTTCCAATAGCTGTGGTAAATAATTTTTAGTGTTTTCATTTTTCATATTGGTAAAAAAAAATCAACCTTACTAGATAATATATATTATTCAGATTCCATATATCAAATCCATTTTTTCAAATTCCATTCCCATAGGTGGATAGTTTAAGTATAATATTACTCCTGTAGATGTGACGATAAAGCGGGTTTTTATTGAAAAAATATTGAAATATTTACAATATTTTAATATCAAATTTAAATATGAGAAAGATTAAAATTTCATAAATTGGGTTAATTCCTATAAAATTAATCTAATTTTATGTTAAAATTCATAGAAAAGAAAATTTAACATCATAAATAATTTAAACAAAAATGCGTTTTTCAATTAATATTAAGTATTTTTTAGTATTCATAAAGAAAATTAAAAATAAATCCCAAAAATTAACGATAATATATATATATATATATTATGATTTCAAAAATGATGTTAATATTTTCAAATAAATTTCCTAAAAGTGTCAAAAATTAATTATAAATTATGCATGTAAAGCTCGATTATACAAAATTATAGAAAAATAAATTTTTACAGAATAAATTTTTATTCTTTTGAATGGTTCTAATTTTATATGTAATAAATAAATGACCATTTTATTTATTTTATAAAATTGTAAATTATATTTTTTTCATAATTTATTTAGTTCTATTCGTACTCACTATTTTAAAGGCTAGGTTATATTGGAAATATAAAGTATCATGTTTTATTCAAACCCAGTGTTGCGTGAATTGCATGTTATCGAAGAGATTGAATTTATTAAAAAATAAATATATTTTAAGGCCTCGGGATGTTATATTCCCTTCCACTCTTTATGTTGTCTTTCATACACTCTATCGACTAGGATATTCATATTTTATAATCTTCAGGTTTTACATTCTACACCCTTAAATAAATTCTATCCATAAAATTTAATCCTAATCTCAATATTCAAGGGTTTTTCATTTGAAAATTCCCTTCTTGAATTCCAAAATTAGGAGAAGGGTTAATAAAAAATCCCCTTTATATGAGATAATGTAAATAAAAACGTCATATGAAATAACAAATAACATATTTTTTATGTAGAATATCATTTTTGGAATTTTAAAATATTGATATGGAAGAAAACATAAATAATTTTATAGAGTAATAGAGATCACTGATAATAAGAAAGTGAATGATAAATGGAATGTTAAGCTCCTCAAAACCATAAATGTATGAAAGTATACTTAATTGATATAATTTTATTTTATAGTCACAATCTAATCTTTTGGTTGTCTATTAATCATTTTCCACATCATTTCATACTAAAAAAATGGATATACATGTTGAATTTTTTATGACTAAATGAATAAAATTTACTTTTAATAGATCATAAGATCTAAAATATAATGTTATGTATTTCCTTAAATATCTAGTTTTTATAATAAAAAAATTGTTATAATATGATTCATAATATGAATAAAAAATCATATGGTGAATTAATATGTTAATATTTAAAAACTCATCCAAATTTAAACATAAACAATTTCATAAATGGTTAAACATATAACCCTTTCAAAAGAATAATGTCTAAAACTATAGAACTAAGGTTTCTAAATTTCAAAAAATTATCTTATGAGTATCCCCAAAACAATATTAAGTATCTCTTAATTTTCACATTCCAAACATGTCAATACTTCAATCTTGTATTCTCATGAAAAATGGTAATTACCTGAATTACCATAAATCCTTTTGAAAACATTCATGCTTCCATATTCCTTAAGTAAAACAAAGATTATTATATTTATCTCTTAAATCCAAAAATGTTGTAAACTCCATTAGTGATAGCACAAACCAATTTTTCATCAAAACAATAACAGATCCAAAGGTAGTCAGTACTGCCTAATTTAATTTATCCATAATAATCATATATTTATCACAATATCATTATCCAAACATCAGGATCACATTAATGGTTATTTTTCCCTCAATATTGTTTTTTCCATTATGTTCAACTTGCCATTGAATCGTTTTTTATTCATCGGTACCATACATAATATGCTTACAAATCCTTAATTAAAAATTATCGATATACAATCCTTATACATTTGATAATTATTTTAACCATAATATCATCAATAAAATAATTTTTCAGAATATTCAATGAATACAAATATATAAAAAAATTAATCATTCAACTTATGATTTATTAATTGAATAAACCTGACTTTTATCCCTTAGATTATTATAAAGTATATTCCATTAACACTTGGTGAATTGATTTGTATAGTGCCTCAAATATTACAGTAAAATAACTATAATTTGGTAGATTTATAATTTCCCATGTAATCATGATCATGGTTGAATTTTTATTCACAAATGAAGAAAAAGCATTATCATATCAATCATATATAATTTCTTTTTCTTCCATATGTATTAAATATTGGAAAATCGATCATTCCCTTTTTCTTTTTATCTGTTTTTTTCCTTATCATCCCATTCTACACTTGATTCCCTTAGAAATAAAAATTAATGGATAGTTCCTTATCTTTCATTATATAACATGATAATTTGTTCTCATGTGGGGAGAGAGTTTGGGATACTAGTTCCATTTGAAGTATAAGATTAATTCCACAAAAGAAATTGTAAATGTTCCCCATTTGATTATGTATGTAGTCTGAAATATTCTTTTCAATCCTTGTAAAGTTGTATTTATACTTAGAAACATTATCCTATTCATTTTGTCTTAGTCTCAAGATATGTATTTTGATATCCACTCATTGGATTAGAGGAAAATATTTATCCAATAAGACTTCCTTGAAATCCCTATAGTCCATGCATGATATTTCCTCCTCATTCTTAGTGTTATGATTCAATGAACAACATTGATTTTTATCTCCTGATAGATGATAAACATCCCTGAAAACATTCCTTATTTCATAACTTTCTACCATGTGAAATATATTATCAAAATAACTTATCCATTTCTCAGCTATAAATGGATTTATAGTCCCCTTTAATAAGGGAGGTTCCTGATTCATGAAGTAGTCCAAAATTATTACACAGTGTAGTGGATCATCAGGTTTTATATATGGGAATGTTTATTACTCAAAACCAGGGTCAACATCCCTAATATAGTTATAATTGGACCAGTTCCATCTATAACTCCATCTTCATCTACATTGTCTATCCCATGAGGGAAATACCTACTTGGATTATATGAATTTATACAGTTCTCATTCATTCTATTAGGCAAAATTTCTAAAAAAATATTAATAAACTAGATTAGACAATGACATTATAAAACATAATGTATTATCCCAAAACTTGTGAAACTCTTAACATAAGTTAAAAAGGTATGCATACAATTTTTTTTAATAATAAATATTTTTTCCTTGGGTATAGATTTATTTTTAATTCCTTCATTGTATTTTGTAAAGAAAATGTGATGTATCCTAATCATATACCATAAGATTGTCAAACCAGATGTCATTTAAGGACCATTTTCATGCACTAAGTGTTGATCGAGTCAAGCCCAATTCACCATTCTGTGAGTTATTAACCCTAGGTACCACTATTCCAGAACCACATCAACTTGTAGTTTTCACATTTGGATGTTTTTCTTGGAAAATTCATATAATCCCTTCCATACCAAAGCATTAGGTTGTTCATCTATATGTATACTCAATTATTATCATATGGTTATGTTCACTAATATATTTTTTTATAAATATAGTTCCCATCTTTTCTATTAAACTTCCATTGATATAAACTATAATTCTGCAAACCTAGAATCTTGTAACTCGGGTACACCTTATTACATTGCCATACGATACAAGGAATTCATCTCAAAGGACCATATAGTTTAGTAGCCTTGGAAAACTAGATATATAGTTGAAATTTACGTTACATTTTAAAACATAAAAAATGAAACATGTTTTATTTGAGAATGATTTTATTCCCCTTATTGTATCCTGACATATAAACAAAAAAAATTTCTTTGTGTCCTGGGGAGAATAGAACATACGAAAGAGACGAGCTCATTTCTCATAAGGGTAAGCACAAGACATTATATATGAATAAATAAGGAAAAATAAATATGTAATGGTAAATAATTGAAATAAATTCCACTTATTCGATAACGTGATCATAATATGGAAGGAATAAAAAATGAACTAATAATGCCTTTAAAAAAATAAAATGAACTAAAAAATTTGACCATGAAAATTCTAACTAATAGAATAATCACATGGAATTTTAATAATAGAATTTATAATGATCAAATTCATAATTATGGATATCTAAAACATAATAGAGAGTCCTGTGCTAAAAAATCCAATAATATATAGTATTATTCTTGGAAATCTATACACATGGGTAAGTCCTCAGCCAAAACCATACCCAGTTTTTCTCATGTGACCTAACGATGCATTGAGGGGCTATCACAGGCCCCACCCATCACATACTAATTCCAATGAATTATTCACATAGAATTTTAGAAACATAATACTCATAAAAATTAATCTTTAAACTAGAATACATAATGTAAATACTTTCCCCAATCAATAAGCATAATAATAATCCATCCCGAGTAAAATGAATTGTATCAACATAGTACATGCATATTCAAACTGATCATAAAGCATCTGAAGAAATATTAAGGACAGTGTTATTGGATTATATCATCCTTATCGAATATGTAGTATCATATAATGTCTTCTTAGTTGGAAAATTATTTTTAATGATCACTTTGATCATTTCTTGGGGAAGATAACCTTTTGTTGAAAATCAAAATTTTTATTCTAAAACTAGAATATTTGTAAAATATTTTCCCTTGATAATCACTTTAAAAAATAATGAATTTCCAGAATATTAGGAAAAAAATTCATTAAAAATTTACATGTAAAAATTAAATGGAATATTCAAATGAAATTATATTCATGGAGGTCAGTAATTCTCTATATGCCGTTTAAGTTAAAAAGAACATTACATTTTCACTATAAAAATGATATAAAATTTCCAGATTCTAAAAATTGGAAGAATATTCCATTCAAAATATTTCTAAAAGATTCAAATATGTGTGAAATTTTATTAAAAAAAATATTTGTATAATTTTGAAAAAAATTTGAAAACATTTTTAGAAAAAATGGTTTTGAAAGAAAAAGTATGTTCAACTAAAGAGATAAATAATGTCATAATATAAAAAAACCATTTCCATTATAATTTTAAGTACTTATGAGAAGAAAATTGTACTATTACTTGTAATATTTCACTAGTAACTAGTGTAGAATAAAATATATCTATTTTAAGATAGAAATATTAAATAATTCCCCTAAGGGAGATTGAAATAAAAATAGTGTTAGATAATGATGAGATTAAGAAATAAACTTTTACCACATTGTTAACATCTGAGTCATAATCTACATGAAAGAAATTAATTTAAATTAAATAGTAAATAACATAAAGATAAAATATTTATTTAAAAAAAATACTAAATTGGTAATATATACACCACACAAGAGAAATAAGTGGTGAATAGGGCATATGTCTCACAGTAGTAAAAGTGAGACGATAAACCCTTACATTTTGTATAACCCATCACGTTCATTATTTTTCATCCTAAATAGTAAAATTATATCAATTATTTAATTTATTAAGAAACATTTTCATGTTTAATATTCCTTTATTTTACTTATTACCATGTTATATATTACTACTTAGTCAATGAGGTTTACATTGCATGTTTCGATGATATTCGGGTTATATCTCAAAAATGAATTTGGTTGGTTCACTTTGGTGAAAGTGGTTATTATTTAAAAATCTCTAGAATAATAATTACACATTTATCATATTTTAACATAAATTATAATTTTAAAACTAATAATGAAATGTGGTTTTAAAAATGAATTATATTACAATCATGAAGGTAGTAGGTCGTATGTATGCATGAGTAACGTTTCTATTTTTCAATGATCATTATGAAAATATGTTAAGTAATAATTTAAAATAACATAATGATAATAATACCATATAAATAAAATATTATTTATTTTAATATAAATACCTATTTCATCTATTTTATGTGGTGATGAAAAGAGAGTCACATCGCTTCGTGATGGTGGTAGTCCACACAAACATGAGCGACATTATCATTTTTTCAGTGTAAGAAAGTAAATGATATATTTTTTGAGAAAGATATATAAGTAATTATTATCATAATAATTTCATTCATATCTTATATATTCATTAACTTTATATTTTTCACCATCCATGTAATGCGTTAGTGAAAAACGAATCAGATCTCTTTTCGGGGTGGTAGTGTATTGTACACACAAGTGACGTTATTGTATATCATATGAAATGAAAATAAAAAAAGATATATATTATTTAATTATTAAATTGGTATAATTATGTTATAAATAACATATATATACTTTATATCTGTCATCTTACTAAACCATGAATGGTGGTAATGGAAAATGAATGATATCAGTTTGCGAAGTGGTAATCTACCGTACCCATGAATGATGATTTCATAACCCATTTGATGGGAGTGGTAATGTTTTTAGGTCATAACCATAACATAATAATAATTTAATAAATGGGTAATAATTATTTTATTTTATCATTGTGTTTCAATAATAAATGAATAATGTGGTGGAAGAAATAAAAAAATGCTCGTTGAAGAACGTTACCTCTTATTCGGATATCCTCCTAAGTTTATCACCCAATACTTCCTAGGATGAATTTATGCAAAAAATAAGGATTCATAGATGAGAGGTGGAAAATTTATATTTGATATGAAATGGTCTTGTATGAGCAAAAGGGGATTGAAGTTGTGAATAAGATAGGAGAGTTGGTGGCCTTTTATAAGTGAGGCGAGGGGCACACTTGTATGTTTTTGGAAAAAAGGCGTACTCACATTTTTCAATCCCTAAAAGAGTCCAAAATGGAGTATTTTTAGGAATTATAAATTATAGTATCTAAACGTTTCCAAAAAATAGATATGATACATGTTTTTATGTCTATTTAACCATTCTATTTTTATTTTAACCCCATGGTAAATCCATTTTTACATTAAACTCGGTAAATAATTTTTACTGTTTTCACTATTCATTTTGCCCAAAAATTAAGTTGAACTTATAAGATAATATACATTATTTTGATTCAAAAAATGTAATACATTCTGAAATATTCCATTCACAAAACTAGAAATTTTTAATTTAAAATAAATCGTGTTGACGAAATGAAAAAGTAGCTTTTTAAAGAGGAAATATTCAAATATGTACATAGTCTTTATATTAAAAATAATTATGAAATTCATAAATTTTTTCTAAATTGGATAAATTTACATAAAATTTTACTAATTTAATAATAAAACCATGTCTATATATAATTTAACATTATAAATAATTTTAATTAAAAGGCAATTTTCAATTAGAATTCAGTAATTTTCATTATTCATCAAAAATAAAACATCTCTGAAATAGCTAAAAAAATCACACTAAAATAATTCTGATTTTTTTTTAGAAATTTATTTTATTTTTTGTAATTAAATTTCTATTTTTTTAAATTTTTTAATAAATTATGCATGAAATGTGTGACAAAACCACCTTATTGAAAAATTGTGTATTTAGTAAACATTTCTTTTTCACTAAAATAGTTCAAATTATACCTATAATCTATATATATCCATTATATTTATTATATTCATGTGTAAAAAAATAGTTTATATAATATATTATATTCTATTAATACCCTCCAATTCAATGGATAGATTATAATGATAATATATAGTATCATGTTTAGTTCAAACCCGATGTTGTGTGCATTGAACGCAATCAAAGAGATTGAATTTATTTAAAAAATAATTATATACTAACATATCATGGATTTATATTCCCATTTATTCTTGGAATTTAATGTCAGAAATTGTATCAATTTTGATTTTCATATTATAAAATCTTTATGAGTTACATAAATACACCTCTAACTACACTACCCAATCCCAAAAGATGCAATGATATAATTTTTCAATACCCCAACCAAGATAACATGACTGATGCCTGTTTGTAGATGCAATGTGAATTTAGTAATACCTACCAAAACATCTCCCAACTACTAAATATGGCCTAAAATTATCTTGGTGAGGATATTATATCTAATATAATGTCTAAAGATCATTATTTAATATACCAAAAATTTGGCATTACATATCTGTATATTGGACATAAAAAAACCATAGACATGAAATAGGGTGTTAATAGGGATATCATAGTCCCAAATAAAAAAAAGTAAACTATATATACGTTGCATTAATAAAAAATATATAATTATCAGAAATAGATTTCATAATCATATAAATAAACTACACACATGATTGTATGTGTTGAACAAAAAGTAAAAATAAAACACACTGACCTCCAGCGAAACTCATAAAATATTTATACCATATCCACAGTTTCTAAAACCTTATAGACCTATTCCATCTAAATATATATCTCTAATATGTACCTATGAACTGATATAAAACATGATTTTTTTACCCACACACATCATAACCCATGTTATGTATGCATGTAGTTGGTGAGTCCAATGATTTTATAGGAATACTCAGTGCCCAAACCATAATGAGGGATATTGTAATCATGTGTATATTCGTTAAATAAATATACAATAAGAAAATTAATTATCATGAAACATACTCACCCAGAAATAGAACACCAAATTCATATGCAATCATATAAGTAAGGAAATTGGGTTCTAACTAGGACACTAAAATACCAAATCCTACATACATTGACACCATATCGAAAGGAAGATTTCACCTCATTTCACAACCCAAACCCATACCCAATGATATAGAATATGGTTTGATACCATATATCAATTAATAATTGATGATATATGGTAATATTTTATCAAATCTTAACTCATCCTGTATAACATAAGTGTGTTCATATGCTAAATCATAACAGCTACCTGAATGTGTAAGGTATGGTGTGATTAAGTATTGAACCATCACCAGTCAGTCATGGAAGGTAACATTCCATGATTTTTTATCCCTTATCATTGAGTGTATGTAACACATGATGTACCCCATCCAACCCTTTCCACTCAAGGGAGCCCTCACATCCCATCTCGAGACACATGTTATCACATAAGGATGGACAAAACATTTATACACAATTTTGACCCATAATCTCCAATTATTTTCCATCCTATGCCATCCCATACATAGTGGTCCATGAATTATTAACATATTTTCAATTTTCATTAATTTACTATCACATGCACAACATTAAGGAGACATTGAAAACAAAAAACAAGGCATGAAACTCATCACACAACTCACCAACTCACAAAATGAGTGATACTATCTTTGTGCTGACCTCATAGATATAACCTATCCTGATTCCCATATCATCTCTCAAAGTATTATGTCACCTCCATCTTTAACAAATTTTCTCTCTGATACAAAACTCACATCATTGACCTGTACACATAGTCATGCAATTACATGCAGCATGCAACACATAAAATAAATCACAATAGGGGAACATACAATGCACTCATGCATTAGAAAGCATGGAATCCTCCAAAATAGGTCAAATAATAAAAACAATATAATCCAAGACCCCGATATTTCCTTATAAAACTAGTCAAATAATTTTTGAAAATCATTTATAATAGGAACCACATTCTATCTTTTGTTCATTTTAATCTGTTTTTTGAAATAAAAAAATCCTTATAAATACCCACTTATACATTGATATACCATTTCAATACCCATTAAAAAATAACCACTTTTTACATGAAGAAATTTTTTATTCAAACAATTTTTAAAATTCATTCTAATTGGAAATCCAAAACATGCCACCAAGAAAACCATAAAGAGGGCCAATAAAAATCATTTGACCAATGAACCACTATAAATCCTTTTAGCATGATATGTGGTCAAAATTGTCTTTTGGGATGACTCTATCATATACCAACCTTATGAAGAAATGAAATATTCATGAAACACATATTTTTTTGGGACAAAGATGTTTGGAGGTGTTTTTGAAGATGCTATATATTTCTATAAGAGATGTTTAGAATTTTTTGTCTTTGGTTGTTTAAGAATAAACCATAAACGTTTTTCAATATTCCCATAAATTGGTGAGTGGATGAAGCTTCCAAAAAATTTCCATTAGAAGGACTATTACTGAAGAATATTTTTAATCTTATGAAATGTGTTAATTTTCTATGTTTTTTCTTGTAAAATAATCAGACAATTGTTTTTGTAAAAATTAAATTTTCAGATGAATTTATATTATTAATGTTTACAACATCATGATTTATGAATCATCTCATGATAGAAAAATTTATATGAATTTGGTAGGATTTTTTAGGTGTACAAAGTTATATATATAATGATTATTTAGAGCTTAATCTATGGAGTTTTGGATACGAAAATTTTTTATTTGAGAATTAGCGAAGAACTATGCATGTTTTTTCATTAGATATCGGAGAAAAATTGTTAGTGTTAAAAGGGAAGATAATAAGGAAGTTCATTAGATGAAACCGAAATCATATAAATTCCTGAAGAGAAACATTTTTTACAATTTCTATCATAAAATCATTTATAAAAGTTATAAATTCATAGTTGTTACAATATTATTGGATTAAATTGTTAGTATAAATATCAATATAATGAATTTTGGGTATGCATTCAGTGGATGGTGATTTTTAATTCAATTTAATGGAGGAAGAGTGTAATCAACTAAACTCCAGTAACCAGAATATGGTGCATATTTTATGTCATTTTAAAATATATAAGGAATCAAATCCCAAAGGGCAAGATTGTTTAGTAGTATTTAGAACGAGATACATACACAATTCCTATATTACATTCAAAAGGCTAAATTACAAGATAGTTTTTTTGAAAATATCATCATTATATCAATTGTATCCTTGCATGTATTTCTTATTAAACATATTGGATTCATAGGAAAGAATACTAAATAAGGGTGAGATCAAATTCTCATTAAAGGCTTAACTATATCAAATGTTATCATGTGTAAATAATGTGTGATCACTTAGGCATATTCAATATGGCATGGTAAATATCTAAAGACTCATTCCATTTAATCAATAACATAACTATCATTATTATATTTTACATAATCATCCTCAAAAGGTAAATAACTAAAAAAATCCAATTAATAATCAGACTTACTACTAATATTAGACAATGTATAATAAATATGGAAAGGTAAATAATTGAAAACACAATCTATATAATCACTAAAATAATATTGAAATTCATCTAATGATAATATTATTGTGAAGATCTCAAGGATAATTGTAACTATATTCATAATAATGTAAATGATCAATTTTTGGACTTCATGATCTTTGGGATCATGATACCTGCACTATCAAGACCATTCAAAAGTCAATTTAAAACCGATTAGTAGGTATACCCTAGAAACCTATTTAACTAAGGCTGACTAATAGAATCACCTCATGATTATATCAATTCATATATGGGATATCTTATTATTCCCCAAACTTATCTACACATCCTAAGAATTCCTCGTATATTGAATACTCAATTTAACTCTAGAAAAATTTGTATTATCAATAAATTTATGTGTCGAGTATGGAATATGGATTAACAATAATTTCCCTAGTCAGTCAATAACATTCAAAGTAAAATACCATTTGTAGAAATAATATATGGTTTATGTAATAAATATATTCATGATAAATAATATGGATATTTATGTTAATTGTAATCTCTATTGATATAATTAAAGTAAATATTTCAATGGAATGTTAATGATTACAAAAATTAATCAAAAAGAGAATTTCAATACATTCCTTGGTCAAACTAATCATAAACCATCTAGATAATAATAAGGATGGTATCAATAAAAATTATCTTCAGTGGATCATATGTACAATAAATTTTTCATTCCAATGATGAATAAAAATAAAATTAAAATATCATTAAAAATATTCCTGAGAAAAATAATCCTCCTAATTGAAAATAATTTTTAACTAAATTTCCTCAAAATATTTTGAAAATAATTTTCATTTAAAATAACATTTTAGACTAATAAATTAATAATTAATAATTTTTTTATGATGGAAAAAATTAAATGCACGTGGTATGTGTCAAAACTAATTTTTATCACATTTTCATAAAAATCCAAATGGGAATTTTTTGAAATTTTTTTTGAATATTCCTTTAAAAACATTTTTTAGAAGGTGGAAAATGTTATAAATTTATTAAAAAATAATTGAATAATATTAAAAACCATTTTTAAATTTTTTATAAAACATAGATCTCGATGAAAAATGATTTTCATTTGAAGAGATAAATAAATTCACATTTTCATAGTGATGTTTTCTAAATCATTTTAAGTACCAAAGAATACCAAAGAGATAAAGTGTTCAATATTTGATGAAATTACACGAATAACTAGAGTACAAGAAAATAAAATGGATTTATTATATAATAATCACATGATTTCGTTAAATTTTAATTCATGCATAAACAATCCTGATTAAAATTATATAGTGAAATAAACTATAACAAAGATCATGATGTTGAAGTGGGAATTATTAAATGAATAGATTGTGTGTATAATATGTAAATAAACAAAAAATAATAATAATTAAAACATGATATAGTAAAAATTATTTACAAAAATAATCTTAGAATTCCAGATAAAGAAGAATTAATACAACCCAATAAAAGATACAAAATTATTAAATTAATTACCACTTGTTAATTTTAATATCAAATCCACTTAGATGAAATAATTCAAATGAAAACGTAAAATACAATTAATTATGAATGATTCATAATATTACATGGAAAATGGGTAGTATATACAATATATAAAAGTAATTAGGTGCATAAAATTACAATATCCCTCAACTAAGAGAAATAGAGACGAAGTCCCTTACATCATGCTTCTTTTTGGTTGAGCATGATAACATCTCTTATAAAATGGAATTAATCATGTTTTAAATTTATACCATTACCATATTCATATTTATAATATCATATAGGATCCTTGGAGATTGGAAAATTTACCCTACTAGTAGATGCAGTCATTGAAGTACAAGTAGGGATCGAATCCACAGGGACTGAAGAAAAAAACCATGAGATGCTAAAATTTGATAAGAGAGTTGGCTATGAAGTGGCCTACTAGAGTGTTATTTTTAAAAATAATACTAACATAACTAATAAATTTAATTCAATTAATTAATTTACTCCTAATTATTGTAATGGAAATAATTAGGTAAGATGAATTCATCCTAGGTTTTTTCTTGGGCTAATTTGGATGTATTTTTTTTCTTAGAAAATTTCAGATCACTATTTCATGATGTATCCACAGAAAGAGATAACTCCCCAACAACATTAATGAATATAGTCCCTACAAAATTCTAATTCAAATAACCAGTTAACTCAGAGGATCACTTTAATGACCCCTCAAATTAATTGGATCCTACAAGCACTCAAAATGTGTCATCCTTAAAGTTAGAAAAAATGAAGATGAAAATAAATTGTCGAATGAAAATATTAAAATAATTATCTATTTTAAATATTTAAACTCATAAAATAACATCTAATATATACCCTTTATAATATATTTTATCAACCCTTAATATTTTCATCCCTCCATTGATGTGATTTTATAAATGGAAGCTAGAAGTAGACTCATTAGGGATGAGTTGGAGAAGAAAAAATTTTAAATAACGATCACACCACCGTTGTGTGAAGAATTTCATAAAAGATAATGTGAATATAATTACTATATAAAGAATAAATATCAAAATGATATGAATAAGAAAAAATAATAGAATATTAATAGCATTTATAATAAAAAGAAAGGTGATTTAAATAACTTACATGTGAAAAAAACTCTTGAATACAAAATGGTAGCATAAAAATAATGTTGAATGAAAAAATTGACCCCCAAATACCTTCACAACAAGTAGCTTAAATATTTAATTTTTGAACCTATGTTATAACCCTATTAATTATTTCCCTTTACATTAATTATTAGAGTAAAAAAAGAGGGTGAGAAAAAAAGGAAATTAGACTGTTTCAATGTTGACAAGAAAATTTAGTCAGACTCATCCCCCCTTTGGATGTGTGAATTTCACATTGAATATGGTATAATATGAAGGTTATGTATAATATAAATATATTATTCTATGTTTCATATAATATATTTAAACATTTTATTCTAATTGGACAATCCATTCAGATGATATGATGAATTTTGTGGGATGACATTATGGGCCTTCAAATCTAGCCATTAATTTAATAATCAACTTTGACTGCCTGGATCACTATCAAAACATAAAAATTATGTCTAGAAAAATCTGAATTAAATTATACCCATTATTTTATCTATCTACGATAAAAAAAATTCTTCATTGGGCTTTAACTGTGGGGTCCACTTTTATTAGATTAACCTAAGTCCCATTATTCTTTCTCCAGAAATTTCTTGGATTCATGGACACAAATGTCCATATTCCATTGTTATTTATCCAATAATACTAAAATAAAAAATTTTCAACACAAATTGATCATTAATATCCCATAATATAAAATTAAAATAATTATAATAATAAATTCCATAATATAATGATCAATTTTTCCCAAATTTACACTTTTAACATGAATTCCAGAATGATGTGTAATGAAGTTAAATTTATGAAATGCACTCAAAACAGTGTTTATAGGAATTTTAAAACCTCAATGTTAAAATATGAAAAACAAATGTTAGCATATTTCAATGGGTTATCACACCACCCAACTCGATTTTTTCTAGTCCAGGGAAAAAGATATCTAATATTTTTGAAATTGAATTCCTTTTTTTTAAAATAGCATAAAATTATCACCAATAGATAACATTCCAATCAATCATGAAACCTATCAAAATAATTTCACAAAATCTAGTTTGAAAAGAATATCCCAAGAAAAATCACATTCCATTGTTCTAATTCATCACTCTATTTAATCCAATTTCAATTAATCTTGATGATGTGTTTTTTATCACAAAAGAAATTGGGATGATTTTATTATTCAAAGGAAAAAATGGAAGCACTATGTGGGAATCCCATTAAAAAATAAGATGAGTGTGCAATTTTATCTTTTTTTTTAATTCATTTTATCTTTTATTTATTCATTTATTTATTTTGTTTAGAGTTATTTTTTAAACCACAATAAAGATGAAAATAATAACTCTATGAAAGAAAACTACGGGGGTCATAATCCCCAAGTTTCGAATGAAGAAAATATTTTCAATTCCATAATCTATAATAGAGATGTAAAGGCTAACTGTATGAAAAAAAACTATGGAGTCATGATACCTAGGTGCCGACTGCCACACATTTGGATAAAGTAGTGAACTATGTGATCTTTGTACTATGTTTTTCCAGATAATAAAATTTAAAGGAAAGCGTCCCCCAAACCAATTCTAGGACTAAAGGGACCCATAAACTCAGACTTACACCGATAATACAATGTAAAATCATTGTGGAATTTGTATTAAGATGATTAAAATGTAAATTTTGAAAAATTTCATCGAACAAATGTACTTTAAAAAAACTATGGTCATCAACATAAACATACATTAAAATAATAATTACAAAATGAAAATTTATTTTACATTTATCTTCATATTTTGAAAATTTTATTATCACATTCAAGGTTAAATAATATTTCTATAAAAGGACAATTTGTTTAAAAAAATCCCATATTTTCACTCCCCCAACATTGACTAGAACTACATTCTTTTTTAAAGAGAATAGGAGAGAGATTATAATTGGGAATAAATAGGGGGAGATG
Organism: Viscum album; assembly: GCA_963277665.1. NCBI lineage: Eukaryota > Viridiplantae > Streptophyta > Magnoliopsida > Santalales > Viscaceae > Viscum > Viscum album. Next base: position 807,856,208 of record OY728127.1, read on the forward strand.
TGATTTGAAATGGAATCCTATAAAAAAACAACCTCATTTAAATTTTATGACCCATCAATAATAAATTGATCCATTTAGATTCCTCAAGGATGATTGATGTCAATTATTGAACATTAGAATTGGGGGATTAATTTTCAAAATATTAAAATACTTTAGCTACTAAATATCACACAAACAAGATATTAAATCACACTAGAAACCCGGGGGTGGTTCCTATAATAATAAAAAACACAAAAATTCACAAAAAAATTATAAAGGAATGTAGAAGTTGAGTTTCCTCTTATAAATATATTATTTTTGCATGTTTATCTCAACAAGGACACACCAAATTATCCAATACCAATATTCAATATTTTAAGGACCAAATATTTCACCACATAAATTTTATTTTTACTGATAATTGAATATAATTGGAAGGAATTGTTAAAATATATTTGTGAAAAATAACATAGGTTCTAATGAATGTGACAATCCCATAAATTTTGAAATGGTTCCTTGAAATTTACTTCCTAATCATGCTTAATATATCAAGTATAATTTTCTGTTTATTAGATTCAAGACATGATGAAATGATGATAGATTTCTTTTGATTACCCACTATGATTGAAGACATGATAGGGTATGTATAGAAATTTAATTTGAGCTTGTTTTGTCTATAACATTCAGACACAGGTCATGAATTTGAATTGAACTCGGTTTGATTTTAAAAATTTATCAAAAAAATGGATCCTTCTGAATAGAAGATTAAACCATAAATTTGGACAGATCATATTCAATAATGCATATAGAATCTAATTATGTCATTTCTCCAAATGGTTTATTGATTGTTTTTTTTTGAAAAATCATCAATGCAGTTATATTCAAAAATCTCAATCAATGAAGTGAAATTTTCTTCTTTTGAATCTAAAAAATAAATCTCCTCCTAATTTATGGACCCTTCAACAATTACATGATCCTCATAATCTATCAAAAATACTAAGGTTGGTTCTTTAGTAAATATATTAGGGGTTTTTGGGAAGCTAGACACTCCATATATAGTTATAGAAGGGACAATCATTGTATTGATGGGGTATTATTAAGTTTCAATGCCTTTTTAGTTCTAACCTCAAAGATGAAACCTAAGAATTCATTATCTCAAATTGAGAAGTCAATTTTTCAGTCAATTTCCAAGGAATATAATGGGTATGATTTTTTAATTCATGGAATTCCCCAAGATTTATCTCTTCATCCATCCTTGACAGGGCTAGAAATTTATCCTTAAGTAACTCTTTATCCTAGTTATTGTACATTTAACTTCTTGTGGGTTAGTCATTCATGGATCGGCCTAAGAAATTCCTTACATTAGGGTATTCCAAAGATTGGATTCACATTTTCTTCATGATTTTATTTATTATGGGGTAATATTGAATATACTCCATTATTGTCACGACCCGTCCTCGGGACCCGTGCCGTGACTACCCCAAGCCTGCCTTCCATAGGCTAGGAGCTGTCGACTAGCAGCAAAGGCGTAAATCCCGATATAAAGGGAAGGCATTGCCTTTATGTAAGAAAAAAAAACACCACAGAATATGCAAATTGAAGTAAACACTAAGTAACCTGAGTACAAAAGTAAGTGCTGGAAAGTAAATGGGCCAGAATACAAACCCAACTGAAAGTGAAGTACAAATGAAAAGAGAGTACAACAACAGAAAAGTAAAGCAGCAACACTGAGCCATCCTATGGAAATCCCACCTGAAGGGTGGGTACAGATAGTCTCCTCTGCTCCTCGGCTCCAGCCGTCTGCTCTATGTACGTCCCGTCCGGTGATCTACCTCCAGGTACCGTCTAGCTCCACGAGCTCCTACCTCGTTCAGCGCTGTCCGTCATCTGCATCCAACACAATGTAGTGCGGGCATAGCCCGTGCAGGGGTGAGTATACTCTACTCAGTAGGGACCCCGAGACCCCCGAAGGTCTCCCAGAATCCACGAAGGATAAACCACAAAGGAAAGATACAATCACGAAGTAACAACCAACTCTTCTTAGGTATATAACCATACATATAACTAAGTCTTCAATTCCAGCTCGGCTCCAGAACACGAGCCCAAGTACAACCCATCCCACACAGGAAAACATAACCCATTCCACATAGGAATTCACAACCCAATCCACAGAGGAAAGCACAACCCAATCCACACAGGAAAGCACAACAATCATATCGATGATAATGATTGTAAGTTAAGACTCATCTCACACAGGTATAATTCTTCGTAAGGATATAGAGATGATCAGATGTAGCCACTGATTCATCTAAGCTATCGGACCCACATAGGATACAAGACCAGCTAAGCTTTCGGACCCACAAAGGATACAAGACCAACTACTATGCCAGACCCACATAGGATACAAGTACAGAGTCAAATACTGCCGGACCCACATAGGATACAAGAACAGTAGACAATTTCTACCAGACCCACATAGGATACAAGAATAGTAGTCATCACCATCGAACCCACGGAGGATTCCAGTACAGTCGTCGTCACTGCCGAACCCATAGAGGATCCCAGTACAGTCATCATCGTCGTCGTAATCGCAGCTAGCTCTAGGGTTCCCGTACACAACACGCTCGTTTCCAGGAGGGTCTGCTCCACGAGCCAAGGGGTCGACACATCAAATGTCACGAATTCTATAGTTGATGTATCGCAAAGTTCCATCTCATCAAAAGGAACTCAACGCGACAGACAGCGCATCAATCGGACGCCCGGTCTGAGAGTTATTGGATTTTTCGTCCCAGGGGCCCGATTGGTTTTTAAGCTAAAACCAACCCGGACATACACTAGCTACATAAAAACCTCGAACAGAGTAATCCAAAAGAACCGTATCACTAAGAGGAATCCAACAAAGTCGATGGCACGTCAATCGGACGTCCAGAGCTCATGTTATAAGCGTTTCTGCTCCGAGGGCCCGGTTGGTTTCGTGTTCGAACCAAATTTCCTATACCCAAAGTTCTCCGAAACCTTGAGTATAATATACCGAAACGACCGTCTCGATCCAAGGATCGCTACGCAACTAACGGTGCGTCGATCGGAGGTCCGTAGCCCAAGTTATGGGCGTTTTAACAGATCTGTCCAGAAATCAGGGGGTTCGGGCCCGGTCCGACCCGGCCTGGTACCCCTGGGTCGACCCAACCCGGGTCCGGGTCCAACCCGTTAGGGCGCGGGTGGTCCGGCCCGGCGTGGGCGGTCTGGCTCGGCGCGGGCGGTCCGACCCAGTTTGGACTGCGGCTCGGCTTGAGGCCGAGCTGGACGCGGAGGGGGGGGGGGGGGGGGGGGCGCCGCCCCCCTGTTTTCCCAAAACGGCGGACCCCTGTGGGGTCCGCCCTAGGTGGCTGCCGGGGGTTTCAACCCCCCGGATTTCTTGGAAACGGCCGGCCATTACGGCCGGCCGGTTGTGCCATGCGGGACCCGCGGGGGGTCCCGCCTCCTTGAACGCCGGCGGCCGACCGTCTCCTGCTGCTCCGCCGCGGACCCTTGATGCTCCGGCATGACGTGACGGCGCTGCGCCCCTCCGCCGTGACCCACTCTTGGCCGCGGCCTTCTTTGGCTTCACCGGTGCGGCGCAACGACGCCGCGGCCCGCTCCGGTCGCGGTTCTCTCGTTCCCGCGCAGTGCAATGACACCGCGCCATCTTCGCCACCATGAACAACAAAGGTAAACAATAAGGGGAGGAGGTTCGACTGTGTTTGTGCGGTCCAACCTCCTCCCGTTGTGACGATAGCAGGAGTCCAAAGAACGAGTATACACAATGATGAACAAGCATAAATTTAATTGATTAAATTTGAACTTAACCCCTACCTCGAAGAAGTTCGTAGAAAACGGCGTCGTAGGGTGATGCTCCGTATACATTGACGAAGATCGTCCGAGGAGGAAGCGACGTCTCCCTTTCTTTGACGTGGAGAGAAGATAGAACGACGTGTCGGTGTTCTTCGCGTTCTTCATGGAGGAATATGAAGTTCTTCAAAGTGTAGAACTCTCCCTCTCTCAATTATCCACACAACACAACAACCCCTCAAAATAATATAATCCACCCCTTATTTTATTTTTTACTTTTCCAAACCTTTCAAAATTCAAAAGTTGAATTCATTTCATTAATTAAATCTAGAGTTGTCAAAATTAAATGTAGTGTTAAGTTGGCATCATAAATGTAGAAGAGGAGTTAGGGGAATTTTAAGGGGTGGGGCTCATGTGGGCCCCACCTCACTAAACTCCTATCAAGAGGAGTTAGAATTTTAGTGGGTACCACCCCAACTCCCACACATGGAGTTTAACCACTTATAAGTGAAATAAAATTTGTAACACAATTTTATTTCTCCTTATACTTTATCCACAATTTTTAACAACTCTTCCCGAGCAAACACAACTTTAGTAAGGGTCTTGTTAAGAAATTACTGGAAATGCGGTTTCATCAGTGCCCTCGGATTTCGATTCCGAGCACCGGTTCAGAAGTTAGAAAAACCCACTCATTCGTTCACTGAACGTACCCGAGCTAATTTCAGAAATTGATTCCGGGCACACCGGGACTCGGAATCAGGCGCCGTCAGAAACTGCGTACTCGTAAAATCCCAAAGAAATTAAGAAAAAATTTTCCTTGAAATTTACGTGTCTTTACATTACTCCCACCCCGTAAAACACCTATAAAGATACATCACAAACTAGGGAAACAAATGAGGGTACTGAGCACACATCTGAGCCTCCCACTCCCATGTGATCTCCTGGAGGTTCCCGTGATGCCACCTGATGCGCAATAGAGGTATCGACCATCCACATAGGACCTGCTCCTGTCGATCCTTGATCTCCACCGGGACCTCCGCAAAAGTCGCCCCGTCATCAATGTCCAGCTCCCCATGGTCGATGATATGCATCGGGTCGTGCATGTATCTCCTCAGCTAAGATAGGTGGAAGACGTCGTGCACCCGGTGCAACTGAGGTGGTAGAGCCAGGAGATAAGCCACCTTGCCTATCCTGCTGAGAACCTGGAATGGTCCAATGAAGCGCGGAGATAAATTGCCACCCCGACCAAATCTCCATAATCCACGCCGAGGTGAGACCCGTAAAAAAACGTGGTTGCCATCCTCGAAATCTAGTGGTCTCTGCCTCCTGTCAGCATAAGACTTCTGTCGGCTCTGAGCTGTCCTCATCTGCTCCTGGATGACCTGGACCTTCTCTGTCGTGGCCTGGACCATCTCTGGTCCCACAAGTGCTGACTCCCCAGGGTCTGTCCAGCACAGAGGTGATCTGCAAGGTCGGTCGTACAATGCCCCGTATTGTGCCATCCCGATGGTGGAGTGGTAGCTGTTGTTGTATGAAAACTCCACCAAAGGCAGGTGATCCTCCCAGCTACGACCAAAGTCTAGGACACATGCACGGAGCATGTCCTCGAGATTCTGAATGGTCCTCTCCATCTGACCATCCGTCTGAGGGTGAAAAGCGGTGCTCAGGCGTAGCTGCATCCCAAAAGCCTCCTGCAACCCCTTCCAAATCTGAGAAGTAAAGAAAGCATCTTGATCAGAGATGATAGATTATGGAACACCATGAAGCCATACGATCTTCTGAACATAGAGGCGTCCCAAACTCTTCACTGAGCCCTGCTCTATGATGGGTAGGAAGTGGTCCGACTTGGTGAGTCGTTCGACGATCACCCAAATGGAGTCATGTCCTCTGGAAGTACGTGGAATTACAGTCACGAAATCCATAGATATCCCATCCCACTTCCACTCCAGGACCTCCAAGGGATGTACCAAGCCTGCTGGTACATGGTGCTCCGCCTTCACCTGCTGACAGGCGAGGAATCAAGAAATGAACTCTACCACAAACTTCTTCATACCCAGCCACCAGTGCTATCGTCTGAGATCCTAGTACATCTTTGCTACCCCTGGATGTACCAGCAAAGGGGATGTGTGAAACTCTCTCAGCACCTCCTCCTGCAATGCAGCTAGTACCATGGTACGTCCTCTAAAAAGGATGACGTGCTCTCCTCCTATAGAAAAACCATCAGGTTACTTCCCTGTGGAAATATGTGAACGTCGTGTCTCACAGTCAATGTCCCCATGCTGTGCCTCTCTGAACCGCTGAAGAAGTGGAGGTGTGACTGTGAGCGACTGAAGGAAGGCTGCCCCGTCTCTATCCATGAAGGATATCTGCAAAGTGGCTAACTGCTCTGTCGCCTCTCCAAGAAGTTGAATTCCCATCCTCCTGCTGAGAGAATCAGCTACTATGTTCCCTTTCCCAAGAGTATAGACTATCTCAAAGTCATAGTCCTGGAGGAACTCGAGCCATCGACGCTGTCTCAGGTTCAGGTCCTTCTGCGAGAAGATGTACCTGAGACTTTGGTGGTAATAGTTGACTGTAAAGTGCTCTCCCATCAGATAGTGCCACCACATCCTCAAGGCGAAGACCACTGCTGCTAACTCTAGGTCATGGGTAGCATAGTTCTGCTCACGCTTCCTCAACTATAATGATCCATAGGCAATCACTGCCCGCTCCTGCATTAGGACACACCCGAGTCCGGTCCCTGATGCATCGCAGTAGACTACGTACCCTACTCCCTCCTCCGGTATCCTCAAGATGGGTGCACTGGTCAATCTCTATCTCAGATCCTGGAAGCCTTGCTGACATCTATCTGACCACACAAAGGGTTTCCCCTTCTTTGTCAAATATGAAAGTGGTGCTGCAACTCTGGAGAATTCTAGCATAAATCTCCGATAGTACCCAGCCAGACCTAGGAAACTCTGCACCTCCGTCATGCTCCTGGGTGGCTCCCAAGATAGTACTACCTCGATCTTCGCAGGATCCACCGCAACTCCCACCTCAGAGATGATGTGCCCCAAGAAGTGTACCTCACGTATCCAGAACTAACACTTTGTGAGCTTACCATAAAGCTGGTGCTCTCGGAGTGTGTCCAGTAAAACTCGTAAATGGTAGGCATGCTCCTCCTCAGTGGTTGAGTAAATCAATATGTCATCGATGAAGACTATGACAAATCGATCAAGGTAAGGCTGGAATATCCTATTCATGAGACTCATGAACACTGCTGGAGCATTGGTTACGCCGAAAGGCATAACCAAGAACTCATAGTGGCCATACCGACATCTGAAAGCCGTCTTCTGCACATCCTCGTCTGGAACTCTGAGATGATGATAGCCTGACATGAGGTCTATCTTTGAGAACCACCATGCTCCCTTGAGCTGATCGAAGAGGTCTTCAATCCTTGGAAGTGTATACTTGTTCTTCACGGTCACCTAGTTCAGGTGACGGTAATCGACACACAGTCGCAAGCTCCTGTTCGCCTTCTTGGCGAACAATATCAGGGAAGCCCAGGGTGAAACACTGGGTCGAATGAAAACCTTTCCCTGCAAGTCCTCCAGCTGTACTCGTAGCTCAAGAAGCTCAGCAGGAGCTATCCGATATGCTGGAGTAGATATCGGGGCTGTCCCGGGGTACAGGTCGATGTAGAATTCTACCTCTCTGCGAGGAGGTAGTCCTGGAACGTCGTCAGGAAAAATGTCCGTCTCCACAATAGGAAAACTCAGACTCTGCACGTCCACTGCTCCCAGGATGAGGCTAGCCAACTGATGAGTGATTGACTATCCTCTCCTCTGCGTGAGTCCATCCTGCGCTACAAAGTTTCCCTTCTCGCCGGTGAAGGTGAACCTGCTCCCATCGGTGCGGAAACACTGCACCTTGCGCCTAATACAGTCTATCTGAGCATGAACTGTAGATAAACAATCCGTGCCCAAGATGACGTCGTAAGGCCTTGACGCCACTACAAGAAGATCCCAGCCAAAGCTCTTGCCTCCTAGAGTAAGCTCACACTGCCGACACCAGTGCGTAATCGTCGAGTCTGCTCCCATAGGAGTCTCTAGCCGTAAGGATCGAGCTAACGGCTCCGTCGGAATCTCAGAGCTCTGAACAAGGGCAGCGAAAATGAAAGAATGACTCGCTCCTGTGTCTATAAGAACTGAAACAAGGGTGGAGTAGACACAGATAATACCTAGAATCATCTCAAGTGCACCGTGGTCGTAGGACTTTGCTGCCTGAAGCTGAGCCCGCCTCTATCCGCCAGCTCCCTATGGTGGGGGTGGACTTCCTGGTGGTGGTGGTGGTAGAGCCTCAAAGCGTCGCTCACCACCTGCTGCTTGGACAAATCCTCTGCCTCGTCTACCTGATCCCTACGGACCACCACGGTCGAACCTCTGCCTCAGCCTGGGTGGTCACTCAACCGTCTACTGCTCCTCTGCATGGCGAGTCGGGTAGTCATGATCCATGTGGCCCTGCCTTCCACATGCATAGCACTGTTTGCTCCTCGTAAGGATGGCTCTGCGCCGTGTGCCCCGCACCTCTGAGCCAGTATCCTGAGGTCGTCCACCTGATGGTCTGGTCTACTTGGACCCCTGTGACATCCGTCGACTGCCAGCTGCAGAAGACTCCGCTACATGCCGCCCTGCGGTAGGTCTCGCTGCTGGTGTAGGCTCAGCTAGAAAGCTCTCCACAAGAAGGGATCGCTCCAGTACTCCTGCCTGCATGGTATGATGGGGGAGATCATCTATGCCATAATCTCATGCCTCAGTCCCTAATCGAAGGTCCAGGACCGAAAGAATGGGTCCCATACCATGTCCGTGGAATATCACGAGAGATAGGTAAATCTCACTGAGTACTGGGATACCGTCATGCTGCCCTACCGCAGCTGTAGTAGCTCCTGAATGCGCACTGCACGAAGGGTGGTTGGTAAGAACTATGTGCGGAAGAGGCTCTCGAAGTCTGACCAAAGAAGAGATGCCTTGTCGTGCACCTGAAGCATCATTCTCCACCATCTACCTGCTGCCGCGTGCAGGAGACTCGCTGCAAGGATCACCATGAGGTCTGCTGGTGTCCCTACTAACCTGAAAACTCGAACAACAACCTCCAGCTAATCCTCGACTGCCTGAGGGTCCATCTCCCCGTGGAACCTAGGTGGTCTCTGATGCTGAAAAAGTACAGTGCACTAAGGTGACGTGCACTCTCAACTGCTAGGGCTGGTGGCATTAGTGGATAGGCGGGTAGAGGTACTGCCGGTGCCTCCGCTGTAATGGGGCCATGCAACGAGGCCTCATCGTTCGGTGGGCTGCCATCTCGCACAAAGCTCGGAACCCTAGCTGGATGCCGTCGTGGGGCCATCCTGAAAAGAGACAGGTGCGCCATGGTCAATACAGTATACCTGGTGAGCTGACACAAAGTAATCACAAAGAAAAGTTTTGAAACACACATGCAATCAATGTTTTTGTGCACTAAGACGGAAATCAGAATTCAGGGTCTTGGTATATGGATACGTCGGCCGCCGCACCAACACTGGACTCCTGGTACTGATAACCACACACAATACCCTTAACAATATTTCTTCACATAGAAGAAAGATCAGAGTCCTGAGTTCTATGGTAGAAACGAACTCCTTTGATACCAATTTGTCACGACCTGTTATCGGGACCCGTGCTGTGACTACCCCAAGCCCGCCTTCCATAGGCCAGGGGCTGACGACTAGCACCAAATGCGTAAATCTTGATATAAAGGGAAGACATTTCCTTTATGTATGAAAACAAACACCATAGAGTATGCAAGATGAAGTAAACACTAAGTAAACTGAGTACAAAAGTAAGTGCTAGAAAGTAAATGGGCCAGAATACAAACCCAACTGAAAGTAAAGTACAACTGAAAAGAGAGTACAACAGCAGAAAAGTAAAGCAGCAACACCGATCCATCCTCTGGAAATCCCACCTGAAGGGTGGGTACAAATAGTCTCCTCCACTCCTCGGCTCTAGCTGTCTGCTCCATGTACGTCCCGTCCGGTGATCCACCTCCAGGCACCATCCAGCTCCACGAGCTCCTACGTCGTTTAGCGCTGTCCGTCGTCTGCATCCAACACAACGTAGTGCGGGCATAGCCCGTGCAGGGGTGAGTATACACTACTCAGTAGGGACCCCGAGACCCCTGAAGCTCTCCCAGAATCCACAAAGGATAAACCACAAAGGAAAGATACAATCACGAAGTAACAAACAACTCTTCTTAGGTATATTCCCATACATATAATTAAGTCTTCAATTCCAGCTCGGCTCCAGCACACGATCCCAAGTACAACCCAGTCCACACAGGAAAACATAACCCATTCCACATAGGAATTCACAACCCAATCCACACAGGAACGCACAACCCAATCCAAAAAGGAAAGCACAATAATCATATCGATGATAATGATTGTAAGTTAAGACTTAGCTCACACAGGTATACTTCTTCGTAAGGCGATAGAGATGATCAGATGTAGCCACTGATTCATCTAAGCTGTCATACCCACATAGGATACAAGTACAGAGTCAAATACTGTCAGACCCGCCTAGGATACAAGAATAGTAGTCAATTACTTCCAGACCCACATAAGATACAAGAACATTAGTCATCTCCATCGAACCCATGGAGGATTCCAGTACGGTCATCGTCGCTGCCGAACCCACAGAGGATCCCAGTACAGTCGTCATCGTCGTCGCAATCGCAGCCAACTCTAGGGTTCCCGCACACAACACACTCATTTCCAGGAGGGTCCGCTCCACGAGCCAAGGGGTTGATACATCAATTGTCACAAAGTCCAGAGTTGATGTATCACAAAGTTCTGTCTCGTCAAAAGGAACTCAACGTGACAGACGACACGTCAATCGGACGCCCGGTATGAGAGTTATTGGCTTTTTCGTCCCAGGGGCCCGGTTGGTTCTTAAGATAAAACCAACCCAGACATACTCCAACTATGTCCAAACCTCGAGCAGAGTAAGCCAAAATAACCTCCTCACTAAGAGGAATCCAACAAAGTTGACGGCACGTCAATCGGACATCCGGAGCTCAAGTTATAAGCATTTCCGCTCTGAGGGCCCGGTTGGTTTCGTGTTCGAACCAACCTGGATGTACCCATAGTTCTCTGAAACCTTGATTTTAATATACCAAAACGACCGTCTCGATACAAGGATAGCTACTCAACTGACGGTGCATCGATCAGAGGTCCGTAGCCCAAGTTATGGGCGTTTGAACGGATCTGTCAGGAAATCAGGGGGTTCGGGCCCAGTCTGACCCAGCCCGATACCCCTGGGTCGGCCCGAACCGGGTCGACCCGATCCGGGTTTGGGTCCGGCCCGTTAGGGCACGTCCTGGCCTGACGCGGGTGGTCTGGGCCGGCGTGGGCGGTCCGGCCCGACGCGGGCGGTCCGACCCAGCGCAGACCGCGGCTCGGCTCGAGGCCGAGCTGGACGCGGAGGGGGGGGGGGGGGGGCGCCCCCTGTTTTCCTAAAATGGCAGACCCCTGTGGGGTCTGCCCTAGGTGGCTGCTGGAGGTTTCAAACCCTCGGCTTTCTTGGAAATGTCCAGCCATTACGGCCGACCGGTTGTGCCACGCAGGACCCGGGGGGGTTCCACCTCCTTGAATGCCGGAGGCCGGCTTGGCCGGCCGCCTCCTGTTGCTCTGCCGCGGCTGAAGGCCGTGGCCCATGTTCGACCGGCGCCGCGCCCCTCCGCCGCGGACCCTTGATGCTCCGGCGCCACGCCCCTCCGCCGCGGCCCGCTCTTGGCCGCAGCCTCCTTCGGCTTCACCGGCGCGGCGCGACGACGCCGCGGCCCACTCCGGCCACGGTTCTCTCGTTCTCGCATGGTGCAACGGCACTGCGCCATCTTTTCCACCATGAAAAACAAAGGTAAACAATAAGGGGAGGAGTTTCGGCCATGTTTGTGCGGTCTGACCTCCTCCCGTTGTGACGATAGCAGGCGGCCAAAGAACGAGTATACACAACGATGAACAAGCGAAAATTTAATTGATTAAATTTGAACTTAACCTCTACCTCAAAGAAGTTCGCAGAAAATAGCGTCATGGGGTGAGGCTCTGTATACGTTGATGGAGATCGTCCGAGAAGGAAGAGACATCTCCCTTTCTTTGATGTGGAGAGAAGATGGAATGGCGTGTCGGTGTTCTTCGTGTTCTTCAAGGAGGAAGATGAAGTTCTTCAAAGTGTATAACTCTCCCTCTCTCAATTCTCCACACAACACAACAACCCCTCAAAATAAAATAAGCTACCCCTTATTTTATTTTTACTTTTCCAAACCTTTCAAAATTAAAAAGTTTAATTCATTTCATTAATTAAATATAGAGTTGTCAAAATTAAATGGAGTGTTAAGTTGGAATCATAAATGTGGAAGAGCAGTTAGGGGAATTTGAAGGGGTGGGGCTCGTGTGGGCCCCACCTCACTAAAATCCTATCATGAGGAGTTAGAATTTTAGTGGGTCCCACCCCAACTCCCACACATGGGGTTTAACCACTTATAAGTGAAATAAAATTTATAACACAATTTTATTTCTCCTTATACTTAATCCACAATTTTTAACAACTCTTCCCGAGCAAACGCAACTCCAGTAAGGGTCTTCTTAAGCAATTACCGGCGCTGCGGTTTCATCGGTGCCCTCAGATTTCGATTATGAGCTTCGGTTCTAAAGTTAGAAAAACCCACTCATTCGTTCACTGAACGTACCCGAGCTAAACTTCGGAAATTGATTCCGGGCACACTGGGCCTCAGAATCAGGCGCCGTCAGAAACTGCGTACTCGTAAAATCCCAAGGAAATTAAGAAAAATTTTCCTTGAAATTTACAGGTATTTACAATTGTAGTAGGAAAAAAATTAGGATTTGAAATTATTTAGAGAGGCACCAATTGAAAGGGGAAAGGATAAGTGAAATATTGGTGAGAATAGAGAATTTAGAAGGATGAAAGAGAAACAAGGGGAAAATAGAATGAGTTTCTACGATGAGTTACTTGGGTCCCCAAAAATGACTGCATAATTTAGTGACACCCAAATTTACCCTACTCATATAAGCGGCCATTGAAGTACATGTAGGGATCGAATCCACATGGAGCGAAGAAGAAACCTTGAGACACTAAAATTTTATAGGAGAATTGGCTATGAAGTAAAAAAGTATGGTTTTTACTGTAAAAATAATACTAAAATACCTATTATAGTATATTTAATTAATTAATGAAATTCTAAATATTTGAATGGAAATAATTTGTTAAGATGTGTCGAACCTTGGTTGTTTCTTGGGATAGATTGGATGTATTTTTTTCCTAGAAAATTTCAAATCACTAATTAAAGTTTTATCCACAAAACAAGATAACTCCCCAACAAAATTAATAAATATAATACCTATAAAATTCCAAGAAAAATCACCAATTAACTTATAAGATAACATTATTTAGAAACCAAATAAATTGGATCATACTAACACTCAAAATGTTTTATCATTTATGTTGGCGAAGATGAAGAAGAAAATAGAGCATCAAATTAAAATATAAAATAATTATTTGATTTTAATATTAAATAACATAAAATAAAATCTAAAAAATACCATTTATATTCCTTTGGATCAAACCATAAAATTTATATCCCTCCATTTAAGCTATTTTATCATTGGAAGTGGGAAGTGTTGGAACCATGACTGTTCTATGAAGGAATTGGAGTTTGGTTTGTGTTTGTTGTCAATCCTCAGTGGAAGTTCTGAATGTGTGCCAGCAAAGTGATCATACAGTTAAAGCAGACAACAGTATTGAAGGTGGCGCTATTTCCCAGTGTTTTCCAAAAATTTGGGCCTCAAAATCGGAAAATGAAGACATGGATTGTCTGCAAAAGGAGGTTCGCACAAAAAGGAAGTGGTGCGCGAAAAATAAGAGTCTTGCGCAGAATACTTATGGCGGGAGCGGAAAAAAGCGGGATGCACGAAATAGGGGATCAAGGTTTTTCGTGCAAACAGTGTTTCGAAATCAGATTAGTGAAAAATGGCAAAGGCATGGGCTGCGCGGAAAATAAGGGCTGTTCGCGAAAAAAAGAGTGGTGCGTGAAATAGCGGAGCAAAGTTTTTCGCGCAAATAGTGTTTCAGAATCACACCGTTGAAAAATGGCAAAGGCATGGGTTGTGCGAAATATCTGGAAAGGTGCACGGAAAACGATACCTGCACGAAATATTACGCGCCAGATGAGAGGTTTTCCGCACCGAAGGGGATTTTTGCGCGCTGGGGTCTCAGTCGCCTATAAATATGAGGTGACCCCCTTCATTCGTGTTGTTGAATACTTAGAGAAGATCTGAGGTATGATGCGTGAAAAAGGATCGCATAAAGGGGATTGCGCGAAATATTCGGAGTTGCGTGGAAAATTTCGGGATGCGCGAAAAATGAAGAGTTGCATGTAAAAATTGGGCTCGCACATAAAAGATCTAGTTGCGCGAAAAAGGGGATTTTCGTATGAAATATTTTTCCGCACGAAAAGTAAATTTTGCGCGCAATAGGAAGTTTTTGCGCGCAAAGGGTTGGTGTTGCGCGTAATTGTCAGTAAAGTTTGTCTGCACGTTTTGGTTATCCGGTTCAGTGGTTATGTGCGTTCTAGCGCATCTATTCTGGAACTTCGATGAAAGCAGAGTCTCGTACTGAGCAGATGCAAAGACTTCAATGCAAATCTATTGAAGATACCTTCATGTCTATAAACTGAGTGGGACTTCACCAAGGGCAGTGAGCTAGGGGGAGTCAACGGGAGTGACCCGAGGGAAGCAGTGAGCTATCCCTGAACCTTTGTAAAGGCAGTGAGCCTGGGACAGAGTGTCTGTACCCAAACCTTTGTAATCCACAACTAGTGAAAATTAGTGGAATTTGGTATGACCGACAACCTGTCGGCGTATTCTCCTTGGATGTATCCCTTAGTGGTGAACCAAGTAAAAAAGTGTTGTGTCTTCTCTCTGCATGTGAATGTATGCATTCTAAACTCATCAATCATACAGGTTTTACAAGTTCCTACCAACTTGGGAACAAGATCCTATACTTTAAAAGAAAAAGTAGTCACCCTGATTCTCTCCTCCCCTCTCAGGGTGTCCCGGGGTTCTACAAGTGGTATCAAAGGGTAAAGGTTGCTGGTATTAAATCTGTCCTCTGTCGTCATGGAGAATGCAGTCATTGTCAGGGGAGTCCCTCTCTTCGATGGAAGTAATTTATAGATTTAGAAGAATAGAATGAGATCTCATATAAGATCCCTTGGAATGGAAGTCCTATTTTCCACTATCCAAGGTATACATGTTACTGATACAACAGGGATGGCTATGATAAATGCTGATAGAAAAATTATTGATGCTGATGCTAAAGCGCAGAATGCTCTCACTGCAGCTCTTTCAGATCAGATCTATCTAAAGGCGATGAGTTTCACCTCAGCAAAGTCTATGTGGGATAAACTTGAAAACATCTATGAAGGAGACAACAAAGTGAAGGAGGTGAAGCTTAAAGTCTTACACAACAGGTTTGACGATTTAAAGATGCATCCTAATGAGAATGCAGATTCATTCTTCAATCGAATTACTGAAGTAGTAAGAGCAATTAGAGGTCTTGGAGAAGAAATAAAAGACATTGATATCGTTAAGAAGATACTGAGAAGACTTCCTCCTATGTACAATGCAAAGGTTTCAGCCCTTGAAGAAAGAGATCTATCTAAACTGTCTATGGATGATCTTTTAAGTATTCTAGTGGCATATGAGATGAGAGTCAAACCCGAAGATGCCAAAACTCATGTAAGCAAGGAAATGGCATTCAAAGCCATGGACAAACTGAAAATTTCAGAAGATAGTGGTGGTGAAGATGATGAGGAAAAGGAAATTCTTTCTCTCATTGCCAAGAAGATGAATAAGGGAAAAGTTAAATTTAAAGGCAAGCTAACTCTGGCATGTTTTCGTTGTATAAGAGTTGGGAACATTTCCTCTCAGTGCCAAAGAAAGTTTGATGATGATGAAAGCGAAGCAGAAGAAATCGAGAAGCCTCAGAGAAGGTTTTTCAAAAAGGGAGACTTAAAATCTGGAAGGAAAATACAAAGGAAGAGTTTTGTATATGAAGAGAAAGATGATGATACTAAGTTGTGTGAAGAAGAAGAACCAGAATTCAAAGCAGGAAACCATGCTTCCGTGATGGATACTATTGAAAAGTCAGAACCCGTGATCAATAAAGATAGAGATAATCAGATTATTTCTAATGGTGATTCAAAGACTCAATTTAAGGATGTTTTTTCCAAGATCCAGAATAAATGTAATAGGTGTAATAAGTGGAAGGAAATGGTGGAAGAATCATTAGAATATGTTGATGAGCTTGAAGTAGATATTGAACGACTAGAAGAACTAGTGAGAGTTCAGTCTTCAATCCTTGAAAGCACAGATGATGTAGTGGAACTAAAGCTTAAAATTTAAGAACAAGCAAAGGTCATAAATGACTTTTCATCCAGACTAGAAGAGAAGTACAATACTATTGAGGGAATTGAGGAAGAATTTGTTACTCTTAGAAGTAAGATTGAATTTCAATCAACGACAAATGAGGGAAAGAAGAAAATTCATTTTGGAAGATTCTCAGATGCAGAATTACTAGCAAGAGCCAAGTGTGGTTCAGATAGGGTTGGAAAAATCTTAAGTGATCAAAGAACCACTTACATGGGAAAGAGTGGAATTGGCTGTGAAGATGAGACATCAACTGTTGGAAGTAAAGAGAGCCAAAATAACAACAAGATGAAAGTTGGACATGCTGAAACATTACCTGAAATGATGAAAAATAAACCCTCAACCCAAACTAAAAGAAGAACTGAAAATTATCCTCAAACTTTCAGAAATGACAGGCAGTTCAACTATTCTCCCAAGAAAGAAGTCATGGGGAGAAATTCAAGTGAAAAGACATTTCCTCTCATGAAGTGTCAGTTCTGTGGTTATCTCGGCCATACCTTGTCATACTGCGAAGAGGCAAGGAGCTACTTGAATGGGGAAGATCTGGGAAGTCAACGACGGAGACCTGTTTCATATCCTCCTTCTTATAGAAGAAATAACTTCTATGGTTACTGTTTTAATTGTTCTAACTTTGGCCATAAAGCTATGTATTGCAGGCGGCAGTACGATAGGAGAAATTCATACAACACTCAAAGACGGGCCAGTTTTCATCCTCCTGATGATGTTGTTCTCACAAACAGTTTTTCACCTCTGGAAGAAGATTATGGGTATGAAGAATCAGATTATGTGGAAGAAAGTATTAAAAGGCCATCAATATCCTATGCTAAATCCAATATCTCATGGAAAGAGAAGAAGAAGATCGAGAAATCCAATCTTGCAGAAGTATCCCTCAAAGCTACAAAGAGCAGTAGCGCCTGGATCCTTGATAGTGGATGTTCTTCCCATATGACTGGAAATGATGAACTTTTGAAGAACATTGAAAAGAAGGATGATGGAACAGTACAGTTTGGTAATGATGGTGCTTTGAAGATTAAAGGTAGTGGGAATACTGCTCTCACCAACGGGGAGCTGAAGAAGACTGAAGTTATTTATGTAGACGGTCTACGACACAATCTCCTTAGTGTAATTCAACTCCGTGACTCAGGGCTCATAGTAACCTTCAATCAAAAAGGCTGCACTATAAAAGGAAAAACTGGGAATTCTCTTATGAAAGGCTGTAGAACAGATGGAAACTTATATCAGGTTGACAGAAAAGTGAACTCTTGCTATTTGTCTGTTGAAGAAGAAAACAATTTGTGGAATCGAAGGCTGGGGCACATTAACCAACAAGACATGGAAAAGATATCTAAGATGAAGATAGTCATGGATATTCCCATTCTAAAACGTGAACGGGAAAAGTCTTGTGATGCTTGTATTCATGGGAAGATGGTTTGTAATTCATATCGGCCAAAGAAGAAAAGGGCATCACATCTTATTGATCTCATTCATACTGACGTATGTGGCCCAATAAATGTTGTTGGAACCTATAGAGAAAGGTACCTAGTCCTCTTCATTGATGATTATAGTAGAATGGCTTGTGTAATGGTGATTCACAGGAAGCGAAAAGTACTTGATTTCATGAAAACTTATCGCTGGATTACCGAGAATGATACTGGAAAATCAATAAAAGTCCTGCGATCTGACAATGGAGGGGAATACACCTCCATAGAGTTTGAAAATTACCTAGAAAAACATGGAATACAACATGAGGTAGCTGCTGTGAGAACTCCACAACAAAATGGAGTTGTTGAACATCGGAATCGACAGGTCAACAATATGGCCAGGACTATGTTGATTGAGAGTGGTATCTCTCGCCATTACTGGAAGGAGTCTGTTGAAGCTGCAGTGCACATTCAGAATCGAACAGGGCTTTATATGGGAGAAACGAAGACACCATACGAATTATGGCATGGAAGGAATCCTTCTTTGAAATACTTTCGTGTTTTTGGAAGCAAATGTTTCATTTGGAATAAAGAAGGAAACCAAAGAAAGTTTGGTGACAATGCTGATGAAGGAATTTTTCTTGGGTATCCAATGAACAGAAAAGCTTACAAGTGTTTCAATAAACGCTTGGGGAGGATTGTGGAAAGCAACGATGTCAAAATAATTGAAGGAAAAACCCCAAATGTTTCAAATAGTACCTATTCTGATGAGATAAAAGATGGTAATGAACATGGAATAAATACAAATACAGAAATAGAGGAAGGTGTACAAAACACTCAGGGGTCACATCATGATGTTGACTCAGACGAAGAATCTGAAGAGGAAATCTTGGATGGTGAGAATGCGACTGAACCTGATAGGAGAAATCGAAGAGCAGATATTGATCCATCTAACATAATTGGAGACATGAATGGACCCACACAGACAAGGAGGACGAGGAATAACACACCTTTTGCATTTCTGTTAGTTGTGGAGCCAACCTCATTTTAAGAAGCTGCAAAGGATGAATCCTGGGTGAAAGCCATGAATGAAGAGTTAGATTAGATTGACAAGAATCAGACATGGGATCTGGTCCAGAGACCCAAAGGTCACAATGTTATTGGAACAAAATGGAAATTCAAGAGCAAGTTTGATGAGCATGGAAGTGTTATTAGAAACAAGGCTCGACTGGTATTTAAAGGGTATTCTCAGATTGAAGGTGTTGATGTTGAAGAAACCTTTACTCCAGTGGCTAGACTGGAGTCAATCAGGCTGTTCCTTTCCATGGCTCTCCAAAGAGGATATAAAGTATATCAAATGGATGTCAAGACAACATTCTTAAATGGTGTTCTCGAAGAAGAAGTCTACATTGAACAACTAGTGGGTTTTCTTCTTAGTGCTGATGAATTAAAGGTCTGCAAGCTAAAGAAAGCACTTTATGGATTGAAACAGGCACCACGGGCATGGTACTCCAGACTAGATTCTTATCTCAAGAAGCTGGAATTCAAAAGAGGAGGAGTAGATCACAATCTCTATGTGAAGAATTCTCTGAAAGATCAGTTCATGGTTCTCGTTTACGTCGATGACATTATATTTGGTGGGAGCAGGCAGAAATCAGTGGATAAATTTTATAATCATATGAAATCAGAATTTGAAATGTCAATGATTGGGGAGCTCACATATTTCTTGGGACTACAGGTGACTCAAAGGAAAGACTACACTTTCTCAGGAAAAGTATGTAAGAGAGCTACTGAAGAAGTTTAATATGCAAGACTCCAAACCAATGACAACTCCGATTGTAGTTGGAACCAAACTTGGAAAGCATGAGAATGAGAAATTTGTAGATCCCACCATGTACAGGAGGATCATTGGGAGCCTATTGTACCTGACAGCGACATGGCCATATATTGTCTTTGCCACATGTCTTGCAACCCGCTTTCAGAGTAATCCAAAGGAGGAACATTTGGCAGCAGTAAAAAGAATCATGAGGTATATTCAAGGTACTCACAATTATGGCTTATACTTTGCTGCTGGAAGGAACTGTGAATTATCAGCATTTTCAGATGCTGACTGGGCTGGCGATATTGTGGACAGAAAGTCCACCAGTGGTGGATCATTCTTTATTGGGAATAACTGTGTTGGCTGGTTGAGCAAGAAACAAGAAAGTACTTCTCTTAGTACTGCTGAAGCTGAGTATATATCCGCCACAAAGGCATGTACTCAACTGCTATGGATGAAGCAACAATTAACAGATATTGGTGATGAGGTAAATAAACCAATGGTGATTTACTATGATAACAAGAGTGCAATTGATCTTACAAAAAATCCTGTTCATAATTCTCGTACAAAACATATTGAAATCAGGTATCACTTTATCAAAGAAAAAGTTGAGCAAGGGGTGATTAGAATGGCTCACGTGGGAATTGATGAGCAAGTAGCTGATATCCTGATGAAGCCATTGTCAGCAGCTGTGTTTGAAAATCATTGGTTGAACCTTGGTGTTCAACCACCTCCTACTGCATAAGGAGGTTCTGAAATTACCCTCTCCCCATTTATTGTAATTATTTCTATCTGTTTATGGCTGTGATGCAGGTTTATGGGGGAGATACTATCCAGGGGGAGTATGGTTTGAGTTGAAAATTGATTAATTTACCAGCCTTTGGGTTTATTGTCAATGGGGGAGAAAGGAAAGGAATAAATTCAAGAATTCATGATTGTCTGTGGACATGTAATGGTTCTGTGACACGATGAGAATTCAGTGTAAGAAAATTTCTTGAGCGTCTTTGAGCATTCCAAAACACGGGAACCCAATTCAAGCTTCCTCTCTTGTTTTCTACACCGATCATTGCTCACGTAGACTTAGAGTGTTGGCTGAGTTGATCCTTGCATTTTGGGTATGCATGTGGATGGTGATATATTGAATTTATTTGGTGATTGCCAACAAACCCAAAGGGGGAGATTGTTGGAACCATGGCTGTTCTATGTAGGAATTGGTGTTTGGTTTGTGTTTGTTGTCAATCCTCAGTGGAAGTTCCGAATGTGTGCCAGCAAAGTGATCATACAGTTCAAGCAGACAACAATATTGAAGGTGGTGCTGTTTCCCAGTGTTTTCCAAATTTTTGGGCCTCAAAATTGGAAAATGAAGACATAGATTGTCTGCAAAAGGATGTTCACACAAAAAGGAAGTGGTGAATGAAAAATAAGAGGCTTGTGTGGAATACTTATGTTGGGTGCGGAAAATAGCGGGATGCGCGAAATAGGGGATCAAGGTTTTTCGCTCAAACAGTGTTTCGAAATCAGATTAGTGAAAAATGGCAAAGGCATGGGCTGCGTGGAAAATAAGGGCTATGCGCGAAATACTTGAGCTGGGCGCGAAAAACAGCGTGGTGCGTGAAATAGAGGAGTGAAGTTTTTCGCGCAAATAGTGTTTCAAAATCACACCGTCGAAAAATGGAAAAGGCATGGGTTGTGCGAAATATCTGGAGAGGTGCGTGGAAAACGATACCTGCGCAAAATATTACGTGCCAGATGAGAGGTTTTCCACGCCGAAGGGGATTTTTGCGCGCTAAGGTCTCAGTCGTCTATAAATATGAGTTGACCCCCTTCATTCGTGTTGTTGAAGACTTAGAGAAGATCTGAGGTCTGATGCGCGAAAAAGTATCGCGTAAAGGGGCTTGCGCGAAATATTCAGAGTTGCGCGGAAAATTTAGGGATGCGCGAAAAATGAAGAGTTTCACGTAAAAATTGGTCTCGCACATAAAAGATCTAGTTGCGTGAAAAAGGGGATTTTTTCGTGAAATATTTTTCTGCGCGAAAAGTAAATTTTGCGCGCAATAGGACGTTTTTGCGCGCAAAGGGTTGGTGTTGCGCGCAATTGTCAGTAAAGTTTGTCTGCACGTTCTGGTTATCCAGTTCAGTGGTTCTGTGTGTTCTAGTGTATCTATTCTGGAACTTCGATGCAAGCAGAGTCTCATACTGAGCAGAGGAAATACTTCAATGAAAATCTATTGAAGAGATCTTCATGTCTATAAACTGAGTGGGACTTCACCAAGGGCAGTGAGCCAGGGGGAGTCAACGGGAGTGACCCAAGGGAAGCAGTGAGCTATCCCTGAACCTTTGTAAAGGCAGTGAGCCTGGGACAGAGTGTCTGTTCCCAAACCTTTGTAATCCACAACTAGTGAAAATTAGTGGAATTTGGTACGACCGACAACCTGTCGGCGTATGCTCCTTGGACGTAGCCCTCAGTGGTGAACCAAGTAAAAAAGTGTTGTGTCTTCTCTCTGTATGTGAATGTATGCATTCTAAACTTATCAATCATATAGGTTTTACAAGTCCCTACCAACGTGGGAACAAGATCCTATACTTTAAATGAAAAAGTAGTCACCCTGATTCACCCCTCCCCTCTCAGGGTATCCCGAGGTTCTACAGGAAGTGGACTAATGAGGGTGTAATTGAAGAAGAAAAACATTGAACTAATGAGAATTCCACTGTTGTGTATTGAGTTTCACAAAAGGTGACATGAATAGACTCACTATTTATGGAAATAATATCAAAGTTATATGAATAGTAAAAAAATGATATTATATAAATAACATGTATTAAGAAACTATCGGGATTCTAATAAATAACATGTGAAAAACAAACATGTGGACGCAAAATGGCAATGAGATGAAACATTAAATAGAAAACTTGGATGCCAAAATAAATTAATCAAAAGAATATTAAATTGGGAATTATGGGTATCAGGGTTGGGACCCTATAAATAAATTCTTTCCCATTAATTATGAGAGTAAAAGGATGGTGTCATAGAAAAAGTAAATTAGACCCTTTCAATGTTAACCATAAAATTGGTCCATATTTGTCCCCCATTTGGATGTAAGAATTACACATCGAAGAGGTCAGAATATGAAAGGTTTGTATAATACAAACATATTATACTAATTTTATTGTAATATATTTCAAAATTACATGACAATTTGGTAAGACATTCTGTTTTTATGATAAAAATTTTGGGCTGACTTTATGGGACTTCAAATCTGGTCGTTAATTTAATCTTCATCTTCTACCGCATGGTTCACCATTAAAACATCAAAATCAGCACCATTCATAGTTTAATTAATTTATTCACATAATTTTATCTATTTATATTTAAACTTTTATCAAAAAATGGGCTTGAAATGTGGGGTCCACATTTATTTGATGGGCATAAACCCCATTATGCTTTGTCCACAAATTTTGGGATTCATGGAAACAAATGTGTACATTCTCTTATGATTCATCCATTTATCCTAAAAGAAAAAATATTCCACAAGAACTACAAAAATATAACAAAATATCTAATTAATATAATTAAAATAATGCATTATATAATATGATGTTCAATTGGGAAAAAATTGATACATTAAACACGAATTGCACAATGTTGTGAAATGAAGTTCAATTTATGAAATGAAATAAAACAAATATTTATGGGAATTTAAACCAATAAGTATTTAAATATAAAAAAATATTATTATCTTCTTTTAGTGGCTAATATATTCACTTATAGTAATTTACCACATGTTTTTAATTATATTACCTTACATTTGTTATTTTTTGTCTTAATTTCCTTGTTTTTCAATTTAGGTTTTGTCATAAAAGTTATGGTTATATGGTATAGGATATAGATAGACCATATAAATAAATATATTAAGGTTATAAATATCATATTGACTCATTATATACATTTTAGGATCATTATTAAAGTTTGAACTTGGAAATTGAATCGCATCTCTTTGTGGAGATGGTAGGTCATTCGTACACACATGTGACGATATCGTTCCATTAATGAGTGATAGGGTAAGGAAGTGGGTGATATATTAATTTTTAAGTAAAAATATTATGTAATATATATCATTTATATTCATTAATTTTATCCTTATTACATTCCTTGAAAGTAGTATGTGAAAAAATGAATCACATCATTTCGTGAGGCGACAACCTACCGTACACACGAGCGACACTATCATATTTCAAAAGGCAGGGAAAGTAAGAAGGTATATGATATATTATAAATCATGGATAATAATTGTTTCATAAATATTTCATATATAAATAAAATTTATCATTATAAAAAATTAAAAGTATCTATGGAAAACTAGTTACATCGGTCCGTGATGCGGCAGTCCACAACACACACAATCAACGATTTTGTATCCCATTTGATGGAGGAGGAGATGGAAAAATATTATTATAAATAATATTATTATATAATTATATTTTCTACAATTTTTTATTATATTTTCTTTTCTATGACATAATTTAATGTGGAAGAAGAGGAAATAAAATTAAAGATCTTAAGGAAGATAATTACATTCTCATAGAAAAACTCCTTTGGATCTCCTTTTAACGACCCTAGGGTTTTTCTTTTGGGAATAAAATTAGTTATATAATGTGAATAAATTATTTGGGGATATATTTTGGTAATTTTTTGTCGATCCAAATTCCTCTAGAGGTGTGAATAAGTACTTGGAGGGAGTGGCCTTTTATAAGTGGGGGAGATGACACACATGTAATTTTTGAAAAGAGTCAATTACACCAACTTTTTTATAACACTAAAAGCCTTAAAATGGGTCCTTACTGACCCTTATTGGATATATGTTTAACATATGTCCATAAATGTGGGTTTTTAAAAGTTTTGAGGACATTTTAACAATTATATTTTTATCTTAACCACCTGGTAAATTAGATTTGACCTTAAATGTGGTAATTAATTTTCATTTTTTTTTCTATATATAATGGTGAAAATATAAGTTTAAATTACTATATAATATAAATTATAATTAATCCAAAATAAAATTAGAATTTTCTCAATTAATTTCAATGATTTGGAAGAATCCAATTTGAAATTATACCCCTAGACATAATGAAAAAGCATGTTTCCAAAGAGAAATAATCATAAGTATAGAATGTTTTAATATCCATAATCAATTTGAATTTGATTAAAATTAACTAAACTAGTTAAATTTTTATACTATTTTAGTAATTTTAATTTAAAATAATTGTAAACATAATTTAACCATATAAATTATTTAAACTAAAAGGCATTTTTCAATAAAATTCATTATTTTTCACTATTCATCAAAAACATTGAAATTTTGAGAAAATTCCCAAAAAATTCACCGAAGAATTATTTATAAATATAAATTTGAAAAAAAATGGTTATTTTCAAAAATAAATTTAATAAATCTTTTTTATAATTAATTTTAAAATATTTTTTCAAAGTGCGATGAAAGTGCCTTTTAGAAAAATATAGTTTCTCGAAAAACCGTTCTTTTTATTTCAAATGATTTATATTTTATTTAAAATTATGTAAAGACCCAGAATTTCCATGTAATTTTTTTAAAATATATGGTAATTTTATGAGTCCTTGAAAATTGACGGCATGTGATTCCGAGGGCCAGTGTGCCTGGAATGAATTTCTGAACTTTTTTCGGGTACGTTCAGTAAATGTGCGTGTGGGTTTTTGTAACTTTTGAACCAATGCTCGGAATCGAAATCCAAGGGCACCATTGAACTCACAACGCCGGTATTTTCTTAAGGAGTCCTTCACCTCGTCTACAGTGGGTAGAGGGTGAAAGATAGTTTTTGTGTTTTTCGTGAAAAAATAAAATAAACTAAAAATGTTTAACATTTTTATTTTTGAAACTCCGCAACATGGGTTATGGTGGTGGGGAACACCCAAGAATAAAACCTCCCAATTTGAATTCCTAAATGTGGGGACCACCCGAACCCTAAAAATGGGAGAAACCCTTAAACTCCTTCTTTAATGTGGAGAAGTCTCTTGAACTTACTCCACATTAATTGTGCCCCACCCTTTAATTAATTATGACAATTAAATCTGCCAAAAATTAAATTGTTTAACATAATTTAATTGGGTTGGCTCCTCATTATCCTTGGGAGAAATCATTGTCAAGGAGTGGAGATTTGGAGAACTTGTGAAGAAAATCATCTCCAATGAAGAACGCACCATCTCCAACGAAGAACGAGGATGATGCTTGAGCCCGGATCAGAGGCATCTTGTGGAAGCGACGAACGCCGACGCCACCATCCCTAATGACTTCATCTCCATCCTCACGACCTCCTCCAATGAACGAATGAGGTAGGGATTGTTGTTTGATTTTCCCCCTTTCCGTTCTTGATGAGTCATTGTAATTCAAGAAGAAATTATAGCTGCTTGCTACCGCTCTAACGCGGAGAGTGCGGGCCAAACAAACATGGCCCGACATATCTGCAAATCTTGTGATTATTTGATGTGTTCTTCGAAATAGAGGAGGATGAAAACTTATACTGGTGGGGAACAGAAACGGCGAATGGAACACCGCCGACCGTGACAAAGGTGAGAGCGCAACCACACCGCCTGACGAAAGATAACCGCGGCTTGTGCCGTAGTGGAGAAGGGAAGACGACCGACTGAGATGGCTGCTGGTGAAGGTGCAACATGTGACCGTGCCACGTGGAGGAGACAGTTGGCCATCCATCCCACAATGGAGGACCGCTTCACAACGGTCGCCCCGCCGCACTACGGCACCCTGCGGCACCGTGGCCGCCCGCTGCCCTGCGGCCGCCTCGCTGCACCGCAGTGCCCCGCCGCACCATGACCGCACCGCACTGCCCTGCTGGGCCACCCCATGTGGGATGGACCACCCAGCGCGGGCTGGGCCGTCCAGCGGTCCGGGCTACACCACGGGCTGGGCCTGACCCCACGGGTCAGGCCGGGTCGGTCCGACCTGGTCGGACCGGACCCAGACCTGTTTCGACCCTATACGCTCTTTTGGCCATAACTTTTGCACTGAGCATCCATTTTACAAACCATCTACGGCGCCAGAAACCTTGGAGAGAGACCGTCCTTTTGGTATACCCCACATGATATTTGGATAAAGTTGGTGTATGGTCGTGTTGGATTGAGCACGAATCCAACAGGACCCTCGGGACTAAAAGGTTAATAACTTACAGATCGAGCGTCCATTTGAAGCACATTCTATTATGTTAAGACCCATTTTATGTGGCAGTACTTTGGGATAATTCTTAGTGGGACTTCATGGAAGTTGGAGGATTAACCAGTGGCTTGAGGAGAAGACCCTCCCGGAGATGAGAAAGCTTCGTGTGGGAACCCTGTAGCTGGCTGTGATGATGTACTAGGATTATATGTGGGTCTGAAGACGTACTAAAAATTTACTAGGATCCTGTGTGGGTCTGAAGACGTATTGATGATGTACTAGGATCCTGTGCGGGTATGAAGACGTACTGATGATGTACTAGGATCCTATGTGGGTCTGACGAAGTACTGATGATGTAATAAGATCCTGTGTGGGTCTGATGATGTACTAGGATCCTGTGTGGGTCTGATGATGTACTGACGATGTACTAGGATCCTGTGTGGGTCTGACGATGTACTAACGATGTACTCGGATCCTATGTGGGTCTGATGACGTACTGACGATGTACTTGGATCCTGTGTGGGTCTTACAAGGTTCCAGGATCCTGTGTGGGTCTGACGATGTACTAAAATCCTCTATGGGTATGATGATGACTTAGGATCCCTCGCGGGTCTGCCTCCTAACAGAGTAAGATGAATTAATAGTTACATCTAATCATCTCTACTACTATACCTAAAGATATACCTGGTGTGAGCTGAGTCTGTACCTATGTGGTACTTACCTTTGTGGTATTTCTTCCTTTGTGGAACAGTTGAGCTTTGGGCTTTTGAGTTGGACCTTGTGTTTCCTCATGATTGGGATGGGTATACTTGATAACTTAGGTATATGTATGGCCATATACCTAAGTAGGGTCGTCAGTTGATCTCATGCTTTGTGGTTTATCCTTTGTGGATATTTGAGAGACCTTGAGGGTCTCGGGGTCCCTACTGAGTATCGTTATACTCACCCCCGCATGGGATATGCCCACACCTTGTTGTGTTTGGTGTAGACGATGGACAACGCTGACTGAGGAAGAGGGTACCCGGACTGGAGATAGCTCATAGGTGGGCCTATATGAGGCGTACTGTAGAGATGATCATTCGAGAGCTGTACCTACCCTTCAAGTAGGATCCTTGGCAGGTGTTCACAGGAGCTGTTCAGTTTACTTGTACTTTCAGTTTTCTAGTACTTTCCAGTTAGGCTTGTATTCTGGCCCTTTTTTACTTACTGTACTCACTCTATTTACTATTAAGTTTACCTTGTGTTCATATTCCAGCTGTGTGCTTGGTTGTGTGTGTTTACAGGTTATAAAGGCAATGCCTTCCCGGTTTTAGTGAATTACGCCTTCGGTGCTAGTCGCCAGCCCATGGCCTATGGAAGGCTGGCTTGGGGTAGTCATGACACGGGCCCCGGGGGACGGGTCATGAAAAATTGGTATCAGAGGAGTCAATTATACCATAGAACATAGGACTATGATCTTTTTAACGACAATAATGTTATGTGTAGTAAGTGTGGTTATCAGTTTAGGGAATCCAATGTTGGTGTGGCGACCGACATATCCATAACCCAGGACCCTGACTTCTGATTTCCAACTCAGTGCACAAAAAGACTGATTACGTGTGTGTTTTCAAGAGTTTTCTTTGTGATCTCTTTGAGTCAGCTCACCAGGTATAACTTATTGAATGTGACACACCTGTTTCTTTTTAGGATTCCTCCACGCAGACAGCCAGCTAGGGTGTCAGATATAGTACACACTGATAGCCCACCGAGTGACGAGGCCTCGGTGCAGGACCCTCTTCCAGTAGAGGCACATGCGGAGGCACCGACAGTACCATTACCTGTTGGGCCACTAATTTCACCAGCCCCGACAGCATAGGGTGCACGCCGCTTGAGCGCATTGCACGAGTTCCAGTTCCATAGGCCACCCAGGTTTAGGGGAGAGACGAACCCAAAGGTAGCTGAGGATTGGCTGGAGGTCATGGTGAGAGTCTTCCGACTAGTAGGGACACCAGCTAATCTCATGGTGATCCTTTCCAACAGTCTTCTATAAGAAACAACAGGAAGATGGTGGAGCTTGATGCTCTAGGTTCATGAAGAGGTGACGCTTCTCTAGGAAGACTTTGAGAGCCTGTTTTGGGCAGAGTTTGTCCCATGGAATCTTCATGTAGTGCGCATACAGAAGCTTCTTCATCTGTATCAGGGTAACATGACTGTGGATCAGTACTCAGTAATGTCACGACCCAACCTCGGGGCCCGTGCCGTGACTACCCCAAGCCCGCCTTCCATAGGCCAGGGGCTGGCGACTAGCACCAAGGCGTAAAATCCCGGTAAACAGGGAAGGCATTGCCTTTATAAGTAACAACCACCACAGAGTCAGCAAGCGGAAAGTAAATACAAGTGCAGAAAAGTAAAGGGGGCCGGAATACAAGCCCAACTGAAAGTACAACTGAAAAAGTAAAGAACAGCAACTGAAGAAAAGACGGCGGCCTCGTGTCGTCCACTGGCAATCCCACCTGAAGGGTGGGTACAGATAGCCTCCAGGCTCCTCGGGTCCCACGTCCGCTCCGAGCACGTCACGCCCCGTGGTCCACCTCCAGGTACCGTCCTGCTCCATGCCCCAACCGAGATCAGCGCTGTCTGTCGTCTGCATCCAACACAACAGGGTGCGGGCATAGCCCGTGCAGGGGTGAGTATAAGCTACTCAGTAAGGACCCCGAGACCCCCGAAGGTCTCTCGAAATCCACAAAGGATATAGCACAAAAGAAAGATGAAATCACGAAGTAACATCTGACTCGACTTAGGTATATGCCCATACATATACCTAAGTCCCCAATTCTAGCTCTGCTCACGAGCTCAAGAACAACTCAATCCACGCAGGAAAGCAAGACTCAAATCCACAAGGAGAGTAAACAGTAAATCCACAAAGGATAGTTCAACACAAACCACAAAGGAGAGTAACATAAGATTCAGCTCAACCAGGTATACTTTTTTAGATGACGTCAAAGATGATCACTGATCCATCTAAGTCGTCGGACCCACGAAGGATCGATAGGTACTAACCCCCGCAAAAGACCCACACAGGATCGGGCTCACACAGAACCTGTAGGCAGTGGCTCACACAGAACCGGTAGTAAGGACCCACATAGGATCGGGCTCACACAGAACCTGTAGCACTGATCCACGTAGGATCGCTGAGTGCAGTAGTCGATGAAGTCCACTGAGGATCTCTGCACAGTCGTCGCCGCAGTCCACGAAGGATCTCTGCTCTGCCGTCGTCGCAGTCCACAGAGGATCTCTGCTCTGTCGTCGAAGTCACAGCCAGCGCTAGGGTTCCCGCACACCGCGAGCTCGTTTAGGAGGGTCCGCTCCACGAGCTGAGAGGCTGATACATCAACTGACACGTAGTCCGAAGTTGATGTATCCAAAAGTTCCGTATCGACAACAGGATCTCAACGCAACAGACGGCGCGTCAATCGGACGCCCGGTCTGAGAGTTATTGGCATTTTCGTCCCAGGGGCCCGGTTGGTTTTTAGGGAAAAACCAACCCGACCGTACTCCTCCTATATCCGATCCTCAGGCGGAGTATGCCAAAAGTTCCGTCTCACTTAGAGGAAACTACCACAGCTGACGGTACGTCGATCGGACGTCCGTAGCTCAAGTTATGAGCGTTTCCGCTCTGAGGGCCCGGTTGGTTTCGTGTACGAACCAACCCGGCCGAACCCAAAGTCTTCCGAAACCTTGAGTATAATATACCGAAACGACCGTATCGATCCAAGGATCGCGTAGCTGCTGACGGTTCGTCAATCGGAGGTCTCAGGCCCAAGATATGGGCAAAAGACCGAAGAAGGCCCGAAAACGGGGGTTCTGGGCTCGGGGCGACCCGGCCCGAACCACCCCTGGGTCGACCCGAACCGGGTCGGACCGACCCGGCCTAGGCGCGGCCCGGCCGACCGGACCGGCCGACTCGGCTTCGGCCGAGCGGCCGATGGGGCGCCGCGGGTTTGACCCGCGGCTTAGGTGGAACGCGGCCCCGCGGGGGGCCGCCTGTCACGCGGACGCGGCCGGGCCGCCGCGTCCCTCCCCGGTTCCGCGCGGCCGCGGAACCGGCCGCCGCCGCCGCGGCTTCAGCCGCGGAGGATCTCCTCCACGGTGGCGCGCCGGGCGCCACCGCCTCCGGCCGCCGGCACCGCCGCGCCGGCGACCCGCGCCGCCGCCGCCTTCCGCGGGCCGCCGGAGTTGCTCCGGTGGCCCGTTTTGCCTCCCGTCTGCGCCGTTGCTCCTCCCGGGGGCCGATCTTCACTGTGGGATCAACGGA
This sequence comes from Viscum album, assembly GCA_963277665.1. Classification (NCBI taxonomy): domain Eukaryota; kingdom Viridiplantae; phylum Streptophyta; class Magnoliopsida; order Santalales; family Viscaceae; genus Viscum; species Viscum album. Next base: position 807,887,262 of record OY728127.1, read on the forward strand.
TCGCCCTTGCCGCATGGTTCGTCGTCGTCCGCCAAATCCGCACAACAAAAGATCGGCGGAGGGTTGCCGGGTCTTGTTCGTTAGATCCGCACCCTCCGCGTTAGTCATAAACAACGGGAGGAAAAGAAAATAATCAACAACAATTTTAATTAAATTAAAATTGTTCGGAGATCAGGTTCTTTATTTTAAAAGAATAAACACGGGGAATAAAATATTCCAACATCCCTTACCTTGTCCTCGTCGGACGTGAGGTCGTCGCGGAATCGCTCGTCGCGGAAGGAGGGGATCGTCGCGTCGTTGCGGAGGAGACGTTCGTCGCACCGCGGGAAAAACGCCGCGCCGACGATCTCCGGTTCAAGATCAAACAGATTTAATTAATTTAAATCCGTTGATATCGAATTATAAAAAGGGGAGAATTAGAAGATTCGATTCTCACCTTTAACCGCTGATCGTAGGTCCGCCGCGGAAGAAGAGGCGCCGTAGAAGAAGAAGGAGAAGGTCGCGGAAAAGTTTGTTGACGTCGCGGATCGTGCGTCGTCGAATTCCGGTTCCGGCGTTCTTCGCGTTCTTCGCGTTCTTCGCGTTCTTCGCGTTCTTCGCGGGGAGAGTGGAGGTTTAGAGGATCTCGCACAACAGGAGGATCCTCCAAAATAGACAAGTTTGTCTATTTTATTATTTTGCCAACAAACGCAAAACGCGTAAGTAACGACCCATTAAATTCATTGAATTAATTCAACGAATGAAACAGCCCATTTAATTCACGAAATAAACCGCCCAATTAAATGGTCTGTTAAGAAATAAAGAAAACGTGTCGGTTGACTTTTCAGTTACTTTGACGGGTTTTCGCGGGTGCGTTACTTAGCGAAAGAAACGGCGGGGCTCGTGCGGGCCCTGCCTCACAAATATCTTACCAAGAGGGTAGGATATTTCCGGATAGCACCCTATCCGCTTTAACTCAGTTCAAGTGGCTTCCAAGTGACTTCCAAGCAGCTTAAGTGAAATAAAATAAAGTTGTTGCACAAATTTTATTTTATTTCTGTCTTAAAGCCCCAAAATTTAAAAACCACGTTTGAGCAAACGCAACTCCGGAAGAGGCGTTTCTAAGCAAATACCGGCGCTGCGATTTCATCGGTGCCCTCAGAATTCGATTCCGGGCACCGGTTCAAAAGATAGAAAAACCCGCTCGTCCGTTCACTGAACGTACCCGAGCCAAACTTCAGAAATTGATTCCGGGCACACCGGGCCTCGGAATCAGGTGCCGTCTGAAGCTGCGCTCTTGTAAAATTCCAAAGAAAATTAAGAAAAAAATTTCCTTGAAATTTGCGGATCTTTACAAGTAAGGTTCACCGACCTCTCACGCTACTCCCCTGATATGGTGCATGACCCATTCTTCAGGGTGCGAACCTTCGAGAAGGGAATCAGGAGGGAGATCAGGGATTCGATGATTTCTCTTAGCATCCCGATGTAGGCGGAGGTGTTAGAGAGAGCCCTCTTAGTGGAGAGTTTCCTTGCTAATAAGTCACCAGTAGCGAGACCCACCACCAGACGTCACATAGCAGAGTCTTCTGAAGATGGCAGCAGATAGACGTCACAAAGGTCCAAGAGGACCAGACCTATAGGAGGACGACCGCATGACTTAATATCAATTGTGCGGGGTTCCGGAGACAGATCTAGTCATGCAAGGGGAAAGCAGTGTTTCACTTATGTCGGTCAGGGTCACATGGCTCATGACTGTCCGACCCTCCATGTGGATGATCAGCAGACGGTCAAGGGACCTCCCAGGCAGAGACAGAGGTTCGACCGAGGAGGTCTGCAAGGAGCAGGTGGACGTGGCAGAGGAGCTGGCCATGCAGCTGTCGGTGGGCGATGATTCGAGATGTTACCACCACCACCACCAGGTGGTCCACCCCATCCATAGGGAGCAAGAGGACAGGGGTGAGCTTAGCTCCAAGTAGCTGAGGCCTACGATCATGACACTCCGGAGATGATACGAGGTATGATCTGTGTCTACTCAACCTTAGCTTCAGTACTTATAGACATAGGTGCCAGTCATTATTTTATTTCCACTGCCCTCATTCAGAGTTTGGAGATTCTGACAGAGCCGTTGGCTCGATCCTTACGGCTAGAGACTCCTACGGGAGCAGATTCGACGATTACGTACTGGTGTCGGTAGTGTGAACTTAGTCTAGGAGGCGAGAGCTTCGACTGGGATCTCCTAGTAGTAGCGTCGAGGCCTTACAAATTCATCTTGGCTATGGAATGGTTATCTATATTCCATGCTCATATTGAATGTATTAGGCAAAAAGTGTAGTGTTTCCACATAGATGAGACCTGGTTTACCTTCACCAGCAAGAAGGGAGCCTTTACAGCACATGATGGACTTACCCGGAGGATATTTCAGTCGATTACACATCAGTTGGCTAGCCTTACCCTCTGAGTGGTTGATGTGGAGAGTCTGAGTTATCCTGTAGTGTTGGAACATTACGCGGATGTCTTCCCTGATGATGTTCTGGGTCTACCTCCTCGTAGAGAGGTGGACTTTTACATTGACTTGTACCCCAGGACGACACCGATAACTACACCAGTATATCGGATGGCTCCCGTGGAGCTTCGTGAGCTGCGTGTACAGTTAGAGGACTTATAGGGAAAGGGGTTCATTCGGCCCAGTTTTTCTCCTTGGGTAGCCTCAATTTTGTTCTCCAAGAAGGCGGATGGGATCTTGAGACTTTGTGTTGATTATTGGCGCCTGAACCAGGTGACCATGAAGAATAAGTACCCACTCCCAAGGACTGATGACCTCTTTGATCCGCTGAAGGGAGAACGGTGGTTCTCGAAGATAGACCTCAGGTCAGGCTATCACTAGATCAGATTAAAAAACGAGGATATGCAGAAGACAACTTTCAGATGTTGGTATGACCACTACGAGTTCTTGGTTATGTCATTCGGTGTGACCAACGCTCCAACTGTGTTCATGGGACTCATGAATAGGATCTTCCAGCCATACCTTGATCGCTTTGTGGTTGTCTTCATTGATGACATTCTGATCTACTTGACTACTGAGGAGGAGCATACCTATCATTTGCAGATAGTTCTGGACACACTTCGAGAGCATTGGATTTATAGTAAGCTCTCTAAGTGATAGTTATGGATTCGAGAGGTTCACTTTCCAGGACATGTCATCTCGGAGGCTAGAGTTGCAGTGGATCTAGTGAAGATTGAGGTGGTACTTGCTTGGGAGCCACCTAGGAGTGTGATGGAGGTACGAAGTTTCCTGGGTTTGGCTATATACTACCGAAGGTTTGTAGCATATTTCTCCAGAGTTGAAGAACCTTTATCATCATTGAGGAAGAAGGGGCAACCCTTCGTTTGGTCGGAGAGATGTCAGCGGAGTTTCTAGGAGCTAAGGAAGAGGCTGACTAGTGCCCCCATCTTGAGGCTACTAGGGGAGGGCATAAGGTACGTAGTCTTTTGCGACGCATCAGGGACCGAGATCAGATGTGTCCTGATGTAGGAGTGAGCAGTGATCGCATATGGTTCTTGATAGCTGATACAACATGATCAGAACTATGTTACCCATGACCTGGAGTTAGTAGTAGTTGTATTTGCCTTGAAGAAGTGGTGACATTACTTGATGGGAAAGCATTTTACAGTCTACTCAGATCACAAGAGTCTCAAGTATATTTTCTCTCATAAGGAATTGAACCTGAGAAAGCGACATTGGCTTGAGTTCCTCCAGGACTATGACTTAGAGATAGTCTATACTCCTGGGAAGGGGAACGTTGTAGCAGATGAACTCAGCATGAGATCTGGTATACATCTCTGCAAGGTGAGGCGACGAAGCATCTGAATGCATTACAGATATCCTTTGTGGATCGATATGGAGCAGCTTTTCTTCAGTCTCTTATAGTCACCCCCCACTTCTTCAGTGAGTCAGGGAGGCGCAATGTGGGGACACTGACTGTGAGGCTCGACATGCTCAGATATCCACAGGACATGCACCTGATGGATTTTCTGAAGGTGGGGAGCACATCATCCTCTTCAGAGGACGTACCATGGTACTAGTGTCACTTCAGGAGGAAGTGTTAAGGGAGTTCCACACATCCCCTCTAGCTGTACATCTAGGAGTGGTGAAGATGTTTCAGGATCTCTGACGACAACACTGGTGGCTGGGAATGAAGAAAGCAGTAACAGAGTTTGTCTCTCGGTGCCTCACTTGTTAGCAAGTGAAGGTAGAGCATCAGGTACCAACAGGCTAGGTTCAACATTTAGAGGTCCCAGAGTGGATGCAGGATGGGATATCCATGGACTTCATGATAGGACTTCCATGTACATCAAGAGGTCATGATTCTATCTGGGTGATCGTCGAATGACTCACCAAGTCATCCCACTTCCTACTGATCAGAGAACAGGGTTTTGTAGAGAGCTTGAGTGTGCAAGAGATCATGTGGCTATATGGAGTACCCTCGATGATTGTCTCTAATCGCGATACATGTTTTAATTACTAGCTATGGAAGGGGTTGTAGGAGGATTTCAGGACATAGCTTCGTTTGAGCATCGCCTTCCATCCTCAAATGGATGGCCAGACTAAGCGGACCATTCAGACCCTTGAGGACATGCTACATGCTTTCATCCTTGAATTTGTTCATAGCTGTGAGGATCAATTGCCTTTGGTGGAGTTTTCATACAACAAAATCTATCAATCCACCATTGGTATGACACCTTTTGTGTCCTTGTAAGGGAGACCTTGTAGATCACCTTTGTGCTGGACTGACCCAGGGGAGTCAATACTCATGAGACCAGAGATGGTACGGGCTAGCACAAAGAAACTACAGATAATCCAGGAGCGGATGAAGACTACGTAGAGCATGCATAAGTCTTATGCTGACAGGATACATAGACTACTGGAGTTTGAGAATGGTGACCACGTCTTTCTACGGGTCTCACCTCGACGAGTTTTGTGGAGATTTGGCCCGGGCAGAAAGTTATCTTTGAGGTTCATCGGACCCTTCCAGGTCCTCAACAGAGTTGGAGAGGTGTCTTACTACCTAGAACTTCCCCCTTAGTTGCACCGGGTACACGACGTCTTCCACGTATCCTATTTGAGGAGATATGTGCATGAACCTTCTCACATCATCGACCATGATGATCTAGACATCGATGATAGGGCGACGTTTGCGATGGTTCTAGTAAAGATTGAGGATCGAGAGGAGCGAGTCCTTCATGGGCGGTCGATACCTCTGGTGCATGTTCACTGGCAGCACGAGAACCTCCAAGAGAGCACATGGGAGTGAGAGGCTCAGATACATTCTCAGTACCCCCACTTGTTTACTTAGTTTGAGTTGTGGCTTATGAGGACGCAAAGCCCTGAGTTGGGGAGAATTTAAAGACCCAGAATTTCAATGTAATTTTTTTCTAAAATATATGATACTTTTACAAGTCCGTGAAAATTGAAATCACGTGATTCCAAGGCCCAGTGTGCTCGAAATGAATTTCTGAACTTTTTTTGGGTATGTTCAGTAAACATGCAAGCGGGTTCTTGTAACTTTTGAACAGCTGCTCGAAATCGAAATCCAAGGGAACTGTTGAACTCATAGTTCCGATATTTTCTTATGGAGACCTTCACCTCATCCACAGTGGTTTGAGGGTGAAATATAGTTTTTGTGTTTATCATGAAAGAATAAAATAAAATAAAATAAAAATGTTTAACATTTTTATTTTTGAAACTCCACAACTTGGGTTATGGTGGTGGGGACCACTCGAGCTTGAAACCTCCCAATTTGAATTCCTAAAGGTGGGGACCACCCGAACCCTCATAATGGGAGAAACCCTTAAAATCCCTCTTTAATGTGGATAAGTCTCTTGAAGTTCCTCCACATTAATTGTGACACACCCTTTAATTAATTATTCCAATTAAATGTGCCAATGAATTAAATTATTTAACTTAATTTAATTGGGTTGGATCCTCATTATACTTGGGAGAAATCGTTGGAAAAGAGAGGAGATTTGGAGAAATTGTGAAGAAACCCATCTCCAATGAAGGACGCACCATCTCCAATGAAGAACGAGGATGACGCTTGAGCCCGGATCAGAGGCATCTTGTGTAAGCGACGAACTCCGACACCACCATCCCTAATGACTTTGTATACTTCCTCGCGACCACCTCCCAAGAAAAAATGAGGTAGGGATTGTTGTTTGATTATTCCCATTTCCGTTCTTTGTAACTCTTCGTATTTCAATAAGAAATTATAACCGCTTGCTACTGCTCTAACGCAGAGAGTGTGAGCCGAACAAACATTGCCCGACCTCTCCGCAAATATTGTGATTATTTGTTGTGTTCTTCGCGATGGAGGAGGATGGAAACCTACACCGGTGGGGCACGGAAACGACGGCCGGCCACGACAAAGGAGATGGTGCAACTGTACCGCTCGATGGAAGAGAACTGCTGCTTGTGCCGCGATAGTGAAGGGAAGACGATCGGCTGAGCCAGTCGCTAGAAAAGGCGTAACGCATGACTGTGCTGCATGGAGGAGACGACCGACCATACAGCCGGCCATGGCAGATCGCCACACTATAGCCGCCCTACTTCTCTGCGGCACCCCGCCGCAACACGGCCTCCCTACCGCTCCGCGGCCGCCCTACTGCATAGCGGCGACCCCACGCCGCTCGGCTGGGCTGCCCGGCGTGGGTTGGGCCGCACCGTGGGCCGGGCCGGATCCAGCGGGTCGGGCCGGGTCAGTCCAACTGGGTCGGACTGGACCCGGACCAGTTTTGACCCTATACACTCTTTTGGCCATAACTTTGGCATCGGGTGTCCGTTTGATGAACTGTCTACAGCGCCAAAAACCTTGGAGCGAGACCGTCCTTTTGGTATACCCCACTTGAGATTTGGATAAAGTTGGGGTATGGTCAGGTTGGATCGAGCATGAATCCAACTAGACCCTTGGGACTAAAAGGTTAATAACTTACAGACCGGGTGTTCGTTTGACGCACCGTTTGTTGTGTTGATACCCCTTTTATGTGGCAGTCCTTTGGAATAATTCTTTGTGAGACTTAGTGGTAGTTGGAGTATCGACCAGTGTCTTGAGGAGAAGACCCTCCCGGAGACGAGAAAGCTTAGTGTGGGAACCCTGTGCTGGTTGTGGCGATGTACTAGGATCCTGTGTGGGTCTGACGACGTACTGATGATGTACTAGGATCCTGTGTGGGTCTGACGATGTACTAACAGTGTACTAGGATCCTATGTGGGTCTAACGACGTACTGAAGATGTACTATGATCCTGTGTGGGTTTGCCGACATACTGCCAATGTACTAGGATCTTTTGTGGGTTTGACGATATACTAACTATGTACTAGGATCCTATGTTGGTCTGACGACGTACTGATGATGTACTAGGATCCTGTGTGGGTCTGATGACGTACTGACAATGTACTGGGATCCTGTGTGGGTGTGACGACGTACTGACGATGTACTAGGATCCTGCGTGGTACTGAGGATGTACTGACGATGTACTAGGATCATGTGTGGGTCTGAAGAGGTATTAGGATCCTATGTGGGTCTGATTATGTACTACAATCCTTTGTGGGTCTGATGATGACTTAAGATCCTTCGTGGGTCTACCTCTTAACAAAGTAAGATGAATTATTAGTTACATCTAATCATCTCTACTACTGTACCTAAAGATATACCTGGTGTAAGGTGAGTCTGTACCTATGTGGTACTTACCTTCATGGTATTCCATCCTTTGTGGAATAGTTGAACTTTGGGATTTTGAGTTGGACCTTGTGTTTCCTCATGATTGAGATAGGTATACTTGATAACTTGGGTATATGTATGGGTATATACCTAAGTAGGGTCGTCAGTTGATCTCATGCTTTGTGGTGTATCCTTTGTGGATATTTGAGAGACCTTGAGGGTCTTGGGGTCCCTACTGAGTATCGTTATACTCACCCCTGCACGGGCTATGCCCACACCTTGTTGTGTTTGGTGCAGATGATGGATAACGTTGAATGAAGATGAGGGTACCCGGACTAGAGGTAGCTTGGAGGTGGACATAGACAAGGCATACCGTAGAGATGACCATTCGAGAGCTGTACCAACCCTTCAGGTAGGATCCTTTGGTGGGTGTTCACAGGATCTTTTCAGTTTACTTGTACTTTCCATTTGGGGTTGTATTCTGGCCCCTTTTAACATACTTTACTCACTCTATTTACTATTTAGTTTACCTTGTGTTCGTATTCTAGTTGTGTTCTTGGTTGTGTGTGTTTATAGGTTATAAAGGCAATTCCTTCCCGGTTTTAGGGAATTACGCCTTCGGTGCTAGTTGCCAACCCCTGGCCTATGGAAGGCGGGCTTGGGATAGTCACGGCACGGGCCCCAGGGGACGGGTCGTGACAAATTATTACATAACTAATGAATTTTTTTACATGTATAACCTATATAATTTTCTTAATTTAGTTAAGTATATTCATATGTTCAAATTTCATTGAATTTTTATAATGGTATAATATATTACTATTTACCTAAACCCAGGGTTTCATATTACCCCGATAATTGAAGAGATTAAATTTATTTAAGAATAATTATTTCATAAATTATCAAGTTGTTAAATTCAGATTTAAACCTTATGTTTCATGTCATATATAGTACTGAACCCAATTTTTCTTCTTTAAAAATTATGGTTTTTACATTCTCCCCACCTTCAATAAATTTTATCTACTTGCTTTTTGTAGTAAAAAGGTGTTTCAAATTAAAAATTAAATTTTCAAAAACCCAAATATTAAAAAGGTATAACAGAAACCTTATCCCTAAATAGAGAATGAGGAATATGAAATGTTATTTGGAATAAAAAATCACTAGGTTTCTAATAGGATAACAATGGTGGGATGTGATGATATGGTCATAGAAGAAATGAGTAATTCACAATTAATGATGGATGTTGATAGATCTAATTGATCATAAGAATGTGAATTATCAAGAGAATTCAAAAAAACCAAAAATCTATATATTTGTGATGAGGTAAATGTCAATTTATTTATCATATGTGAAGGTAATGGTACAATATTTTTTTATTCAATATCATTTTCCTAAAGATGAGGAGTTAATTTATTGAATACAAATAAATGGAAATATATTTACTAGGTATGTTAATATTTAATTACCGAAATTTAAACCTTTTGTGTTTCTCTATTAAATTTCTACTTTATATCATACTCCATGAAATAAATATCCTAAAAAATTGTGCATTAATCAATAAATGTATCTTTTAACAGATCATAACATCCATAAAGGAGGGATTATTCTTTCCTCATGTTTCAAAATATTTTCAAAAACCAATATAGTTATCACAATTAGTTTTATATAATATATTAATCTATAAGACACAACCATAACATCGATGGTTCATAATCAATATTTATTCATTAAATAATTTATGTAAAGACCGTAACATATTAACTAGAACATCATGTCATCCAGTGGTAGACACTAAACCCTTATCATCCTTTAGTTGTGTGTTCAAGCTCCATGACATTCAATAGATGCAATGGGTTGTGATTTTTCCAAAAAAATACATTTACAATTCTTATATCATTCCCAAATTGTAATGACCAATAATTACTACAACATAAAAGATAAGATAAACCATAAATGTTACCATAACCTTTAATCACAATTCCAAAAAATGTAACGGAATATTCCTCTAATAAATTTTTCTTATACTAAACCAATGGGTTTTATTCCCATAAATTTCACCCAAAATATTCTTTATCTTTGTCATCTCCCATAACATAAAACATAAAAATGGGGTGTTTAAGATATTTAACATATGATCAACCTTAAACTCATAAACACATGATGGTATTCACAAAACTTATGTTAATGAATACATATATTCTCCCAAAATACATGAAAATTGTAGATGATTTATCACTCTTATTACCAAAATAAAATTGAAAAAAATTCTTCTAGAATTTAATTCATGACTCCCAATATATAAATTCTTCAAATATTATATTTCCATATTATCTCTTTTTTATTATATTCGATAACCATTATAATGGGGGATTTATTTGGATAATTTCTAGGTTCCCCACTTTTAAGATAATGAATTGTAAATAGAACCCTAAGATGTAATTTATTTCCTTTCATTGTATTATTAATTTTTCCTAAAAAATTAATTACTTAATTACCATATACTCTAAAAATAATATATTTTACTATTCATTCTAGACACTTTCCTAGGTGTATCATTATATATTTATGACATGAATTAAATTGAGCTTTATTTCCTATATGGCCTCCATAACTCGATCACTTAGAGAACCCCATCATTATCTTCATTATTGAGTCCAATGTTGGTTAAGGTATAGGTTTTTAATCATATTTCAATAAAACTTATTAGGAATAATCACAATATCTTTTAATATAATCATAATCCCATTTGGTTTCTCATATTATCCACATTTTTCTTTATATTCAATATTAACACAATTACATCAGGTTTCATTAATTGACTAAAACCAAAAATTATAGTGTGAGGAAAAATAATTATAGTGGGAAACCATATAATCACCAATATTCATTTATAGGATATATAAATCAAGAAACATTATTTTCAATATAATTCACCTTAGGTTTAACCTTGTTCATTTTTTGTCTCATATATTTAAAACTTATATAATGTATTATCACAAAAATGTAAATTATCTAAAGCATGACCCAATAGAATGTCAAAACTATTGTGAATTAAGGCCTATTTTCATTTACTAGGTAATTCTTGAGCCAGGATTAACATGGATTTTTTATAGTTATTACCCCTAGCTACATCTGTTCCAGAACCATGTCCACTTGTAGTATCCATATATGGATGTATTTCCAAGGAAAACAACATAATATCTACCATAAAAACCTTAGTATGATATTATATAATTATTCTCAAAGTATATCATAGGGTTATGTGCCATAATCTACATTTTTCTTAATATACGTGCCATGGATTCTACTAAAATTCCTCTGATACCAACTGTAATGACCCCAACCCCAATAACCTGGAGTCCGTATCCATTTTATAACATTGGTATATGATATAATGAATCACATCCTAAAGTACTAAATATTTTATTTGTCTTGGTAAACCAGATACATACTTGATTACCATATTACATTTGAAAACACAAGTGAAAACTTATTTTTTTTGATAATATCATTATTCCCACTAGGATATTAATTATTAGTACACTTCCCGAATTCCTAGGAAGGGAAACTAAATAAGGGTGAGCTTAAATTCTTAGTAAATGTTTAGTACCACATAAGCTAGCATGATAAAATATTGCATGATTGAAACAGAATAATCAATATAGAATGGTAAATATCTAAAAACTCATTTCATTCAATGAATGAAACCCCTATGATGATTACATAAGTCATAATAAATATTGAAAGATACAAAACTGAAAAAACGTTCCAATATCAATAACCTAACTACGATGACTAGATAATTCATTGTCAATATAGAAAGGTAAAAAACTAATTTTTTTACATTTAATCAAAAAAATGAGAATGAAATGTATCTAAAGATAATTTCATTAAAATTACATCAACGATATAATTATAATTTTTTTAATAATGAATATTTCATAATTATTGGAATTATTGATATTAGTAATCATGATACGTCTACTATCATGATCTTTGACAAGAAAGTTTAAAACTGATAGTTAGGTATGCACCAAAACCAATTTAAATATGTATATACTAATAATTCATCTCATTAGACCACCAATTCATTGATGGGATATCTATAACTGGGTCTCACCCATATCTTCATGTCTAAAACATTCCTAATATATTGAATAATCAATTTAATTCATGAACAATAGTCCATATCAATATATTTTTTTATTGAGAAAGGAATACTTCCTACACCAACCACCACGCCTAGGGTAAAGGTCACTCTATAAGCTCAATAGTGCCCTCAGTTTTCATATCTGGGCTCCAATTTAAGATTTATTCCACTTTTTTCCAGAAAACCATACGTGCATGCTATTTAAAATTTAATATTTTTCAAACAATTGTTCTAGGTACACTGGGCCTCAGAAACGTACACCGTCTCAGTGTATGGTGTCAAAATCAATTTACATAATATCTAAAAATAAGACATGACAATTAGAGAGGTTAAATTATCCCCATATTAGAGCTTTATGTCCTAGAAATCCAGAAAAAGTATACTCAAATAGATGAGGGTAATGAGCATGAATATAAGCCTCATGCTCCCATGTACTCTACTAGATATTCTCATGCTACCCCCTGACACAAAACAAAGGAATTGACCACCCACTAAGGATCCTCTCCTACTGATCCTTGATCTACACTGGGTACTCTACAAAATTCACCCAATCCAAGATGTCCAGTTTTCCTCAGTCAATGACGTGTGATGGGTCATTCATTTACCTCTTTATCTACGATACATGGAATACATCATGTGTCCGCTCTAACTGAGGAAGTATATCCAAGTGGTACGACCCCTATCCTACTTTTAGTAGTATCCGGAATGGTTTGATGAACCCCATACATAGCTTACCTCCACATCCAAATATCTATAATCCCACCTAGGTGAGACATAAAGGAACACATTTTCTCCTTTCTCAAACTCCAAATTCCACTACCACTTATCAGAATAAGACTTTTGTTGGATCTTTATGGTCTTCATCTACTCCTGGATAATCTGAAACTTCTCTATGGTACCTCACACCAACTCCTTCTACATGAGTGTCGAAACACTTGGGTTGGTCCAGAGAGCTATGACTGGAATGGTCACTCGTACAAGGCCTCAAATGGTGTCATACAAAAGGTGGAGTGATTGGTAATGTTTTAAAAAAATTCCAAAGGTGGTAGGAAATCGTCCCAACCATGGCCCAAATCTAACATGCACGTCCGCAACATGTCCTCAAGAAATTGAATAGTCCGCTTAGTATGGTCATCTGTCTATGGGTGAAACACTGTTCCCATGTGTAACTGAGTCCCAAAAGACACATATATTCCATTCCATAATCGAGATGTAAAGCATGCATCATGATCTGAAACTATTGTTGATGGATTCCCATGGAGTTGAACTATCTTCGACACATAGAGGCATCCCAATATCTCTACTGAACTTTTCTCTCAGATAGATAGATAGTGGGATCACATAGTGAGTCAGTCAATGATCAACCATATTGAATCATGTATCTCAGATGTATGTGGTAAACCCATCATGAATTCCATCGATATAAAATCCCACTTCCATTCTCGCACATCAAGGGTAGATCTAAAACTTCTTGAACATGGTTCCCAACATTCACTTGCTGACATGTGAGGAATAGAGATGAAAACTCTTTAAACTCCATTATTCATCCTTAGAAATGAAAAATGATGTCAGAGGTCCTGATACATCTTCTCCACACCTAGATGTACCTCCAAAGTGGATGCATGGAAATCCATCAAAAACTCCTCTCGCAACACCACTGGTACAACTGTACACCCTATGAAAAGAACGATGTGATCCCACCTTTTGAATATCCATTAGAAGAATGACCTATAGACAAATGCACATGTGGGGTCTTGCAGTTGGTATCCCTAAGAAGTTCCCCAATAACTCGCTATAGTGTGGGGGGTGAAACCCAAAAACTGAAGGTATGCTTCACCATCTCCATCCATAATGGATATCTGCAATAAGGAAAAATAATTTGACACCTCGTTCAACAACATAAATCTAGATCTCATGGTGATAGAATCTTCCACCACATTCCCCATTCCAAGAGAATATAAAATCTCAATGTCATAGTCTGTGAAAAAATCTAGGCATCACCTCTGTCTGAAGTTTAGATACATTCAGAGAAATGATATACTTGATAATCCTATGATTAGAGAAGATAATAAACCAATCTCCCAGTAGGTAGTGTCTCCAAATCTTCAATGTGATGACTATCACCACAAACTAAAGATCTTGGGTCATGTAATTATGCTCATTCTATCTCAACTAGCGCAAACCATAGGAAATTACAACTTTCCCCTTCATCCAGAAACAACCAAGCCTGGTCCCTAATGCATCACTAAACACCACATACTCGATGACCTCTTCTAGAAATATTAAGATGGGATATCTCTTCAACCTCTACATTAGCTCCCTAAAGCACTGTTGGAACTTCTTATTCCACACGAAAGGTTGTCCCTTTCATGTCGAAGACTTCAAGTGTGCTGCCACTTTGGAGAAGTTGGTCACAAACCACAAATAGTACCATTCCAATCCAAGGAAACTTCACTCATCAGTAACACACATGGGTGGATCCCAAGGAAGAACTACCTCAACCTTCAATGGATACACTTCAACTCCATCCTCTGAAAAGATGTGTCCCAAAAAATGGGCCTCTCAAATCCAGAACTGAAACATTGAGTGCTTCCCATAGATTTGGTGATCTCAGAGCATGTCCATGACCATACTCAAGTGTCCTATGTCCTCCTCCTCAGTTTTTGAGTACACTAGGATTTCATCAATGAAGACTACCATGAACTATTCAATGTAAGGCAGAATGATCTGGTTTATGAGTCCCATGAACACTGTTTAGGTATTTTTCCTACAAAATAAACTCACCAAGTACACATAGTGATCATAGAAACACATAAAGGATGTCTTCGGTATATCCTCATACTGTAATCGTAAATGGTGATTTCTTGGCCTAAGGTGAATCTTTAATAACCACCATGCCCCATTCAATTGATAAAAAAGTTCATCGATCCTCGGTAGTGGATAATTGTTCTTCATGGTCGCCTGATTCAAGCACTGGTAATCTAGGAAAAACCTCATGCTCCCATATTCCTTCTTGGAAAACAAAAATGGGGATGCCCAAGGTGAAACACTGGGTCTCAAAAATCCATTCCTCTACAAGTCCTCCAAATACACCCGTATCTTGAGAAGCTCAGCGGGAGCCATCCAATATGTAGGTTTAGATATCAGTGTCATCCAGGGGTGTAGATCAATGCATATTTTAATCCCCATATGGGGAGGTAAACATGGAACATCATTCGGAGAGATGTTATCTTACTTCATCACCACTATTAAAAACTAATAAGTCATATCATACACCACAATGAGGACGAGGATGACCAACTAACAAGTAATCAGATGCTCCCTCCTATATGTGGGTCCATCCAGTACTTCATGTGTTTCCTTTTTCTCCATCAATGGAAAACATGGTTCCATCACTATAGAAACAACACACTCTATTCCTAAAACATCCGTTCTAAGCATTAACTGTTGATAACTAGTCTATACCAAGAATGATGTTGTAAGGCCTCAACGCTGCTAACAAGAGATCCCAACAAAAACTCTCTCCTCCAAGAGTCAGGTAACACTATCGACACCAGTGTGTGATCATATAATCTTCTTCTATATGAGTCTTTAACTATAAGGGATGAGTCATTGATTCTACCAGAATCTGTGAGTCCCGAAAAAGTTTCGTGTTAATAATGGAATTACTAGCACCCGTGTCTACCAAAACTACAACCAAAGTGTAAAATACAAAAATTATACCTCAAATCAGACCTAAAGTTTGTGGTTCATAACCCTTCATCACCTACAGCTAGCCTAATCCCTATCCACTACCTCCCTAAGCTTGGAGTGGACCACCTGGGGGTGGTTGTGGTAATGGGTCAAACCTCTGACCACCTCTTGCTACCGTAAATACTCCTTTGACACGTCTGCCACTCTACTAACCAGCATGATCCAATATCTGCCTATGCCTCAGTAGTCCATCAACCATACCCCGATCTATGATATGATGAGTGGGGTAATCTCATTCCATATATACCTTACCACCACATGTGTATCACTATTTATATCCAGTCTGAATCAAGCCTCCATGGGATCCATTCACTACTGAACTTGTATCCTATGATCATCACCTGATGTTTCAGACCCGCTTTGATCCCTATGAATCTCATCGGCTACTACTTATAAGGACTCATCTACCCTGTGTTCACTGATATATCCCACTACTGCTGTCTTCTGAACCAGAAATCTCTTCATTAGTAGGTCTTTCTCAAATAACTTGTCATATGTAGGAGTGCTAAGGGATACAACAAATGCCCTGATGTCCCATTATAATCCATGCTCAAATGGTTGAGCCCCAAAGAACTGGCCTCATACTATATCCATGGAGTAGTTTGAAAGTTCAGTAAACCTCACTATGTACTCTACCATGGCCATATTTACCCACTACAGTTGTAGAAGCTCCTTTATGCATACAGATCACAATTTTTTCTGATAAAACTCCTCTGTAAAGAGATGTTCAAAGAATATCAAGTAGAGAGGTGTCTCATCATGATACTATGTCTCCAAGCTCCACCATCACCCCACATATCTCTATAAAAGAATCTCGGCAAGGACTTCCATATGGTCGGTAGGCATGCTCATAACGTAGAAACAATAGGTGATTACCTCTAGCCAATCCTTAGCCAACTGGGGGTCTAGCTCACCTCGAAGCCTGGGAGGTCTCTTTTATTGAATCTCTTGAAATTATCTTAGTCTATGTGCATCCTTAGTGGGTAGTTATATTAGTATTTTATGATCAATTGGTAGTGGTATAGATGGTAAACCACCCAAAGATTTTATCTCTAGTACAAATCCCTATACCGACACCTCATCACTAGGCGGATCATCTTCATGATTACGCAATAGAATACTGTATAGTGGTCTACATGGAGGCATCCTGAAAAAATGATGTACCATGATCAATAGAGTATATCTGGAGAGTTGACTCAAGTAGTATATTGAATTCACAACCCATTCCTATATGACTCATGTACCATTATGTTCCCCACAACCAATGTTTTTTTGTACTGAGTTGAAAAACAGATGATCAGAGTCCTGGTGTATGGATACATCAGCCAACAGAACAACAATAGAGTCACTATCGAAAAATATGAACTTGAAACATTTAACATTGTTTCCACAAACAAACCCATAGACTCTCGGTCCTATAGTAGAACCAACCACCTCTGATACTACTCTGTCATGACATTTCCTTTAGGGGGATGTGTCCTAAATACCCAAATCTCACTTCCAATAGGCTCGGGGATGGATACTTGCACCAAGTATTCATATCCCAAAAATGGGAGGCATTAGGCTAAAGTACCTATACACACGCACACAAATTTATGCTATACATTCTGAAATGTAAAGACACTATGTAAAAATTCATGAAAACCACTATATCCCACAATCAGAGTAAAAAATGAATTTACTAGAAAGTAAATAGGGGGAAAATACAATCCCACCAAAGGAGTCAAAAAACAATACCAATGAAACATGGTAATGTGTTTCCCGTGTCATCCCAGTCTAGGAAAGTGAATGCACAAGTTCCTAAAACTCATCTGCAACAAACCCTACTTGATCCAACTTGAGGGAAATTCTACTCGAATTGTTTTCTAAATTTTAATGTAACTCCTCATCTGTACGGCCTTTCTATGAACCGCCAGGTCCTGGTCCACATAGGACACCATCAAAGGGTCGCTAATCTATACAAGACACGACACGTACAAGCAAACCCCATGCAGGGTTGAGTAAAACAATACTCAGTAGGACACACCAAAACCAAAAAGGAAAAATGCGACAAAAGAAATACCACAAATGAAATACCAAGAATAGAATACCTATTAGCTCACATAGGTGTATGTCTATGTCACATGTAGCGAGAACATTTAGATATAATCAAAACAAGACTCATAGTCTATAGGTAAGCCACACAAAATTTACAGCCAGAAGATTGTGCTTGGAGGACACTCATTCTGAGAGAACTCACTCCTCAATCCATTATATCATCAGAGTCACTCAGGAAGAGGTCTAACTCATTTGGGCCCCATCCAAATGAGAGTGTATTGGTCAAGGGTGATTATGATACACAAAGTGGGGACTACCCCTGTACATGCTGTGGGATACCAAAGATCGTGCCTAGTCATATTGGGGGATACTACATTCCCAATTCAGATCCATTCTCAATGTAGGGGGTCATTATCGGACACCCTAGGGATACCAAATATTATGCCCAAAATCTCTGGGGATTACACATATCCTAATTATTTGTCACTCTAGTTGGAGGATCAGTTCCCCGATCATAGAGGTTACACGATACCACAATCTCTACTATAGGTTATAGAGGATTACACTCTAGTCCCGGGGAGGGGTTCCTGAATCTATCTAGGACTCAGCCTCCAGAGGGTATTACAGTCTAGTAATGTGAACATACTACCATACTAAACCCTAAAGGAAAGGACCAAAGAGAACGCTCTCAAAATCAAGTGTTCCAAGATAAAAACCCACTACGTCATCTTAAAAGGGTTGTCTCATCGCTAGGTTCCCAACACCATAGATAGCTCATAAAAAGACATACCTTTTAATTGTTATGGAATTTTGATGTTTTAGAAGGGGGTCACTATGTATGTAGACCAAATCATGGTTGGTCAACTGACCATGGTGATAAATCATCAAGGTAGACCAACCAGAAGTACTTCCCCATGGAATCAATTGTTGACCATTATAGTCGACCGCACCCCTAGCTAATACGGCCACACAACATCTGGATAGATAGTGGATCATGGTCAACCACTATAGTCGAACATGGACCGACTCAATGCTGTTTTCACTTACCTAACACAATGCGTCACATCATCCTTGGCCCGGACCGCTCATTCTCGGCCTATCTGACCTACTCCACATAGACCACCGGGCCTACTCTGCTCGCACTACTCTGGACATCCCACTGACCATCCACATCCATCGCATTCCACAAATCCATGACCTCCCATGGCCTCTAAATCACATTTCCATATTCAATGTTTCACACAGCCCCCAATGTGGTCCCCTTCCACTGGCCCCACCAGCTCCCATGTTGCTGCCACATCCAATCACCACTGCACCAGGTTGCCAACGTCGCTGCCTCACCTCTTCAAATGGCTGCACATGACCTATGTAGGTGTTCCCTTTCAGAGAACATTGATCCACCACTATTCCACCTCTGATGCCCATATTTTTAAATGATTTTAGATCTATGATCCTAGGGTATCGATCTACATTAACCCAGACTCCTTTGTCAGTTCCCCTATAATATGATGATCTGATCACATTCAGAGCCACCCGAAAAGTCGAACCATGGAAACACTGGTCCAATGGAGAATAATGCAAAGAATGGGGTAGAGGAAAGAAAAAAGTACAACATGAGGAATGAACCTTGTCCTTTTTTTCCTGTAGGCCTCAATCCAATCTCGTTAGAACGAATAATGAAAATAATTCCATCATTTTAATTCTAGAGATGGTGAATGTATCAATTCTTGTTCTTAGAATTGATCCAAATTCATCCTATATTAGGAACATGATGTAAAAATAATAAATCAACCTTCCTACAAAGAGTTTTGATTTCTCTTTCATGAAGAAATTTTTTTTCTCCATTGGGGTGACGATACATGATCTGCTCGATATGTCATTATTCACCGAAAAAACACTTAAATGGTTATCAAAATTTCTGGGGTTTGAATGACCAACCATAAAGAAATTATATAACATTAAATTTAAATGAGGAGTGATTTTTGCAACAAAAATAATTTATATTTAAATTATTTGATGATGATTATGTCCTTTTTGAGTTTTTCCACACCAGACCTACGCTGACAAAAGTTAGGTCGGGCCTAGGGTAAAGTCAGCTCTCTAAGAAGAACAATACATTAGATTTCTGATCCAGGAACCCATCTATGAGTTACTCCACTTTTTTAGGAAAATCATTCATGTGTAATATTAAAAGTTTAATATTTTTCAAAAAATTGTTTCGGGAACACCAGGCCTTAGAATCATACACCGTCGTAGTGTCGGGTCTCGAAATAAATCTGTACAATATCTAAAAATAATACATGTAAAATACAATATGTTATATAAAATAAGTTTAAAATTATTTTTTACAATAAATATTAGTGAATTTAATTAAAATTAATTATATATATTAAGGTGAAATTAAGATTAACAAAGGACTAAACCATAACCCTATGGTTCGAAATGACTTATAAACTTGTCCAAGAGAAGTTTTATGGACATATATATACCATATACTCCCTTGGATATAATTTTGTCTCTTTGGATCCACTATACATGGAAATAACAATGGTGGGATTCCTTTTCCCAAAATTTACAAGAGTGTCACTCCTCCAATATAAAAAGTCCTCCACTCCTACCACTTCATCAAACCTCTCAAACCATTAGTTTTGGACAAGTTCATCCCAAATCATTTTCCAAAATCCCTCCCTTCCTGCTTGAATCCTAAATTTAAGCATAAATTAATCCATGAAATCCCATTTCTTAAAACCAAAAGGAGTTACCTAGAGAAGAGGTAACATCCTCCCTCAAGTTCTTTTATCTTATTTTCATTCTCCAACCCTTCCACTCTAATTAATCCATGCATAGAAAAGTTACCTAGTGTCATCAATATAATAAGATGTTTAATGATAATTTTTCTACCTACACTAACACACACTTCTATCTAATGGTTAATGAAAAAATTGTTTATGTTTATGGTGAACTACCGACTGACAAAATGATGATTTTTTGTTTTTTAATAACAACCTATTAGGGTGATAATTATGATGGATGTTTATATATATATATATAATATGATATTCATAATTTTTTTAATATAATTTAATTATTTTACAACACCTATCTTTTTACCTTCAATTTTTTGTAAATATGATAATTTCGTTTGAGGAAGTGTGCACTACTGCCCCCTCAAAGCGATTAGATTCGTTCACACACTACATGCAATGTATTAAGGATGTTTTTAGTGAAATTATTTTATATATATATATATATATATATATATATATATATGAAAGTGTAGTTGGGGTTTGAATTTGTGGTAAGAACCCCATAATACTACATGAAAAATGGAGGTTCAAAACCCATTTGGGTGCAGGGTACTGTAGCAGTACTGTAGAAGTATTGTAGCAGTAGAGAGACTGTAGCAATGACTGTACTGTAGTGGCAGAAGGACACTGTAGTAGCGGCAGAGCACTGTAGCATCGGTGGGAACTATGCGAGTACTATAGTAGGCGGGTACTGTAGTATTACTATTCACTGAATGGGCCTTTGGAAAAAAATTTGGGCCTATGGGCTATGTAATGGGCTATATGCTCACTGGGCCATTGGGCTATGTAATGGGTATCCCTCTACCCAGTTAAAAAGGTTTTTCTTTATTTTAATAATAAAATTAGGCTTCGGCCCCAAACTTTAAATATATATATGTATATATATATATATATATGAAAGACTAATTCTACTATAATTATATTATATACATATATACATATATTTCATTTATATTCTGTTTTACAATTTTACAAGAAAAACAGAATCAACTTTCAAGTATACGTATAGCCTACCGTCTCCATGAATGGTTTATTTAACTTCATAATTATATATTATATAGATTATTATAATAATCCTGTTGTGAATATGTTTGATATTTATATCACTTTTTAAATTTTTGAAATCATTTTATATATAAGTACCGAGATATAATAAATTAAGTCAAATGCGAAAAACAAGGTGAATATTACCCGAACTGAAACCTGGACATAAAATTATTAAATAGTTGGTAATATAAAGAAATAATCATACCTTGTATGATATTAGATATAAGAAATGATTATGTTATTGATTTATAATAAAATAATATTTATTATTTAGGATGTTTGTGCATGAAGCGAGTCAAGACACAAGGTAAGGGAATTTTATCTCACTTTTTTATTTCCATGAGATACAAGATTTATTCACCACCTATTCCTTTTGAGTGGTGTCTATATTGACCATGGATGAATTCAGTGATTATTATTAATAAATTTATGGGTATTTATATATCCATTTTACATTCTTTATATCATGAGGTTTATATTTCAAAACATACCAAATTGGTAAAGTAAATTTTCTCAATTTTCGTTCTTTGAGACTCATGCCATGTTATGCGCCTATATTTTTTCCTAAGGTTTATATAATGAATCTAAAATTTAATATCATGAATATTTTTAATTTCAAGATATTTAAATTTTCTGGTAATTTCATTTCATTAAAAGGGGATTTTTTTCAATGTTATGAAGTGGTAAGAGTTTATTGAAACAATATCATAGCTTTTAGAGATTATTTATGATTATGCTTCCTATGATGAAATATTATAATAAATATCTCAAGAACACTAATGAAATTTATTATCATATTTTTATTCATCATTTATTCAAATATTTGTACAATTTTTTAGATTATTTTTTATATTATATAGTTAATATTTTTTAGGAAATCCTAACTTTACACTCTCTTTGGTCGGAAGAACTTTTTTTTTCATACCATGTTTTCTTAAAAAAATTAAAGTTTTTTTTGTATTTTAAATGAAAATGTTTTCAAAACAAATCTCAAGTTTATTTTATATTTTTCATTAAAAATGATTTTAAAAACATTTTTCATCATTATTTATAAGTTTTCAAATTGTTTTCAATAAAATGTCAAGCATTCTTTCTATTTTTTCAAAGTATTTTCAAAGAATAATATTTTCCAAAAAATTTCAATATTATTTTATAATTATTCTATTAAAATGTTTTTAAAAACGATTTCAATCCTTATTTATATATTTTCAGAGTATTTTCAATGAAAATGGTTATAAAAACGTTTTTTTTTCAAAAATTCAATTTCAAACAAGAAAGGATATTTTCCTCAAGAAATGTTTTTAAAAGATATCTCAAAATTATTTTATATATAAGAAGACATCTATTGATGTTACTCATGCCTTTTTGGGAAATGATCTGATGGTTTCATTCATATTCTTTCTCTGAATGATTTTTATGGAATCACATTTATGAAAATCTATCTCTTTCATGGGTTATATGTTTATCATACTCATTCCCCTTCCATGGGTATTATTCTTATAAACACGTTTCTCTTAAATGGGATATTACATGAGAAATGATTATAAATACCTCTTCCTTTCATTGGTTATTATTGGATTACATGATTGTGAAACCTATATGTTTTATATAGGTTATGATATGATTAAATGTTTATAATACCCATTTCATTTATTTGGTTATGATATGATCTCTTTTCATGGGTTATGATATGATTAATGTTTTGTTATCTTGAGGAAAATTGATGTATAATTTAATTATGAGATGGGTGGGAGATATATCTCATAATAGTTCATTGTGTAATGATAACTTGTAGATTTTCTCAAAGGGTACACAGGTTTGGAGCCCAATCTAATAAACATTAAGGTAAATGTGTTATAGTACAATAATGAAAGTAAGAGGGTTGACGAGTTGTATCCTAAGCCCAAAAACAATAAGGTACATGGGTTGTCTCCCAAGCCTGAATGTTATAGGTTACATGGTTTGTAGCCTAATACCAAAAATAAGACAGCAAATGGGTCATAACCCATACATAACATGTTGTGATGGTCTTGGTTAGTAGCCTTAACATATGATTTTCTATGTTTGTGTTTTCCCCAAATACCAAGTCTTATTAAAATATTATATTTTCATGGATTATTTCCTTTATTTCATTATGATTCATATCCATAAACATCCAAGATTTATGCCATGATTCAAATTTATGATCCTTGATATGCAGTGTATGATCTTCTAATGTTATGATCACATTCTCATACCCCTATGCTCATATTTATTCTTACATGTATCCCTTGTTTAACATTACTGAGAATCTAATATCATGAATTTTAATGTTTCCTCCCCCAAGTTATGATGTTATGTATTAATTATAATGTGTCTAAGAAGGGTGATAGTCATGAAGACCCTAGTGGGTGATAATATTACTCTCTTATGTTTAAGTGTTTATGTTTCCATGTTTCCAAAGGCACTTAACTAATACGGTCATTGGGAATCCATTTGTATAATGTTTCATGTATTCTGAAAAAGTTTTGTAATGTTTATATACATTATGCATGGGAAGTTATAGTTGGTATCAGACCAATGTTTTAGGTAACAATTGGAAACTATGAAGAGAAAACCATAATGATAACCCTATGACTATGTCTAAGGATAAGTCTGGGGAAAATGAAGTGAATTGGAAAATTTCATAGAATTTTGGTAAAGGATAAAGCGAGTGGTTTCATATAAATTCATCCATATCTAGATACTATAAGTGGATGTGGCTTGGGTATAGATGTAACTAGGATTAACAACTCTGATAAGGTGTTTCGGGCCTAACTTGGGTAAACTGGTACACAAATACAAGACTTGTTGCACACTTATATTGACACTCCCATGGGACACTCTTTGATAATTCAAAACTCTTCATAAAACATCGTGATATATTTTAAAATATGTTCTTTATGAATAACCTAGGGTAAACCTAGGTGTCATATATTAAGGAAGGTGAAATAATTTAGATATCCTGTAAATATTTTTTCAGGATTATATGGTTCAACATTATGAAGAATGTTTATTAATCTATTTTTTTGGATCTAGTCAGTGGATATAAACCAAGGAAACCACGTTAATGGAGAATGCGATAGATAGTGTAATTATATTTCTATGGAGAATCTGAATGGAATGGGAGATGGAATGAAAAACCTCATGGTTATTCTCACATAACTTTCTCAAGTGATGAATAATATTAAGATTCAAAATAATAAAAGGAGGGATCAATGTCTTATTGTGCCTTTCATAAGGCCGTATCCACCTTCTTTCACTAGGTCTTCTAAGAAACTTGTTTCGGAACACTGGATCATTACCACCAAAAAGATAATCTTCATTCTTCAGTTTTCAGAACATGAGAAAGTCATTCTTGATATATGTTGGATGGAAGATGTAGCAGACCACTGGTAGACTATAATTTATAATTCGAGGAAGAAATATGAAATTTAATACATGGATAATGAATAAAAACAGAACTTATTCTTCAATAATTACTTTCCTTGTGTCCTTACTATGAATATGTTAATTGAGAACTTTGAGTTGAATCAAATGGATGATGAATCTGTCAATATTTATGAGGCTAATTTCATAAGACTTATGAGATACACTTATGGAATTATCATCTAACTAGAAATTAAGGTTGAAAGGTTATTTAGTGGATTAAATCCAATTCTAAGAAGTGAATTGGCTAAAAGAGAGTTTAATAGCTATGAAGATATTGTGAGTTTTGTAATAAAAGTTGAAATATGGGTCAGAGTTACATATCAATATCATGGTTTTAACAAGAAACAGAATATGGAGTTCGAAATAAAATCTAAAAACCATGGAGATAAGAATATGATTCTTCCATTATGATCTAAGTGTGGAATGAAGAATGGGGGAATTATATTAATGGGACTAGTAAAATTTTTATTTGTGGAAAGGAAGTAAATTTAGTGACTAAATGATGAAATAATTTTAAAAGGATCATTAATGAGGTGAATAATGAGAAAAATCCACATAATGAACCTCCCAAACTTCAATGTCTCAATTATAGGCAGTTTGGAAATTTCACAAAAAAGTTCTCAAATCCAAGGGTTAATAATGGTGATCAATGCCAAAAACCTCTAAAGACAGAGGAAAAAAGATAAATCATATGAAATCACAATGGATGAAGTAAACCACGATAATTGGAGAACTCGATATTAGGGAATTTACTATAGAATTTTGTAAAAAAAATCCCAATGATAATCTTATTTTAACCCAGTTAGTGAATTTTCATGTGATTAAATCCCCCTACTTGGATTTTGGAATAATAAAATCACATTTGATGTTCTATTGGTGCATGGATGAACCCATGTATCCAAAAAAATGTTTTTTGAATAAGATAGGATCATATTTAAGGAATAAATGGTGAATTATATTTTGGAAGGGTTATATGGTTAACCATTTATATAACTTTTTAAGTAAAAATTTGAATAATGTTTTTTAGATTAAAGTATTATATCATGAAATGAGGATGTATGTGTATTGAATAACTTGTTATAACTACTTGGTGTTGGTGGTAACTCAAGAATGTTGGGGAGACTTATCATGGATATCATGATTTTTACTACATCATGAATGAAAAATTATTCTTTATTTATTAGGGTAATAGATAAAGTGTAAATATATCAAGGAACAACCAAAGGGTGAGATTTTTCTTATGAAAGGGAATTAAATCATGTAACTATAACATCTCAAGAAAATTATTTTAACTTTGGGAAAAGATCCTAAAACTGAAAAGGTTATCCTACTACCATCAATTCTAATGAATCATATGGTCCCTTAGATAATCATAGATTTATGTCTTTTTGATTGTTAACCATATTATATACAAGTTCTATATCACTCTTCTCTAGAACATTATTTTCATATTTCTCTTCCATGTCCATTTTTTCATATTCCACCAATGTTCTCCTATGTTGAAAAGCAGCTATGTGTTACTCTGGGTAACCGTTATGGTTCCAAAATTATTTTTTAAAGTATGTCTTAGTGTTCATTTTTACGATGTGAGTTTCAATTAGAGGAACATAAAATTATTAAACCTTTGATAACCCAGATGAATTTTGAGGGTGAGATTAATTTTAAGTTGGGTAGAATGTAACACCCCACGATTTTGTGAAATATTGTTTTTATAAGTAATTTAATATTTTTTACATTTTTCATTTCACGCAACAATGAAAATTTTTTATTTTATATTAATGAACCAAAATTTTCTTACGTTATATTAAAAACCATGTTAATTTAACACTAAACACAACATAATTTTTATCTTTCATTACACAAAACACTATGGTTTTCTTTCTTTACATGAAAGACTAACTATACTCGATGTCTTTCGTAACACATAAGATCAAGTGTTAACGAACAATAATCTGTTATTTAAAATAATACTAAGTAATATAATAATATATATCTTTTCCATTGAGTTAATACTTATAAATATGATTAACTAACTTATTAAAATACATGGTTGAATTTAGAAGTTACAAATTAATTATGAATGAATATAACAACCAATTTAATATAAAGGGAATGTTTTTATAGAAAACTATTTCTATGCTCACGAAGCTATTTTATTATAATATATTAAATTATTTAAAATTAGTGAGTGATATTAATGTAATAGATATATTATATAATAAATAATATAATTTTTTTATTCTTAAAAAACATTTGATATATATAAGATATGAAAAAACCCAATTTCACACATAAATACACCTATATTTTAATTAAGGTGATGTCGCTGACTTTTAATGGGGAACCTATTTTAAATATTTTTTTGGATATTTTATAAATATTACATTTAAAAATAGACTTAAATATTTTAATTTCATTATAAAAATTAGTTTATGGTGAGTTTTTTTTGTACTTTTTTGTGAAGTTTCATATTATTTTGAGTAGTGAAAATTATTAAATTTTTATTCAAAACCGCATTTTCATACAATTTATTTATATAGTTACATTTTATTTTAATTTTTTTAATGTTTTATTAATTTTTTTTTATTAAATAATCCATTTTTTTCATTGGAATCAATTTCACATGGAAATTAAATTTAAAAATATTGCAATCATTTGAATGTATTTACTTTAAAAATCCGCATTATCATCCCATCTGCGAGATTAAATTTAAGTAAATTTCTAAAACTTATGTGGTTTGAATTTGAAAAAATGTATTAATATTTGAAATCATAATAATTTTTAAATTATTATTAGTTCAACTTAGTTTTTATCCAAAAATATTAGTAAAATTAGTTAAAATTAATTATAGTGATTAACGTAAAATTAAGGTTTAATAAGGAATGATCCTAAATATTAAGGGCCCAAATGAACTATACAATTTTACAGAAGCCATTTTCTTTACATATATCATCCTTATCCTCACTTGGATCTATTATTTTACATTATTTAATCCACTCTTTATGGGAAAAATGTGGGGGGGATTTCTTTTTCCAAAATATAAAAAAGCGCCACTCCTCCTGTATAAAAATTCCTCCACTCATCCCACTTCTTCACATCTATAAAACCACATAGATTCAGAAAATATATTCCAATAAACTTCCCAAAATCCCTACCTTACTCCTTTTTGCTTCAATTATGGAAGAAATATATCCAAGGAATCCCTTTTGTGAAAACCTAAAGGCGTTACCTAAAGAAGAGGTAACATCCACCCTCAAGATCCTTTATCTTATTTTCATTCTCCACCTCGTCCGATCTACTTATTCCATTATTATAAAAAATAGTATCCTAAATATACTAAAAATTTTTATGCTATTTTTCAACCTAAACCTACTCATGTTTTCATCTAATGGGTAACAAACCTACTATTTATGTGTACAGTGAACTACCGCCTCACAAAATGATGATTGTTTGTTTTTCCTTTACCACCTCTCATGGTGGTAATTATGATGGAAACTATTATTAAATATAATAAACATGATATTTATAATTAATTTATTCTTCTGTAATTATTTTAAAAGAAATATATTTTTAAATTATATTTTTTTAAATACGATAATTTCGTTTGCGGAAGTGTGGACTACCGCCCCCTAAAAGCAATATGATGCATTCATACACTTCATGGAATGTATTAAGGATGGTTTTAGTAAAAGTATATGATATATATATGAAATAATAATAATAATTTAATTATTTTATATACATATATACATATATTCCATTTAAATCTCTTCTTTCAATATTACAAGAAAAACAAAATCAATGTTCATGCATATGTACGACCTGCATCCACCATGAACGGTGTATTAAATTTCATATGTATATATTCTATAGATTATTATAATACTCCTATAGTGAATATATAAGTTATTTATATCTTTTTTAAATTATATAATGCATTATATATATAAATTAGCATAAAATATATAGCAAATTAAGACACATGTAAAATACAAAGTAAATGTTACCTGAAATAAAAAATATGACATTGAATTGTTAAAAAGTGGGTAATATAAAGTCAAAATAAAACCATGTATGATAATAGGTATAAGTAAATATTTACTTTATATATTTATAATAAACTTATCATTATTATATAGGGGTTTTTTATGTGTACGATGAGAGTTAAAACACATGGTATGAGAATTTTATCTCATTTTTTATTTCTATGAGATACATGATTTATTCACCTACCAATCCTTTTGAGTGGTTTCTAAACATCCCATGTATGAATTATATGATTATTACACTTAATTGTTTTTGTATTTACAAATCTATTTCATGATATTTCTTTCATGGTATTTATGTTTCAAAAGCAACCATATGGGTAATGTAATTTTGTGTCAGTTTTCCTTATTTGAGACACTTGTCATGTTATGCACCTATATTTTTCCATGATTATTATATATATAATTTAAAATTTCATACCATGAATCTAATTATTTTCATGATATTTTAATCATTAATTAATTTCATTTTCTTAAATGGGTATTATGGTTCAAATTTACCATGTGGTTATAGTTTATTGAAATAATCCTATATCTATTTGAGATTTCTTATGATTATTATTACTTTGATTAATGATATTATGATCCATATCTCAAGAACACTCATAACATTCCTTCTCCAATGCCTATTCATGATTTATTCATATATTGGTACCATTTTTTCACTACTTTGTACATAAAATATTTAAGAACATGTTTTCTAGAAATCATGACATTACCCTCTCTTAGATTGGAAATACGTGTTCTTTCAAATCATGTTTTATTAAAAAATTTCAGGATTTATTTGTTTTAGTATTGTTAATGACTTTTTTTTCAAAAAAATTGAATTTTTTTTTATATTTTTTCAAGTAAAATGGTTTTCAATTTTTTTCATGATTTCCATATAAGTTTTCAACGTGTTTCCAATGAAATGGTTTTTAATAAATTTTCAAGCATTATTTCTATATATCCAATAATTTTTAAACCAAAATGTTTTTAAAAGGATATAAATATTTTTTTAAAATTTTACAAAGAAAAAGAATTTAAAAAAGAATTCAATCCTTCGTTATATGTTTACAAATTATTTTCAATGAAAATGGTTTTCAAAAGGTTTTATATTCTAAAAATCCCTCTTCAAAGAAGAAAGGATATTTTACTACATAAATGTTTTTAAAATATATCTCAAAATTATTTTAAATATAAGGTGAAATCTGTTAATGTTACTAATTCCTTTATAGGAAATTTTCTAAAGGTTCCATTAATATTATATCTCTAAATGGTTTTTGTTTTGATGGAATGAAATTTATGAAACCTGAATTCTATTTCATGAGTTATATGTCTACAAAACCAATTCCTCTTCCATTGGTTATATTCTTATTAAACCTATTTATCTTGAAAGGATTATGCCATGATAAATTCCAATAAAACACACTTAATTTAAATGTATATTATAGAATTAAATGAGTATAAAACATATATATTTTAAATAGGTTACGATATGATTAAAAGTTATTGATACCCATTTCATTTCGCGGGTTATGATATGATCTCTTTTCATGGTTCATGATACGATGATTGTTTTGTATTCTTGTCACACATGTATGTATGATTTAATTATTATATGGGTGGGGAATATATCCCCCTCCAATTTCTTTGGTACTGATAAGTTTTATATGATCTCAAAGGGTATACAAGTTTGTTTCTCAAGTCCAAAATCAAGAAGTTACATTGGTTGTATCCAAAGACCAAAAGTAAGATGGTACATGGGTTTTATCCCAAGACCAAAAACAATAAGGTACATGGGTTTTATCCAAATCCTTAATATAAGAGGCTACACATGTTGAATCCCAAGCCTACAAACATGCTAGTACACAGGACGTAACCCAACCCTTATATGCTGTGAAGGTTTTATTATTTATACTTGACATTTGATTTTCTATTTTTATGTGTATTCAAAAAATACCGTGTCTTCTTAATATGTTATGATTTCTTGGATTATGATATTTATTCCTTATAATAAATATCTTATGAAATTCTACACCTTATTCCTTCATTCATGTTTATGATCTTTGATATGCAGGGTATGATCTTTTATTGTTATGATCACATTATCATACCCAAATTCTCATGTTTATGCTTATATGTCTCCTATGTTTACCCTTATTGAGCATCTGAGATCACCCCTTTTTGTATATCCTCCCCCATGTTATGAGGATATTTATTATGTATGATGTGTCTAGGAAGGGTACTAGTCATAAAGAACCTAGGGGGAGATAACATGGCTCTCTTATATACTAGGGTTTATGATTCCATGTTTTTGAAGGTACTAAATTAATACGGTCTTTGGGAGTCTATTTTTATAATGTTTTATGTATTCCGCCAAATTTATATAATTCCAATTTATATTAATACTAGGTTATTATAAATTTTATTTTCTAATGCCTTTTTTTGAAATTTTTTAAAGGGAAACGAAAGGATTATTGTCTGGAAAAAGATAATGTTCTTAAAGTTATAAAAGGGACTATGATAATTAATGTGATCGGATGAAATAAAAATCAGTGAATGGAATTAGGTGAAGTATAAAAGAAATATATTTTTTAAACTCTATATTTGTAAAAAAATTACAAAGTTGTGAAGTTATAGTTGTTACAATACGATTAAAATGATTTTTTTCTATAAATATCATAATAAAAAAATATTTTATAAAGTCAGCTGATAATGTTTTATGATGCTAGTCCTCATACAGAAATAGTGTCTCAGAAGAACATTCTATATGATGTTATAATGTTTGTTATAGAATTATTAGATGTATATTTTATATATGGATCATTTTTTATAAGGTCTTATTTGAAAAAAATTTAGTGATATAATGTTTTACTAATTCAAGGTCTTTACAGAGTTGTAATATTGATATCAAATATGACGATTCAATGATAATATATTAATGTTATAAATATCATGAAGGGGAATATTCCATATTATAGATGAGGATGAAGTGAGGTTGTCAAAGATAATGGTTGTTTTAATTTATTAGATTTTCAAAGAATTATTTATAATCTATTAGAATATTTCAACTTAATTATTTTGAGAAAGAGTTTTGAAATTCAGTTTTTCTTCATGATCAAAAAATAAATTTGGGTTTCCTCCATTACTCTTTCATACTCACCAACATAAATAGGTGTATTATCAAAAAACAATTATTGTTATCTATTCCCACATGAAAATTGATGATGTTTTGCAGAAACTGATTTAGAATGATATACAAGATGAACTTCTGAGAGCTAATTTAAGAGTATGAAGTCTCTAACCAAGGAATCAATTAATTAAAATAGAAGAAGTTGGTAATGAGAAGAGAATATATGATTCATGGTAACTAGTATAAGATAAATTTTTTTTTATATATCAGGTGGAATTTGATGAAAAATTGTAATAAATTTGTGTTGATTCTCAAAAAGCACCAGATGAACATTTCATGAGAGATTATATGACAGAAAAATAAGACAGATAAATCATATGAACTATGAAAAAATAGATTTTGTGTAATAAATTACAAGAAGAATATTCAATCCTTCTACTATGAATGAAAGAGACGAAGATTATTTTTTAATTATAGAAAAAGTTGAAGAAAGTAAAATCATCATAGTGACAATATTCTAAAATTATTGGTAAATGTTTCTAAAAGTTTTTACAAAATCATTTTTACAACTTATTTGTGTGGAAAGTAAATGCACTGTAAATAGTGAAATTTAAGTGTAAGGATATTCCATACTTGTTTTAACCACTTAAAATGACTATTTTTTAGTGGATTGTGTGGTATGGTATTATTTCCAAACCATGCTAAGGAAAAGCTACTCTTACTAAGGAATAAACCTTATAAATTCTTTATTTCCTATGGAATGTGAATCTATGATTTTTTTGAGTATATATTTAACACTTTAATAGGGGTGAAGGTGGTTTTTAGATGTAATAATAAATAAAAATAATATATAACTAATACAACCCCTCCCCATCTCAGTTATCAAAATGACCATGTTGGGTGCTTTCATAGAAAAATATAATAATGGTGGCACATGAATATAAAATTACCAATCAAAAAAGTGACTCAAATATAGTCAAGGAAATATACCTCAACTAATGATTCATAAATACATACAAAGACACTACTAATATCTTTTCAGTCCATGAGAACATATGTCCTTAATAAACACTAAAAAATTAATAAACTAAATATTTGAATCCAAAAAACCTAAACTGTCATAATTGACACCACACTCAGAAGTCCAACATATGGTTCTAAAACCACGAGAAATATGGCTTATTCCACACCCAACCCAAACCTATGTCTAATACACACACAATCCCCAAATTAAACACTCCAAAGAATGACCAATTCAACACCAAATCACCAAACACTCTATATAAATCGATTAGGAAACATACATCATGCGCAATGATGAAAAATGTATTCAATACCTCATTTTGGTATTTCCTAAAAATACACATACAAATCCCCATTAGGAATGATGATTTTACTTTTCACTAATGAAATCCTGTAACACATGATATTAAATTAAAGTATATTTTCATTATACATAATCAATAGAACAATGCACATAACTTTGTATAAAAATGAGACTTAATGTAAAATTAATTATTTTCATAAATTTAATTTTATGGAATGAATATAATTTTGGAATTTTTCTTTTCAAAATTATATATGGGTGAATTATTGATATTTTTATATATAGTTTATTTTTCATTAAAAAGATAAAAATGACAATTTTATCAAAACAATCGCTTATATAATCACATGTATGTTTTTTTAAATATTTATAGAAAGAAATCATATTAATAAAGAAATACAATGCATAAAACATATAATTCTGAACATAAAAGTATTTTTAACAAATTGAAAATGTATGTAAGGTTTTTATCCAAATAAAAATGGTTTTATATTTTTTCCCCTTAATCAATTATTTAAATGGTTCCTTTTATTTTTGTTTTATATTTAAATAAAAAAAGTATACTTTTAAGTTAAATAATTAAATTAATTCCTTTTATATCATCTTTATACATTATTTTTCATTGAAATCATTTTTATACATAAAATAAACATTTTTCAAAACTCGTTTTCCATTGAGTTTGGTGCACTTATATTAAACTTAATTTCAAAATAGTACACAAAATGAATCATGTTAAATGGATTTCATATTTTGAATCATCATAATAATTATTGTGTAATAAGTCGAATGAAATTTTTGTCATAATAAATAGTAAAAATAGTAAAAAAATTGTTACCGTTCTTAGGGTTAAAATTGGTTTAATGGAGGATATACTAATAAATAAGGGACCAAATTCAACATAACCACATAAAATCCTAATTTTATGGTTTTATTTCAACATTAAACATATCATATATTAATCATGGATAATTTTACGCCACATTAATAAGAAAAATAGATTATATTACTAAATAATTTTTTTGTAATTCCATGTGTATCATTTCCCTCAATTATAAATGGGCAGCACATATCCCCTCTTAGAGACACCACTTGATTCACTTATCTCAAAAACAATCCCAGTCCAAATCAACTAAAAAACCTCTTCTCCATCACATATAGGCTCTGTTATCATCATTTGACTATCTGATAAGACATAATGTGTAAGCTAAATGTGGTTTTCTGAAGAAGAGGTATAACTTTTTTCTAATTGTTTTAATTTTATTACATAATCTAAATCAATAAAATATTCTATAAAAACTATCATATAATAAAATTAAATTATTCATATGAATAAATTTTATTATTCTGATTTAATTATCAATATTTTACTCATTTCCATTGTATCAAAAAATGATTACATATCTCATGCATATGTACAACTCACCGTCTCCACATAGTGGTGTAATTCGTTTTTCAACACCAATTTACATGGATTGTAATATCGATTTAACTAAAAAATATATATATTATAAATATACATATTAAAAAATTATTATTCTATAAATAAAATATATCATTTAACTTATGAACCTTCAACTAGATAAAAAATGATAATGTCGCTTGTAACACCCCAAGCTTCCATGTTACGCTTCTCTTTGAATAATACAGTAGCGTGTGTTGTACACAACTTTGAGTTCTAACACACACCACAACCAATCAAACTAGCCGTTATGAATAGTAATACCTAATTTTTGAAATTTTATAAATTTTATCTTTAAAAATGGACTTCATTTTTGGATTCAGAATATCAATTATAGCTTAGGGTGAATTTTTGGTATTTTTCTGAAAAACTTCAATTTTTGATGAATAGTGAAACCACTAAGTGGTAGTTTAAAAACTATTTTTTTGTGTAAATGAAACATTACCACTTCTGTGTATTGAATTTAGAAAATCCAACATACATGGTTGTCATTATGAAGAAAAATGTGGTTCAATGAGATGAAAATAATTTTTTGTGAATAGTAACTCTTAAGTTTTATTAATTGCGATTAAAGGTAATTAGGGAAATTTACGGTAAAAATGATATTATAAAAATATGAAAATACCTTGAAACTTGTACTAACCTTATTGGATGAGTCATGGCCGACCAAGAAAATCCATGGGTCAACTTGGGGACCCCATGGAGCCACTTGGGTAAGAAAATGACATTAATAACTTTTTATTTAAAGTAAAAATAAAATTGTCACAAACATGTGTTGTTTTACTAAAACAATTATTACATGGGGTTATATAAGTTAACTTTTCGACTATAAATATTCATTGGAAAGATAAAAAGATTTAATACATCATGATGTTTTTTTTATAATTTTTAGATATTAAATAAATTAATTTTTTTATGACACCATGATGATGCAATGATTACCTCATTAATTAACGATTTAAATAAAATGAAAAGATAATGTAAAATCTAAGACATACACTTGTCAAAAACCTATTGGATGGGTGGATTTATAACCCTTATCACCTTATCCTATAAATAAATAATTGTGGGACCTTTGAAATCCGAAAATCACTTCATAATAATGTAACATTTCATGACTTTCCAAGAGTGCCCCTCCTCTCCTCTTATAAAAGGCCCCCACCTCTACCACCTTATTCACACCTTCAAAACCATTTGGATCGGCCAAACTCTGCCCACATACTATCTAAAATTCCCTCTCTTACTCCTATAAGACTCACTTTGGGCAGAAGTCTTCCCAAGGAAGCCTTTAGATCAAATAAAAAAAGAGTTACCTGATTTTAAGGTAATGTCTTCTCTTATATTATTTTGTTTTATTTTGCTTCTCCAACCCATTAAACTCTTTTAGTTCCTTTATTTTGTAACAAAACCAGTATATTCAATATAATAGGTTGTTTTTATGAGAAGTATTTTATTTAAACTTACACACACCTTCGTCTAATGGTTAAAGAACATACTGTTTTTGTGGGTGACGAATTACTGCCTCACGAAACGATGATTGTTCAATCTTATTTTAACACCTCTCATGGTGGACATTATGATGAAAATATTTTTGTATATGATATATATTATGTTTATTTTTTCCTTATTATTCTGTATTTTTCATTTATGGCATACCTTTATGATTTCCATTATGGGTAAACGCGATAATTTCATTTTAGGAAGTGCGGACTACCACCCCTTCAAAGTGATTTGAATCGTTAATGCCATATGTGGGATGTATAAAGGATGGAGTAAATGATATTATATTTTATATTATACTGGAATTATAATATAACTTTATATCATTATGATCTCATTCCATTAAATACAAAATAGAAATGAAAGTAGCGTTCATGCGTAAGTACGACTTACCATCTCCATGAACGGTGCATTTCATTTCTTACCTCTAAATGTTATGTAATATTATGAATGAATGTATATACTGGATATGTATAATATATATGATATCTACATCATTAATATAATTCTGGATATAATGTATATTTTACCACATGAACAACTTGTAATTATAAGAAGTTTATTTTTGACTCAAGTACCAAAGATCGACAAAACGACCATTATTAACGTAAATAATTACATGATATTCATAACATAGTAATAAGTGATATAAAAGGAATAATGAACTTGAAAAAGGTTCTTAAGAAAGTAGAAATTAACTCTAGTTTATTATTCAGGAGGTTAAAGAACGATCGAGTCAAGTCGGACATGAGGTAAGGGACTTCGTCTCAATCTCCTTTCATTGAGGCATATTTTGTTTTATACAAAACTTTCTTTTATACGGTGTATAAACCCCTTTGACTTTTACATTTATTCAAAAGGAATATTTTTTATACGAATCATTTTACTAAACGACAAAAGGGAATGTTTTTTTATGTATGCGGTGACAACGACTTCTCTACTACCGTGAGCATTATTTGAGTT
This sequence comes from Viscum album, assembly GCA_963277665.1. Lineage (NCBI taxonomy): Eukaryota > Viridiplantae > Streptophyta > Magnoliopsida > Santalales > Viscaceae > Viscum > Viscum album. The sequence continues at coordinate 807,924,609 of OY728127.1, forward strand.
TCGGCTTCCTCTACAAGCCATAACTTTTTTTAAATGAAAAATAAATACCATGTTTTAATTTTATTTTATTTCAGTATTGAAAATGGTTTTGAAAGTTTTTTTATTATATCAATGTGTTGTATTGATATCTTGTGATTGAAATGTGGAAATGTTATGTTTCCTTTATGAATGTTTTATGTGATACGATTATGTTATGGTTTATGATATGTTTAAACCTATTCATATGAGGAATGTATTGGACTTAATAAGTGACGAGTGGAGCCCACTATAGCTCCTCGATGCATCGGTAGATCTCATGAGACAAACCAGTGTCTTGGCACGAGGCCTTGACAAAATATTATTTGTAGTCTTGGCACGAGGCCTTGGCTACGTGGTTATGATAGTCTGACATTATGCATTAAATCATTATGAAAGTGGTTATTGATATTTCATGTGATTATTCGACTAGTAGAATATCCATGTGAATAAGTAAATGTCATTATTTCATTTTATTTTGCCATATTATGCTGAATTTCAAGTTTAAAAGGCTTTTTTTTTCAGTTATACATTTCCTTAAATATTTATGTTTATTTATGAAAGTTTCCGCTATATTGTTATCCTTACTGAGCATCTGAGCTCACCCCTTTCAATGTTTTAATTTTTCTAGGATGTGAAGAAGTATTTTGTGAATGACCTGTAGGGATAGTATGAGGGGATATGAAGACAAGACGTTGTTGTAGTTTTGTTTTACTTTATGATTTAATGTAACATTTATGAATATATCTAGTGTTTCCATGGCTACTAAACTAATCGGTCTTTCGAGACTTGATCTTTTGTGATCATGCCAATGTTATGTAATAATGAACCGACTTTGGGTAACTGGGGTCGGGGTGTTACAGTTGGTATCAGAGGCAATTTAGTACTAACTTTGGAAGATAGATTTAGATAAACTCTGATTAGAGCACATAGCCCTAAGATAGACTTTGAGGATTAGTATAGAAGAACTTCCTAGAATTTTGGTATTATAGATATTTTGTGAGTTTTCCAAGCAATAAATCCCTGTATGGATACGAGCAGGTAGAGTCGGATCTGACACAGATGTATCTAGGGGTAAAACCCGAAAACACCGCTTTGAGCTAGACTCGAACGGGAACTGGTGCACGACAACAGGCCTTGCTGCACTCTTGGTTATGACACTCCCGGGGGATATGCTTAGGATAATTATCATTTTCTTTACAAAACACTATGAAGGGTTTATGAGTATATAATTGCTTAAAGAAAACATTTTTATGATTATGGATTATATCCATAAATAGTTCAATTTATGTTAAGTGTTTTGCAAGTTTGTTATTATGTATTTTGATTCATAAACTAATCTAGTTTATGCCATTGTTTAGAAATGGAACCTAGTGGAAGGAATGAAAACCGTATCAATGCACACAATCAATGTAGGGATTTCCCTCCTGCTCAATATAATTATAGTGGAGATGGTGATACAACTGGTGCTGATCAATTTATCACTATACTGGGACAACTTACTAAGGTTATGAATAATAACCTTACTCGTATGGAGCACCCTGATCCGCAATGTGGAGGATCAATGTTAGATAGTTTCATGAGGCAAAGACTGCCAACATTTAATGGGGGTACAAATCCATTAGTAGCTGAGCAATGGATAAACTCCTTAGAGAAAATATTCCACGCCTTGGAGAGTAGCGAAAGGGAGAAAGTTGTCATGGCAGTTTATCACCTAACTAGAGATGCCGATCAATGGTAGTCACTGATTCAAAACACAAAGGAAGATGAAGAAGTATCAAGTATGTAATGGAGGGAGTTTAAGGAAATTTTATTAGAAAAATACTTTCCACATGACCATCGAGCAGATATGGAAAGGCAATTTCTGAGTTTGAGGTAGAAGGAGGATGATAATGTCGCAAAGTATGTGGCTAACTTTACAAGGTTAGCGAGGCATGCTACAGATTATATACGTAACCTGAGAAGTAAGATTGATCGTTTCTTTGATGGGTTGAAACCATTTCTCCGTCGAGCATTAGTCTCAAAAACCTTCTCTTTGTACGAAGATATTGTCTCGTGTGCTATCAAGATGGAAAATGAATTCTATAAGTCTTATGAATTTAAAGAAAAGAAAGAGAAGAAGAGATCTTCTGATCAATCTGGTAATGGAAATAAGGGGAAAAATGGAAAAGTTGAATATCAGTCCTGCAGTAAATGTGGGAAGAAACACCCCGGTACTTTCTTTAAGGGAATGAGAGTCTGTTACAAGTGTGGTGAAAAAGTCCACCAAGCTCATGATTGAAAGGGAAAGAGAGTTGCTGTCAATGTGGAATGATATAATTGTAGAGATATGGGACATTATGCAAATGAATGTCCTAAGCATCAGGGGAACTTACCTTAGAAGAGTCCAAGGGATCAAGTCCAATATTATGCTATCACTACTGCTGAGGTTGAAGCTCCGAAAGACGTGGTGGCAGGTAATTTAATGGTTTCCTCAAGTTTAGAAAATGCATTATTTGATTCTGTATAATCTCATTGTTTCATATCTTCCCAGTTTTCTAAGAAAATTAGATATTTCCAATTTTATTTAACAAGATAATTTTCAGTCAAAACTCTTAAGGGAAGTATCATTGCTACAAAGTTTTGTCAATCAGTCCCCATTAAGGCATATAAATGATCTTTATCTATTGATCTCATCGTCATACCCATGATTGAATTTGATATAATCCTCGGAATGGATTGGCTTTCGGACCATGATGTGAAGATTTATTGTAAGAAGAAGGAGGTTATGATTTTTGATGATGATGATAAGGAACACCTTATATTTAGAGCAGAATTTTCACCACCTAATTCTTATCTAGATCCACCCCCAGTGGCTCTACTAAATTCAATAATCGGGGAGGAAGACAATGAAATAACTATGGGTGAGGAAAGGAATGTTCAAATAGAGGATGTACCTATTGTGAGATAATATGCAGATGTGTTTCCGGAAGATTTTACTGGACATCCTCCAGAATGAGAAGTTGAGTTTTCCATTGATTTAATTCCTGGATCAAGGCCTATATCAAAGACACCTTATAGAATGACCAGTGTGGAATTAGTTTAACTAAAGAAACAACTAGAGGAATTGAGTAATAAGGGATTTATTCACCCTAGTGTTTCTCCATGGGGAGCCTCTGTACTTTTTGTTAAGAATAAAGATGGATCTATGAGGTTGTGCATTGACTACAGGGAGATAAAGGCTATAACAACAAAGAAAAAGTATCCCCTACCTCGCATTGATGATTTATTTGACCAACTGCATGGATCTCAATACTTTTCAAAGATTGAACTTTGATCTGGATACCATTAGTTATGTGTGAAGAAGGAAGACATTCTGAAGACAACATTTCGAACCAGGTACGCGAATTACGAGTTTACAGTAATGCCTTTTGGATTGACTAATGCACCCTCTGTATTCATGGATCTAATGAATAAAGTTTTCAAGGAATATCTCAATGAGTTTGTGGTGGTATTTATTGATGATATCTTGGTATACTCCAAAAGCTACGAAGATCATGAAAGTCACTTGCGCATTATTCTAAAGACTCTTAGAAAGAATGAATTATATGGGAAGTTTAGCAAGTGAGAATTCTGGATTCATGATATTTATTTTCTTGGCCATATTGTCTCTAAAGATGGAATCTCTGTTGATCCTTCTAAGACCAAGGAAATCCAAGAATGGCCAGCACCGACGAGTATAACTGAGGTAGAATTTTTATTGGTTTAGCAGGTTATTATCGACGTTTCGTCCGGAATTTTGCTCGGTTGGCTAACCCATTAACAAAGATCACACGTAAAGGGGTTAATTTTTTTTTTGGAAAAAAGAGTGTGAAGAGTCTTTTGAAGAACTGAAGAAAAGATTATTCAATGCTCCTATATTGACTCTACCATCGGGGAATGATGGGTTCGTTATTTATAGTGATGCATCAATGAAAGGACTTGGTTGTGTCCTTATGTAGAATGATAGGGTTATTGCCTATGCATCATGATAGCTAAAAATTCATGAGCAGAACTATCCTACTCATGATCTTGAGTTAGCAGCTATGATATTTGCTTTGAAGATATGGAGACACTACCTCTATGGTGAAAAATGTGAGATTTATAATGATCCCAAGAGTTTGAAGTATATTTTCTCACAAAAAGAACTCAACGTGAGGCAAAGGCAATGGCTTGAACTACTCAAGGATTATGATTTCATGATACACCACCACCTAGGGAAGGAAAATAAGGTTGCAGATGCTTTGATTAGAAAATATCAGGGAGTTTTGAACATGATGAGAGTGGAAAGGGATCCTATTTTCATGGATCTAGTAAAGATGGATATGGGAATCACCATGCAAGTTGAAACATCAATTTTTTTTCAAATGGTTGCCAAACCATCTCTACTAGAAAGGATAAAGAGTTCTCAGGCCGATGATGAAGAGTTGAAAAAGAAGATTAAAGCTGTGAATGATGGACGATTGAGTGACTTTGTGTATGAAGATGGAATTTTGAAATTTGGGAGGAGACATTGTGTTCCCGATATACCTGATTTAAAGAGGGAATTGTTGGATTATTCTCATAGTTCCAATTTCTCTATACACCCTAGGAGCACCAAAATGTATAGATATTTAAAGGAACATTTTTGGTGGGATAACATGAAGAGGGAGATTTCTGATTTTGTGTCAAGATGTATGGTTTTTCAACAAGTGAAAGCTGGAAGGCAACAGCCTGGTGGAGTATTGCAACCTCTTCCCATACCTGAGTAGAAATGGGATAATATTACGATGGACTTTGTCATGGGACTAACAAAGACTCCTAGAAGGAATGACACAATATGGGTCATTGTTGATCGTCTCACGAAGTCAGCACATTTTCTTACTATAAGAGAAGATCTACCACTTGAACGGCTGACAAGGCTATATATTAATGAAGTTGTGAGACTCATGGAGTACCCCTATCAATTGTTTCTGATCGTGATCCCCATTTTACATCAAGATTCTAGAAATTTTTTCAGAAATACCTAGATACTGAACTTCATTTGAGCACTGCCTACCACCCTCAAACAGATGGACAATCAGAACAGACTATTCAAACCTTAGAAGACATGTTGAGATCATGCTCACTTGACTTTTAGGGTATGTGGGATCAATATTTACCTCTGGTAGAATTTTTCTATAACAATAGCTTCCATTAAAGTATTCAGATGGAACCATATGAAGCGTTATATAGAAAGAGATGTCGCACAACAACCTGTTGGGATGACGTTGGTGAAAGAAAACTTGTAGGTCCAGAACTGGTGGAGGAAACGATGGAAAAGATGAAGGTAATCCAAAACCACATCAAAGCAGCTCAAAGTAGGCAGAAGAGCTATGCTGACAACCGAAGGAAGGATTTGGAATTTCAGGTAGGAGATCATGTTTTCTTAAAGGTATCTCTATGGAAGGGAGTTATATGTTTTGGTAAGAAGGGTAAATTGAGTCCTAGGTACATCGAACCCTTCGAAATTCTAGAATGAATTGGGGCTGTAGATTACCATTTGACAATGCCGCCAAGTCTCTCCAAAGTTCACGATGTGTTCCACGTATCACTGTTGAGAAAATACATGCCTGACCCAATGCTTGTACTCACCTATGAGGAATTAGAACTGGAACCTGATCTGTCTTACTGTGAAGAGTCCATCAGAATTCTTGATACAAGAGAACAAGTCCTGAGAAACCAGACGACTCGTCTGGTAAAAGTTCTATGGAGAAACCATAAGATGGAAGAGGCAACGTGGGAACCCGAGGAACTTATGATGAAGAATCACCTGATTATTTTTATACAGTGATATTATATGAAATTTCGAGGAAGAAATTATTTGAAGGAGGGGAGAATATAACACCCCAAGCTTCCATGGTATGCTTCTCTTTGAATAATACAGTAGCATGTGTTGTACGCAACTTTGAGTTCTAACACACACCACAACCAATCAAACTAGCCGTTATGAATAGTAATACCTAATTTTTGAAATTTTATAAATTTTATATTTCAAAATGGACTTCATTTTTGGATTCAGAATATCAATTATAGCTTAGGGTGAATTTTTGGTATTTTTCTGAAAAACTTCAATTTTTGATGAATAGTGAAACCACTAAGTGGTAGTTTAAAAACTAATTTTTCGTGTAAATGAAACATTACCAATTCTGTGTATTGAATTTAAAAATTTTTACATACATGGTTATCATTAGGAAGAAAAATGTGGTTCAATGAGATGAAAATATTTTTTGGTGAATAGTAACTTTTAAGTTTTATTAATCGCAATTAAAGGTAATTAGTGAAATTTAAGATAAAAATGATATTATAAAAATATAAAATACCTTGACACGTATCCTAACCTTATTGGATGAGTCATGTCCGACCAAGAAAATCCATGGGTCAACTTGGGGACCCCATGGAGCCACTTGGGTAAGAAAATGACATTAATAACTTTTTATTTAAAGTAAAAATAAAATTGTCACAAACATGTGTTGTTTTACTAAAACAATTATTACATGGGGTTATATAAGTTAACTTTTCGACTATAAATATTCATTGGAAAGATAAAAATATTTCCTACATCATGATGTTTTTTTTATAATTTTTAGACATTAAATAAATTAAATTTTTTATGACACCATGACGATGCAGCGATTACCTCATTAATTAATGATTTAAATAAAATGAAAAGATAATGTAAAATCTAAGACATACACTTGTCAAAAACCTATTGTATGGGTGGATTACGAACCCTTATCACCTTATCCTCTAAATATATAATTTTGGGACCTTTGAAATCCGAAAAGCACTTCATAATAATGTAACATTTCATGACTTTCCAAGAGTGCCCCTCCTCTCCTCTTATAAAAGGCCCCCACCTCTACCACCTTATTCACACCTTCAAAGCCATTTGGATCGGCCAAAATCTACCCAAATACTCTTTCAACTTCCCTCTCTTACTCCTAGAAGCCTCACTTTGGGAATAAGTCTTCCCAAGGAAGCCTTTAGCTCAAATAAAAAAAAGAGTTACCAGATTTTAAGGTAATGTCTTCTCTTATGTTCTTTTGTGTTATTTTGCTTCTCCAACCCCTTAAAATATTTTAATTACTTTCTTTTGTAACAACAAAAATATCTTCAATATACTAGGATATTTTTATGAGAAGGATTTGATTTAAACTTACACACACCTTTGTCTAATGGTTAAAGAACATACCGTTTCTGTGGGTAGCGAATTACTGCCTCACGAAACGATGATTGTTCAATCTTATTTTAACACCTCTCATGGTGGCCATTATGATGACACTATTTTTATATATGATATATATTATGTTTATTTTTTCCTTATTATTCTGTATTTTTCATTTATGTCATACCTTTATGATTTCCATTATGGGTAAACGCGATAATTTCATTTTAGGAAGTGCTGACTACCGCCCCCTCAAAGTGATTTGAATCATTAATGCCACATGTGGGACGTATAAGGGATGGAGTAAATGATATTATATATGATATTATACTGGAATTTTAATATACCTTTATATCATTATGATCTCATTCCATTAAATACGAAATAGAAATGAAAGTAGCGTTCATGTGTACGTACGACTTACCGTCTCCATGAATGGTGCATTTCATTTCTTACCTCTAAATGTTATGTAATATTATGAATGAATGTATATAATGGATATTTATGATATATATGATATCTAAATCATGAATATAATTCTGGATATAATGTATATTTTACCACATGAACAACTTGTAATTATAAGAAGTTTATTTTTTACTCAAGTACCAAAGATAAAAAAAACGACCGTTATTAACTTAAATAATTAAATGATGTTCATAACATGGTAATAAGTTATATAAAAGGAATAATGAGCTTGAAAAAGGTTCTTAAGCAATTAGAAATTAACTCTAGTTTATTATTCAGGAGGTTAAAGAATGATCAAGTCAAGTCGGACACGAGGTAAGGGACTTCGTCTCAATCTCCTTTCATTGAGGCATATTTTGTTTTATACACAACTTTCTTTTATACAGTGTATAAACCCCTTTGAATTTTATTTTTATTCAAAAGGAATATTTTTTATACGAAGCGTTTTACTAAACGACAAAACAGAATGTTTTTTTGTACGTATGTGGCGACAACGACTTCTCCGCCGCCGTGACCATTATTTGAGTTTCGACTTCCTCTACAAGCCATAACTTTTTTTAAATGAAAAATAAATACCAAGTTTTAATTTTCTTTTATTTTGGTATTGAAAATGGTTTTTAAAGTGTTTTTATTATATCAATGTGTTGTATTTATATCTTGTGATTGAAATTTGGAAATGTTATGTTTCTTTTATGCATGTTTTATGTGATACGATTATGTTATGGTTTATGATATGTTTAAACCTATTCATATGAGGAATGAATTGGACTTAATAAGCGATGTGTGGATCCCGCTATAGCTCCTCGATGCATCGGTAGGTCTCATGAGACAAACTAGTTTCTTGGCACGAGGCCTTGACAAAATCTTATTTGTAGTCTTGGCACAAGGCCTTGGCTACGTGGTTATGATAGTCTGGCATTATGCATTCCATCATTATGAAAGTGGTTATTAATATTTCATGTGACTATTCGACTAGTAGAATATCCATGTGAATAAGTAAATGACATTATTTCATTTTATTTTGCCATATTATGCTGAAGTTCAAGTTTAAAAGGCTTTTGTTTCAGTTATAAATTGCCTTAAATGTTTATGTTTATTTATGAAAGTTTCCGCTATATTTTTATCCTTACTGAGCATATGAGCTCACCCCTTTCAATGTTTTAATTTTTCCAGGATGTGAAGAAGTATTTTTTAAATGAACTGTAGGGATAGTATGAGGGGATTTGAAGACAAGATGTTGTTGTAGTTTTGTTTTACTTTATGATGTAATGTAATGTTTATTAATGTATCTAGTGTTTCCAAGGATACTAAACTAATCGGTCTTTTGAGACTTGATCTTTTGTGATCATTCCAATGTTATGTAATAATGCACAGACTCTGGGTAACTGGGGTAGGGGCGTTACATCGCTCGTGTATACATGTGGACTACCACGTCCACGAAGTATTGTGATTCATGTTTCATGTAAAAAATTAAATGATGACATTAAATATGTATATAATTAATATATATATATATATATAATTTATATCATTATTAATATTATGGATATGATGGACCCATGAGCAAGATGCATGGGCCAAAACTATGGAACCGAAAGTTACATGAAAAAAAACTATTCACACATGGAAACAAAGATTTTAACAATAAATTATAAATAAAAGGGTTTAAAAATGTTATATGTGGAACATTTATGATATTATATGTGTTTATATTTTCATGTTATAGAAGTATAATAAATTTAATTTTTTTTACAAGATGGTAAAAGCACTTGAAAATTAATTCCTTCATGAGGTAAAAGTTTATTTCACAATCCCATCATTATTAAAGATTGTTTTTGATTAAGTTTATATTTAGAGATTTATATCATATTTATATATGGAACCCAATATATATTTTTATTATATTTTTATTTATTTATATTATATTTATTCCTATAATTTTCCTCTATCTATGTTCTTAGAAGTTTGAAATAATGTTTTTATGGAAAACACATTTTTTTCTTTCAGTTATGAATTTTTTTGTTCCATGATAATATTTTCTTAAAAAAACTAATTAAAGTTTTTAATAGTATAAAATGATTTATTAAATTAATTTGTATCGATGTGTTACTTTTTATAACAATACTTAAAAGGAATCTTTTTTCATTTTCCAAACGTGGCAATTTTTTCCGAAGGATTGAACGAAATATTTGATTTATCAATCACCAGATGAAATATTTTTATCACCATAATGACTAATATTTTCTTTTATTATCCCATTAAAGGCTAAAATATTTATTTCTAAATATAATTTATTTCCAAATATTTTACAAATTCATTGATTTTGAAAATGTGATTTCAAAATGAAAAGGGTATTTTAATAAATAAATGTTCCAGTGATATTTTAAAATTATTTTCATCCATGTAAAAATACTTTGATTAATAATATGATTTTATGAGTTTATAATATAATTTTAACATCCACTATATTTTTTTGATGTATTACGATTAGTTTAACTAGGGAAATTATTACAATTTTGTAAGCTAGTTCATCCAATACAATAAGATATTGATAATTAAAAAATTATTTTGTTTTATTATTTATTTATATGATGAATTATATAAAACTATTATGTGATTAGTGGAGCCCAAAAATATATAGCATTTCGATGTAGTGGAATCCCTCTTGAGACAAAATAGGCTAGTTATCTCTCTAAGGCCTTAGTCATTTATGTATGATGTTGTGAAATTTGGCCTCTACGATAATTTAATATGTATGAAATTATGAATTCCCCAATTATGAAATAAATGATTAATTTCCATGTGATTATTATAATATATTTTTCATTCATGGATAAGCTTAATTCTCATTTTATTTTTTATAATTCATTATTTTATCATCATTTATTCCTACCATATTATTTCTTCATTGTTTTCTCTATGATAGCTCCCACTGTATGAATTCCCTTACTGAGAATCTAAGATCACCCTTTTATTTATTTAAATTCCCCACCATGTTATAAATTGTAAAATGATATATATTAAATAATATTCTTTAGGGAATAAAAAATTCAATAAAAATAATCATGTTCTATTTTATGTTCTCATATGTAATATGATATTAAAAAATGTATCTACTTTAGAAAGACCACAAAAACCATTGGTCCTTTGGGATATGATAAATTGTATCTAGTTCCACTATAGTAAATTTTCACCATCTCTAGGATAATAGGGTTTTGGTTTTTATAGTTTATATCAGATGAATTTAATTAGAATCCAAGGGAACGATATTTATAAAAAACATAGACTAAGGAACATAACCCTAGGAATAAACTTTATAACATGTTTATTTATATCATAGTATCATAATTTATTGGTAGGGTAGATATTTTAATTATTTCATAGAAATGGATCCTTTTATAGAAACTATATATAGACATGGTTTTAGAAAAGATACATATAGGGGTAATAACCTCTAAAAGAGTTGGTTGAGTATATCTCAGCCATTATTCTGGTGCATGATGAATGGTCCATTAATATGCACCTTGTTTGACACCCTTAAGGGATATTATCTGTTTAATTCAGATTTTCATACCAATACATTATGAAATATTTGAAAATATGTTTATTATTTTAGAATATTCAAAAAAAAAACAAGATTACAATTAAAATATTATCTATGCATAAATTTTCAATTTATGAAAAGCGTGTCACTAGTTTTAAGATTATACGTTATTTTTTATAATTTTATTATCGAATCTGGTGAATGAAATTATTTATAAATGGAAACAATCATAAGTAATGAACAATGTATCCATGAACATAATACACATAAGGATTACTACCCTGGTCATGATAATGAAGCAAGAGCTAGAGCCATAACTGAACAAATTATAATTATATTGATGAATCTGTATATGGCTATGACAAATTAAATTTCCTACATAGAGAAGCCTACTAATCTGAAACATGGTGTAAAAATTATGACCATTTCATGTAATAATAACCCCCACTATTAAATATAACCACAAATCCATTAGTATAGGAGCAATAGATATGTTCCTAAGAAATTATATTTCTTTATTTGGTAAGTAATGAATGATAGAAGGTTTCCATGGAAGTATATAATATATGAGGGGATGTGGATTACTGGTGGTCATTGATACAAAACAAAAAGGATGTGAAGTAAATATAGAGGATGACATGGAAGGATATTAAGGTATATTTATTGTAAAAATATATTCCTCATGATAAATGAGTGGATATGAAGAGGAAATTACTATGTTTATAAATAATGGATGAAAATAATGTTTCTATTTATGAATCCAACTTTAAGAGGATAGAAATACATGATACAGACTACACACACAATCAAATGAGTAATATTGGTAATTTCATTGGTGGTCTAAATTCAATACTTTGAAGGTAAATTATATCTCAAAAAATCTCATCATATTAGCATACATGATAATGTTTTATTACGATACAGAAATAATTCTACAAATCTTGTAAATTTGAAGGAATTTCATAGAACTAGATGATTACTAGGCACCTTGTGAAGTAAAAAAAATAGATAAGGTGTAGAAGAGAATGGGGAATTTCCATAAAGTGTTAATTGTGGAAGGAATAACCATGATACATGTCTAAATATAAAATTAGTTTTCTTCATCTATGGAGAGAAAGGAATCAATCTTATGAATGAATGGGTAAGAGAGAATTCATCAAAGAATAGTGATTTAACTATAAAGAGATGGGACACTATTTCAACCAATTCCCCAAATATCAATGGAACTTAACATAGAATATTTCAAGGGGTGATGTCCAAAGTTATGAAATTATGAAAACCAAATACGAAGTTACTAGTGATATGTTGGTTGGTAATTTAATCATAATAGAAAATTTTTATAATGATTAATTCAATTCTGGATCCTCACATTCTTTTATATCTTCTAAGTTTTCAAAGGAAATTAAATATTTCACTAGAACACTAAGAAGGGAGTTATAAATAAATACTCCTAGAGGAAATATTATTAAAATGATGATATGATAGTATATCCATATTATAATACATGTAATCACAATATACAATAAATTATTATTATACTTATGGTATACATTGAAATAATCCTTATTATGGAATTTATTTCATAGTATAATGAAAAAAATTGTTTCCAGGAGATGGATATCACATTTTTGATGAAGATATAAAATTAAAAGTATTTATAATAGAGACTTCATTATCTGAAGCATTCTTAGATCCACCCCTAATAACCATCCTTAATGAAATAATGTGAGAATAAGAGAAAAAATCCCATGTTTGGGAAATGTGACTATAGGATAAAGGATGTTCTTATTATGAATGAATATATTGACATGTCTCCTAAATAACTACCTAGAAATACTATTTTGAATTAAGTTGAGTTTTTTATTGAACACACCCCAGGTGAAAATTAATTATTAAAAACTCTTTATAGAATGGATAACATGTAGTTTCTAGAGTTAAATTAGAAACTACAAGAGTTGTGAGATAATGGATTCTTATGAAAAACTATTTTATATGGGGATATTCTAATATGTTTATGAAAAATAAAGATTGAACTATGAGGACATGAAATGATTATAGGGAAAAAAATTCCATTACTATGATGAGAAAATATAATTTTCCTCATATTTATGACATGCTTGATCAAATTAATGGAGGAAAATACTTTTCAATTATTGGTATTCATTTTGGGTATCCTAAATAATGTTTAAGGAAGGAAGATATTCCAAGTAAAAAATTTCATATGAGGTATGGAATTTATGTGCTTATATTAATACCCTTTACAATTATTAGTACACTCACTATTTTTATGCATCTAATGAAAATAATGTCCATGGAATATCATAATGATTTCATTATGGTATATATTGATTATATCATGGTATAATACAAGAATTCTATAAAGATAAAATGAGTAATTTATGAATCATTCTTATTACTTTTAGTAAAAAGGATTTATATTGAAAAAATTTCATGTGTAAATTTTGAATTTATGATGTTCATTATCTGGTTTATCTTGTATTTATGGATTGAATATCGGATGAAACATCAAAGATAAAGATAGTAAAATAATGCCCTATGCTGAAAATCATAATATGGGAATGTATTTTTCTTATTTTATCAGGTTACTATCAGTGTTTTTTAGAATTTTCTTAAATAAAACTTATTAACAATGTTTACACGTAAAGGGTTCTATTTTATATAGATAGAGGAATATAATGATTTTTTTGAAGAATAATAATAGTTTAATGAGTGCACTAATGTTGTCATTATCATTATTAGGGGATAGATTTGTTATATATTGTGATTCTTCAAATAAAGGAATTGGACGTGTCCTTATTCATAATGATAAATGCATTTCCTATGCATTAAGGCAGTTAAAGATGCATGAAAAATCTATCCTACACATTATCTTGAGTTAGAATCCATAATCTTTTCCTTAAATATATTGAGGAATTAACTCTATAGAAATTGTTTTGAGGTATATAAAGATCACAAGAGCCTCAAATACATATTATCATAGACAAATATCAATATGAGGTATGTAAAAGGGCTAGATATACTCAAGGATTATGATTTATCAATACACTACCACAATGTCATGGATAATAAGGTAGATGAAGTGTTGTGTTAGAAAGACCATGGAGTTGTGATTATGATATGAATTGGATTGAATTATTTATTCACGAATGTAGTAATATGGATATGAAAATTAATAGGGAAAGTTAAATATCACTCCTCGTCCAAATTATTTCCAAATAATTCTTATTGGAAAAGATAAAAAGTTCCCATATCAATTATAAGAGTTGAAAAAACAAAACAAAATTTGTTAGTAATGGGAAATAAGAGTATTTTGTTTATAAAGATGGTGTACTAATATTTATAAAGAGGATATGTGTTCCAGTAATACCTGAGGTAAATTTATTATTCTTATTTGAATCTAATAACTCAAATTTTTCTATACACCATGCATGAAAAAAAATTTCTCACGATCTGAAGGAATAATTTTGGTGGGATAATATGAAATGGAAAATAAAAGTCTTTATATTCTGATTCACGGGTTTTCAATATGTAAAATCTATGATAAAACATCCAAAAGGAGTTAGGAATCCTCTAACTTTTCTTTTTTTAAATTTAGTTATATTAATATTATCATTATTACTAAATTTCCAAAGACTCCTAGAATGAATAATAAGATATGGGTTATTATTTATCACCTTATCGAGTCTGTAAATTTTCTTACTATATGGTATTATTAACCTACTAATCAACTTTCATGACAATATATTAATGATGAAATGAATTTATATTTTTAATTCACCTAGTGAAAATTATCTTAGGGTGAAATTTTGATATTTTTTAGAAATAATTGGTTTTTTATAATAATGAAAATTAAATATTTTACTAAAAAAATACTTTTATAATCCCTGGTTTTTTATGAAAAGATAATTTAATGAAAAAAAATATTAATTAAGTAAAATAAAATAAATAAAGGACGTTCATTCAAATGATAAAACATCCAAAAGGAGTTAGTAATCCTCTACCCTTTGGTGGGATAATATGAAATGGGAAATAGAAGACTTCATATCATGATTCATGAGTTTTAAATGTGTGAAATCTAAGATAAAAAATCCAAAAAGGAGTTAGGAATCTTATAAATTTTCCTTTTTTAAATTTTAGTTATATGACTATGATCTTTATTACTAAATTTCCAAATACTCCCAGAAAGAACAACATGATATGGGTTATTATTGATCACCTTATCGAGTCTGCACATTTTCTTAATATAAAATATTATTAACATATTGATCACAATTCAAGAAAATATATTAATGATTACATGAATTTAAAATTTTAATTCACCAAGTCAAAATAATATTAGGGTGAAATTTTGATATTTTTTAGAAATAGTTGATTTTTTTTATAATAATGAAAATTAATGATTTTACCAAAACATCACTTTTATAATCACTTGAATGATTATGAAAAAACAATTAAAAGACCAAATATATATTAGATATGTAATATAATTCATACTATAATATCTGAATGAAATTATAAATATATTCATTCAAATTTATAAATCTAATATTGTTTTATGTAAAAAACACAATTTTATTCTTTTTAATTAATAAATTATTTAAATGTTTCCTTTTAGTGTTGGATAGGTTTTTAATAAAAATTAGTCTCATTTTATTGAACATAATATAACTAATTCCTTTGGGTTAAATATTATATATTATGTATCATTTATCATTTTTATTCTTAGAACATTCATTTTTCAAAATAATGATTTTTTGTTGCGTTTTGCGCACTTATATTAAAATTAATTTATTTCAAAAGTATAAATTCAATCTTTTTAAATGGATTAAATATTTATAATATTAATTGTTAATATTATTTAATATGTTCCTCATAATTTTTTTTCATAATAAATTATAAAAATAGTAAGATAAATTACCCCAATTAGAGTTAAAACGGGTTTATTAGAGGGGTGAATCTAAGAGATAATGGTAGTACTTCAATTTAATCTTATATAAACCTCATTGGTTGGTGGGATTTATACCTTAACCTTATATTAATAAAATATTTTTAAATTTAAGACACTTTAACATGAACAATTCTTTATGTTATGTTCTCTTCGGTAATTCAAACTATAATCATTCCCTCAACTATAAAAGGAAAACTTCTATACTATCTTCCTCAAACATATTGAGCCATATATATCAAAAAATACCTACCCAAATACCTTTCCATACATCCTACCCAGGTCCTAGAGGATTTTTTTATCAAAAAATTACCACCCTATATGGATTTATAAGTAATCCAATTGTGGTATTTTGAAGAATATGTATATCTATAACTGAGTGTTTTCATTTTACTTCCTCTTCTACTTCCATTAAATATTCTATATCCATGCACATATAATTACATAAATATATTAATAATAAGAAAATTTTAATATCTTTTTGGAAGAACCCAATTTTATATTTTTTCCATTATATGGAAATATAATATATCATTTACCTTCTTACCCTTTCACTCATTAAAAATGATAATGTCATTCAAGTGTACATGTGGACTACCACCTCCATGAAATGATGTGATTAATCATTCATTAAAAATATTCAATATTAATTATAAATATTTATATAATGAATATATATAACATACTTATTTCATTATTAACATTATAGAGATAATTAAACCATGAGAAAGACGCAAGGAATGAAACTACTAAATGAAAACATACATGATAAATGAAGCATTCAACTCCTGGAAATGGGGATTTTTATAAATAATTACTAATAAATAGGTTTGTATTATTATAAGTGGATTATAAAGGATATTATAAGTATGAATATAGTACCACTATATAAGTATAGTAAATTTAAATGTATTATATAGAGGGAAATAATCACTTTCAAAGAAAGTAGGACTTGAGGTGAGCGTTTATTTCACAATCTCATCATTTTTAAGGATTTTTTATGTTTAAGTTCCCATAGAGGTAATTATATGTTATTTATATTTTAAAACAAATATTTTTTATTATACTCTATTTATTTCTATAAATTATAACATTTACTATTACATTTCTCTCTCTATGTACTCAATTTTTTATAAAAATGGGTTTATAGATAAACATCTACGGTTTTTATTACATTAGAAATTTATTTCTTCCATGTACAAAATTTCTTTAATATTAATTCAAGAATGTTTTTAATATTAAGAATTTATTTATTAATGTAATTTTTACACATTTCTGACATTTAAAAAAAATATTTTAAATGATTCTTATTTTGTATTAGAAACAAGTATTTTTTTACTAATGGTTTAAACAAAATATTCATTTTTAAGTACACCACATGAATAAATTTTCAAAAAAACATTAAATCTATTTTATTTGATAAATAGTGTAAAATTTTCCACATTTCTTTACCAATATAATTTTTTCATACTATTTTGGAAATTTTTAAATTTTAAATAAGTTATCTCAAAATGAAAAGGATATTTTCCTCAAGAAATGTTCATGTGTTCTACTAAATTTATTTTTATATGTCAACATACATTGATTAATATTTTCCTTTAATGAGGTTATAATATAATGATAAATACTACCATATTTTTATAGATGGATTATGATCAGTTTGAATGGATAAATTATTGAAAATAATTATACTAGTTCTTTTAATATGGACAATTATTTATTATTATGTCATATAGATTAAGGTGTATTTATTTATTTGTATGATGAGTGAACTGGTATTATTAAGTGATTGGTGGATCCTAGAATTACATAGCTCCTTGATGCGTCAGTAGGCCTCATGAGTCCAAAAAGGTTGGGTAGTTATCAAAGAAATTACACATTTATGTATGATTTCTTGGGATGAGGCGTCGATAGTAAGTTCAAAAAGTACTCCATTATGCATTCCATCATTATGAAATAATTTATCAAAGTCTATGTGAATATTCAAATAGTTATATCAAACATGTAAAAGTTTTAATCTCATGTGAATTTTTATATGAAATTATTTTATAATAATTTATTCCTACCACATTATTTATACCTTATTTACTATATAATAACATATGATGTGTGAGTTCACTTACTAAGTATCTGATCTCTCCCTTTTAGATTTATTCCATTCCACATGATGCTAGTAAGTGAACTATGATTGATATGAAAGGATATTATATATAGATAAAAATTATTAAAAAAAATACTATATTGAATTTTATGTTTTCAAATGTAATATGGGATTTATGAATGTATATAGTTTACCAAGGTTAGTAAACTATTTAGTACCATGGGATATGATTTCCTATATCTAGTTCCATTATAATAAAGTACCACATACTGTAGGATTTTATATTTTATTTTGTGAAAAATACTATCTTAAAATCATAGTTTATAGGATCAAAATAAAATGGGAGTCAAGAGAATATGGCAAGGGGTAGAAAGGGAGATATCGTAGCAAGGATCAGTGTGATGAAAATCCCCCAAATAGACAAAATCAGTGGGATGAAAAGTTAAAAATAATGGGGGAGGGTTTTAACCTCCCCTATTCTTACAATATAAGGAGAATAAAACCCAAGAGGTTTCTAAAATTTTAAACCACAAAATAGATCACATATACCCCTAAAAAGGTATAGAAATCATATCTTGGTGTGACTATGACGGTCATAGGGTGATCATTCTCTTGGAAAAAGGGAAATCCCTTAGTGAGACTAATTCATGGAATGAGTAAGAGGGATGAAACATGAATTATCCTTTGAAGAACCACAATATGAGGCCCAAAAATTTTAATCATTAACTCCTCATATTTTATGGAACAATACCCTCCCTAAATCCCTTCATTACAAAATCTAAGGTTCATTGTGTGATATGGGTCTGTATCTAAAAACCAGTAATGGGTTTGAGGTGTACTGAACCCAATACATTTCCCACCCAATAACCCAAAAAACCCATTAAGACTCAAAACATGTAAAAACATATTATTGAGATGTTCTAATTCATGAAATTCCAATACAAGTCACAATTCTTGAAACATCATCGTATCCCAAAATAAAAATATTCACCCTCAATTCCACTAGCATGCAATGATAAATGTTGATACAATAATATGGGATTGGGCAAACATTGTTAATCTATTTTTAAATCTATTGAGTTCGTGGTTGGAATGGAATTATTTGAATAAATAACTTGTGATATGGTATGTGGACATGCCTATGGTGAGTTGTTTCTCATGGTTCAAGATTGTTTAGTGGGATATATATTTGTGTATATTTCCAAGAGTTGTGTTACTTATTGGAAGTCTGATGTAACTTATTGTGTGTGATAACAAGGTTTTATAGTCCCACTCTATCTCTAGCATGGAGTGGAGAGGGGTGATTGGACTACTTTAGATTTATTTTATCACATTTTTTATAAACTCATATATGTATAGATATTATCTAGGGACACCATTGTTGGTTGACTACTGAGTTCAAAATCATATCATTCTAAGGCCCTCTATGACACATACAATATTTATGGTTCTGAATTTAGGAATGGGAAAAAATTAAATATTTAGAAACTACTAGTTAGTGGTGTTATGTTTGAAAAATCATGTTGTATTTGGCTTTTTGAGTCAGACCAGGAGGATCAATGGAGCTGATATGGGGCTATCATTTTATGTTTTTAGAATTTTATATTTGTCATCAGCCCATGAATAATCTAGTTTTTTTATATTACTGGAATGAACTTGTATATGTTTATTTTTTCACACCAAGAGATATATTTATATTTATTATATTGGATTTATGTTTACATATTTACCTATTATTCGTTTCCTAGAATTTTCTATTTTCAAAGAGGTTGTATTCTTCCCACTATCTCCTCGTAGCCTTTTAATTCTATTTGGATATCTCTAGAATATGTGGAGGTGCTTCTATGGTTCATGGTACTCTAGGATATGAGTTGATTGAGTGGTTGGGTTTGAGGAATCCATAATGTAATTAATGTCCATCCTGATTATACTATCATTAGGTAAATGGAAATTAGGTTGGTATACTTACTGAGTTTGAATTTTATACCTTATTAATAAAATTGAGGGTTAGTTATAGGTCATTTCAAGATTATTCCTATGTATATTATTTTTTTCATATAATTTTAATACATTTATTTTAAGGGTTTCATATACCATATTAATATGATTTTTATGGATATGTGTTAATATAATTTGGTTTTAATTTGGGTTAGTAACACAATATATATGTTGTGTAAGTTGTTACAGACTAAGTTGGTTTGAACATATTGATTTGGTGGAAGGGGAAAATTATTCCAAACTAAATCATTATAAGAATGTATACATGTATATGGAATATATGAGATAAGATAGTGATATTGAATCCACTTAGAAAATAAAAAGTGTTGGATTCCATCAGAGGTGACACTTTTCAAGAAATCAATCATCAAACTGGGTAGGCCATACCAAAGTCTGGTGCCCCTATATTATATTGTATAAGAAATCCATGTAATTATGTGACCCTAACCATCATGTACATTTTCATATAGTGTTTTCTTTTGGATACACATACCTGGGAAACCATAACCATTATGACACTAGAGGAATATATTTGAGTGAATTTATATTTTTGGTTACGATAATGAGTTGTCCACCCAACTATTAAAGAGTCATATATGACATGAATGAAGTTATTTTCTATTATATTGAGACATAAATTATAGAATTTCATTACTATTTAAAGTCATGATGAAATATGGATCTTCTACCACTAATAGATATGATTAAATTTAAAAGGTTTCATCATTTTAGTGGGATAAAATATGATAAAGATCTTTATTAAATTAATGTAAAACATGATACTCATCTGAGAAAAAAAAGTGTTGTATATTAATGACATCATCATTATCAAAAGTGAATTTAAGATCAATCCAATTATTAATAATCCTATTGTAAGAAAATTATTGGGTTTGCATAAAATTAATAAATCATTTTTAAGAATGGAAAAAATTATATGATTTATAGAAACACATTACTAAGTGACCTAATGTTAATTTTGTTAAAAATTTAGATCTATAAGATTATGAGTAACATAGAATGGTTCACTTAATGGTTCTATTAATACTTTTTATGGTCATGGAATTAATTTCGTAACAATCATTTGATATTTTCTAGCAATGTAAATGAGTTTAATAAAATATTTCTCTACATTATAATTTTATCAATGATTAGTGAACTAAGAAATGATATTCCAAGGATACATTGTTTTATTGATAGTATAAGTGGGTAAAAGTTCAAAACAACAAAGTAATCTTAGTTAGAAAGTCAAACATTGAATCTCCAGAATATACAGTCAATGTCATTGAAAAATATTGGCAGTTCCATAAAGGAAGGAATTTTTTTCCATGTGATAGAATTATTTAGGGTTAATATTATATATTAGTTTTATAGAAATCAATTATTAATTTTTAAGTGAATACGATACCAAATGTGTGTTTAGGAAATGTTTTCAGTATATAGGATTTGAAAATAAAGGTACAAATTAATGGAGTTTGTTGTCTGTATTTAGAAGAGGAAATAATGGCATTTTATTTATAATGTTTAATATAAAAAATTTATAAATATCATATAGATTATTAAATGTATTTATATATTTATCTTATTTTTCTTATTTGATAATATAATTTGTTTTTAAACAAATATTTTTTAGAAACAATATTTATATTTGAATTAATATACATGTTTATAACTTATTATATTATATAACATGGAATATGGGGAATAAATTTTTTTATAGGTGGTAAAAGAGTTTATATTTTAATTTTTTAAAAGACAAGGAATATGATCTGGACATCGTTCAATGTTATATTATAAATAATAGTGTTCCACTAAAGGGAATTTTTTTAAACACATAGAACACTGTAAAGGATATGAATATAACATGTTATTTATTAAATATTCCCACTCAAGTAAATAAGTGTTATATCCCCAAACTATGATGGTTTTATACCTTTTCATTTCATTTTGAACTTAATATAGTGCCTAATAGGTTTGTGGTAGTATGTTTCGACTTCAATAAGTTCAAAATTAACAAATAAAAGATCATAAAAGTAAAAATGCACCGTGAATGTGACTTTATATCAATAAAATAGGTTAGGTTTTGTTGATAAATAATTAATTTAAATATTTATAATTCCTAGAAAATAATTTTAAGGAAACATTTTGATGGAAAATTCTCCATGGATCATTATGATAAACCCAAAAAGCGTTCTATGTCGACAAAAAATGTGTTACCATCATAATATTTAATTTTTTTGAAGTTGAATGAGTTTTAATAATGTGTTTAATAAGTTGAATATTTGGAATATGACTCTTAAGTATCACCATTATTAAAGATTTATTTCTACATAGGCATTACCCATTAATGAGTTTAGTGGGAGGGATTTTATTAGGCGGTCACCTAGAAATGTTGTAGAAATTATTTAGAGATGTAATGTGTTTAAAAACCACAAAAAGTGTTGAAAATAGAAGGATTATATAGAAATATATTACATAATATATAATGAGACAATCACTTATATTGGGTTTCTTGTCATTCCTAAAGACATATAAAAATATTAAATTCATCATGTTCCATAAAAAGTTATTCTATAATTTATCATTCATTCATGTTGGATAAATATATTACATGATGTTTTTTGATAATTTACTTCCCAAATTATTGCTTCAAGTTATCCCTAATGAATATATTTCATTAAGTATTATACCTTGTGATAAAATGTTAAGGCAAGCATAACTAGGATCCTATATAGGGATATAAAAAATTATAATGAGGTCTAAAATAGGATTCATTCATTAAAATACCGATGAATTATATAAAATGGATTGGTATACAGTATGTATTTTGTATAATAGGTGTGTTTGTTTCATATTTTTATTTCACATATACATGAGGTTAGTGAGATACCTAACAAGAGAACCTACATATATTGATAACTTTCTTTTGAAATCCTTTAAGCTTAGCTAATGAAGGGGTGGTTGGGTATTTTTATAATAATATAATCAGTCATAGATTGACCAATATGGGATTTTTCTATTATATAATGAGAGTGAAATATAGAACCATAATTAAGAAAGAGTGATGAATTATAAATTCTTACCTAAATAATACATATGAATTTATTATCTAATTTGGTGAGGGGAATGTGATGTTCTCATCTACATAGATGAATAACCTGTGATATATTGATAAAACTAGTTAACAAAAACATATATATTCAAGAATATATGTGTCAAAACCCAACCTTAATTTTATATATCAATTTATCTATTTAAATCTTATGGAATCATATTTTTTTTCAAGATTTTTTTAGTAAACATTTTGAGATTTATGTATTTTTTTAATCTATGAAAGGTTTAGGTTAAACCCTATGAGTACCTTTACACAAAGCCCTCTAAAAAATCATTTTCTTATTTCATAGTTTAGTACACATGGGTAAGACATAGTTGTGTCAAAAACATTTATATCCTTGGAGATATATTGTGAGAACTTGGTGGATAAGGGTATTGGTGCACATCTTATCCATGGTTATAGGAAACTATGTGGTAAGTATGAAAATGGGTTATGGAATTTCATAAATCATTTTTGTTTTGTTTTTACATTGTTTCCTTAACTGTACGAACAAACAGTGTGAGGTACTAGAAGAGTCAGGTAGATAATGCATGGTTGGAATATTGTTTACCAAACTATCTAAAAAATCCTTGAGAGTGTATAAGATATTAGAATCATTAAAATCATTATTCTACTCTAACTCATTTTAATACCTAAGACAACCCCTCTCCAAAAATTTTATGTGAACAACTTGGGATTCATCCTCCCTTTCATTCCATATATCCCTAGAGAATTTTCTTGTCTTTTAATCATGGGTTATGTCTAATTATTTTATGTAAGACGCTTTGCTCCTCTGTTTTTTAATCTCCTCTTATTCCTTATTATGTTTGTCTCCCACCTATTTGTGTTATATCTTGTAAAAACCACAGGGTGAATGTTTTTACCATGTTTATTGTGTTTCTTATTCATAATGGTTTGTTGATCCTCTTTTGGTTTATGCTCATCCCATATCTAAAGAACAAAACCATTCACCTTAATTTTTTGGATGGTTTCATTATTTTTTAAACCTTAATTTAAGAACCATATATTTATTGACTATTTATACTAATTTTTCCATGTCAATTAATAGTATTAGATTTTTTAAGAGATTATTTTAATTGAAAATCAAGTTCTACATGATTTTCATTTAAATACAACGGTGTTCCCTTTAAATGTTTTACTATAAATCCTTTTTATTCCACATTGAACAAAGAATCATTGTTGAAATACATAAATGGAATTTAATAATGAAATTTTATTTCTTAATAGGTTATAGTTTTATCAAATTTTGGTTTTGAAAGGAAATTTTAACTTTTGAGGATGAATTGGTTCTTTTTAATGGTATGTTCTAACATGGTATTAATAGAATGATTGAATGGACTGCTTATAACATTTGAAGTATATTATCATTTAAAATGATCCTTTGAATATTTCCAATGATTAGTTTGTTTTTAAAAGTACAAGAGTGAACTTGGTATAGATTACATTAACTATGGTGATGGTGTTGATAATAAGATGTTATTCCTAAGAGGAGTGCTCGAGGGTGAAGCTTATATGTGACTCATGTTTTTTTAATTAAATGAATTTATTTTTATATAATTTATTGAAAAAATTTAATATATCACCCACATTTAACATATATAGTGATAACCAAGAGTATCTAGTGGAATTTCCTAGAACAATTATTTCACTAGATTTGGATCAGACTATTTATTGTGTCCCTTAGTATGGACTTGCCTCTACTTTGGGAGTTACCCCTCAGTTAGTATAGGTAGGGAATGACTATGTGTTAGGGTTGTTTTATTTCATTAGGTACACCCATATGAATGATATCATTCTAGTATGTTCTATAATATACCGACATCTCCTTGGTTCTTGCTTGATATATGGTATCTATTAATCTTATAGTGGTTGTTATTCTCTATTTTTGTTCTAATAAATGATGTGCTTCATTTACATTATACTTAACTAATTTTTTTGTCCTTATTATTATTAATATTATTATTACTCCATTTTATCTTTATAACACATTCATCTTAAATAAAAATATTAATTTGTATGGAGGAACAAGGTGGTGTGGGAGAAAAACATGGATTCCATGATGGTGAAGCTTCTGGGAAGATGCCCAGTGAAGCACTATCATTATGGTAGGATCGATAGAAATATATAACCAAGAATATTGGATATAAATAAATCGTCTAACATGATAGGAGACAAGGTAGGGTATCTATAAACCCTTCCTTTGATGTTGTCGGTCCAAAAAATATTTTTCATAGGTAGTTAAAGTTGTCGCTTTTTTGTCCTCATATGATTTTAAAACACCACCACCTCAATGTGTGATCAATAAGGGAAAAGTTTATCATGTTTTATAAAATTAGAATGATGAATAAGAATGGGTCAACCTCTCTATATATTCAATCAATGCAATAGTTCTCATCAAAAAAGTTAAAAATCATTCGATATTCAACTATCTGACTAAAAGAATTGATGATGTATGGGTATTTGAGGAGTGTAAAATGAAAGAAATGCAGAGGGGATACTATCATGTGGTATTCTCCTCAGATTAATGAAAGAGAGGTCAAGGTGCATGGTATCTACCTACCTAATTTCATGCTTCATAAACATTCAGGAATGGGACATGAACTTTGACCCTACCAATGTTTTGAATTCACATGCTCAGATATGGATCAGAATCATTTGGTTGAAATGGATCTCCTAGAATCCACGAATTTTATGGGACTTTTATTCATCTATGAAAAACCCCATTGGCATGGAAAAATAGACTGATTGTACACGATTTCATCATTATTCATAGATATTAGTGGAAGGGTACATGTCCAACACCCCTGTTGAAGAAGTGATACTCACAATAAGGAATGACAACATGAAATTGGAAATTTAGTATGATAGGAATACATGATTCTTCCTTGGATAAAAATTATTTGGCCATTTAATTATTGAATGTGATAGAGATAAATAATTAAATTATATAACTTGAAATGCCAACATGGAAAAAAATTTCCAAGTATGAAAGGTAAGGACAAGCTAACTCACCCTAATTCTCAATTCACTACTATGGATGATACCTCTAAAGAGAAATAAAACAAGGACCTAAATGGTAATACTTAAAGAGAAATAGTGGATTATTTTGTTGGTCATTATGTTTATCCATCAAGTGAGATAAATGTGAATGATTTTGAGAGATAGGTTCAAGTGTATCCCTCTCCTTCTAATTTGCCTCCCTATCCAAGTGAAGGAACACCATCTATTGATGTGGTCCATAAACCAATGGAAAAAATTACATCAAGTTCATATGAAACATCCATTGTGGAAGCCTCTCATGCTATTAAAGTGACCCTTCCCAACTAAAGGTGTTACCTCTACCTGTGTGACTAATTCCTCCATGGACTAAACTAAATAGAGGGAGGAACCTACTCTATATAGGACCAATGCCATAGGGTCCCTTGATGCTGAGTATGTAATCCTGGAAGGCACTAACTCCCAAGTGAAACATAGTGAAGTGGTTCATGATGGAGTCATATAGGTCGAATCATATCCCACTCCTTTTGAGTATATTCATTAAGATCAGGTCTCCGATAGAGCCAATATGGATAAACCCTTTCTTTAGACTCATCCATCTAAGATCTATATAAGGCCATCTCACATTATAACACCCTGACCCCAGAATCTAGGATCTGGTGAATTATTTTAATACATTTTCCTAATTATAAGGAATCAAGTCCTGAAGGACCGATCAGTTTAGTAGTCTTGGAAACAAGATACATACATAATTTCAATATTACAACTTGAAAAGAAAAACAACACTAATTTATCCCATTAGAAACATCCAGGCTTCCAAGATTATTCCTGCAAGTCACTCATAACTAAATTATTCATATCCTAGGAAAATGAAACACGAGAAATGGGTGAGCTCAAACGATCAATAATATTAAGCAATATATCAGAAGATAATATAAACATTAGGCATGGTGAATAATTTAAAACACATGCCTTTAAAAATAATAAACTTGAACACTTTATGGCAGGAATATGAGCTGAGTAAATAATTCCATAATAAAACATAGTCATGGGTATTATAATAGTCGAATAACCAAATGAAATATCAATATATGATCTCATGATGATGGAATGCATACTACCAGACATTCTGAAATATTTTTTCAAGGCCTCATCCAAGACGTCTAAAAATGATTAAGGCCTCGGCCAAAACCATAAATCAAAAATTGGGAAAGGCCTTGGCCAATTCCACGTCTAATTATCTCATGAGACCTACCGATGCATTGAGGAGCTATAGCGGGCTCCAACCGCCACTTACTAAGTCCAATTCATTCCTCATATGAAAAATTTGAAACATAATCTAAACATTCTTATTAAAACTAGCATATGAAATGTCAATATTTTAACCACAAACCATGAATGGTATAAAAATAGCACATCCACAGTCAAACATAACTCATTAAATACAATATGGAAGATTGTATTATAAAAAATTAGCCTCAATCGAGAATAATGAAGGATATTGACAAAGATGAAAATAATCATCAAAACTATTTGAGAGAAATATCCCCCTTTTTCTTGAAAACATTTAAAAGTCACACTATTTATCAAGAAGTAGTTTAAAATAGATTTTTGAATCAAAGTGTCCCATACCACTTTGAAACTTTTAAAAATAATTTAAATTTGAAAAAATTAATGTCCATATAAATAAGTCCTTAAAACCATTTTTAAAACATGGACATTAATGAGAATGATTTAGAAGAATAAATCTTTGAAACATTTAAATGATATTTTAGTTAGAGTTCCTAACCAAAAGAGAGACACTTGAATAACAATAATTGAGGTAATAAAAAATTTATAATATCATGAGAATAAAGTTATTCATGATATATTATGTCAAATTACATTATATACACCATATAAAGGTGAATTGGCATATATCAACAAAAAAGTCTCAATGGATTGTAAATTGAGATGAAATCCCTTATAAAGACCGTATCCTTAGGTTAAGGATAAATCAATGAAATAATTATGTGTGAAAAATATAAATACACTCAATATGATTGGATATATAGTGTAATTAAATCATAGGACATTCACACATATTCTTGTAAAAACAACACCAATGACTTGGATGTTTAACTCAATGAATGGAAATAGAGTTTAGATTACTCTTATCAAGTTCATATCAATGACTTGAGAAATTATAAATGGATTGATTATGTTTATCAAAACTATATCCACACAAAGTGGTGTGGAAATTACTACATAAATAATAAATAGTGATTCCACACATAATATTGGAGTAAAATAATCAATAAAGTATGCGTAAAGCCCAATGAGTAGAAATTGAAATTTGAAATTCCCTTACCGATTTGGTAACTTATGAAACATACACCCCATGAAAGAAGGATCATAAAATGAATATGTAAATAACCATAAATTAAATTATCTTACAATAATAATACAATCATGGGCAGTACATATGCCACACAAAAGGAAATAGTGGCCAATATAGCATGAATTTCACGGGAAAAAAAGTGAGATGAAAAACCCTTACTTTGTTGTAATCAGTCGAGTCATATGAAAAAAAGTTAATAAAAACCAAATGAATCACATAATACCATGAATATAAAGATAATAATGATAGTATATATCAAATGGTAGTACACAATACACCTCATGCAATAAATAAGTGGTGAACAATGGAAGTCTCACGGAATTAAAAGTGAGATAAGAAGCCCCTTTCCTCAAGTCTGACTTGTCTTTTATGTTCCTTGTTATTCCTGAATAATAAACTTAAGTTAATTTATAATTGATTAAGAACATTTTTCAAGTTTATTATTCCTTTTATATCACTTACTACCTGGATATAATTTTTTTTAATTATTTGAGTTCATATTGGATATTTTATCGATGTTCGGAACTTGAGTAAAAAATGAACTTGTTATAATTACAATTTTTCCATGTGGTCAAAAGTACATTATCTCCAGAATTATATAAATGATTTAGATATCATATATATATTATATATCCAGTATATATATGTATTTATAACAGTACATAACATTTGGAGATAAGAAATGAAATGCACCGTTCATGGAGATGATAAGCCGTACGTACGCATGAACGCTACTTTCATTTCTATTTTGTATATTAATGGAATTAGAACATAATTATACATAGGTATATTATAATTATAGTATAATATCATATATAATATCATTAAATCCATCCTTTTTTATATCCCAAATAAGGCATTAACGAGTCATATCACTTTGAGGGGGCGGTAGTCTGCACTTCCTCAAATGAAATTATTGCGTTTTACCCATAATGGAAACCATAAAATAATGATATAAATGGAAAATATAGAAGAATAAAGAAAACATAAACATAATATATATATAATATATAAATACAGTTCATTATTAATGGCCACCATGAGAGGTGCTAGGAGATAATTGAACAATCATCGTTTGGTGAGGCGTTAATGTTCCATCCACATAAACAGAATGTTCTTTACCCATTAGATGGAGGTGTGTATAAGTGTAGTCAGAATACTTCTCATAACAACATCATAGTATATTGAGGATATTTTTATGTTATAAAATAAATGAATAAAAAGAATTTAGGGATTGGATAAGTAAAATAAAAGAAAAGAAGTTAAGAGAAACCATTACCTTTAATTTGGGTAACTCCCTTTGGTTTGAACCAAAAAAACTACTTGAAGTGACTTCTGCCTAAGGTAAGGCTTCTAGGTGGAAGAGAGGGATATTGAGAGATTATTTGGGCAGGTGTTGGACGAGTCAAGTGGTTTGATAGGTATGAGGAATGAGTTAGAAGTGGTTTCCTTTTACAAGGGGGAGGAGGGGCTCTTTTGCAATGTTTGAAAATGTTATTTTATTATAAACTTATCTTCAATTTAAAAAGATCCAAACTCATTAAAGTAGAAGATAATATGAGTAATGTTATAAATAAAATCATCCAATAATAATTGGAAAGGTTTTGGATATTGTTTTAATATTAATAATCTTATTTATTTAAATCATTTATTAATGAGGTAAATACTACATCATTATTATGTCAGAAATAATTTAATTTATTTGATGTCTAAAAATTATAAAAAAATTACCATAATATAGGAAATAATTTTATATTTCCAATGATTATTTATAGTAAAAAAATATGACTTAAATAACCCAACGAAAAAATTGATATACTAAAAGATATTTGTTAATGTCATTTGTGTCTTTACTTCATGTTAATTAAAATAAAGTGTCATTATCATTCTTAAGTGGATCCATGGGGTCCCAAAATCGACCCAAGGATGCCCATGGTCGGCCATGACTCATCCAATAAGGTTAGGAAAAGTGTTATGGTAATTTTGTATTATTATAATATTTTTTTCACCTTGAATTACCCTATTTACCTTTAACCGCGGTAAATAAAAGTCAAAAGTTACTATTCACCAAAAATTATTTTCATCTTATTGAACCAAATTTAACTTACTAATAATAACCATGTATGACAGATTTTTGAAATTCAATTCACAGAAGTGGTAAAATTCTATTTAAATGAGAAAGTCAGTTTTTTAACTACTACTAAGTGGTTTTACTATTAATCAAAAATTGAAGTTTTTCAGAAAAATACAAAAAATTCAGCCTAAGATATATTTGATATTCCGAATTAAAAAATAAAGTCTATTTTTCCAAATTAAAAACATATATGTTGCATTAATTAATTTAAAATTAACTCCTCTTGTCAAAATAAATAGCGTGTTTTTAAGAAACAACAACTATCAAAAGATTGACACTTGTTTATGTATAATTTCAAAGTGATATTAATTCCAATGACCAATATTGGATTAAATGGTAAAAATATAATCTAATTTTAATTCCAAAACATTAAAATGTATAATTTAACACTATAAATTATTTGGATTAAAAAAGTTGTTTTCAATTAAAATTTAGTATTTTTCACTATTCACCCAAATATGAAAGTTATCAGAAAAACACCAAAAATTTATCAAAACCCAATTTTTATGTCCCGATTCTAAATAAGAAGTTTATTTTATCAAATTGAATATATAAAAGTGTCAAATATTGGATTTAAAAAGGGTTCACCATTAAAAGACGGTAAAATTTCATTTTTTAAAAAATACTTCCTTTATCTAAAAAAATGAATTTGTTCTTATATTATATCTAAGAAACACATAATATGGATGTTAAAATTATATGAAATATGTAAAACTCAAAATTCAATTAATACTATTCATAACCTCTTTTGAATAGCTAGTTTGGTAAGTCGTCGTGCGCTTGAACTCGGTGTAGCGTGTAGCGCAAGCTATTGAATTTAAAGAAAATAAATTACTATGAAATCTTGGGATGTTACATTTTCCCCCATTTTGGAAATTGCATCCTCACAATTTTAAAATTGGTCTTGGGAACTTCATTGAATGTTCCACATTGGAAAAAGAGTCAATAAAACTATCTCTTTAAAAGAAAGAAAGAGAAGTACAAAGGTCACCCAAGATAACCCATACTAGGATTCCATGTAGGAAAACATGGATATGGAATATAAACTAAGTGTCAATTTTTGGTGGAGAGTGATAAAAAACAGACCAGGAGAAAGTTAACAAAAAGAAAACCACAAACTTATGTTGGGATAAATGGTCATTAGTTTCCTAGTAAGAAAAGTAAATGGATAACATTTTTTTAAGTTCCATTTCATATAGTTTAGGAATTTATTTATGAGATTGACTAAGAATATAAAGATATATACTTACTTTTTAAGTAGAGTTTAATCCTTTAATAAATTTCTACCACTGAGTCATTGTTTTTTTTCTTCAAATGATGAGTATTGAAGATGACTTGGTCACACCTGAGGTGCTAGAATCAACTTCTAGAGAATCACATAATCTACAAAGGATAAAATATATATATTTACCTTGTCTTTAGAGATTAACCAAAACCAAAATGGTTAGTACAAGATCAGATGATCCCCAAAAAGTTTAATCCTTTAGAGAAATAAATACTAATCTTAATTTCAAAAATTAAACCAACAATACCCAAAGTTCAATAAATACCATTCAATAAAAAATTTCCCTTAAAATCCCTCAATATAATCCAAAATAATATTGAAATCCAAAACTTAGAATAATTTGATTACGTAGTATTCCATGTAAAATTGTATCTCCAAATAACATCAACTACTCTGAATGTCACATACTTAAAAGTAATTAACCTAATCACATATTTTCTATGATAGGTTAATCATTTACATAAATAACCCAAATCAATATAAATACACAATAAAAAATAGATAAGAATCCACCATTACTCTTCAAATTAAATCCCATAGTATTCTATTTTCCTTAGGCATATATTATTCCCAATAGAGCGAACGTCTTCCAAAATAACATTTATCACTTAATAACCAAATAATTTTTCTATACTAAGGATATCCATTTGATAAGACATAAGATCCCAAATCAACTTATTATTGATCAATAAAATAATTTAACTAAAAATAATTAGTCACACTAACCAGGGACTTCTCGTAGTCTAGTGGTAGGCGATAAATCCCAATTGCACTATGGTTGTGGGTTCGATTCCCTCAGCTTTGTCAAACGCGATGGGTTTTCACACAGTATGCGTGTTGTCCTTTTTCAAAAACTATATTTTATAACGTTCTCAAAATGAGATAAATTTATCATAATTTCACCATAAATGTTATCTCATATCTCGCATTTTCATCCCAAAATTTAATAACTTTTAATTGCCTAAAACTCAATGATCATATAAAACCAAATGGTTATTTATAACTATATCCACAAGAGAAAAGATAATTCTTCCTCAAATATCATTTTCACATGACAAACTATAGGGTTACAAATACAAGAGAAAAGTCTTCCAAAGTAATCCCACCAATAGAGAGAACTAATACTTTTTAAACATTTCACCATCCATTTATTTCCACATAGCTTCTTCCTTAATGAAGAGGATATCCTATAGAATAGTTAATTCACTTGGGTAATGGCCAGGTACCCAATATTTATGGAAAATGACTGTAAATGGATTATTGGGACCATTTTTATTTTCTTCCATAGTAATCGTCATTTTTCCTCAGCAATTCTTTAATTTATGTCCTTCTTTCCCAAATGTAAAGCATTTATTTGTTCCATTGAGACACTTTACTAGGTCTCTCTATTTCCTGCATGATGGAAATTGAGGTTTATTTTCTCCATGGTCTCCACTACTGGAGCTCTTATCATTAAACACCTTTATCTCTTTTGTTGAGTTTGGGAGTTGGTTAATATATATGTTGTTGATCATTTTTTTGGAAAACTGATTCATCATGAACACTATATCTTTTACGCCTATCAAAATTCCATTTTATTACTCATTTCCACCACCGTTAAAACCATGTACATCATGCTAAAAGTTACTATGACTTCCTTGGAATCCAGCCATTGACTAAAACTAGAAAGCATTGTGTGAGTAATAATAGTTATAAAATCATTTAGAGAATGTCATGACACCTTATTTTCAATTTAAAACACCTTAGGATTAACCAAGGTCATTTATTCTCATCTTATATTAAAATCCTTCAAATTGGTTTGTAAAGAAAATGTAAATTATCCTAATCATATCCCCCGGGAGTTTCATAACCAAGAGTGCAGAAAAGCCCGTTGTTGTGTACCAGGATACCCCGGGTCAAAACCGAAACTCCTTGTTGGACTTTTCACTCCTAGGTACATCTGTTCCAGAGCCACCTCTACCTTCTCATATCTAGACAGGGATGCAATGCTTGGAAAATACAAAAAATCTCTACATTACCAAGATTTTAGGAAGTTATTCTATACTAATCCTCATAGTCTATCTTATGGTAATGTGCTTTTATGAGATTTTATCTAAATATAGTTTCCAAGGTTTGTACTAAACTTCCTCTGATACCAACTGTAATACCCCGACCCCAGAATTGAGGAGCCGGTGCATTATTTTAATACATTGGAATGATTACAAGGAATCATGTCCCGAAGGACTGATAAATTTAGTAGTCTTGGAAACAAGATACATACATAAGTTCAACATTAAAACTTGAAAAGAAAAACACCACTAATTTATTCCATTAGAAACATCCAAGCTTCCAAGATTATTTCTGCAAGTCACTCATAACTAACTTCTTCATATCCTGGGAAAATGAAACACGAGAAAGGGGTGAGCTCAAATGATCAGTAAGAGTAAGCAATACAGTGGAATATAACATAAACATTAGGCATGGTGATTAATTGAAAACACATGACTTTACAAATAATAAACATGAACACTTTATGGAAGGAATATGAGCTGAGTAAATAATTCCATAATAAAACATAGTAATTAGTATTCTACTATTCGAATAACCACCTGAAATATCAATAGATGATCTCATAATGATGGAATGCATAATACCGGACATTCTGAAACATTTTTTCAAGGCCTCGACCAAAACGTCTAAAAATGATTAAGGCCTAGACCAAAAACATATATCAACAATTGGGAAAGGCCTCGGCCAATTCCATGTCTAATTGTCTCATGAGACCTACTGATGCATCAAGTATCTATAGATGGATCCACCCGATACTTACTAAGTCCAATGCATTCCTCATATTAAAAGGTTGAAAC
Organism: Viscum album; assembly: GCA_963277665.1. Classification (NCBI taxonomy): domain Eukaryota; kingdom Viridiplantae; phylum Streptophyta; class Magnoliopsida; order Santalales; family Viscaceae; genus Viscum; species Viscum album. Next base: position 807,959,659 of record OY728127.1, read on the forward strand.
ATAATCTAAATATTCCTATTAAAACTAGCAAACAAAATGTCAATATTTTAACCACAAACCATGAATGGTATAAAAATTTCACATCCATAGTAAAACATAACTCATTAAATACAACATGGAATATTTTATTATAAAAAATTAACCTCAATCGAGAATAAAGAAGGATATTTATAAAGATGAAAATAATCATCAAAACTATTTGAGAGAAATATCCCCCTTTTTCTTGAAAACATTTAAAAGGCACACTATTTATCAAGAAGTCGTTTAAAATAGATTTTTGAAAAAAAGTGTCCCATACCACTTTGAAAATTTTAAAAGTAATTTTAATTTTAAAACATTAATTTCCATATAAATAAATCCTTAAAACCATTTTTAAAACATGGACATTAATGAGAAAGATTTTGAAGAATAAATCTTTAAAACTTTTAAATGATATTTTAGTTAGAGTTCCAAAGTAAAATAGAGACACTTGAATAAAAATAATTGAGGTAATAAAAACTTTATAATATCATGAGAATAAATGTATTCATGATATATTATGTCAAAGTACATTATATACACCATATAAAAGTGAATTGGCGTATATCAACAAAGAAGTCTCAATGTATTGTAAATTGAGATGAAATACATTATAAAGACCGTATCCTTAGGTTAAGGATAAATCAATGAAATAATTATGTGTGAAAAATATAAATACACTCAATGTGATTTGATATTTAGTGTAAATAAATCAGAGTAAATTCACACATATTCCTTTAAAAACAACACCAATGACTTGGATGTTTAACTCAATGAGTGAAATTGAGTTAAGATTACTCTTATCAAGTTCATATCCATGACTTGAGAAATTATCAATGGATTGATTATGTGTATAAAAAGTATATCCACACAAAGAGGAGTGGAAATTACTACATAAATAATAAATAGTGATTCCACACATAATATTGGAGCAAAATAATCAATAAAGTATGCGTAATGCCAAATGAGTTGAAATTGAAATTTGAAATTCCCTTACCGATTTGGTAACTTATGAAACATATGCCCCATGAAAGAAGGATCATACAATGAAGATGTAAATACCCATAAATTAAATTATATTACACCATGAATACAATCATGGGAAGTACATATGCCACACAAAAGGAAATAGTGGCCAATATATCATGAATCACACGGGAATAAAAATTGAGATGAAAAACCCTTACTTCATTTTAATCAATCGAGTCATATGAAAAAAAGTTAATAACCACCAAATTAATAACATAATACCATAAATATAAAGATAATCATGATAATATATATAAAATGGAAGTAAAAAATACACCACATGCAATAAATAAGTGGCGAACAATGGAAATCTCACAGAATTAAAAGTGAGATATGAAACCCCTTACCTCAAGTCTGACTTGTCTTGTATGTTCCTTATTATTCATGAATAATAAAATTAAGTTAATTTCTACTTGATTAAGAAATTTTTTCAAGTTTATTATTAATTTTATATCACTTATTACGTTGCTATAACAATTTTTTAATTATTTGAGTTCATATTGGATATTTTATCGATGTACGGAACTTGAGTAAAAAATGAACTTGTTATAATTACAATTTTTCCATGTGGTCAAAATAACATTATCTCTATAATGATATACATGATTTAGATATCATATATATATATATATATTATATATTCAGTATATATATGTATTTATAATAGTACATAACATTTGAAGATAAGAAATGAAATGCACCGTTCATGGAGGCGGTAAGCCGTACATACGCATGAACGCTACTTTCATTTCTATTTTTGTATTCTAATGGAATTAAAACATAATTATACATAGTTATATTATAATTACAGTATAAAATCATATATAATATCATTAAATCCATCCTTTATACATCCCACATAAGGAATTAACGAGTCATATCACTTTGAGGGGCCGGTAGTCCGCACTTCCTCAAATGAAATTATCGCGTTTTACCCATAATGGAAACCATAAAATAATGATATAAATGGAAAATAAAGAAGCATAAAGAAAACATAAACATAATATATATATTATATATAAGTACAGTGCCATCCTAATGGCCACCATGAGAGGCGATAGGAGATAATTGAACAATCATCGTTTAGTGAGGCGTTAGTTTTCCATCCGTAGAAACAATATGTTCTTTACTGATTAGATGGTGGTGTGTGTAAGTGTAGTTGTAATAATTATCATAAAAACATCATAGTATATTTAGGATTCTGGTTTTTTTATAAAATAAATGAATAAAATGAATTTAGGGGTTGGAGAAGTAAAATAAAAGAAAAGAAGTTAAGAGAAACCATTACCTTTAATTTTGGTAACTCCCTTTGGTTTGAACCAAACAGACTTCTTGAAGTGACTTATGCCTAAGGTAAGGATTATATGTGGAAGATAGGGATCTTGAGAGATTATTTGGTCAGAGTTTGGATGAGAAAAGGGGCATGATAGGTGTGAGGAATGTGTTAGAAGTGGGGTCATTTTATAAGGGAGAGGAGGGGCTCTTTAGCAAAGTTTGAAAATGTTATTTTATTATAAACTTATATTCGGTTTCAAAAGGTCAAAAACTCATTAAAGTAGATTATAAGATGACTAATGTTCTAAATAAAATCATCCAATAAGAATTGGACAGGTTTTGGATATTTTTTAATATTAATAATCTTATTTATTTAAATCATTTATTAATGAGGTAAATACTACATCATTATTGTGTCAAAAATAATTTAATTTATTTGATGTCTAAAAATTATACAAAAATTACCATAATGTAGGAAATATTTTTATATTTCCAATGAATATTTATATTTGAAAATATTACTTATATAACCCAATGAAAAAATTGATATACTAAAAGATATTTGTTAATGTCATTTTTGTCTTTACTTTAAGTTAATTAAAATAAAGTGTCATTTTCATTCTTAAGTGGCTCCATGGGGTCCCAAAATAGACCCAAGGATGACAATGGTCGGCCATGACTCATCCAATAAGGTTAGGACAAGTTTTAAGGTAATGTTTTATTATTATAATATTCTTTTCACCTTGAATTACCCTATTTACCTTTACCCGTGGTAAATATAAGCCAAAAGTTACTATTCACAAAAAAATTATTTTCATCTAATTAAACCACATTTTACTTAGTAATAACAACCATGTATTTTTGATTTTCGAAATTCAATTCACAGAAGCAGTAAAATTCCATTTAAATGAAAAATTCAGTTTTTAACTACTACTAAGAGGTTTTACTATTCATCAAAAATTGATGTTTTTCTGAAAAATACCAAAAATTCAGCCTAAGATATATTTGATAATCCGAATTAAAAAATGTTGTCTATTTTACCAAATTAAAAACATAGAATTTTCATTAATTAATTTTAATTAATTGCCGTTGTCAAAACAAATAGAGTGTTTTTAAGAAACAATAACAATCAAAAGACTGACACTTGTTTATGTATAATTTCAAAGTGAAATTAATTCCAATTACCAAGATTGGATTAAATGGTAAAAATATAATCTAATTATACTTCAAAAGAATTCAAATGTATAGTTGAATGCTATAAATTATTTTGATTAAAAAAATTTGTTTTTAATTAAAATTTAGCATTTTTCACTATGCACCCAAATATGAAAGTTATCATAAAAACACCAAAAATTTATCAAAACCAAATTTTTATGTCATTTTTCTAAATAAAAATTTTATTTTGTCAAATTGAATTTATAAGTGTTAAATATTGGATTTAAAAAGGGTTCACCATTAAAGGGCAGTAAAATTGGATTTTTGAAAAATACTTCCTTTATCTAAAAAAATGAATTTGTTCTTATATTATGTATAAGAAACACATAATATGGATGTTAAAATTATATAGAATATATAAAACGCAAAATTCAGTTAATACTATTCATAACCAATTTTGAACGACTTGTTTGGTAAGTCTTTGTGCGCTTGAACTCAGTGTTGCATGTAGCGCAAGATATTGAATTTAAATAAAATAACTTACTTTGAAATCTTGGGATGTAAAATTCTTCCCCCCTTTTGGAAATTGCATACTCACAATTTTAAAATTAGGTTTGGGAACTTCATTGAAAGTCCCATATCAGAAAAAGAGTCCATAAAACTATGTATTTAAAAGAAAGAAAGAGAAGTACAGAGGTCACCCGAGATAACCCATAATAGGATTTCATATAGGAAAACATGGATATGGAATATAAACTAAGTGTAAATTTTTGGCGGAGAGTGATAGAAAACAAGATCAGAAGAAAGTTAACAATAAGAAAACCACAAACTTGTGTTAGGATAAACATTCATTGGTTTCCTAGTAAGAAAAGTAAATGGATAACATTTTTTTAAGTTTCATTTCATAAAGTTGAGGAATTTATTTATGAGATTGAATAAGAACATAAAGATATATATTTACTTTTAAAGTTAAGTTTCATTCTTTAATAAATTTCTACCACTAAATCGTCTTTTTTTTTTTTCAGATGATGAGTATACAAGATTACTTGGTCACACTTGAAGCGCTAGAATCATCTTCTAGAGAATCACATAATCTACAAATGATATACTATATATATTTACCTTGTATTTAGAGATTAACTAAAACCAAAATGGTTAGTGAAAGATCAGATGATCCCCAAAAAGTTTAATCCTTTAGAGAAAGAAATACTAATCTTAATTTTGAAAATTAAACCAACAATACCCAAAGTTCAATAAATACCATTCAATAAACAATTGTTCTTTAAATACTTCAATATAATCCAAAATAATATTGAAACCCAAAACTTAGAAGAATTTGATTACGTAGTATTCCACGTTAAATTGTATCTCCAAATAACATCAACTACTCTTAATGTCACATACTTAAAAGTAATTAACCTAATCACATATTATCTATGATAGGTTAATCATTTCCATAAATAACCCAAATCGCTATAAATCCACAATAACAACATAGATAAGAATCCACCATTACTATTCAAATGAAATCCCATAGTATTCTATTTTCCTTAGGCATATAGTATTCCCAATAGAGTGAATGTCTTTCAAAATAACATTTATCTCTTAATCACCAAATCATTTTCCTATACTAAGGATATCCATTTGATAAGACATAAGACCCCAAATCAACTTATTATTGACCAATAAAATCATTTAACTAAAAAGAATTTGTCACAATAACTAGGGACTTCTCGTAGTCCAGTGGTAGGAGATAAATCCCAATCACACTATGGTGTGGGTTCGATTCCCACAACTTTATCTAACACGACGGGTTGTCACATAGTCTACGTGTTATCCTTTTTCAAAAACTATATTTTGTAACATTCCCAAAATGGGATAAATTCCTCATAATTTCACTATAAATGTTATCTCATATCTCGCATTTTTATCCCAAAATTTAATAACTTTTCATTGCCTCAAACTCAAAGATCATATAAAACCAAATGGTTATTTATAACTATATCCACAAGATAAAAGATTAGTCTTCCTCAAATATCATTTTCACATGACAAACTGCAAGGTTAAAAATACAAGAGAAAAGTCTTCCAAAGTAATCCCACTAATAGAGAGAACTAATACTTTTTAAACATTTCACCATCCATTTATTTCCACATAGATTATTCTTTGACCAAGAGGATATCCTATAGAATAGGGAATTCACTCAAGTTATGGCCAGGTCCCCTACATTTACGGAAAATGACTGTAAATGGATTATTGGGACCATATTTATTTTATTCCATAGTACTCTTCATTTTTCCTTGGAAATTATTTACTTTATGTCCTTCTTTCCCAAATTTAAAGAATTTATTTCTTCCATTGAGACACTTTCCTGGGTCTCTCCATTTCCTGCATGATGGAAATTGAGGTTTCTTTTCTCTATAGTCTCCACTGCTGGAGCTCTTATCATTCATCACCTTTATTTATTTTGTTGAGTCCGGGATTTGGTTAATATATATGTTGTTGATCATATTTTTGGAAAAATGATTCAGCATGAACAAGATATCGTTTACGCCTATCAACATTCCATTTTTTTGGTCATTTCCACCACCGTTCAAACCTTGTACATCATGCTAAAAGTTACTATGACTTCCTTGGAATCCAACCATTGACTAAAACTAGAAATCATTGTGTGAGTAATTATAGTTATAAAACCATTTAGAGAATATCATGACACCTTATTTTCAATTTAAAACACCTTAGGATTAAACAAGGTCATTTATTCTAATCTTATATTAAAATCATTTAAATTGGTTTGTAAAGAAAATTTAAATTATCCTAAGCATATCCCTTGAGAGTGTCTTAACCAAGAGTGAAGCAAGGCTCATTTTCATGTACCAGGATACCACGGGTCAAGCCCGAAACTCCTTATCGGAGTTTTCACTCCTAGGTACTTCTGTGACAGAGCTGCCTCTACCTGCTCGTATCCATGCAGGGATGTACTACTTGTAAAATACACAAAATATCTACATTACCAAGATTATAGGAAGTTCTTCTATAGTAATCCTCAAAGTATATCTTAGGGTAATGTGCTCTAATGAGAGTTTATATAAATCTAGTTTCGACAGTTTGTACTAAACTTCCTCTGATACCAACTGTAATGCCCTGACCCCATAATCGAGGAGCCTGTGCATTATTTTAATACATTGGCATGATTACAAGGAATCAAGTCCCGAAGGACTGATTAGTTTATTAGTCTTGGATACAAGATATATACATAAGTTCAACATTACAACTTGAAAAGAAAAACAAAACTAATTTATTCCATTAGAAACATCCAAGCTTCCAAGATTATTCCTGCAAGTCACTCATAACTGACTTCTTTATATCCTAGGAAAATGAAAAACCAGTAGGGGGTGAGCTCAAATTCTTAGTAATAGTATGCAATACAACATAAGATAACATAAACATTAGGCATGGTGAATAATTGAAAACACATGCCTTTACAAATAATAAACATGAACACTTTTTGGTAGAAATATGAGATGAGTAAATAATGCCATAATAACACATAGTCATGGGTATTCTACTAGTCGAATAACCATATGAAATATTAATATATTATATCATAATGATGGAATGCATAATACCGAACATTCTGAAACATTTTGTCAAGGCCTCGACCAAGACGTATAAAAATGATTAAGGCCTCATCCAAAACCATATATCAAAAATTGGGAAAGGCCTCAGCCAATTCCACGTCTAATTTTCTCATGATTAAGGCCTCAAACAAAACCATTTTTTCAGAGCCTCAACCAAGTTTATTTTTTCAAATTGAATATATAAAAGTGTCAAATATTGGATTTAAAAAGGGTTCACCATTAAAAGGCGGTAAAATTGCATTTTTTGAAAAATACTTCCTTTATCTAAAAAAATGAATTTGTTCTTATATTATATCTAAGAAACACATAATATGTATGTTAAAATTATATGGAATATGTAAAACTCAAAATTCATTTAATACTATTCATAACCGCTTTTGAATAACTACTTTGGTAAGTCGTAGTGCGCTCGAACTCAGTGTTGCGTGTAGCGCAAGCTATTGAATTTAAAGAAAATAACTTACTATAAAATCTTGGGGTGTTACAAAAATGAATATTGATAGTAATGTTAATCTTTATATCCATAAATTCTCACCCTTAAGTGGCACTTTTTGGTCTGATGAAGTTGTTGACCCACAAAATTCAGAATAGATTTTACCTACTTAAAATACCAAGGTAGTGAGAAATAGATATGATATATCCTAAAAGGAACATGTTTGGTCTAAAAGTAAATATATATTTGGAGAAACCTCTCATATGAATTAGTAAAAAGGTATATTCAAAAAAGAAAAAGGCCAAAGTGTGACTTCTAATGAGGAACGACCCTTGATAAGAATTTAACCACTTCTTCAATCAAGCTACTTTATTGGAATTGTCAAGGGATTTGGAATACTCCAATGGAAAAATACCTTATATATTTTTTTATTTTCATATAATCCCATGTTAATTGGATTTTTATACCCAAAAAATCTATTCAATAAGAATAATTATTTTAAGTCAAAACCCCGTAGTTATCATTTTATTTCCCCACATTTTCATGACATTAGTTTTGATTACCTTTGGGATTTAATGTATAACAGTATCCAGTTAACATCTTATAATATGAATTAACAATGGATTTATATCTTATGCATGAGTCAAGGAAATAAGTTTTAGGTATCCTTTATATAAGACTCCTCATCCTATATAATAAGAAGGGATCTATTGAGTGAGATAGAATATTTTTCTATTTGTGTTTCTAACAAATGGGTTATTGAGGGTGACATTAATATAATTCAAAGACCTGAGGGAAAAACTAGTATGAATTTCAACATATTTGACACATTATATTTTTCTTATTTTATTAATAAATTTCACCTTGATAAGTTTCTAATTGCTGGTGCTGATTTCACATGGAGTAGGTATACGTTTCATGGATGATAAGTAAGTAATCTTGATAGATGTTTTATTCAGATTTTTGGTGATATTAATATCTCAAGAATATCGAGACATACTCTACCAAATCATTATTTCAATCACAATCCTCCATTTATGGTGATATCTATCAATATTTTTAGGTCTTCTTATATTCTTTTTTGGTTCAACAATGGGTGGCTTGTGATTGCTAGATGTAGGGATGTCATTATTAACTCTTGTAGGATCAACCATCATGGAATCCCACATAATACTATTGTTTAAAATCTCAATAATGTTGAAATAATTCTAAGGTATTGGATAAAGTACTCCTTATGTATATTTGATAGTGAAATTAAAGCTGTTGAAAATAATTTTTCTTACTGCGAACTCAAAAACCAGCTTCTAAGAGGCCCTTATATTGAAGAAATCTAATGAGTTTCAATGATAGAACATATTATAACTATTAATGATATGTTGTATTGTAATAATTTAAATTTAATTTGTATTAAATAAGAATATTTTATTTTCAAATTCTTCTATAGGATGAATAAGGAGAAAATTATCAAAGTGGTGCTTAAAACCATTAATGTTGATGATTGCCTTTTTACCTCAAAAAGTGGATTTCTAATGCAGTTTTGAACTATTTAACTTGTTTTTACTCTGATAATGGTATGTAAAACACTCAAGTGATTGTTAATTATATATCTCCTTGTATTTAAGACTACCATAACCTTGATTTTATAATGGCCCCTTCAAGGGAGGAAATATAGAAATCTCTCTTCTCTTTAAACATAGAAAGTGTTGATGGTCCATATGATTTTACTAATATAATCTTAATATTTTGTTGGGATTTTTTCAGGATGACATAGAAAATCCAGTTAGGGAATTTTTTACACATTCTCATACACCTTATGGAAATATTTCAAATTTCAATGTCTTGATCCCCAAAAAGGAAAATTCAATTGACATCAAGGAATTCAGGCCTATGCCTATTGGGAACACCATCCCAAAATTCATTAATAATATTTTGGGGACTAGATTGGGAGACAATATCATGGAGCATATATCTTATAACCAGTTTGGATTTATACATGGCAGGAACATACATAATTTTCACTTCACAGCTTCATAGATTATTGATTTTATGATGAATAAGTCCAAGCAAGGGAATTTTTCACTAAAAATTCAAATATCAAAGGATTTGGACACCTTAAAATGGGATTTTCTCTTTGATTTACTTAGGAGGTTTGTTTTTTCAAATATTTTCATTAACAATATTAGCAACATTGATGGGTATGCAAGATTATCCATTCTTATTAATGGATCTCCATGAAGTTATATTAAATTCACCATAGGAGTAAGGAATGGGGATCCAATTTTAGGGATTCTGTTTTCCATTGTTTAAGAATATATGAGTATTTGTTTTAGACAACTCTCTCATATTGGTTTTTTCAAGAAGATTAAGGCTGGTTGAGACAATATCATCCCATATCACTTGTTGCATGATGATGAAATTCTTATTTTTGGGAATTCTTAAAAGGGTAATATCAATGAGATTAATTGTTTTTATCATATTTTGAATAATTGGTTAGACAATATATAATTATAATAAATCATTCATAATTTTCAAAGATGGGGTTACTATTGAAAAAAAGGATCACCAATGCTCTTGGAGTCATGAAAGTCTATATTACATTTACTTATCATGGAATTACCTTATATTTTGGTAAGGTATAGAGGATTTTTTTTCAAGACATATATTATTTTATCATCAATCAGATGGTGAGATGGAAGGGTATGGACATGTCTTTAGCTAAGAGGGTTTGCCTCATTAATTTTGTGATCACCTCCAAATTTTTGTATTCCTTATCACTTTATAGATGTCCATGAAATCCCCTCAATTAACACCAAGGAATGATGAGAAATTTTATTTATTCTGGTTCCATCAATGAGAAAAATCAGATCATGGTTTCTTGGAAGGAGTTAATAAATCCATCTGAGAAAGGGGGACTTGGAATAAAGGACACTAGAATTTTCAATGGCAAGATTATTAAAAAGTTCACATGGAAACTCTTATATTTTTAAAATTAATTACTAGATTTTTTATCGTGTAGGTTCAAGATTACAATTATTAATTGATACCCTCACTACCTATTCTCTTCTATTTCTCCCTCTCTTAGGCACTCGTTCTGTAACAACCCAAAATGTTATGAATAACATTCCAATTCATTTAATTAAATTTATTATGGATATAGAAAAAACAAGGACTCCTTTGGATTTGTTATATCCAATTGGATTTAAATGACCATTAATTTTCCTTACCATTGATAATATATTCGTTGAATAGTGATGACATGAATCTTATATATATAGTATTTTAAAAAATCCTTTTGCACATAAAAAAGAATTGATGTCCATAAAAGTAGGATTATACCCTATGAATCCAATTTATTTGATCTTTCAATGGAGATAACATTTATGGGCATTTCCCTAGGCCAATCCCATGATGAGATACAAAAAATTAATCATGAGTGAAACCATTTTTGAGAGAAGCTTAAGTTCATCGATATCATGGCCCAAACCATGTTCACCGAATGCCCCAAGAAATCCCCACCATCACACACCTTAATCATAGGGTGTTTTCTGGTGTAACAAAGGGATACTTATAAATACCCTATCATCATTATTATGCACATTATTTTTTATATAATAATCAATATGCATTCATTCTATTATTCTTACTTTGTAAATGATTTTTAAAGCATAAAAAGTATTTTTGGTTAATATTCAAATTCAATTAAGAAATATATTTTGAACAATTAGTGGATTTTTGAAGCAAAAAAATAATGAAATAAAATATTAGCATTAAATTAATTTTTTAAACATAAATTAATACATAATTTGTATTTAGTAAAATGTAATTTTTATTAAGGTTTAAAAACTGTTTTTATCAAAACCCATCAATTTTCAATAAATTATGATTTATATATTAAAAGTGAAAATTCACATATTTAGAAAATTATTTAGATAAAATTAATCTTATTTTTGGAATCATGATGATGAAAATATCCAACGATGTATTTTTCATAATGTTCTGAGACGGTCAAATTTTTGGGTTAAAATTAAATACTGCATAAATATACGGTGCATTCTATGACATCATAGTGGCCCAATAATGATGAAATAGATAATATAAAAAGTATCTTCAACCAAATATATGTTTTTAATTTAAAATAATGTATCTTTAAGTTTATTGGATTTATTTTATAAATCCGTATTGAATCCTCCAAAAAATATAATATATTTTAATATTTTAAAATCATTTACTTTAGAGTGTGACTGACCTCCATATAAGAAAGGTAAATATATTAATATCTTCTTCCCTTAACCTTAAAAAATAATTTATTAAACTCCCTTTTTCATAAACCATTGGAAAACCATGGGATGTTTTGTGGTTTTGAATATTTTAGTGTGTAGTGTCCAAAACCAAAATAATAAAGAATTTCCCCTCTTTTAAAATATAAACCCACAAATTATCCCATTACTCTTCACTAAAACTCCTTGGAGATTGTCCACACTCGGTTCTATAATCTTTATAGTCCTCCCAAGGTTCCCCCAATCTCCCAATAATCCTCCCACTATCCTTTGGGATTACACACCCAAGTAAGGGTTCCTTCTTTTCCAAAATTTTTAACATGTTTCTTTATATTGTTACACCCTTTTAATTTCAATTAACAATGATAGGGTATGTTTTCAAACCACACCATACTTCCTTTATTATATTTGAATGATTAGAGAACCATTTTATCTCTCATTAATCCCTCCCATATACTCATGTTACCATGTCGGAATTCGATAAGGGATTTATCTCTTCTGATTTCCATTCAAGAATTTCTTCTAACTTATGCATCCAAAATCCATTTAATTTGTCAGGATATTATTTTAAATGATCCCCTTACTATACATTTGTTGTATAAATGTTTTGAGACACCTTTCTCTCTCATATACCCATTTTATGAATTTCTATTTGACATCATATTGTTTCCGAAATTGTACCACGATTTTCCATGCCAAAATCATCATATATTAAATACCATACCAATTTCTATGTCAAGGGTATTCACCTTTATGATCATATAATTCTTGATTTTCGAATTACATCTATGCATTATTCATTTTTGGATTGTGGAATAACTTATGATGTCGAATGATTCCATGTTATATGATCTATGTGGAACACTTATGCATGAAATGAAATGTTTATGGAGGGTGAACCCTGATAGTGCTCCAATGCATTAGGTGATTTTTAGTGTCATGATATGACACATGAAATGATGGTTTAATCATGATAATTCATGTGAAATGAGGGTTTACTCTTGCTAATTCATGTTCAATGATGTTCTACTCATACTAATCCATGTGCAATGATCCTTGGCACATACTAATATCATGTTGTATGTAGTTTCCACATTTCTGTGTTATGAATAACATGATATATCACGCCTTTATGTTCATGATTCTTTTTTACTCTATTGATATTTCAATTGGATAACATGTATTTTATTCCACATATTATTACTTTTTTATTCCCTTTCTATGCTTTATATCTCACCCTTTTCTTATGCATGTCCTCAGGATATCCCATGCAATTCTACCTATGAAGGAATGTTGCGGTCATGTAAAAGATGTTTCATTAAAGATAAGTATTTCATGTTTTAAGATATTTTGTCTTGTTCTTAAGCCCCAATGAAACTATACCTCTTGATCATATTAGGTATATTAAGTTATATTTCATCTAATAAATCAGGTTTAAATATTAAATAATGACCAGGGTTGTTATAGTGTATATTTGAGGATATTTTTAGTTATTTTTGTGATAAGGATTAGAAAACATTAGTGAAAATTTCCAGGATAAAACCATGTATATGAAAATAATCCCTAAATTTTGGTGAGTATATTCTAGTTGGATCATCGAGAAAATACTTCCATGTCTAGATACGAACAAGTAGAGGTGTCTCTCAAACAAATGTATCTAGAGGTAAAACCCGAAAACACCACATTGAGCTAGACTCAAATGAGAACTGGTGCACAAAAATGGGTATGGCTGCACTCTTAATCCAACACTCCTAGGGGATATGTTTTTTCAAATTCATACACTTTGTACAAACCATTATTTATGGAATAAAAAAGTCAATATGAATATATGTTAAGAAGTAGATCATTCATAACATTGATCAAAACCAAGAAATTCATAAGATAAGGAGGTAAATGTAACTTATATGTTATCCTTTTAAGGTCATTAGATTCCCTTTTTTTTAACTGTTTAAGATAATCCTCCCTAATTTTCCTTTTATTCTATCCAATGGCTGGTAATATGATGAATCGGGTTAAGAGATGATGCGAAAGGTAATGTGATGAATGCCTAAATGAGATTCCCAATCAGATGGGAGCTCAAGTAAGACATATTGTCATTTTTCCAAACCAACTATAAAAAATAACCATTTACAATTGGAGAAATATTTTAATGCCTAAGGAAATCATGGAAGAGAAAGATTAATTCTCATGAAATTCTATTAGATAAAGGTTATAAGGGAAAGAAGTCCTAATTTCCGTCAGGAAACAAGTATGGAAAGAGGCACCATGGAAAATTTCACAAAGGTACTAGGATATGATTTAAGTGTGTAAAGATATGACACAAAGTATCCAATTTCCACAAATATGTGATAATGTGATGGATGTAAAAACATGTTACATCTAAGTAATATTACATAGTTATTTTTCAAAAATGTGGAAAAGTCAAGAATTATCCATGATAATGCACTAATGAAAATGGCTGAGAAGCATGATGAGAATAAAAAATCTCGATTATCTAGGAAGAAAGAAATGTCTCGTGTTGATATGGATGATGATGAATGAGTTACATGTAACCACTACTTCAACTTACTGAATGGAATATTTTATTTAATTTCATGTCCCATTATTATATCTTGTATGTTTTCTAAGAACATCATGTTTCCCCTCGGAAATGATTTAAAATCATCAGGGAAAATTTCTATGAGTATTAAAACACTTTTTGATGTTTGTGGGAATGTTCTTATTGAAAATATTATATGTATCCCTATATTGGAATTTGAGTAAAAATGAAAAATTCATTGCCTAAGCCTCACGGTAGTTGAAAATTAATGCGTAAAACTATCCCACGCATGATCTGGAGATAGTAGCTGTGATCTTTGCATTGAAAATATGGCGACATTATCTCTTTAGGGAGAAGTGTGAAATATATACAGATCACAAAATTATCAAATATATATTCACACAGAAAGAGAATAATATGTGACAATAAATATGGTTAGATCTCATCAAGGATTATGATGACTCAATCCATTACCACCCTGGTGAGGTGAAAAATGTGTTTGATGCTCTAAGTAGAAATGACCCAACAATTATATCATTGATGATACTTGAAAAGGATCAAATATTCTTTTATTTCATGAAGGTGGACATGGGAATCCTAAATAATGGAACATAATTAATCCATTGACAAATGATTTCTCAACCATCTCTATTTGAAATGGTAAAGGATTCTCAAAAGGATGATGAGGAAATTCAGAAGAAATTGGAAACTATCACAAAAGTTATTTACTCATATTTCAATGTTAATAAAGAAGGAATTTTGAAATTTAGATCGAGACTATTTATTCCATCGAATCATTAATTAAAAAACAACATTTGGATAATGCACATAGTTAAAATTTCTCCATTCACCCAAGTAACGCAAAGATGTATCGAGATCTCTAAGAGCACTATTGGTGGGATAACATGAAGAAAGAGATCTCTAAATATACATCAATGTTCCTAGAATCATAGTATGTGAAGGCTGGGAGGTAGAAACCTAAACAGATGATGCAACCATTACCCATATCAACATGAAAATAGGAGAACATCACCATGGAATTTGTCAATGGACATATGAAGACATCCAAGGGAAACAATTCTATCTGGGTTGTTGTGGATTGCCTTAAAAATACTTCAAATTTCATTTCAATTTTAGAGGATTTCTTACTAGATCAACTGGAATGGATATATATCCTAGAAGTGGTAAGGCTTCATGGAGTACCACTTTCTATTTTATCTAATCCATAACCAAGATTCACCTCTCTGTTCTGGAAGAGTCTCCAATACTCTATGAACACTGATTTGAACAACTGCACGACCTATTACCATCAATCTGATGGCCAATCTGAGTAGACTATCTAGAAACATGAGGACATGTTGAGATCATTCTCAATGTACTTCAATGGTAGATGGGACCAACATATTCCATTAGTGGAGTTATATTACAAAAAAAGCTTCCATTTAAGAATCCAAATGGATCCTTGTGAATCCATTTATGGGAAGAGGTGAAGAAATCCAGAATGTTGGGATGAATTAGGGGAATGAAAACTTCTAGGTCTGGAAATGGTTGAGGAATTGGTGGAGAAGGTTAAGACCATTCAGCACCACATCAAAGCTTCGAAAATTCAACAAGGGAGTTATCCTAACAATTTTCAATGAGACCTAGAATTTGATGTTTGAGACATGGTATTCCACTATATATCTCCATGGAATAGAGTTATGAGAATTGGAAATAAGGGAAATCATTGTTCAAGGTACATCTTCCCTTTTTAGATCCTTGATCACATCAGAGCTATGGTTTTTCGACAAGAACTCCCACCAAACCTGTCTCAATTACATGATGTATTCCATTAATCACTATTGAGGAAGTAAATACCCAGACCATCACATTTACTCAATCCATAGGTGGTACCATTGAAGAATTACCTCTACTATAAGGAGAACCTAGTGATGTTCTTAGTTCGTATAGAAATTTTTCTACAAAATAATATGATGCCCCTTGTCAATGTGTTGTGGAAAACGCACATGATTGAAGAAGCAATATGGGAGCTGGAGAAAGTGATGAAGTAGAGTTAACCTCATCTATTTTTAATGTGTGAAAATTAAATTTCACGGTTTATATTTCTTACGGGGGGGGGGGGGGAGGTTGTAATGACACAAACTGTTATGAATAAAATTCCATTTCTTTTAAATAAATGTATTATGGATATTAAAAAGACATGCACTCATTTGGTTTTATTTTATTCAATTGGATTTAAATATCCATTATGTATATTTACCATTTATAATATATCCGTTGAAAATTTATCACATTGCTAGTATAAAGATAGGGCTTTAACAAATCCTTTTGTAATAGACAAAGAAATTGATGACCTCAATCAGTAGGATGGTACCCTATAAATCCCATATATCAGATCTTGTGAGGGAGATATATTTCTATGGTTTTCCCTATACCAATATTAAGACAACATCCAACAACATAAGCATGAATGAACACATTTATGGGAGAAGTTCAAGATCATCAAGTTCATGACCCAGACTATGTTCACCAAATGGACACAAGAAACCCCCACCATCACACACCTTACTCTTAGGTCATATTCTAGTGTAATAAAGGGATACCTATCAAGACCCTAGAATTATTATTATGTACATTATTTTTTTAGAATAATGAATACACTTTCACTATATTATTGTTACTTTGTAAATTATTTTTAAGGCACAAATAGTATTTTTAGTTAATATCCAAATTCAATTAAGAAATCTATTTTGATGAATTAATGTATTTTAAAAAAAAATTACTTTATAATAAAATATTATTAATAAATTACTATTATTAAATTTGAATGATAATATAATTATTATGATGTAAAATATAATTTTTATTATGGTTTAAAAATTGATCATCAAAACCCGAAAATTTTCAATAAATGTGGGTTTTTATTTTAAAAGTAAAAATTCACATATTTAGAAAATTATTTAGATAATATTTATATTATTTTTGGAACTAGGATGTCTAAATTATCCGATGGTGAATTTTTCATAATTTTTAGTGACTGTAATTTTTTGGTTAAAATTAAATACCGTTTAAATATACGATGTGTTTTATGACATCATAATGGTCCAATAATGATGTATTGGAGACTATACAAGGTTTATGAATCCAAATATATGTTTTCCCTTTAAAATAATGTATTTTTTATGATTCTTGTATTTATTTTATAAAGCGATAGTGAATCCTCCAAAAACATATAATATATATTAAGATTTTAAAATCATTTCCTTGAGAGTGTGACTCATGTCCACATAAGAAAATGAAATATTTTAATATCATAGAACCTTTCCCTTATAAAATAATGTATTCCACTCCCATTTTCTAAAATCCCTTGGAAAAAACCATGGGATGGTTTTTAATTTCAAAAAAATTAGTGTGTAGCATCCAAAACCAAAATAATTAATAATTCCACCACCTTTGCTACATAAACTCACCTAAGATCCCATTACTCTTTAATAATTTTCCTTGTATCTCGTCCATAATATTTTCTCTACTCCCTAGATTCCTCCCAAGAAACCCCCAATCTCTCAAGAATCCTCCCCTAATCCTTTTCAGTCACACATCCAAGTAAGGGTTCCTTCATTTTTCAATTTTTATCCATGATTCCTTATATTGACACACCCTTTTATTTTCAATTAAAAATAGCGGGGTATGTTTTAACACCACCCACATACCACCCTTTCTATGTTTCAATTAGGATATACCCATTTTATCTCCCATTAATCCCTTTCGTGTACACCTGTTATGATATTGAAATTCCCTAAGGGATTTATCTGTTCTCATTTCCATACAATAATTTCTTATAAATTATAAATCTAAATTCCATTTCATATGTTGGGATATTTTGTACCATGTTCCCCTAACTACTATTTTCTTGTATAAATGATAAAACCCCTTTCACTATCATCAACCCATTTTACAAATTTCTATTTGACATTGTTATGCTGCCAAAATTGCACCATGATATTCCATACCAAAATAATTGTGTAGTGAATACCATTACTATTTCTCTATCATGGGTATTCAAATTTATGCTAATATACTTATTTATTGGGGACATATTTGTATTTATTCCACATTTCATGATTTTTGAATAACTTATGATGATGAATGATTCCATGTTATATGATCTATGTGGCACACTTATGCATGAAATGAAATGTTTATGAAAGGTATGTTCAGATAGTACTCTAATGCATTGGGTAATGTTTAGTATCATGATACTCCATGTGCAATGATGGTTTAATCATGCTAATTCATGTAAAATGAGGGTTTAATCATGATCATTCATGTGCAATGAGGGTTTAATCATTCTAATCCATGTGCAATGATCCTTTGATCATGGTAATATAATGTTGTATGATTTTTCCACATTTCCATTTACGAATATCATCCTATATCATGCCTTTATATTCATGTTTCATTTGTGCTCCATTGATATGCCTATTGACTAAAATGTATTGTCTTCCTCATGTTATTCCCTATTTATTACATTAATGTGATTTATAGATCACCCTTTTCTTATATATGTCCTTAGGTTATCCCATGAAATTCTTTATACGAAGGAATGTTGTGGTCATGTAAAATAAGTTTTCAATAAAGATGTGTATTTTAGGTTTTTAGTTGTTAAGTAATGTTACTGATCCCCAAAGACTATATACCTCTCGATCTTATGAGATGTATTAAGTGAGTGTTTATGCAATAAATCATGTTTAATTATGAAATAAAGAGAAGGGATTCTATAAGTTCAAGGATATATTGCATAATTAAAAATGGATTGTGAGTAAACAACAAAGTCTTAATTGTTGGCATACTCCCTAGTTGGATAGACCTATTTATAATAGAGACATAACATCTATAATGAGTGATATGTACATTACATATTTTCTACATCAAAGGGAAAAATTTGATGAGATTTTTATTCCCCAATCCACAGTAAAAATTGAAAGGTATTCTTTTATGGATAATTACATATTGATCTGGAAGCTTAGTAGAAATATACATTTCAATACAAAGGAGTTCTATAATCTAAAAAAATGTGATTCTATTCAACCACCCTCTTGTTTTATCAAATTCAAAACACCTTTTATCAACCCTCCATGGATCCTCCTAATATGAAAAATCTAGAATAGCTTATTTCCGATTCATGAAAAATCCAGACACAATGGAAAATATATCATCTCTACTTGTTACATCTGTATGAACAATGCTAAAAATATCTAACACCTATTCTTTTGCTTCTGTATTGCTCAGAAAACATGGTGATATATTACTGAAATATTCAATATTGATCTGTGTTATCACATGAGATTTTATGAAATAATGATTCATGTATATAAATGTGGATGGAGTGATAAACTTCAAAACCTTCTGTTTGTTTCCATAGTATCAGCTTGCACTCTGATTTGGAATGCTCAGAATAGTCTTCTATTTGGTAGCACATTCCCCTCCATTCATGTAGGAGCCCTTTAGAAACATCAAAATCTTCATGTAGATGATCCAATTCAAATGATGTGATGGGAAATACTTTCATGGACCTCACCATATTTAGGTTTTTGGTAATATCTAGAAAACCAAAAAAACCTTTGATGATTAAGAGCATAAGATGGATTCCTCATATTTCTCCATGTGTTAGATTTAATGTTGTTGGAAATGCATCTTGTACATCGAGGAAATTGGGGTGTGGAGGTGTATTCTTCATGTATCATGGCTTTTTAAGGGTTTCATTCATCATTATATTGGAATGTGAATTGCCTACAAAGAGGAATTGTGGTCTATCATTTATGCTATCAACCACACTGTCCATAATTTATAGAATACTCTATGGATAGAGTCAGACTGTGAACTTTCAGCAAATGCTATCAAGTCAAGAAACATGGATGTTTCAAATATAATTCTACCTCCTCGGTTTGGGTCTCTCAATCAGGCTATCCATCTCAAGTTAAATTCCACACATGTTTATAGGGATACTAATCAAGTGGTTGATGCACTTTCAAATCATGAAAATTACCACCATGTGGTTTTTAAGGGATCCTAATTACTATCTACCCATGGTGGAGGATGACATATAGGATTGGTTCACTCCAATATATGTAAACCCCTTTGTTCCATATAACTTTTTAACTACTTTTTATTAATTTTTATAGGGTTGGTTTTACTAGAACCAATATTTTTTTGGTTAAATAAAAATATCATAATTTGGGTTCCTTTTGAAAATGGTTTGATACTCATTCACATTATATTTTATGGAAAAAAATAATGAAACATTTAAAAAAATGACTTTTAATCTTTTAATTTCTAAGTTCCATCCCTTAAAAAAATATATAAAACCACATTTTTTGGGAAAAATTATTTTAAATAAGAAAGGGAAAAAGAGAAATGTAATATATCAGATTGGGTGCCACATGTCGGTGCCCTGAACTAGTCCACTAAATGACCTCAAGCACGCCTCCCTATACACTAGAGGCTACAGAGTAGTAGAAAGGGTCTAATGTCAATCACAGGGAGACTCTATCCACTTTATCATAGTAATACACTAGTTGAAAATATAGAAACCATAGAAGAATAGATATAACCCTATCCTGATTAATATCAACATCACATGATGAATAAATAGGAAATACAATAAAAAATATTGAAAAGTAGATATGTAATGAGAAAGTAAGTGTCAAGTATCAAAATGAAATCCCAAAAATAAAGGCAATGAAAACTACCAAGAGGTTCATGATCCACATTAGGTCCCTTCATCAGTGTTCCATCTTAATTAATCCATCAAACATAGGTCCTTTTCTCTTATTCTATCCTTAAAACATGAAGTCTATTCAGATACCGATCAGATAGCCCGAGTAGGATATGAGACCAACTCACTAGGCCACCACAAATGGCGTCTAAAACAAATCATGTCAATAATAGTTTATATAGTTGTATAGAGAATGAAGTAAAAGTAATAAACTAAAATAGTTTATATTTATTCAATTATCCTTTATTTAATAGCATAGAACCCTAGGTTCCCAAGGATACTAGAACATCAATACCAACTTCGGTCCATGATGGAGTCTTCACCATGACACAAATTCAATTTACAATTCATTTTCACAAATGTTATTTCATTATCCATTTCATTTCAACTTGGGATACAGATAATTGGAACCATAGTTAAATTCCAATATTTTGAGTGTACTTCATCATGGCTATGACCTCATGGGATTTGTAAGCAACAGACCATTCCCCACACATGTTTATCAAACAATTCATCTCTATGAGATTTAGACATAGCAGACCATGTCTCACTAAGGTTTCTCAAAATAATTATCACAATGAGATTTGGATGCAACAAAACATGCCCCACACATGTTTATCAAAAAATTTTAAGTAGTATCCCATGTCTTATAAATTTTTATCGAACATTTACATATATCACATGTTTCACATATTTCATATATCACAATAATATATGTTAGTCAACATTAACCCCCATATCACATTTCACATCACAATGTAATATTTATTAATTAAAAAATTAATTAATCAAAATATAAATATTATATAATTACATTATTCCATTGATTAATTTAATAATTAATAAATCACATCAATTCCCTCAAATAATTGATCATATCAATTTGATCAATTAATTAAAAAATTAATTAATCATGTCAATCTCTTCAATTACATCAATAATTAATGATCACATCAATCCCATTAATTAATTAAACAATTAATTAACCCAATCTCAGTATAAAACCCATTATTTAATACATAAATTAATTATTAAAATTTAATCAATTTTACAATCCCAATATCCCCATAATTACTTCTACAATTAATTTATTTGAAGTCTACAATTTCAATATCCCCAATTTCACAATACCTTAATTAACTGATTTACCAAATTAATTAATTTTATTTAGGAAACTCAATTTATAATCATCCAATATAAATGATACAATTACATACACATATTTAAAATCAAGACTATGGGATTTAAATTTACACTACCTACCTAAATATTCACGAAGAATGGTCACCAACACATATCCCAAATTTTAGTGGAATAACAGAAATCACATCAAATATAGAGGTATTAATTCAAATCCTAGATCCAATATCAAAAGAAACAACATATATTAAACCTAGATCTAGATATAAATAAAATAAGGCAATATGTACATTCAATCAATGATAGAAAATTGAGAAAGTCATTAGAATCCATTCAGGATGATATCCTCTTACCAAGAGGGTTGCAGATCTTTGATCTGGGTAATGAATCACCATGAATAGGTTAACATGGCATATAATTCATCTGGGAGCTTCTAAAACCAATATAATCATTTGGGGATGAATTCAGGTTGATTGTTGGTTAATATGGGGGTTTTTTTATTTAAAAATCTAATCTTCTGGTTAATTAAAACTGTATGCACAGTTTTGTGCATAAGGTTCACGATTTACCCTTACCATGTTCATCTACATAGGGGTGAAAAGTTTATCCTTAAAGGGAACACAAATTGACACATCATGTTCCATCCATTCAAACCCTCTCTATCCAGGGTTACATGGTTTATAGCTTTAGGGTGCACAGTTTGGGAAAATTGTGTGCCAACCATGCACTTTCGCTCTTCTTTCCAAAATTTTCAAATTTCACTCAAACACACCCTAATTTAAATCCGAAACAAAATGTAATGAAAATAAAGAAAAATAGTGATTTTAACAAAGCCCAAAACATCTCCAGAAAAAGGTCTAGATCCTAAAATCTCCCCACCTTATAATAACTATGTACTCCTAAGAATATCTATGATTCCGAGCCCAAAATATTGGGCCACTAGTCCTGCATATCTTATTGTCTTTCCCAAGTTTCCCCCTACACACACCCATGTTTCCACATCACACAAATCATTAGTATGCTCTTTCCCCACAATAGTTTCTCACTATGATCCAACACACGTTCCAGATTCTCCTCAAAGCATGAATCAAACTAAATATCAACATAATCCACACAAATAACATGAGAAGAGTAGGAGTGATACCGCCAAAGTTGTGACACTAGAAAATCATCATGTAAAGAACTGTATCTATGTGAAATATCCAATTGGTACAAAACTAGCCAAAATCTCTCCACAACCTCAAATAGTCCAACGAACCTTAGTGCTAACTTTCCCATCCTCTATATCTTATGGTTACCCTATCTAGAAAACACCAGAAGGAATAAACGATCACCCTCTGTGAACTATAGGGGTCGTCATAATTTTATCAGCACATTAAAAAGTCTACTTTTAGTTTTATCCATACAAATTTTAATCAGATGAACCCACTATGATATCTCCTTCATGAGACTTAGTCTAAATAACTCTAACTCACATACCTCCATCTAGCATATAGGTGATTTTCAAGTCCTACCATAAATCACCTAATATGGTGACTTTATTAATGTTTCATGATAACTATTATTATTGGGTAACTCCACCAAATATAGGTGTTTCATCCAAGACTAAACAATGTTAACAACACATTGTCGTAGTATATACTAAATCACTTAAATAGTATGCTCTGACTTCCCATCTATCTATGGTTGGATTGTCATAATCAAAAGAACATGTATACCAAGCGCCTTCAGTAATCCCTACCAAATGCGTGAAGTAAAAGGAGAGTCACAATATGAAACCATTCTTTGTATCACCCTATGAATACATAATATCTCCCAATCATATAGTTGTACTATCTTTCTCACTATGAAAGGCTCCCACACTGGAAATAAATGCACTACCTTAGTCAAATTGTCCTTGACCACCAAAACATTATCATTCTTCTATTGAATCCATG
Organism: Viscum album; assembly: GCA_963277665.1. Taxonomy (NCBI): domain Eukaryota; kingdom Viridiplantae; phylum Streptophyta; class Magnoliopsida; order Santalales; family Viscaceae; genus Viscum; species Viscum album. Next base: position 807,983,878 of record OY728127.1, read on the forward strand.
GATGAATCACCAAAAAATACATGGTAATTTCGTACCTCTTAGAGTACATAATGGGATATGGCTTTAGTTAACCATCAGATCATTGATGCTCGACTATCACCTACTGATAGGTGTAGAATCATGTCATGAACCTTACTATCTCATCTTTCATGTCTGACAAAAAAACTATAATCATATGTTAGGATACATTCTGTTCACACTTGGATGTACCTATCATGTCAAGGCATTAAATTCATTCATAATATCCTCTTGCATACCCATAGGAATAACATCCTAATTCTAGACATAGATGATCTCATCCTCATCTATCATTCAGTATAAAGGTGTCTCCCCACCTTTAAAGCTTTCCCTTAATTAAATAAATTCAGGATCCACATATTTCTTTCTTTGATCCATTTAAAAAGTGTAGGATCCATTGAGACTGATATAAGAGTCATCTTCTCCTAACTCTCCTAAACCACAGCATGAATCTATACTAGTAAATTCATTATCTTCTACTCAACACTAGACTCCTAAATAGCCAGAGTCTGAGTTTTCATTCAAAAAAGTGCCAGCCACAGTATTTCCTTTCCTGAAAAAAATATGATAGTGAGAAGTTGAAAGATTGTGTATACTATACCCACCTACTCTATAGAAGATTCAAATCTCCCTGTGGAAAGATATACTTTAAGATATTGTGATCTATATACACAATAAAATTTTCACCAAACATATAATTCAACCAACACTTCAATAGTAAATCCACTGCATCTAACTCAAGGTTATGCATAGGGTAATTCCTCTCATGTGCAATAAACTTTTGAGACACTTATGGTTCAACTCAATCTCCCTGTATTAACACTGACCCATGTCCAATCCATGAAGATTCACAAAACATCATGTACTATTCATGTAACAACCTGAGATTTTATGAGAATTATTATTTTTAATTTCATTGATGTCTTGTGTTGTACGCGACACAAAAATTATATTTTTCTATACACAACACCGTATTAGCTTTCAGTATACACAACACTAATCTTGGACCGTGTTACACACAATTTCGAGTTCATTTGATTGAAGTTATTTTACGCAACATTGAGTGTATATATATATATATATTCAATGTATAAATGAAATATGGTTGGATTATATTATACGAAACAACAAATGAATCTCTCACTACGCGCAACCCTGACTTGGCTTTCATTACACGCAACCGCGACCTTCCACGATAGCGTGTGTTATACGCAATACCAAGTTTCACTAAACGAGATATTAATATAATATTATTATGAACTAGCCGTTATAAATAGTAATAACCACTTTTTGAAATTTTATAAATTTTATCTTTCAAAATGGACTTCATTTTTGGATTCGGAATATCGAAATTATCCTAGGGTGAATTTTTGGTATTTTTCTGAAAACTTTCAATTTTCGATGAATAGTGAAAACACTAGGTTACTTTTTAGAGACCAACTTTTTATTTAAATAATTATTTATTTTATTTAAATTTATTTTAGGTCAAAATTGATACATAATACCTATATAAGTTAAATGTAATTCATTTGAGTCATTTTATAATAATTTTAGATATATTAAAATTTTATTGAACTTTTCACCGTCTGTTACCCACCTCCTAGGAGAATTTGAAAATTTACATAAAACTTAATTTTAGCACTTTTTTGAGTGGAATTTAGAAAATCCGAGAGACATGGTTAATATAAAGGAGTAAAATGTGGTTCAATAAGATAAAAATAATTTTTGGTGAATAGTAACTTTTTTCTTTTATTTACCACTGTTAAAAGTAAATAGGGTAATTAAGGGTAAAAATGATATTATTATTACCCTAACACATGTCCTAATTCTATTGTAGAAGTTTAATTCGACCAAAAACAACTTTAGGAATAAAATATGGCCATTTAGGTCCACTTGGATTAGATTAGGAAATTTAATATTATTTTATTTAAAGAAGAGTTAACATAGTTAAAATCAAAGTTTAATAACTAAACAAATTTTAATATAGGGTTATAAATAAGATAAATTAGAATATAAATATTCATTAGAAATATAAAATGATTTCCTACCTAATGGTATTTTATTTATAATTTTTAGACATTAAATAATTTAAGTTATTTATGACACAATGGTGATGCAGTAATTAACTAAATAATGAAATATTAAAATAATTGATATTATAAATACCCAAATAAATGTAATTTGAGAATTTTTATGAATTAAAATAATTTTCAAGGTTAATATGACATTTTAGTATTTATTTAATTAACTTTTTTCGAAATAATCATGCTGTTATGATTTTCACAAAAATCAATTACCAAATAGTGTCAAAATTGACATAAAATAGTTTTAAAAACAAATATTATATTATTAATTGTTATTATATTCCTAAAAATCTAAGGTGCGGATAAATTACTTAGATAAGGTTATATATATTAATAATGAACCACTTGGGGTTTTTTTGGCTAGTTATAGTAAGTTTATTAACCATATAGTGTAAGAAAACAAGAAGACACGGTAAAAGTTAAATTATTTAACTTAGAGTTAAATCTAAAAGATAAGGTTAAAATAGTAGCCTAAACTTTTCTAAAACCTATTGTTTGAGAGGATTTATACCCATCCTCACTTTAGATTCTAAATAAATCAATTTGGAGCTATTATAAACCGAATATGACTTTATTATAAAATAATATTTTAAGCTTTTCCTAAGGTGCCCCTCTCCTACCTTATAAAAAGGGCACCCCTTCCCTCTTCTCTTCACACCCTTTTGAGCCTTGAAGCTCGGCCAAACCCTGACCATTTTTCTTCTCAAATCCCTAGAAACATTCTGGAGTTTCTGGTCTTCTCAAAAGACCAACTCTACTTCCTTAAGAGGAAGCTTAAAGGAGGTGTGTCGAAGAAGAGGTAATCTCTTCTTCCGATTCTCTCAAGTTTCTTTCTTCTTCAACTTCTTATTCTTTAGTTTTATCATTATAAAGTAATAAAATCAGTATTACTTATATACTGATTTGTTATTATAAATATGAAACAACTCTATTTCACCTTCTATCCATCCTACAAAAAATAAAATCACCGCACGTGCGTACGTACAGAATACCGTCTCCATGCCGTGGTGTAATATTTTTTCGACCACCACCTTACTTGGATGGGTATAATGGTGTAAATAAATAACTATATATGATTATTTTAAAGTGATATTGATTCTGAAATATTATACATACACTTGAATACAATTCCATGATCATGATAATGATATCATCGCTCGTGCGTACGTACGGACTACCGTCTCCACGATGTGATGAGATTCATTCTCCATGTTAACCATTCATGGATGATTATAAAGTATATATAATGAATAATAATGACGTATATGAAATAATAATGATACTATATTTATGTATATATATATATATTAATTTCATCTACTTAATTCCATTCAATTCAATAAGGAAACGAAAACAGCGTTCATGCGTACGTATGGCCTACCGTCTCCATGAACGGTGTATTTCATTCCATTTATCTATCTATCATATATATATGTATATGATGAATATATATTATATATAAATAATGTTTTAAATTATTTAATTATGTAAATACGGATATAATTAATAATATCAAGAACAACAAGTCGAAACACGTACAATAAATGAAACGATTTTACCCAAATCGCTGTTTTTACATCAAATTTACAAAAGAACAGGTAATATAAAGTCATAAGTAAACTATATATGATATCATAACAATGAATATGATTATTTAATAAGTCAATGAAATTATTTAAATCATTATACAGGAGGTTTAGATACATACAAAGTATATCGGACATAAGGTAAGGGATAACTATTCCAATCTCGCTCTTATCCGAGATTGTTTATTCGTAAGTATTTACTGGGGTTTTTTGTTATCATCCATGTCCCTATTTTATAAAAATGTTTTCATGTATGTTTAATTTCCTTTTTACCCATTTTTTAATTTTACCACATGTTATGAAAGGAATCTTACTTTTGTTTACCACACGAGGAACTTTTTGACTTTTCCAACAAAAGTACGAGGAGAATGTTATTTTTAACTTATACGGTGTGAACGGATTTTTACTGTTTCATAACGCATCATTTTCATGAAGCTTCCTCTAAAAGATTGCCTAATTATTTTCAACAAAACCCTTTTCTTTTAATATTTCATGTAATTTTGTGAAAAGAAAATGATTTTGAAGAAGAAAGGATATTTTCCTCAAGAATTCATTTCAAGTGTTTTATCAAAACTATTTTCCATCTAAAAATAACATTATTTAATATGTTTATGTTTCAAGTATAATGTCTCCATTATTTACATGGTTTTATTCTTCTTATGATTAAATGATATCCATTTTTTTATATGGATTATGTTATGATGGCATGATGTTGAAGAATCCCATTCTATTACATGGGTTATGCTATGATGTATGATTTATGATTTTGTGGCACATGAAAGAATTATTTCATTATGAGATGGGTGGGACCTATATCTACCTCCAATGAATTGGGTAAAGATTTATATCTCATGAGATAGACATGGATGGAATGGTAAGTTAATCTGGTTCAATGTTACAGGAATGAAACGAGGAGTGAACTCGATTCAGAAAGGGACTTTGTCCACTAAGATGGTCATGGTAGTAATGCCTTGGCTACTATGGAAATCATAACATGTGCTTAATGGTTGCCACAATTACATGATTTATTCCCATGATATTTTATCATGATTGATGATCCATTATGATATATTCCTTACATACTTCCAAGATTTTTGTCTTTGCTCAAGATTTTGATGTTTAGATTTTATGTTCAAGTTTTTGCATTCAAATGTTTATGGATTATTTTATGTTCTCTATGTTTACCATTAATGAGAATTTGAGCTCACCATTTTTTTGTTTTCTTTTCCCCAGGATATAAAGAAAGGTTTTAGGTAAGAAAACCAAAAGGGGAAGATCTTTATGGGAGATGTTGAAGATCTTTCACCATGATTAGAAGATTACGTTACAAGTTTCCAAAGAAACTAAACTAATACGATATTTGGGCGTATGTTTTTGTTATGTATTAAGTATTCCGCAAAAGTAATGTAATTTCCATGTACTTCAACCTTTGGGTCTCTACAGTTGGTATCGGAGCGAAGGTTTAGTTAACCTTTAGAAACTAGGATGCGAGAACTTTAGTGAGATCCCTAGAGATATTTCTATGGTATGTCTAGGGATGTCTCTAAGGTTAAGTATATGTATAGGTTATAGTCCTAGAATTATGGTAATGATATTATAATTAAACCTAATGTGTTATATATTGAAGGTACTCCCCCTTTATTATGCTGTTTTCCTAGCATGATTTTTTCCACTCACACTATTCTTTTTGGGTTGTAGAAAATGGCTGGAAATATGAAGATTCATGATAATGGAGGATATGATGGACAATGGAATGATATTCTTCATGAGAAACCAAATGAAATTGGATCTGGAAGTCCAAACATCATTATTATGCCTAATCAGCAATATCATAATATGATCAATAATCTCAACTTTGGTAAGTATCCCGACTCAGCTAATAAGAGAAATATGTAGTTTCATGATGATAATAGAGAAAAGAAAGTTAAATTTCCCTAATGTAAATCATGTGGGAAGAGGCATCAGGGAGAATGTTTCAAAGGAACCGGAAGATGCTTTGGGTGTGGAAAAGAAGGACACAAATCTAGTAATTATAAAGGAAAAGGTTCAGTTAATACCATGGACAAGGATAATGGTATTTCTAAGACATCAACAATGGTTAAATGTTTTAAATGTGGAATGTATGAGCATTATTCAAACCAATGCCCTAAGGGAAAATCTCATGAAGAGAATCAACATAGTCATATGGGTAGTATTTATGTTGATGATGATGAAGAGACTACAGATTATATATGAGATGAAAGAAATGACGAAGCTCAGTCATTGGTTTAAGAAGGTAGTGGAATGATTGTATGTTTATCAAGAGTTATGTTGTATAGGTAATTTAATGGTACTATGGAATAAAGACACATCTAAGGATTGTTACACTATTGTTTTTCCTAAAGTATTTGAAAGTATATATTGAATGGTACCGATAACCATGAAAAGATAATTCATATATTTTTGGAAAGTAGATGATATGCACATAATGAAGGGATTAGGAGATAATGAGATGTTTTATAGTATTGATGAGCTCATGGATGATATAAGGAAAATGTGATATCATGGTTTGAGTATATAAAAATTTTGGGATTTTGGTATGTGGAAAGAGTGAACTTTTGATAGCATTCATGTTTTCACTAAGGTTCAATGGGTATTCATTTTTCAAGATAATACATGATTAAGGTATTCACATGTTTGGAATGTGAAAAACAAGATATATCTTATATGGGGGATAAATGATGGTATTCACATGCTTGGTTGATGACATTTCTAGTAATCATTTTCTTTATACTATAAGATTGGACAAAAGTATTTTCGATAAGATTAAAGGTTGGAATGGATTAAGTTGGACATCAGATAGAATTGTTTATGGCTATAAATTTTTTCGATATTATTTATGGAATGTTATAATAATGTAGTTTTAGAAAAAGGACAACCTGCAGGATGGGAGAAAACCCATCACGTCGGACAAGGCTATGGGAATCGAACCCACAACTGAAGTGCGACAGGCCTTTATCACATACCACTGGCCTATAAGAAGTCCCTAGTTAGTAGAAACTAGTTTTATTTTATTAAGCGGTATGATAGATGAAGTATAAGTCCATTGTTGGAATCATATATGATTAATCTCACCATAGATGGACTTATGTAAATTAAATAACTTATGATAACCTTTTTGTGATAGAAACATATGGGATGACTTATCATTCTATCACATGATCTGCTAATACTTCATGAATGAAAAATTCAGCTTCATTTCTTTAAATAGAGATGAAGTGGAAATTGTTCATGGAAAGACCAACAATGATATTACACTAAAATCAAGTAAGTATTTCTCCTTATGTAAAAGTTCATCAATGTTAGGGAAATGATCTTGGAAACCAAAAATGTTGTGCTAGTACTCTCATATCTGATGAATCAGATGGTACCTTATATCATCACAAATTTATGGCTTTGTGATTGTTGGATTTTTCATAGCCATGTTCTCTAACACTCTCCATCAGAACTTGACAGTTAGATTTCTCTTCCATATCCATATTTTCACCTATGTTCTCCTATGTGGAAACACAAGGATAAGTTAATTTGGGTAACCGTTATGTTTCATACATTAGTTTTTAAAATTAAGCTTTAGTATTCCTTTTTATGATGTGGGTTTCTATTAAAGAAAATTTTAAGTAGTAAACGATTTATAACCCCAATGAATTTCGAGGGAGAAATTCATTTTAAGGGGGTAGAATGTAACAACCTGAGATTTTATGAGAATTATTATTTTTAATTTCATTGATGTCTTGTGTTGTACATGAAACCAAAATTCGCTTGTTCTATATTCAACACCGTATTATCTTGGAGTATACACAAAACTAATCTTAGATCGTGTTACACACAATTTCAAGTTCGTTTGATTGAAGTTATTTTACACAACATTGAGTGTATATATACATATATTCAATGTATAAATGAAATATGGTTGGATTCTATTATAAAAAACAACAAATGAATCTTGAACTACATGTAACCCTGACTTGGCTTACATTACACGCAACCACGACCTTCCACGATAGCGTGTGTTATACGCAATACCAAGTTTCACTAAACGAGATATTATTATAATATTATTATGAACTAGCCATTATAAATAGTAATTCCCACTTTTTGAAATTTTATAAATTTTATCTTTCAAAATGGACTTCATTTTTGGATTCAGAATATCGAAATTAGCTTAGGGTGAATTTTTGGTATTTTTCTGAAAACTTTCAATTTTTGATGAATAGTGAAAACACTGGGATACTATTTAAAAACCAACATTTTATTTAAATAATTATTTATTTTATTTAAATTTATTTTAGGTCAAAATTTATACATAATACCTATATAATTTCAATGTAATTAATTTGAGTCATTTTATAATAATTTTAGATATATTAAAATTTTATTAAACTTTTCACCGTCTTTTACCCACCTCCTAGGAGAATTTGAAACTTTACATAAAACTTAATTTTACCACTTCTATGAGTGGAATTTCAAAAATTTGAGTGAAACGGTTAATATCAAGGAGTAAAATGTGGTTCAAGAGGATAAAAATAATTTTTGGTGAATAGTAAATTTTTACTTTAATTTACCACAGTTAAAAGTAAATAGGGTAATTAAGGGTAAAAATGATGTTATTATTACCCTAACACATGTAGTAATTCTATTGGATAAGTTTAATTCGAACAAAAACAAATTTAGGAATAAAATATGACAATTTAGGTCCACTTGGATTAGATTAGGGCATTTAATATTATTTTATTTAAAGAAGAGTTAATATAGTTAAAATCAAAGTTTAATAATTAAAACATTTTTAATATAGGGTTATAAATAAAATAAATTCGACTATAAATATTAATTAGAAAGATAAAAATATTTCCTACCTAATGGCATTTTATTTATAATTTTTATACATTAAATAATTTAAGTTATTTATGACACAATGGTGATGCAGTAATTACCTAAATAATGAAATATTAAAATAATTGATATTATAAATACCCAAATAAATGTAATTTGATACTTTTTATGAATTACACTAACTTTACAGGTTAATATGACATGTTACTATTGATTTAATTAACTTTTTTTGAACTAATCATGCTGTTATGATTTTCACAAAAATCAATTACCAAATAGTGTCAAAATTGACATAAAATAGTTTTTAAAACAAATATTATATTATTAATTGTTATTATATTCCTAAAAATATAAGGTATGGCCAAATGACTTAGATAAGGTTATATATATTAACAATTAACCACGTGGGGTTCGTTTGGCAGGTTATAGTAGGTTTATTAACCATATAGTGTAAGAAAACAAGAAGACACGGTAAAAGTTAAATTATTTAATTTAGAGTTAAATCTAAAAGATAAGGTTAAAATAGTAACCTAAAATTGTCTAAAACCTTTTGGTTGAGAGGATTTAGATCCATCCTCACTTTATCTTCTAAATAAATCAATTTGGAGCTATTATAAACCGAATATGACTTTATTATAAAATAATATTTTAATTTTTTTCCAAAGGTGCCCCTCTCCTCCCTTATAAAAAGGGCACCCCTTCCCTCTTTTATTCACACCCTTTTGAGCCTTGAAGCTCGGCCAAACCCTGACCATTTCTCTTCTCCACTCCCTAGAAACATTTTTGAGGTTATGGTCTTCTCAAAAGACCAACTCTACTTCCTTAAGAGGAAGCTTAAAGGAGGTGCTTCGAAGAAGAGGTAATCTCTTCTTCTGATTCTCTCAAGTTTCTTTCTTCTTCTACTTCTTCTTATTTATTTGTATCATTATAAAGTAATAAAATAAGTATTACTTATATACTTATATGTTATTATAAATATGAATAAACCCTATTTCACCTTCTATCCATCCTACATAAAACCAAATCACCGTTCATGCGTATGTACGGAATACCATCTCCACGTCGTGGTGTAATCTGTTTTCGACCACCACCTTACTTGGATGGGTATAATGGTGTAAATAAATAACTATATATGATTATTGTAAAGTGATATTGATTCTGAAATATTATACATACACTTCAATACAATTCCACGATCACGAGAATGATATCATCGCTCGTGCGTACGTACGGACTACCGTCTCCATGACGCGATGAGATTCATTCTCCATGTTAACCATTCATGAACGATTATAAAGTATATATAATGAATAATAATGAAATATATGACATAATAATGATACTATATTTATGTATATATATATTTATGTCATCTACTTAATTCCATTCAATTCAATAAGGAAACGAAAACAACGTTCATGCGTACGTACGACCTACCGTCTCCATGAACAATGTATTTCATTCCATTTATCGATATATAATATATATATGTATATTATGAATATATATTATATATAAATCATTCTTTACATTTTGGAATTAATTAAATCAGTATATAAGTAATAATATCAAGAACAACAAGTCGAAACACGTACAATAAATGAAACGATTTTACCCAAATCGCTGCTTTTACATCGAATTTACAAAAGAACAGGTAATATAAAGTCATAAGTAAACTATATATGATATCATAAAAATGAATATGATTCTTTAATAAGTCAATGACATTATTTAAATCATTATACATAAGGTTCAGATACATACGAAGCATGTCAGACATAAGGTAAGGGATTACTATTCCAATCTCGCTCTTATCCGAGATTGTTTATTCGTAAGTATTTCCTAGGGGTTTTGTTATCATACATGTCTCTATTTTATAAAAATGTTTTCAGGTATGTTTAATTGAATTTTTACCCATTTTTGAATTTTACCAGATGTTATGAAAGGAATCTTACTTTTGTTTACCACATGAGGAACTTTTTGACTTTTTCGACAAAAGTACGAGGAGAATGTTATTTTTAACTTATACAGCATGAACGGATTTTTACGGTTTCATAACGCCTCATTTTCATGAAGATTACCCTACAAGATTGTATTATTATTTTCAAAAAAACCCTTTTATTTTAATATTGCATGGAATTTTGTGAAAAGAAAATGATTTTGAAGAAGAAATGATATTTTCCTCAAGAATTCATTTCAAGTGTTTTATAAAAAATATTTTCCATCTAGAAATAACATTATTTAATATGTTTATGTTTCAAGTAAAATGTCTCCATTATTTACATGGTTTTATTATTCTTATAATAAAATTATATCCATTTTTTATATGGATTATGTTATGATGGCATGATGTTTAAGAATCCCATTCTATTACATGGGTTATGCTATGATGTCTGATTTATGATTTTGTGGCACATGAAAGAATGATGTAATTATGAGATGGGTGGGACCTAAATCTCCCTCCAATGCATTGGGTAAAGATTTATATCTCATGAGATATACGTGGATGGAATGGTAATTTAATCCGGTTCAGTGTTACAGGACTGAAACGAGGAGTGAACTCGATTCAGAAAGGGACTTTGTCCACTAAGATGGCCATGACAGTAATACCTTGGATACTATGGAAATCATAACATGTGCTTAATGGTTTCCCTAATTACATGATTTATTCCCATGCTATTTTATCATGATTGATGATCCATTATGATATATTCCTTACGTACTTCTAATATTTATGTCTTTGCTCAAGATTTTGATGTTTAGATTTTATGTTCAAGTTTTTGCATTCAAATGTTTATGGATTGTTTTATGTTCTCTATGTTTACCCTTACAGAGCATTTGAGCTCACCCTTTTTATGTTTTCTTTTACTCATGATATAAATAAAGGTTTTAGGTAATAAAAACAAAAGGGGAAGATCTTTATGGGAGATGTTGAAGATCTTTCACCATGATTTGAAGATTACGTTCCGAGTTTCCAAAGACACCAAACTAATACAATCTTTGGGCGTCTGTTTTTGTCATGTATTTATTATTCTGAAAAAGTAATATAATTTCCATGTACATCAAGCTTTGAGTATCTACAATTCACTTTGATTAGGTATGATCAAGATTGGTGCTGATGTCAATAGTTTTTCAGCTCCTAGAAGAATTCATGTATGCTTTGGAACAATCAAACCTTACTCATTTTTTTGGTTTATCCCAAAAGTGGTTCTTCTAAATGGGAAAAGTCTTGGATGAACCTAGAATAATATCCATATAATCCCATTAAGGTACAAATATCAAAAAATTTCTTAGGATTCTCCCAAGATACAACAATGTAAACCTTCTATGGGTCCACTAAAAATCCTACCCCTGAGATGACTTGACCCAATAATTGTACCCGATCAATCCAAAAGTAACAATTTGATATCTTGGTGTATATCCAATTCCATATTAGTGTACTTAGGGTGATGTCAAGATTTTGGGCATGATCTTCATGATTCATGTAGTACACCAAGATATCACCCAAAAACAAAACTGAAAAATAATCGAGCTATGGATGGAAGATTATGTTCATCAAGTCTATAAATACTACTGGTCTATTATTCAACCCAAAAGAAATTAAGATGAACTAATAAATTTCATACCTACTTATGAAAGAAGTCCTCGATATATTGGAGGTTTAACTCTCAATAGATTATACCCAAATATCAATTATATCTTTTAGAAGATTCAATATCCTTTCAATTGTTCAATGATATCATCAATATATTGAAGATGATACTAGTTCTTCATAGTGCTTTTGTTAAAATTTCAGCAGTCAACACACAAGTACATAGTCCCATCAGCGTTCGTAGAAAACAAAAATCAAGAACCCCAAGTTGATTTACAGTGACGGATAAACCCTTTATATATCAACTCTTCTATTTGAGTCTTGATCTATTGATGTTCTATGTTGTCATTCTGTATGGTGGGATAGAAACTGGCTTACCCCATGCATGAGCTAAACTGTAAATTCCACATCTCTCTTAGGTTGAAGCCCTAAGAATTCATTATGAAACACATCCTAAAACTTTTCTACTATGGGTGGAACGATACTATAATTTACCTCTCCATCATAGAAAAAATACTAGAAACCTGGGTAGTAAGTTCCCCCAGTTTCTGATAAACTATCCCTAAATGGCTAGCATAGATTTACCATTCTCCATAGTGAATATACTTGTCAACAACATGAGATGTAAAATACACTCTTCAGCTGTAAAAATAAATGTGCTCTTGGTATGATGCTAACCAATTCATACCCATGATTAGGTCAATTCCTACCAAATCTAGAATGTATTGATCCAAATAATCTGATACTATCAAAGAACAATATAACACCCTTTTCACAAACAGATGTCTCAATATCAAACTCCCAAAGGTGTATCTGTCATAAAAAAACTACTCAATAACTCCATCATTAAGACAAAACCATTAAAATGTTGTCCATAAATGAAATATTTAAAGGTACTAGTATCAAATAATTTAGTAGGTGATGTATAAGCTACAAGAACAGTACATCTCACTGTATGTGGTATAGACTTGCTATATACCTCTATAGACTGAACAACATGCAATTTTATTTCCCATATTCCATTTTATGATGTATGAGATCCTGAAGTTTTACCAATTTACAAATATGTGTGATAATTCCTAGAATAACCTTATCCAATTCCTCTACCTCCAAGGCTAGTAGAACTCCAATTGATTAAATGACGTGGTGCATAAGATCCCCTTCCCAAACACTAGATCTATCTTGCTCCTCCATAATTACCCATATGTTTCGGGTTCATACAGTACCTCAGTAGATGATTCACTCTACAATAGGCTTTTCACTCAACCAATGGTCTAGGGAACTATCTCCGAAAGTGTCCTGACCTACCACACTAGTGAGAATCACATGGGGAAGATCCTATGTAATTGGTCCCTCTTTATATTATTTTCTTCCCACATCCCTAGATGGAATTCTCATTATGATACTTTAGGATATCAGATGTCTGACCACCTTATTGTCTAATAGAAACCACCTACCATTCACTAGAATCCTCCTTCTAGTTCCCCTCTGACTTAGGATCCTAATTCACTACTTATAAAAACATCTTTAGCTTGAAGATATTCATCTAGGAATTAATTTCACTTTTATGTTATCCAATAAACACATTTACATAGTAGTCTCATATCCTTATGATATTGGATAAAAGAATTGGAAATCTGTAAATCATCTACCATATTCCTTCATGGATGAACTCCCCTAAGTAAATCTCATGAAATCAAATTATCTCACTTTCTCGAGAATCTAGAGATAAAATTTCTCCAATATGTTCTACTAAATTTCATTCCACTCCATAATCTCTAGAAGTTCATCCCGAGCTTAGATGTCCCACTATTTCATTTCTTTATCGTGTGACATGTAATAATTAAACTTCACTATCTTATAATCATGATTCTCCACATGGTCATGTATTTTATGGATATAGAAAATCTAGAACCCAACTCCCTTAGGTCCACCCTCTCATGTAATATTTATAGGGTTTTTCCACTGGTACTCCCTCATCAGATCAAACATGATTTTAACAACCCTCCATATGCATCTATAAATTAATTTAATAAAACATGAAATTTTCTCTCAAAAATTCTCCCATAGTTCCTCACTCGATACTAACTATGCCCCATGTTCCACTATTAGAGGATCATCCCTAGCCATGCCCTCCCACATTCCCTTCAATAAGAATCTCTATGGATGATAAAATTTACAATTACAAACATTCACCTTATGATACAATTAATAAAATAAACACATTTATGGGAAACCCAATATTCCACAACAAGTAATTTCCCCAAACCCCTCCACATAGTAAAAACTGAGGCACTATCACTACACTTAACCATCTTAAAACTAGGTCATGGATAAAAAGGTAAACACATTACAATGTTCATGTATCATTATAAACCCATTTATTCACATATTTCATCATTTTACAATATAAAAATATCACATTAGGCATCATTTCAATTTCAATTTCACAAGAATGGAAAAACAATTCATGGTAAAAAACATACCCAAAAACCTACTTTACTGTGCATGCATATAAATGATGCAGGTCACAATAATCTTGAGTGCCAAGAATTTTTCATTCACACTCAACCTTTTTTCCTTACTGGGAGATGATTCAAATCACATCAAAACATTGAAACAATGATGCACGTCACAATAATCTTGAGTGCCAAGAATTCTTCATTCACACTCAACCTTCATGCCTTACCGGGCGATGAGTCAAATTACATCAAAAAATTGAAACAATGATCACATCACATAAAAAGTACATCACCAAAAGTGAAATAATATTTAAGTATATCAAACAATAAGAATAAATAAAATACCACCCTGGGTACATGGGTATTGACCTGTATATAGGACAACTATTCCCATACACGAGCTCATAATGAAGGTGTAAATCTTCCTAGTGTCCTGTCTACCTTTACCAAATAGTAAGAGAACTGAAAATAAAAGAATACTTGTCTCTCATGAAAAAATGTAATGACTTTTCCCGAGATCCACTTGTTGGTACGATGATCTAGTACACTACATGACCTCATATATGCCTCACTATATACCAAAGGTTGTCTACTAGTAGCGAGCGACTAATGTTGATCATGGGGTGACTATACTATATTTATTAGGGTAATAAACCAATGGAAAATAAATAAATAATAATAGAATAGATATAACCATAACCTGAGTAATACTGGTATCGTGGGATAAATAAACAGGAAATAAAACAACAAAAATAAATATTAGATATGGCATGCCATAGTAAGTGACATGTTTCAAAATTAAAACTCAAAAATAAAGACACTAAAAATTACCAAATAGTTCTCGAACCACATCTGGTTCCCTCATCAATAATCCATCCCAATTTAGTTATATAACACCAGGCCTTTTCCCTATTATATCAATCAAACATGAAGTCTATTTGTGTACCCATCGGGCAGTCCAAGTAGGTTGTGAGTACAAATCAATAGGCCACCACCAATGCAATCTAAAACATATTATGTCAATAGTAGGGTATGAAATTTTATAAATAATAAAATTCAAGTAATAATGTAAAAAGTTTATATTTGTTCAATTATCCTTTATTTAACCTAAAAAACACTCGGGTTCCTAAGGACACCTGAACCTAAATACCTACTTTGGCCCATTCCAGATTCTAAAACATGTCCCATATTCAATTTAAAATTCATTAACACAATTGGGATTTCATTAACCATTTCATTACAATTCATAATACGGATAATTGGAACTATAGTATGATGCTTATCTTTCTATTCTAGGTCTCCATGACAACGAGAACACGAGATTTGGAAGTAGCAGAACATGTCCCACACACATTTATCAAAAAGTTAATCACTATGGAATTGGAAGTAGTATACTATCTCTCAAACAAGTTTATCAAACAATTTATCACTATGGGATTTCGAAGTAGCACACCATGTCCTGCACATGTTTATCAATCAATTTATCAATACAAGCTTTGGAAGTAGAAAACCATGCATCACATATGTTTATCAAACATTTAGATTTATCAAATATATTTCATATTTCATATACCACAAAAATAAATCCTAATCAACATTAACCCCTTATCAAATTCCACATCACAATTTCTCAATGATTAATTAATAAATCAATCATTCAAAATACAAAAAGTAGCATAATTACATTATTCCATTAATTAATTCAAAAATTAATCAATGATATCTTTTCCCACAATTAATTCACCAATTATTTGATCACATCAATTCAACTAATTCATTCAACAATTAATTAATCACAATAATATCTTCAATTAATTCAACAATTAACCGATCACATCAATCCCATTAATTAATTCATATATTAATTAAAAAAATTTCACTTTCAACAACCCATTAATTAATCCAAAAATTAATAAATACAATACAATCAATTTCATAATCCCAATATCCCCATAGTTAATTCATTATCCAATTATTTCAATTCTATAATCTAAATATCCACAATTTAACAATTCTTGAATTTATTGGTATAAAAAATTAATTAATTAAATTTATGAAAATAAATATTTAATCATCAAATATAAATTCTATAATTAAATAATCATATTTGAAAATAATATTATGAGGTTTTAATTTATTCCACCTACCTTATGATTGATGATGAATGGTCATCAATGGATATCCCCAATTTCAGCAAAATAACCCTAATCATGTTGAATATTGAGGTATATATTAAAGTATAGATCCAAGATAAAGTGAAATAAGATATATTAAACATATATCAATATCAATATACAATAGGGGAATAAATCCATTCAACAAATAAAAAAAGAATGGTAAATAGATGGGTAGCCCTTCAGAATGATGTCCTCCTTCTAGGAGGGGTGCAAATCATCATTCAGGGAAAGGATTCATCATGAAAGGATGTATAAAGGGATAATAATTCAATTGATATCATCCAAAAAAATTATTGGAACACTTAGGATATTTTTATGGATTAATTGTTCTAATACGGGGTGTTGGTTAATTTAAAATATTATTTTTTAGGTTAATTAAAACTACACGCACATTTTACTATACGAGGCTCATGGTTTACCCTATCCATGTTCCATAACCACATGATTCATCCATGGGGGTTCATGGTTTCTCCATAAAGGGTGAACGGTTTGGAAAAATTGTGCTCCATCCATGAAAACCATCTATTTCTAGGGTTAAATGGTTTTCTTGGCCAGGGTGCAATGTTTGGGAAAACTGTGCGCCAACCGTGCACTTCCCTCCCCTTATTTCCAAATTTCTCAAATTTCACCCAAACACACCCCAATGTAAAACCCAAACATAAATTACTCAAAATAATGAAAAATTTTACCTATAAAAAGTCATGATACATCTCCAGAAATAGTCAGGAACATACAACATATTTTTATTTTAAAACTAAATTTTAAAGAACTCTGTTTATAAACTGTATTTAAAAATATAAAGAAATAGATGAATCATATAAATGTAATATGTTCAATTTGGTTTACTTGGAATGTATATTACTCTCATACTCACATATATCATATTTTGAGATGTATTTATAAATGTATATTAGATTTGATATCCTTAGAGATATGTTGGTTTTTATTTCAAATGGTGGCTCAGGGAGTCACATGGGGATTAGATTGAGTACTCATTTTTAGTTTTGTTTTTCATAGATGTGTCTGTATTGACCAATATATCCTCTTTTGTATCTAAGATCCTGATTTAGTTATATTTTAATTATATTGATCCATTAATTTATTTAATTATTTTTTTGGTCCTTTTTAATTATATTTCTACTTTTCTATAGGCACATGGACCTTCAATGTATAGAGGTGTCCTACCTGAATATTTTTAAAATTACAATGAATTATTTTATGTTTATTAATAGAAATATTTCTCATTAAATCACATTATATTCCATGGAACTAGTTTCCATCCCAATGTCATCAAGAATGCACCCCATATAACACCCTGAGACTTTCTAAATTATATTTTTTCAAATTAATTTAACCATTGTGATATTTTCCATTTCATGTAACACTTAAAATAGTTTATTTTATATTAAAGAACTATGTTTGGAATGTGTTTTATGAAACACCAATATAATCATGCACAACATACAACATAAATATTAGCTTTCTCTATAAGGAACACCAAGGTTAGCTTGCGACTTGGCGTGCATTACATGCAACACTGACTTGGTGTATGCCACACACAACACTATCTTGGCATACATTACATGCCACACTGAGTTTCTACGAAACATATTTTTATTATTTTCAATATTTAAATGATATAATTATAATATAGTAATAAAAAATAATAATATGAATTGTGATAACTAATTTTCAAATATTTTTTATAATGTTTTTATATAAATAAATCATATTGATAATGAAATAGATAATTTTTGGTAATGACCTAATATGTTTAAAATTACTATTTTATAAAATAAACTATTTTTCATTTCATTTTGTGAAAAAATATATTTAATCTTAGAGAAGTTTATAAATTTAATTTCATAAAATAAATTTCATTTTTTAATTTATGATTTCTAAATTATCTTAGAGATAATTGTTGGGTTTTTTCTAAGCAACATCATTTTTGCATGAATAATGAAAAATGCCGAATTTTAATTCAAAAAAAATCCATTTATTATAATTTATTTATAAGGTTAAGTTAAATTTTAATTTGGATTTAATTTTTATTTAGATTATTCTTTTAACAATTTATAAAACCATGGTCATTAGAATCAATATCAATTTTGTAATGTCCCAGACCCGAACATCCACTCAAACAGTGCTAAACACGTCAGGTGTTACTAACTTAGGTGCACCTCCCCGAACGCCAAAGGATGATGACTACAAGAAAGGGTCTAATGTGTATAGTGGGGTGACTATACCCTCTCGGAGGATAATAATGATTATGGTTTGATCAATGATATATAACATGCAACGAAAATAATGACTCACCAGACTCAAATTAGACCCACAGAGCAGAAGCACAATCAATAGAAACAATAAAGAAAGTGATAAACAAAGAGAAACAATGGAATGTAAACAAAACAGCATGTTGAACACCACTTACAATAACTACTAGAATAGAAAAGTCATGCATTCATAGCAAGTCTAGATATAAAAGGGTGACAATGGATAACCAACTGTAGCTACAATAGACAAGGAGAGCATGCTGATATTGTAAATAAATAAAAACAAAGTAAACACCAGCTATCGAAGACCTCAAGGTCCCTACCATCTCCTTGCAACAACTAAAATAGTACATCTCCCAATGATGGTCTCTTTCCTACATGTAAATCCATAAAGTCTACATGTGTCACGAAGGGCCCATGAAGGGTGTGAGATGAATATCAGTAGGATAACACCCAATGATACGTACCTAATATAAGTTTTTAGAAGGAAAGCATTTATAATGAAAATAGTAAATAGTACAAAGCCAAAATAAACACAAACTTCACTGGTGCTCAGCAGCCACCATGGAGTGTCACCTGCTTCGGCCAATGCCATAATCTCTGTCATGTAACCTTTTACCATGTGCCCCCTGGCACTGCGTTTCTCAAATACAGACATCCTGATGGCACACCCAAGAAGTAGTAAGTAACTTAGAGGAACACCGATTCATGTCCTCAAATAGGTAACTGGAGGGACAATGATGTCTACCCTCAATACAGTAACCAGAGGGACAACGATGTCTACCCTCAAACCACAAAGAGCCTCTGCGCCAACCTGATAGACTCAACGCTATCCTTTAAAGTCCCTTTTCCTTCTATGTGGATTCCCACAGCAAGTACCCACAAACCAATAGTACTTAAACTGCAACTAATGGGGGCCTCTACCCACTAGAGTGGTCAAAACCACCTCATCATAGAGTCTCTCTGTGTGAACACAAGTCAATGTTCTGGGTGAGCGGTAATCACCAAAATAAGTTCCCAAGCCACAACATCTCTAACAACTCATGCCCCTATGACCATGTCACACAAGTCTGATGGACTTGAAATCCAAGTAACCTGGGCCATTCCCAACTTGATAGTCACACTGCCTCATGCCGACATCCATGACGCCCAATACCATGGTCAGAACCACCTAATGTAACCTTGTCCAAGCCCAACCTATGATCAGCATCACTAAACAATACCCAAGCCATGCCCATCACAACCTGAAGGTTCCATCATATGAAATATCACAAATCTTATAGATATATAATCAAAAGAAATACACTAAATAGGAAAAACTAACTAAACAGTTGAATTGCACATGCTATGTGTTGTCCCATACAAGCACCATGATTTTGGTAGCCCCTAAAAATTCATATCATAACATAATGAATTAAAATCAACAGTTTAATCAAATAAAAATCAATTTATACCTTTTTAGAAACCCTAGACAAAATTCCCCAAATGAGCAACAACCCCTCGCCCGACCTCACTCAAGAAAAACAGGTAAAATAGCATACCCAAAGGCATCCCACAGGTCAAAAAAACAATTTAATATGAAATATAAGATTAAATAGGGTCTCACTCAAAATACCCAAATACATGCTTTAAGCCACGCCACCCAAATTTATGAGAAAACGTGAAAGAAGGTATGCACCACATACCTGATACTTGTAGACATAGCCATGTACGATATCGAGCTCCAATTTGAAGTCGATCTTCATAGATCTACATTTCCATCAAATCCCAACAATTTTACTTAGATGGAAACTGTGAGGTGTGAGGGAAAGGATCAAGAATGTAATAGGGTGCGTAGGTTTAGCCTCACTGATGCGATCCCACAACCACCAACCTATTGAAGAACAGACGTCGGATGGAGAATCTAGGAGAAGAAACATTTTCGGCCTCCTCGGGCATCATGGTCCGATAATGGGGAAGAAGAAGGTATTTCTAGAAAAGTGACATGACACTATTTCATTTAACTAAATATAAATAAAAATACATATCATGTATAAAGGACTACACATCATGTAGTGTCCTTGTTCATACTCCTACTTAATTTGAGGTAGCCACATGACTTGGACATGCCACACAGGTCAACAGACGACTATAACTCAGCCGGTATGTGGAAAGGAGAATACATGGCGTGTCAAGAAACACTACCACTATGTAGTAAGAAATTATTACATGATCATCACACGACATTTAATCGGAGAGAACGCAGACGATACATGCCTAAATGATACACAATGTGTACTTTAGAGTACACAACATGTAATTTGGAAATTTCTAGAACATCCCAGATTTTCCTAGTTTTCTCAGAAACAAGTCAAAAGTTTAAACAGGTTCTGGATTTTGACCCATTCCAAAAACCCAGGTTCTTACAATCCCCCCACCTTAACATTGATCATCCCCGAGATATCAAATGAAACCTGGAGATGGAACCAAATAGCCACCACAATCAAAGTAACCTGAACTCCCCCAGTCTCAATAGTTTTGAAAAAATTACTCAAGGGGATCTCTACCTCATGAATTTCCCAACTCAGTCTAAACCCTACAAAACTCAATAAAGAAAAGGTTCACTAACCTATTTCTGGACTCAGTGACCTCTCGTGATGCATCGTCACCCCGATGAATCATTGATGCTCCTATGTTGTTTTCGACACCGAAAACGTATCCCACACCAAATCAGTTTATTTATGTATGAGGTCCTACATCCCATGGACTCTAAAAATAAATCTTGATTCCATAAACCTCAAGTAACCTGCATCCTCGATGCCTCGATGCCCAAGGAACCTCATGTAACCCACTTCCTCGATGCCCCTAATGCCACACATCTCATATATATATATATATATAAATATTTCACACACCCAAAATGGTGTGAATCCCAGTAACCAGCATCTAGTCATTCCACATAAATCCTATGTGCCTCATGCACTCAAAACGGACATGCCTCAATAGGTCTTGCCAAAAAGAAAACAAGAAAGTCATGGTCACACTCGCGATGTACCTCTAATCATCGTCGGCTCACCAGCCTGCTCAGCCCCTGGCAGCTCCATGGCGTGCAACTGGCCTGATGTATAGATACCTGATGCCTAAATGCCATGCAGTGCTTCTCTACTCTCCAGCCACTGAATCCTCAGCTGGGTACCACTGTCTTTGTCACCACTTCTACGTGCAGGTGAACCTCGACTACCCTCTCCTGGTACCGAACCAGAACCAACACCACATGCCACCATCTTTCTTGGTCCCTACCTAATGGCTGTTTGAGAAGGCTACTTGTAGAACCTCTCGAGATTCCTGACCTGTCCACATGCCCGACACTCCTTTGGAGTCCTATTGCACTAAGTCCGAACATGACATAGATGTCCACACTAAAATAAAACCACTAAAGAACTGCTATGATGTGGTCTACCTATTTCCTTGTCCTGACTTCCCTACTAGAAATCATCTCATCCTCGCTTCCTACTATTCAAACCATCACCTGAAGATGTCTCCTGGCCAACCTGGGGCCTATCCGTGTGGTTTCCCTCCACTATAAGTTCTTGATTCACCGCCTCTGAGAAATAACCCTGCATGAATATAATTACTCGGTTCTGAATGGTGTGTCGTAAGCCATCCTCTAAGCGCCTCATCCTTGTCAAGTCATCGCTTACCATACCAGGGGAAAAGCGAGACAACTTAGTTAAAGTAACTGAAAAGTCCATGACGGACATGTATCCCTACTGAAGGATCAAGAACTCTCAATCTCTCTCTTCCCTTAGTGACTCTAGGTAAAAGTGATCTAAAAACCGGTCCTTGAAGTCCTTCCATGACAGTCCATCATGTCTACAAGCCTGAACTTTCACACCCCACCACCGCTTCACCATTCCTCTCATCATGTACGTCACCAGCTTGACCCTCCACCCAGGAGGCATCTCGAGCTACTCAAAGATCATATGAATTCTCTCTGTATAGTTCTCATCCACCTGTGTACCACCATCACCCTGAAAAAGTGATGGGTACTGCGACTGGAACTCCCATGTCAGATATGAAATAGATGGCTATGTGCCCTGCATGCCTCTGTCGATCCCCTGAAAGACACATACTAGGCTATTTTGGAGGTGCTCATCGAGCCATAGACAGAGCACTACCAAATCCAGATGTTTTCCTACCTTAAATAGATCCTGAACTGGATCCTACCCCTGAGCCTGTACCTGTGGCTCATGCTCTGCATGCACCAGATCTTGAACCTGATCCTGCTTCTATGGCACTATATCATCTCCCGCCTGACGCTCCATCTGAGTAATATAAAGGAAGCTTCTAAATACCATAAATGGATAGACAACCCACATATATAACAATATATATATAACGTAGTTAAGGAAATCAGTAAAAGGTAGTTCATAACTACTACCCTTACTCTCCCCTACCGCAACCATGCTCACGACACCCCTGCCTCATGGCCTCCTTACCCGCCCTCAACGTAGACAAGTATCAAAAGTACCTCAGGCCATTCTCATCCTGAAAAACATCGTAGCCTCAAACCGACGATTGAGTCGCCCAATTATGGTGATCAAAATAACATCAACCATAGTACTTGCCTGATCATACAAGATCCAGACCCAAATCTCCTGCCACATGCAATTTACAATATATAAAGCATGGCATAGTAAATTGCAATAAACTTCCAATTTTATCAGTAATTTCACCTATCACATTTAAAAAGCATTCAAAGCATGGAATTTTATATTTTCACATGGTATAATCACTTCACAAAGCATACGCGCACTTATAAAATTGAAATACTCTAAAAAAGGTTCCTATCAAAAACCAAGTAACCAAGCCTTGGAATACCGTGAAAAGGTCCACATATCAAAATTAATAACATCACACACCAAGTGAGACACCAAGGTGGAAATAATATAAACTGTAATCAGAGAAAAAAAGAAAAACAAAAATTTCCACCCAAGGAAACTTGGTCCATACCTCATACCTGGGGTTTTAGGCACCCATGAACAAGCTAGAAACCCAGTTCCAGTAACAACCTATATCTATTATACCATATCCCAAATAGTAAAACTAGTAGAAATAAAAAGAGAAGTCTCAATCTCATTAGTATCCAACAAAACATTGCTACTAAATCATTATCAAGAACTCCTTTGATAGCACTTTGTAACGCCTCGCTCTTGAACAACCACCCGAACATTGCTAAATGGGTCGGGTGTTACTACCTTAGGAGTACCTACCTGAATGCCAAAGGCTACCGAGTAGAAGAGAGGGTCTGACTGGTATAGTGGGGAGGCTATACCCTCACAGAGGATAATAATGGTACTGGTCTGAGAAATGATATGTAACATGCAGTGGAAATAATGACTCTGCAGACTCGAACCAGACTCATAAAGAGGAAACACAATCAATAGAAACCACAACTAAAGTGATAAAAAAGTATAAACAATGGAAATTAAACAACACAACATGTTTATCACCACTTACAAAAACTACTAGAACAAAAATTTCATGCATCTATAGCAAGTCCAGATATAAAAGGGCACCAATGGATAACCAACAGTAGCTACAATAGACAAGGTGAGCATGTTGATACAGGAAAGAAAGAAAAACTATGTAAACTCCATGTAGGAAAGACCTCAATGTCCCTACCATCTCCATGTGACAAAAAAATAGTCCATCTCCTAAATCTAGTCTCTTTCCATCACATAAATCCATAAAAACTACACGCGTCTCGAAGGGCCCGTTCAGCGTGTGAGACAAATCTTAGTTTGATACCACCCAATAGTGAGTAAGTAATATAAGTGTTTAAGAAGGAATTCATTTATAATGAAAATAGTAAAATGTATGATACAAAAACAAAAACAAACTCCACTGGTTCTCAGTAGCCACCATGGAGTGTCACCTGCTTCGGCCAATGCTGGAATCTCCATCATGTAACCTGGCACCATGTTCCCCTTAACACCGTGTGTATCAAATACCGACATCCCTAAGGCAAAACCAAGAAGTAGTAACTTAGAGTAACAACAATTCCTTCCATAAAATAAGTTACTAGAGGGGCAGTGATGTCAACGCTCAATACAGTAATCAGAGTGACCGCGATGTCTGCCCTCAAACCATGGCAAACCTCTGGCCCCCAACCCGATAGCCTCAACGCTATCCCCTGAAGACTCCTCACCTTAAATGTGGATTCCTGTGGAAAGAAACTCCAATCTAATAATACCTAAACCACAACTAATGGGGTCTAATACCCACTCGAGTGGTCAAAACCACCTCATCACAGAGTCTCTATGTGTGCACACTACTCAAAGTTCTGGGTGAGCAGTAATCACCAAAATAATTTCCCAAGACACAACATCTCTGACACCTCATTCCCCTACACCCATGTCACTCAAGTATGATGGTCTTTCTATCCATGTAACCTGGGCCATGCCCAACTTGACAGTCACACTTCCTGAAGCTGATGTCCATGACGCCCAATCCTGTGGTCAGAAGCACCCAATGTAACTCGGGCCATGCCTAACATGTGGTTAACATCACTAAACAATACCCATGCCATTCCCATCACAACCTGAATGTTCCAGCATCTGTAATATCAAAAATCACATATATAAATATACAATCAAAAAGGAATACATTAAACAGGGAAAAAAACTAAATATTTGAATTTCACTAGCTATGTGTTGTCCCATACCCGCACCAAGGTCAAGGAAGCCTCTAACAATTCATATTATAACTTAACGAATTAAACTCAGCAGTTTAATCAAACAAAAATCAACTTATACAATTTTGGAAACCCAATCCAAAATTCCCTAAATTAGCAATGACCCCTCTCCCAACCTCGATCAAGAAAAACAGGTAAAAGGTAAAACCCAAAGGCAACTCATAGTTCTGACAAAAAATTTAATATGCAATAGAAGATGAAAGAAGGTCTCTCTCAAAATATCCAAAGACGCGCTTTAATCCACGCCGACCAAATGTCTGCGAAAACACAAAAGAAGTTATGTACTACCTACCTGAGACTCTTATACATTGGAATATCCGATATCAAGCTCCAATTCGAAATCGATCTTTGTAGATCTACGTTTCCATCAAATACCAACAATTCTGCTCGGTTGTAAATTGTGAAGTGTAATTCAAAGTATCATCAATAGAATAGGGTGCACGGGTTTAGCCTCACTAATGTGATCTTGCAGCCACCGACGGATTGAAGAATGGATATCAGATGAAGAATCTTGGAGAAGAAACATTTTCAGCCTCCTAGAGTGCCATGGTCTGAAAATTGGGAAGAAGAAGGTATTTCTGGAAAAGGGACACGACACTCTTTCATTTAAGGGAATAAAAATAAAAATACATGATGTGTATAAATGAATACACACAGTGTAATGTCCGTGTCTGTACTCCTACTTAAGTGGAGGTAGCCACACAACATGGACACACCACACGGGTCGACACATGGATAGAACTCAACTGGTATGCAGAAAGAAAAATAAATGGCGTGTCAAGAAACACTACACACCGTGTAGTAGGAAACTCTTACTCGACCATCACACGACATGTAATCATCAAGAACGTGGCCGGTACCCACCTAAAATATACACGACGTCTACTTTGGAGTACACAACGTGTAATCTGGAAATTTCTAGAACATCCTAGATTTTCCAAGTTTTCTCAGAAACAAGTCAAAATTTCAAATAGGGTCAGGATTTTTACCCGTTTCATAAACTTGGGTTCTTACAACATTGAAATATTCTATAAAAACCTATAAAATGTTTTGACGTTTTTACTTTTAAAACATCCAATGTAATCCTGTTAGTGGGATTATTTTTTAAATTAATTTCTTCCACTTTTGTGATTAAAATTTGGAAAAATGGATTCCATATATTGAATCATCATAATTTATAATGTCTAATAATGTAAAAATTTTATTACACCAAAAATATTTCTGAATGCAATTAAAATTAATTACGATGGTTAAGAGGGAAATTAGGTTAATAAAGTACTAAACATTAAATTTATGACCCAAAACAACCAATAAACTTTTCCAAAACCAATTTTACATCTTTTATTCATCCATGAACCTTAAATTGTTATGTTTTTTTGTTTTTTATAACGTTTTTTTAGTCAAAAATGTGTGTACACCAAACTTGTTTTCAAAAATACCATGTGTGTGCTTTCCCTTCCCTATTAATGGCCACCACCTCTCCCTTTTCTTAACACCTATAAAACCACATATTATTGGAAAATATCATCCCAATACACTTAACATCATCCCTAACTTCTTATTATAAGCCTCCCTTGGGCTGAGAGAAATCAAAGGAATCCATTTGGCACAAACCAAAAGGAGTTACCTGATTAAGAGGTAACGACTTCTCTCAAGCTCTGTTATTTTATTTTAATTCTCCACCATCTCCACTATATATATTCCATTATTTTATAGTAAAAACAGTATCATATATATACTAGGATTTTTTATTCTATGTTATCTAGCTACACATGCGCACACCACCATTTAATGGGTAACAGACATAATGTTTATGTGTGTGGCGAACTACTTCCTCACTAAACGATGATTGTACATTTTTCCTTTACTACCTCTCATGGTGAACATTATTATGAACAACCTATTTATATATGTCATATATTAAATTTTTAATTTGTTTACTATTACTTATTCTTTTTAAAACACATATATTTTTAGTTTCCATATGGTTTAAATATGATAATTTCATTTGAGAAAATGTGGACCATCACCCCCTCAAAGCAATGTGATTCATTCAAAAATTACATGGATTGTATTAAGAATGATTTTAGTGAAATTATATGATAAATATGATATAATAAGGTTAAATTAATAATTATTTATACGAACATATGTAATTTTATTTCTTTCATTCAATATGCAAATGAAAATGGAAACAACGTTCATGCATACATACGTCTTACCGTCTCCATTAATGGTGAATTCCATTTTGTACATTTATATTAAATATATTATTATAATACACATATAATGAATATAAATGATATTGACATCATTCTTTAAATTCTATAAATCATGATATAAGTTTAAGGATCAATGGTATATCGTATTAAGACAAATGCGAAAAACAAAGCTGATATTACGGGAAGTGAAACCCTAACATATAATTGTTAACAAGAGTTTAATATAAGGAAATAATAATACCATGTATGTAAATTGCTATAATAATATGATTCTGTAAAATATTTATAATAAACTAACATATATTATACCTGATTTTGATTGATTATGATGAGAGTCAAGACACATGGTAATGGGACTTCATCTCACTTCTTTCCCTTGAGATACATGCTTTATTCACCACCCATTCAATTTATATGGTGTTTATATTTCCCATGGATGTATTAAGTGATTCATGTACATAAATATATAGTAATTTATATATCTATTCTATGATCTTTATTTCATTTGTTTATTGTGTCAAAAGCTACCAAATCAGTAAAACAGTTTTGCCTCAAACTGACTTCTTTGAGACACATGTTTTTTTATAAACCTATATTTTCACAAGAGGTGTATATACATATCTCAAAATTCACTTTCATGAATCTTATTATTTTCATGTTATTTTTTTCTTCATGTAATTTTATAGAGATTCTGGTCCAATTTTATGAAGTTGTAAGTTTTTATTGAAGCAATCTCATCATTTTTTGATATTGTTTATATTTATGCTTCCTTTGAGGAAGTATTATTATCCATCCCTTAATAAGACACATGAATTTTCTTATACTAAAAATATTCATTATATATTCATTTATTGGGGAAATTTTTCCACTCTTTCTTACATAATATAATTAAGAAAGTATTTTTTTAATAAATCCCTACTTTACCCTCTCTTCGGTCATAAATCTGTGTTCCATAAAAAAATGTTTTTAAAACGTGTTTCAAAGAATAGTATACTATTCTTATAAAATATTTAAATGAAAAATTTACCCTTTTTATTTTTATAATGTTTTTAATGTAATGTTATTGTTTCTTTCAGAAGGATTCATTTCTTTAACATTTTTATTTTTCAAAAGGAATTTTTTTGCCTCGTATGACATGTGCAAATTTACCCAGTGTCAATTCATTGATGATTTCATTCCATGTTTAAGAGGTTAATTTTTAATTAAGTGCTTTCAAAATATATTTTCAAGTAAATTATTTTCAAAATTATTTTAATCTTCATTTTACGTTTTTATGGAAAATGGTTTTCTGAAGGTTTTATGTTTTAAAGAGCTTTTTTCAATGAATAAAGTATATTTACCTCATGATTTTTTTTCAAAATAACCTTAAAAGTTATTTTCCATATAAGATAACATTATATGATGTTACTCATGCCCTTATATGAAATGGTAAAAATGTTTCATTCATATTCTTTCATGAATGGTTTATGTATTAATGGAATTATGCTTAAGACACCCATTTCACATCCACATGATTTATGATTTTGAAACCCACTTATTTTTATAGGTAATGATTTCATGAAGTGATTATTAAACATATAAATTTAATAGGTTATAATCTGATGAAATGTAAATGATACTCATTTCACATCAGGGGTTATTATTTTATGTTTATAAAACCTACCTCTTTTATGGGTAAAGATTTGATGAATGTTTTATTATCTTTCGAAAAATTTATGAATTATTTTTTTATGAAATGGTTGGGACCTATATTTTCTTCCAATGAATTGTTTAATGATAAGTTTTATATTATATCATAGGTTACAAGGGTTTTATCCCATTACTGAAATCAATAAGGTTCATTGGTTTTATTCCAATACTAAAAATAAGAGGGTGCATGATTTTTAGCATAATCCTAAAAGTAAGAGGGTACATAGGTTGTTCCCCAAGCCTAAAAAAAAAAGAATTTACATGGGTTGTAGCCCAATACTAAATGTAAGAGGTTACATGGGTTATTATCCCATACCAAAATTTGGTATAATGGTCATACAAAAATCCTAACTTTTTATAATGTTCTTTTTAGGTAGCCTTTATAGAAAATTTTCTATTCTTATATGTATGCCACAAATTATATGTCATATTCATTAGTAACAATTTCATGTCCCATGGTTTTTATTTATTTTTGATTTATGTCTTATGAAATGCCCTGATTTATCCAATAACACATGTTTATGATCTTTTATATGTAGGGAATGATCTTTTAATGTAATTATAAAGTTCTCATACCCCTATGTTAATGTTTATTCTTACATGCCTCCCTTGTTTACCCTTACTGATCTTATGAGATCACCCCTTTTATGTTTCTTCCCTAGGTTATGAAGATATATTTCATGTATGTTATGTCTAAAAGGGGTTCGTTATAGTATTTTAGAATCTAGTGATAGAAAATATAGCTTGCTTATATACCATTGTTTACATTACCATGTTTCTAAAGGCAATAAACTAATACATTATTTGGGCATTAATTTGTAAATTGTATTTATGAATTCCGCAAGTGTTTTATAATACCTATGTTTGCAAAGAGTGGTTCTCTATAGTAGGTATCAGAGGAATGTTTTAGTTAACTATCATATTCTTGAATGATATGACCTTAGTATGAACCCTATAGACATGTCTAAGGATACGTATAAGGTTATGGAAATGTATTGGAAAATGTCTATTAATTTTGGTAATTGGAAGAGTGATTTTAGCTAGAAATGCGTCACATTTTGGATACTACGAGTCGATGTGGCTCTAGAATAGATGTACCTAGAGGTATGATGTTGGGGTTTTTGTCCTGAAATCCTCAATCATTATTTATCCCATAGTGAAATGAAATATTGAAGTCCTTGGGTTTTCTCTTGGGGAGGTTGTAGTTTGAGTTTCACAACTGTCACTTTTGTTTGTCTGTTTTTGAAAAGAAGAGGCAAATTTGGGGATTTGATTTAAATTTTATAAGAAAAATAAAATGAATAAAAATTTAATAAAAAGGAAGAAAATTGATAAAATTAATGTTGTTTGAAATCCATATTAATAAATTAGTTGTGGAGAATCTTTACCACTTGGACACACCCCTCTTTATTATTTAATAATATTTCTCAATTGAATTTCAAAATGCATCCAAAAGAACCCCAAGTGAACAATAAAATTTGAATAGAAATCATATTGAGACCTCGATATGACTAATTTACCACCTATATAAATGATTAAATTTCTTGAACACCTCCAGGTAATGAAACCTAATTGAAATCACTATACTCAAAGGCAAGACCTAATCAAAGAATTTTACATAGTGAAATCAAATAGTTTACTTCATAGATAGAATAATGATCCAATCCAATTTTTTGAAAATATATTGAATAATTAAAACAAACAAATTAATTAAAAACATATTTTCTATAGAAATTAAAAATGATATTACACGATAAGAATGAAGCTCCTAAGAGAGGTCGGTTAGGTGTTGTCATCCACAACCACTTGGGGCTTTACAGCACATCACTTGGGAAGCATTCATTATCTCTGTTATAGAATCATTGCACCGAATATTCATCATAATATCCATCTAAACCATTAAATTTCTCTCTCAAGACAACTACCTTGAAATTGGATATCCTGAAATGGGAGAAGGGGCACATATTTATATGTTAATGGGTGAATAATTCTAACTCAAAATATTTACTCTGAAAGTTTATGAGTATAGGTAAAATTAAATTGCTGAATATGTAATTGGTGTATTAAAAAAAGTTATTCCCAAATATGTTATTAATCCATCCAAAATATTTCACATTTATTGGAAATGCATATATGATTTTATGAATTAAAAACTGAGAAATTATTTTTCTGGCCAAGAATTCCAGAATTCTACCTCCAATGTGTAATGCTAAATTACAAACTTAATTAGTCAAAAGCTCCAAAAATTAATTTAAATAAAATTTATATGTTTCGTAATTCAAATAATTTTTTTTAATAATCTCAATTTGAGGTGTTTAGCTCGAATTATGATTCTGTTATGAAGGCGGGGTCCACACTGTCTACCCAAACAATTGTTTAAGATGATTTCATTTTTTAGGGCCTCATTTTTTTTGAAACAGTTATTCTCTCAGAAGAAAAATTTTAAGGAAATAAATTCAGGATTTTAAAAAAAATGAATCAATAAAATTTTAAATATATTGTAAATGAAATTTCAAAAATACCCCTGTGATAAAAATCTATTAAAATTTCAGAATGAGGCAATTTAAAATTTTTATCCCAAAACCCACTCTAAATCCAAAATTATTACAAATAAGTTAAAATTGATAAAATTGTGGATTTTAACATTAAATTAGATATTCAAAATAGTGGAAATATTTTCTCTATCAATTCCCCTACACATAGTATTTGGGTTCCTGGACAAATGAGCATTAAATAATCAAATTCAAAACACATGCCAATAAAGTTTAACAAATTAACACAAAGAATTTAATGATATAATGCCTCATTAAAAAATATATTTAATGTTATCAATTAATATAGGTCAATCCATTTACACTTATTTTATCCTCCCTTGAAAACAATTCACTTACCCCACATTAATTTTCTCCCAACACATAAATATGGGTTTTCAACAAGGGTTTACACATCCAAACTCACACAAGAATCTAAATAGGCTTGATAAATTTCTACATCTCTACCTGATGTAAGCCAAGAAAATTTGATTATTATCAGGATATAACAAGTTTTTACTATGTTTTGGGGTTTTTTGGTTTCAAATGTTGAAAATTCTAAGGCTTAAAGGAGGGTTTGCCACTTTTAGAATAAAAAATACATGATTCTAATTTTCAGGCATGTATGAAATCTTTCATACTCTCCTTTGAAGAGAATTCTTTTCCAAAAATTTGATCAATATTTCAATAGCATGTATAAAAATTTATTTTCCTTTTTTCTTTTTTTAGAATGCTTCAGATAGGGCACAACTTCCTCCCATTGCGAGATCTAGGGAGGAACAACTCCATTTCATTTTAGAGCTCCATATGGGAACATATCTCAGATAAAAAATGTTCCAATAATATAAATATGTCTTCATTGTTTTAATTTCATCCCAAATAAAAACCTTATGAGGTATCAAAACAGAAGTCATTCCCCCTCACTTACGTCTAACTAGATCATGCAGTTAAACATGCAATGAATGTTCGAAAGGGAAAATTGCCTTGTAATGTGGCTAACCAAACAAACTATAAATTTATACTATGGTATGAAGAAAGATCAAATGAGCAAGGTAGGATGAAATAAAAAGGTTAATCATGAAAATTTGGGCATCTAAATCCAAAAAAAATCCTCAATGATTTTAATCACAATTATCCCATCCCTAATGTTTTGATAAAAATAAATCTTGTTCTGGTTCAAACAAGCATGGATTGGTACTCTCAAGAAAATATGTGAATGATAAGAAGATGTAAAAATGGGTTCATAGGCCTTACATTAATGGGAATTTCAATTAAAATGTCATTGATATGTGGCATGAGATTAAAAAATCATATGTCCTTTCATGTTTTTTCCAAATTTTTAAACATGAAACAATGTCATCTTCAACATTGAATTATGTTTTGTTTCAAAGTATTAATTGGTACAATCCATAGTATGAGTTTCAAAATGTGTTTCATGGAATTTAAAAACCACATTTTTAAAAAAAAATATGAAATTAAACACACAAAATTAGAAATGAAAATGCACAAAATTTGAAAAAGATTAAAAGAAAAAAAACAAAAAATGGAAACAAAATTTGAAAACAAAAAATTTCAAAGGAAAGGAAATAAAATCCTATCCCACCGAACATTTTTTATCCCCCACATTTATTCTATGAAATTTCCTTATTGTGTAGCACTTTTATTTGAAAATTAAAATCATGAAATTAAAGATAAAAAAAATAAGTGAGAAGGAAAGTCACAACTTGGAATCAATTGTATTTAGTGTCTATAAGTTGGATATCATCCCCAAAAGGATCTTGGAAATTATATCCAAACAACTTCAACATGTTCCCATTAACTTTTAATGGTTTACCTTCATTTGGATCTTTTATCTATATTTCATCGAAAGGAAAACATGAGTAATAATGAAAGGGCCAAACCATTTGGAATGAAATTTACATGGGAACATATTCAATATGGAATCAAATAGAAGCACTTTGTCTCCTTCATTTATTTTTTTGTTCAGAACCATCCCATCATTGAATGTTTTGGTTCATTATTTGTAAAACCTAGAACATGCATATGCATTGTTTCGAATCTCCTCCAGTTCCTGCAAACAAAATTTTCTTTCTTTTCCACTAGAAAAAATATTCATGTTACATGTTTTGATATCCCCAAAATATTTATGTTCTAAGTAAACCTATAGGTGAAAAGACATTAGATATAATAATATAAATGGGGACATGCTAATTGGAGTTTTTAATGATGTCATATGGGCCCAGAGTGCCTCATCAAGTCTCAAACTCTAATATATTCAAGTTGGGTTCACAATTTTCTCAAGAATTTGTTTGATCTCTCTATTAAAAAACTCATCCATTCCAGTTGTTTGAGGGTGAAATGGTTTATATTCCCTATTATTAAATACATATTTATTTAAAAGATATTCCAAAGTTCTATTTCAAAAATGGGTACCTTGATCTACAATTATAAACATTGGGAATCCAAACCTTGAAAACAATTTTTTTCCCACAAATTTAGGAACAATTTTGGCCTCATCAGTTCTTGTGGAAATAACCTCTACCCACTAGGAAATATAATAAACAACAAGAAATTTGTAATGATATCTAAAGGAATTTGGAAAAGGCCCCATGAAATCCATTCCACAAACATCAAATACATCACAAACCAGAAGAGGGTTTTGTAGAATCTCATTTAATTTCAAAATGTTTCCTTGGAATTAAAAATTATTACAGGTTATACAAAATAGAAAAAGAATCCTTAAAAATGGTGGGCCAATACAAACCAGAATCAAGCACTCCTCTCACAGTTCTTTGTGTCCCAAAGTGTCCTCCATAGATCAAAGTGTGACAAAAATGTATGACAAATTGAAATTCTGAATTCAGAATGAATCTCTGAATCATTTGATCACTACCAATGTGCCAAATGTAGGGATCCTCCCAAATGCATTTCATTGAATCACTCACAATATTATCAATTTGTTTCTTGGAAAATTAGTGGAAAAGTTCATCATAATCCAAATATTTCACCAGATTAGCATAAT